>OX383900.1:10045000-11245000 GCA_947532125.1 Saturnia pavonia | reverse complement strand
TACGTGATCAAAATAACCAAACTGAACACGTAAGGACAAAATATCTAAGAAATTCCGGGGACCTTTGAACTTAGAAGTAATATTGAACATTAATTTCCGTAGACGTTTTTTATATTTCGGTAAATTTTCTTGACAAGGACCTTTTTGTTAAAAATTTTACCGAAAAAGAAATAATATTATACGCAAACGGAACAAATTTCAAACGTTGTGTTAAAATAGTTAAAATTAATTTAAAATGACGAAATACTTTATTTGCTTTTATGTACTAATAACTATGAAACAATTGTACCATTTTGTGGTACAATGCTGTGAAAATATATATATTTTTTACCGTTCGCTACCAAACTTTATAGGATTACCCGCCGAGCTAATATGAAGATTGTCTGAAAATTTCATCAAAATCGCTCCAGCCGTTTTGGAGTCCATAGGTAACATACATACAAACATACATTTTTATAGATATAGATACAATTTTGTTAAATTGTGTTCCTAACACATTAGGTACAAAATGTCTGAATAAATGTATTCCCACATTTAACGAAGAAGTGACTTCATTACATAGTATAAAACAAAGTCGCTATAATCTGTCCGTCCCTATGTATGCTTAAATCTTTAAAACTACGTAACGGATTTTGAAGCGGTTTTTTGTAGTAGATAGAGTGATTCAAGAGGAAGGTTTATATGTATAATACATACATAATATTGTAGAGGAACACTGATAAATTTAGAGGTTTCTAATGTGATGTCGTAAATAAACACATTTTTTGCGCTTAAATTGCAAACGCTGGCTGAACCCCACGAGATAAATCAAAATAATGTACTACAGTATTGTACACCTTAAAATGGTCAACAAAAAAGGTATGGCGATGGTATATATCTATCTCTTAAGGATAACCCACAATAACCATTTTTTATCTTTTACATTTTACGGGAAAAAATGGCTTATTTACGAAGTGATTTTTAAGCAATACAGCATTAATTAATTCTTATCCAATTAATTACCTTTAATACATTGTCCATTTTATATAGATCAATATAGCCCTTTTCAGCATGCAATTTAAATGAATATTCCCGAAGATATTACAGATTTAAAATGTAGGGAAGTGCGGCGGTACCGGCCGTATATACCATGGTCAATTATATGTCGCTCTTTCAAGAGTAACCTCTAAACAAAACATGTTTGTATTATCTAATGACAAAAAAGCTGTAAATGTTGTTTATAAGGACATTCTGTGGTAGGTAGGTACATTTAGTATCAGCATTGCACCCGTGCGAAGCCGGGGCGGGTCGCTAGTATAGTATAATAGGTAGTAAAGCTATTCATATACAAATTATAATTAAAACATAACTTGTACAATTAATACAACATCTGCAGATAACAAGACCGATAAAAAAAATTATGAACCTAACTATTGAATGCCTAATTAATTTCTTTAAAATAAACCTACTTATTATTTAAATGTTAAGAACATTTGTATTAATGGTGGTCTCCATTTTCTACACTACACTTACTACTTCTTCTTACCCATTATCCTACTTAACTAGGGTCGACACAACGTTTTATCTTCCACTCTATCAACTGTCATCTCAATTCACACAATCCATCCATACCTTTTCGGTCTTCCTCTACTCGTATATCCGTCCATCTTCATACTTAACATTATTCAAGTTATATAAGACTTCCATCCTTCCTCATGACCTGCAATCACGATAACCTACTATAACCACTCAACTTTTTTGTGGCTGGTGCTTTTTTAAGATTTCCTCTAAATACTCATTCTTCATCTTATCAATTCTAGTTACACCACACATCATAACATTCACACCTCTGCCACATATAATCTTCTCATCCGTCTCTTTCTTTCCTCAGCACTTAGATCCATACATCAAGATAGGTCTTATTATGTCTTTATTCACTTTCCCTTTAAACCCAGCAGCATTCGCTAGCCTCCACTTACTCATTTGATATAATGACTAAATACTGGATATCACCTTTTTATCAAAAAGTACCTGGGGCATGTTAAACTTAAAGAAAAATATTTAACCACTATATGGTAAGGTCCGGATGGTCATAATAACAAAAAATAATAAAAAACTTTGACATATAATACGTCACACAGTTTTAAATTGATTCGTGTAAAGGCAGTTGGAAACATCGTTCCATCATATTTTACGAGTTATGTAGCTAGTACAGCGATTTCTAAAGTTGGTTCCGATGAAGCCAAGGGTTCCGTTGAAAAGTCGCCAGGACTCAGAGAATCAGTTTTTTTTATGGTGTTGAATTATTTTAGCTGTAAATTAATACAAATGCTACAAATATCATTTTCAAATCTTATTTCAAATTGTCCTGTCTTTTATTTGTTATATGAAAGGTTATATAAAATTAAACCGAATTTTTTTTTGTGTTTCGTAGCTGTAAAAGTTTAGGAACCGCTGCTTTACATTATATAAATTAATATAAAATACATTACCTATAGACAGTAAAAAAATATTTTCTATCCCATAGAATTGTTGAATATAACGATTACAAAATATTTTTTCGTAGGTACGTAAGAACGTGATGTTAGGACAGAAATCTTAAAATAAATGTTAACGTCCAGAATTCGTTTTTAAAGTTATTGCAAAGTTGAATAAGTACCGTAAAGTTAAATAAGTAAGATTACATAATAGTTCTTCTGAAATCATAAAAGTGAATGTAACATTGCATTGTATCAGGTCAATGCCAAATAGGTATAAGTAATCGTGCCGGTGCTTTATTATATGTGGTTAATTTGTGATTACTTTCGTTGTATTTAATTTTATGAAATCTTCAGTATTCCATTTAGTTGCATAAACATTTTGAGATGTAACTATTGGTTCCGTACGTAAAAATGGCACTTTCCATAGAGTGCAGGCCATTTTTAGCATTCGAGCCTTCTTAAAACTATTAGTCCGTTATTATCTGTAAAGGCTCCAGTCCGATGTAGCAAGAATTACGTCATACAAAAGTATACTATAAATGTTTGGCTGCGCCCGGCCCCATGGATGATCCTTAAGTCTGCAGAATGTGACGGGCAACTACGGAACCCTACACTGCGCGTTGCCCGACACGCACTTAGTCAATTTTATTATTTAAAAATAACATGATGATATTTTATTTTTACCCATTTCAAATACAAATAGATGTTGTGTTGGTATTTAAAATACAAAATGTAAAATATTGTTTAATGCTTTTGAAAAACTAAAAAGCTTTTTGTATAAATAATAATAGAGCGTATTTCACATATTTTGAAACCGCTAATCACTGATTATACACGTCATCTTTTATTTTCCGTCTATGCAGAGTTATCTGAGAGGAAAAAATTACAATTATATCAATTTTTTTTTCAGCTTTATTTGCAATATACATTTAAACGATGACTTATAAGCAGCCACAATCGCATTGACGCGTGATGACCATCGTATTTAGTCACAAATTCCTAAATGAACACCACGATCGTGTGGGTGCACTGGACGAATAGAGGCTAACCTACGTGCGCGTATTTGGCGATCATAGGTAACCCGTGTAGAGGGCGCTTTTACACTTTGAGTGATGTAGTCCATGGACCTCAAATAATATTTTTTTAGATTATCTAAGTGAGTTAACTCCTTGGTTAACTGTCGGGTATATTATATGTAGTATAATATATTTTATTTGAAATAGCTGTTATATACTACAATCGTAATTGAAAATTATACAAACATTGAAATGTTAACTAATATAAAAATATCCTTTATCGTTTATAGGCTTACTATGCACCATCTCAACTGATGTTAAGTGACGCTGTGACCCAAGGTCACGTCAAATCTAGTGGGAAAACTGGCTCTCAAGTGCAGCAGCTGCCGGAACATACCTATAGGTGTTTGGCGACAGATTTTCAACTTGAGGGTGGTAGTTAGCCAGGCGGACATTAGAAAATACCCTACCACCATGCTATGGTTTCATCACGATATTTTCCTTCACCGAAAGCTCAGACTCATTTCTGGGATTCGAACAAACATCGATCGATGCGAAGTCCGTACACGTCCATCAGTAAATTAATTATTCAATTAATGTCACTGCATTCATAACAATGTGTTTTGTTCATGATTATTCGTGATATAGTTAACTCAACATAATTAAAGAGAAAATATCATTTAGATCATGTAACCCGCATGATTAGTCACTGTAAATCACATTTCTGTAGTTTACGAAGCTATACAATTACATTGAATTTTTAAAGTTCAATGCAAATAACCACTTATATATCCAGCTGTTAATTTATGTGTTATCACTTTGAATATTTTTATGACTGCATAAATATAAATGATCTTAATTAGACCTTCAGTAGGTATCCTTTTATAAAGTTGACAATTATACAAAAATAGTAAAGTGCGTAGGCAGAGCTTTAGTAGATTTGTCCTGGTTTTTTAAACGATACACTCTATAACAGAATATTAGGTATTTTGCAATGACTTTTACGTAAAAGTTATATTTTCGAAATATGTCTATTGTGTACAGTAGGCAACGTAGGCGTTAGACGCGTTCATGGAATAATAGCCTCTATGTATTTAAGTAAGTACTTTTGATTGCAACGTCATAATACTTACAAATGTTGATTGTAGATGTAACAAAGGAAGTAAATTATTATTATTACGGTCTACTGTTAGATTAAATGAAATATCTAATAATAATATTGATATTATAAAGATCCTTTGAAGGAACATACAATTTTATATTTTATATGTATATATATTATATTTAACTAACAGTGCATTACGGTTTTACCCGTGTTAAATTTATTCGTCAAACTCTGCACGGCGCGGCGTGGCGCAGCGTATTCGCCAACGCGCCCGTGTAACCTTGACGTTGTTCCACCTCCCGTACTTGCCTACAGTTTGCCAGATTGCTTCACGTTCATGGTTACTGCTCCGCGCCTTAGTGTTGTAGCGTGAAGTTATATAGCCAATAACCTTCCTCAATAAATTGGCTATGAAATGAAAAAATATTTTTGAAGTGGAAACTTCTTGCACCGTTGTGATTTGAAACTCTATGAAACGAAAAAGCGACAGTAAAAAGAGACAATCATATACATCTATAGAAATTACCCTAAGGGAGGGTGAGATAGAGAGATGAGAGTACATTATGCATGGTTAATGCATTTTTTTTTTTTTTTCGAGCTGACTACACTGTTAGCCTGAGGGGCCCTGGAGCCTTTACGGCTTTTACAGCTTTACCGGGCTTGGGGGCGAGCGCTTAGGGCACTCAGCCACGAAAGCTAAGCAACAACATCCGAGGGTGCCAAAGTGGCCGGACCTCGGCTCGGACTGTTGCGCGTATGCAATTAAGTCGCGATCTGACTAATTCCCTATCCGTAATTCGATCTAAACTAACTATACATATATACATGTTTCTGCCCCCTGGGAGGAGGGAAGGAACATGTGTATGTGTATTTAGTGGTCTGAAATTTTTGTCTATTCTAACTAGGCAAAAAAAGAAAAAAAAAGGTCCCTTACAGAACCTATGTACCTATGTGTGTTGTGCATGTGTGTATAATGCAGTGTCATGTATGGCTGTGAAAGCTAGTGATTGTACAGTCACTTGTATCGCGCGAGCGGCTGCTTGGCTCAAGGGCTCCATGCCGATGGATCGGACCTAGGTTTGAGTTGCCGCAGAGGAGGGTGGTCGTGGCGGGTGTGCGGGCGCGAAGTTAACCGTTCGTCCCCTGCGGAGGGAACGGTGGTTTCGTGGGCGTGGGCGCGAGCACGCATATGTTGCGGGAGCGGATGCGTAGTAATTATTAGCTTTCTCAATGTCGTCGTCGGGATCGACAAAGAGATTTCGCGGACGGCGTTTATAACGTTTGGCAACGGGGATCGAGTTGTCTGGGACGTAGTTCACGGTGGATTTTACGAGCGGGTTGGGGTGATTCGAAGCGCTATCGAAGTATCTCCTGGTGAGATATTTCACATAGGCTTCTATCGAGGGAAGCCTCATGTCCCTGTGGAGGTCCATGTTCCTAACGAAGGCTGGAGGGTCAAGCAGGCGACGGAGAAACCGATTTTGGACTTTTTGCATGCGGAAAAAGTTATGTTTGGACATATGTGCGAACGCTGCGCAGCTATATGTCAAGATCGGACGGACACACATCTTGTATAGTGTAAGCTTATGTCTTAAGGACATTTTGCTTACCGAACTGAGCAAGGGTCGCAAGCGGGAATGATCCAGATGGCCCTATTCCGGACTATAGTAACGTGTGCGTTGAAGTTAAGCTTCGAGTCGAGGGTGACACCCAGATATTTAGTCTTGGTGGCCCAAGGGATATTCGTACCGAATAATGAGAGGGGTCTTACCGTGCGTGGTAGTTTGCATGTATGCGGTTCAAACATAATCGCGGCGCTCTTTACCGGATTAATAGCTATTCTCCACGTTCGAAACCACTCCCCGAGAGTGGTTACGGCACGTTGGACTGCGCAGGCGAGATTCTTTCTGTGTCTGTTTGACGCGTATATGACTGTGTCGTCAGCGTAAAGCCCTACCTCGACCCCGGGGGGCTTCGGGAGGTCGCTGACGTACAAATTGAATAAGCAAGGTGCCAGAATGGAGCCTTGCGGGACGCCTGAACGAATGGGACGTGCGGTGGAGAGTACTCCTTCCACTCGGTAGTGGAAGGTGCGGTCGCTTAGGTAATCGCGGACTAAATATACTAACCTATCCGGGACTTCTAAATGGTGAAGCTTGTGGACCAGTCCGGCGTGCCAGACCTTATCGAAGGCCTTGGCTACGTCGAAAAAGACCGCAAGCGTGCGGGTGGGAGCGATAATGCTCTTGGCGAAGTTACTCGTGATGTGCTCCGTGAGGCGGTGCACTTGATGTGTACACGAATGACGGGCGCGAAAACCGAATTGTTCGGGCGGGTATAAATTCTTGTCGTCTATAACGACCTTGAGACGGTTCAGAAGGATCCGCTCATAGAGTTTCCCTAGAGTGTTTAGGAGACTGATCGGGCGATAGCTATCGGGAAGCGAAGCTTTTTTTCCGGGCTTGCGAATACCTATAACTATAGCTTTTTTCCAGACGGCTGGAAAATAGCAGTGGGCTATGGCTGCATTGAAGATGCAGACCAAAAGAGCTATGAGGTGATCAGGAAGAAGTTTGAGTACTTCATTCCTGATACCATCAGGACCGGGAGATTTCCTAGGCTTAAGGCCTTTAATGATAGAACAGACCTCATCTGGCGTGACCGGGGTTAACGTTTCCGCGGGGGGAATCAACGTGAGTTCCTGAACGGCGGTCTCGATAGTTTCGATGTGGGCAGTGTCTACGTTGTCGCAGTTTGGGGAGCACTGGCTCTCCAAGCTTGCGGCAAGGCATTCTGCCTTATCGTCGCTATCGAACGCGAGTGGGAGATCGGGGCCCCTTTCGAGGGGCGGCATCTGGGCGGAAGCTTCTAACTTCAGAGAGCGGGCGAGGTTCCAGTAAGCCAGATGGGACGGCTTGAGACCCTCTAAGAGGTTATCCCACCGGTGACCTCTGTACTCTCCGATGCGAGTTCTAACCTCTCTCTGAAGTTGTCGTAACCTACGGGTGTTATCCCTCGTCGGATAAGAGTCATGTGCACGTGTCGCGGCGTTCTTTTCCGTGATTAACGCTCGTAAGCCGGGGGGGAGTATAAAACGGCGTTCGTTCGCCGCTTGCACCTCTCTCGAGGCCTCCCTTACACCGGTTTGGAGGTAGTCGACCAGGGAATCGATGGCTAAGTCGGCGTCTGCTGTTGACTCTAATACGTCGGGGATCCTAGCTAGGCTGGACGGGGTCGCGTTATCGGATAAGTAGCGATTTAAGATCGCGTAGTCAACTACTTTGACTTTTGGCGGACTGGGGTCGAACGGTTGCCCGAGTTGTAAGATAACCGGGCGGTGGTCGGAGTCTAGTTCGTGTACGACTTCTATAAGTCGTAACCGAAGTGAGACACCTTTGAGGAGGGCTATGTCAAGTACTGTCGGTTGACAATTGTCTTGAAAATGCGTGGGCTCTAGCGGTGCTATGACGTCAAAGCCGAGCACGTCGCATAATAGTTCGAGTATAACCCCGTTACGGGTGTTGCGCGGGTTGTTGAAAAGGGTGTGACCGCTATTGAGGTCGCCTGCTATTATGACTGATTGATCGAGTGAAAAAAGCGCCTCCAGATCAGACTGAAGGAGTCTTTTATTCGGGGAGAGATATGCAGAGACAAGCGTGATTGACGGATGGCCAGTCATGCCTATTCTACAGACGGACACTTCCATATTGGTAAGTGCGGGAGGGTCTATTGGCATGCAATAGAGGGTACGCTTGTAGTAGATGAGCGTGCCGCCTCCTAGGGTGGCACGGTCATTTCTGACTATATTGTAATTTGCTATCTTAGGGTCGCGCCTACTGGGTTTTAGAAGTGTTTCTTGTACTAGAAACACGTCTATCTCCCGTTCCCTAAGAAAGGTGGATACTAAGTCCCGTTGTGGAAGGAGGTTTCGCGCGTTGAAAAAAGATATGTTGAGGCTCCTAGGTCTAATGCGAGCCATTTCTAGTTGGTGTGTTTAAAGCTGCAGCACGGGACACACGCTGGAGCGTGGCTGTCAGCTGGGGAAAGCGTTTGATCGCTTCAATCATGCCGTACTCAGTGCCGCACTGATCGTACGCTAGCACTTCTTGGTAGTCGTGCTCGAGAAGAAGCATGGCCATATAGTCGAGGCCGAAGCGTTGACTACATAGCGGGGAGGCCTGAGCCTTGGGAGGTTGCGGGCGGGGCCTGGGGCCCCATGCTGCCTGAGGGGCTCGCATGGGCGGAGGAGGCGCGCGGGGCGCGGGGGCGGCTGCTACCGGGGCGCTGGAGGCGCCCGGGAGGCTGGGGAAAGCCTCTGGCGTGAGCAGAGGCTTTGGCTGTCCTACGGCGGGACGTGCCCTCTGAGGAGGGGTGTGTCGCGTAGTGTGCATAGGGCGCGTAGGGCGCGTGGGGCGCGGGGCGCGGGGACAGCCACGATAGTTCGCGGGGTGACCCTCGTTGCCGCATAGCACGCAGTTCGGAGGGGTAGGCGACTCCCGAGTGCGCGTGCACTCGCTCGTCGCGTGGTCCCCGAGGCACTTAACGCACCTGGGACGGAGATGGCAGTTGCGTGCCGAATTACCGTACAGCTGGCAGTTGTGACACTGCGGAGGACTGCGGTTCTTGTGTGGGGGCTCTACGGCTATTCCGGAGAGCTCACACACTTTCCTAACATTAAAAATGGCTCTGCCCTCGGGGGTCAGTTCCAGGATGACTAGAACCATGTCAAGAGGTCTGTTTTTGATTGTCCGCCGTGCATTCTGTGCACTTCGCGGACAGGGAGGGCCTTGGCTAAGAGGTCAGTTTTGACCTCTTCGGGTGTGATTTCCACCGGGATGCGGCGGATTACAACCCGGAGGTGACGTTCTTCCTCCAGGGAGTATGTGAAATATTCTAGGTTGCTGTCTCGGAGCAACCTGGTGAATTTACGGTGTTCGTCCGAGGTGGACACTTAGACGCGGATACCGTTGGCCGTGCTACTGGCCTGGGTGTAGTGAATACGCATATCTCTCAGTTTTTCCGAGAGTTTCGTACAGACCGACTTGTTCAGGACAGTGACGGGGGGCGGGCGACGCGCCTTTCTGCCGGCAAAGGTACCGGCAGGCGCTGAGGGCGCTGCGGAGCGGGGGGCGTGGTTATTAAGCCCGGTCTTTTGTGCCTTTTGAGGGCGGGACTGAGTCTCCGGAGACTCGGGCGCGAACGCGATGCACGTTTGGCGGGCTTGTTTTTTTGAACGAGGGTGAAGCCCTCGTTATCATTGACTGTCGCCGTGTTCATTTCGTCGGACTCGGGTTCGGGATCCTGACTGGCGGGCGAGTAGCTAATATTTGTAACTACTAGCGTCGGCGTGTCCGCTTCGGGAACTAGCGACGCGAAAGAGTTTTTTATTGGCAGCGCAGAGGGCGCTGGGGTCGGGGCTTGAATGCCCGGGGAACGTGAACGCGACGATGGCCGTTTGTACGGCGTTTGACGGTGAGTGCGGGGTGCCGTTGAGCGGGAGCGCGGGATGGACTTCTTGTTCGTCGCGGCGGGGTCGCTGGTGGGCTCGGTGCCCTGCACGATGACGACGGCGGGTTGCTCGGCCGCGATGGCCCTATTGTATTCCGTCCAGAGCGACGGGTGGAGGCTCATTGCGAACGCTTTGAAGCGTTCCAATTCAGAAGGGTTTGCCATTCTGGCGGTGGCGGTTGGGCGGGCGGGGGTGAAGTTAAACCTCCCTGCCGAAGGGGCAGGGGGGTGCGCCGAGTGAATTTAAACGGCTATCCCGAGCCGTGCAAAGGGACCTGCGGGTCACGGTGTAATGACTCGCAGGAAAAGAACCTACCGGGCCCTACGTGGAGGTCCCTATCAAGCCCGAGGCAGAGAACGCAGCCGGTATAAATACCTAGCTACGCCCAAACAGACACTCGGGGATGGATGTGTAGCAGGATCGGAAGGGTGGGAAGGAGACACTCAGGGCTTGAGTATGACTCTATCAAGGGCCAAGGTCCCTGAGCCCGACCAAGTACTATCGTTTGCCTCTGAAGGAGGCAACCGAGGGGCGCTTAGGTCACGCACCCACTTGCCTTCTGTTGACACCGAGAGGTTTCCGGCAAGCGACCACTAAAGTGTGGATTTCGTCGAATAGAAACAGTTGCACTTAAAAGTGCAGTTTTTGTTTGTGTAGCGCGACACAATGGGTGCGAGCGAGACGGCGATACGCAGGTGCGGCGCAGGTGCGAAGCAGGTGTGCAGCAAAGCCGGTCGGTCGTAAAAGTTCACACAAAGGCGGCAGAGAGAGCGGTCGTAAACACGTCCGTTCCCGCCGGCGGTCGTGATCGGTCTCCCCGGTTAATGCATTTCATAATTGTGGTCGTCGTCGGATTGGCCTAGTGGTGTGAGACGCAGTACGCAGTACGCTCTAGTGGTCGTTAGTTCGGATCCCGCTGATTTAGGAATTTTAAAGATTTTTTTTTTCTGAAAGTTTCACTTCTGAATTTTGTGTATTACTGCACACTTTTTTTTCAAAACAGTCTGGTAGTATCAGAGGTTCGCGTGTTATAACAAACAAATAAAAGGTGTGTGTGCGATTCACACACGATAGAAGTGAAACTTCATTTTAAAAGACATTTTATATTTTATTTAAACAGTGTGCAATAAACATATTCACTGACATTTGCTCTCTCGCTCTGGCTCACACAAAGAGGAGAAACCGATAATGTGCGTTAAACGTTAAACGTTTAACGCTTGGAAGTCGCATAAGAAGTTTCACTTCAATAAACAATCTCTTAAACATTATAATATTGGTATAGCCTAGTCGTGTGCCCGATGGAATTTCTCATAAGTAACATCGCAGGAATCATCCTATTTGTATCCAATTAAGGAAGAATCAATTTTCCAAAATTCTTTCTTACATAGTGGGATACATCTACATTAAGTAACAAGTTCCTGTGTAAAACGTCATACTTCTAGATCTCGATCAACCGGTTTAAACAGTGCGTTGTCTGTCAGACGGTCTTAAGAATTTTTTAATGTTCTTTAATGACTCATTCTTTCCTTATTTATCCTGTCTTACATACCTATTATAAAACGTATCGTCTCTCAGCCTGTCCGTTAGTATTCTTATAATTTTGAGAACCACATATCCGATTCAAGTACGTGATTCTTTTTTTAGATTATAGACATGTCCTTTTGCCAGGTTTAGTGTATATATTTTTAAGTTCGTGAAATAAAATCTGAAATAGTAACGATAATAGTAAATCAGGTCGGACGAAAACTTACCTTTAACAACTTGTCTTCCAATATAATTATAATGCAGTAATAGTGTAGACTATAAAATCTAAAAAATGCAAGCAATAATTTAATATTTCTGTGTACAGTCAAACCTGGATAAGCGAGAGTTCAAGGGAGCACAATCTCATTCTCATTTATAGAGGTTTCTCACTAACCCGAGTTTCTCACTAATGCAGGTACATGGTTAGCGTTTCTCTCTTATAGAGGTACGCAGCAATAACAAGTCACAGCAACTTTATAAGGGTAGGTATCAAGATGCTTATGAAAACAAAACAAAAATTCATGCACTAATTATATGGTAGGAAGTTCCATGAAAGTTAAGATGAGTCATAAAATTAAATTTGTAGTTTGTTTTGTCATTTGTTCCTCCTAAATAATATAAATAAATAAAGCTCGACTGTCGCTTATAGAGGTATAGATAAGTAGCAGTCTCACTTACGGAGGTCCATGAGGGAAAAACGACTCTGTCTTACAAAGGTTTCTGTTTCTCGCTAATAGAGGTTTTGGGAGCTTAAAATGACGGGTCCTGGCTATTACTCTCACTTATAGAGTTTTCTCACTTATCCAGTTCTCACTTAACCAGGTTTGACTGTATATTTAAGCCAAAATTATTTGTTTTATATTGCAATAACCATTTTTTTGCTAAATTATGCTAACGTTTTTATAAATTAATAAATATCAAAAATCAATAATTTTGTTACCATAGGTAGGTACATCATGTAAGTAAATTTTAAATAAAGTGTTGTAAAATATATAAAGAACTAAAATATACTAGTTATATAGTATACTAGCGGCCCGCCCCGGCTTCGCACGGGTATTTAACAAAAATTATAAATTTTAACACACACACTCCCTTCTTCTTGCGTCGGAGGTTACTAAGAAAGAGTATACATTATAGAGAAAGTTTTTTTTATGTTATTTTTATTTCTTATGTTTGTAAAAAGTTCATATCTACAGAACTACTACGGCATTACTATTACATATTTTAACATAAAAAAGTAATCATTGTGACATAACTGTAATAGTTACACATATGGTATCGTGAACTTTTTTGTAGATATTGATGTCCTCTATAAAATTGTAATAAATCACTTTGCTCTATTGTCAATAATTTCCGCAGCTTACGCGATATACCGATTTTTTTGGTATTTTTTTCACACGTTGGATTACATTATAGAAGTTTTCATACGGATCCCTAACTTTTTTGGAAATATTCTAGCGTCTATTTTCATGAGGGATAATGTAGGATTCTAATGGTGAAAGAATTTTTCAAATCAATCCAGTAGTTTCAGAGCCTATTCAATGCGAACAAACAATCAAATCTTTCCTCTTTGTAATATTATTATAGTTCAAACATATAATATGGAGCCTCAAGCATTGTACATGTTACAATAGATAAAGGGAAATATTGTGTTGAGTTAAAATTATGATGTCTTACTCAGTCTGTTTACGCTAGAACAATACACTATAGCTGAAATAGGCAACGATGATGATTAATTATTAATTTAACTCTGTCTTTGAGAATATAATTACTTGAAGCAAAATATTTTTTCTAAAAATAAACATTAAATTGCAAATTGTATTTACAGTTCATTTAAGACGTTAAAGAATGAATATAAATAATCTAGCTGAGCCCCACGGGTTCACCCGTGTTTACTTTATTTTACTAACTCTCCACTGCACCAAGCTTCGCCACCGACAACGTTGTTCCACTTCACGTATTTGCCCAAAGCTTTCCAGATTGTTTGTCGTTTATAGTTAATGCTCCGCTCTTTAGCGGTTTAGAAACTAGATGTGTTATCAACATATATTATTTGATTTTTCAACTTGTTTACTTTTACAATTTTAAATCTTTATAAATAGAAAAAAAAAGCGCTGTTCGTTGATAAGCGAATCACTTGAGAGAACGGCTGGATCGATTTGAAGAATTTTGTTTTTATATTAGTAATTGCCCGAATAAGATTTTTAGTGGAAGAAAAATCTAAATAGTTACACGATAAATAAAATACTGAACATGATGTTTTTTCTATTGAATTTTTTTATGAACTCAAGACAATAAATAACGATTCGAATGATGGATATGCGTAATTAGTATTTTGTTTTGTTCGTTACGGTCCTAGAAATGATTTTGGGGAAAGATCGTGATAGAGTTATTTACTATTAGAAAAGGTAGAACGAATGCCGGGCCAGTTAGTCTGATATAATTACGCACAAAATTAAGATGGATGTGCTTAATAAAACGATTATATTGGCCATCATTAATAGCTTCTGCTATTATTCTCCTGTAATTTAAGTCTCGGGAACGGAGCTGGGAATTTGTTGGTTACAAGGATCATTAGCAAAATAAACCGCTTTTCCTGTTGTCGGTAGCGTAGGTAAATGAGATATCTTAAATATGAAACAGCGAATAATATTGCTTGAAGGTAAAATATTGTTAAATTGCACGGAATATTTGTCGCTCGTTAACCGTAGTTTTTAACCGACTTCAAAGAAAGGAGGAGTTTCTTAACTCGAATGTATATGTGTGTAGATACATATTTATGGATGTTCAGCTATAACTTCTTTGTTTATGAACCGATTTAGATTATTCTTTTTTCGTTTGAAAGGGAATAATACCTCAAGGGTCGTCACATTTTAATTTCATTGGCATTGGACCTTCGACATCGAAGGTACACCCGGGAAATCCTCAGAATGTTGTTTTTTTATTAAAAATTGTTGTATATTTATTCTTGTTATTATTCAAGGCAGAAAATTAATTATATATCTCATATCGTATTAAGAAAATTCAACACGTTATTTAGAAAAATAGCTATGCCCCGCGGTTTCACTCGTGTTAAATTGATTCGACCATCTCTCCATCGCGTCACCAACTCCTTGTTAATCTCACTTCACGTACTTGCCTGCAGCTATCCAGTTTGCTTATCATTGATAGTTACTGCGAAAATATTATGCGGAGATTAGCGAGTTTAAAGAAACAATCTCTTCGGGCTTATAATTATAGTATAGTAAAAATATGATTTTATCTCAAACTATCTACGACGTTTAGTAGTGCTTAATTACGTATTTTGTTACTTGACAATACCAGTAACACGTTTTAATAATCTAGGACACATAAACATACATCTTTGTTATACTTATATGATTGTTGCGCTACGATGGCAATGAAACCGGTTCACGCATAAGAACACCGGCCACTGGCCCCAGACATCTCAGCTGCATTGCTATTGTCGGTAACACTGTTATACCACAACGAAAGTATTTATGCAAAGTACCCAATATAATCTATACTAATATAATAAAGCAGAAGAGGTTTTTGTTTGACTGTTTGTTTGTTTAAGCACGCGAATATCTTGAACTACCGTTTGTATTCGAAAAATTATTTTTGTATATTATAACCAGATTCATGAAGAATAGTATAAGCTATAACATGTGGGGGCGCGGTAAAAGTTTCTGGAATGTAAAATTAAAAAAAAAATTACATGAGTGGTCAAAAGCCAATTTATTGTTTCTCAAAATATTCTCCCTTAGCTTCACTGCACTTTGTTAAACAAATAAACCAATTTTGAAAACATTTATGCCACTCCTCCGTGGTGACCTCGGAAACATGCTTTTCATACTCTTCTGGTGTTGAAAAATCGTGGACCGCGTAAATAATTTATGATTTTTTAAAATAGGAAAAAGTCGCATGTTGCCATGTCGGGACTGTATGCAGGATGACCCATAATATCTACTTTTCTCTTTCAAAAATTCGTTTGTCTGTCTGGTCGCATGAGTGCTGGTGTGCAAGTGCATGTTGCAAGATGATACGGCATTTTGGTTATTTTTACGGAGTTGGTCAATAACTTCCTACAAATAAATGGTCGTGTACCATTTTCTATTCACTATACGACGATCCTCCAAAGCGATAGTAGCCACGTGTCGTGTTATTAAAAAAAAGGAGCTTAGCGGCAGACCGCACGCTCGCCATTTTGGTTTGTTTCGGCGCACCTGGAAAGACCCAAACAGTCGATTGCTGATTTGTTTAGGGATCGTAACTGTAAATCCATGTTTAGTCACCTGTCCCTATGTCCCAGACCAAATTTGACGTCTCTTCGTTGTATCTGATAAGCATGGCACTGCACCAAGTGACGCAGTCCGTTTTTTGAGCCTCAGTTAAATTGTGAGGGATCTATCGGGAACACAGTTTTTTCACACCTAATTGTTTTTTAGGATTGATTGTATCTGCCTGCCTAACTTCTCGTACTTCTTTACAGCTTGCCAGATTGCTTCACATTCCGTAGCGCCGTAGCGTAAACTTATAAACAACAACCTTTCACAATAAATAGGCAATATGACTGGTAGTTCCAGAGATTAGCGGCTCAAAGAAACTCTTGAATATTAGTATATAGGTACTTATAATTCTATGTTGGCCGAACCTGTGCCTTTGTTTGCAAAGGAAGTCTTTAAAATTAAGTTACGATGCTGCTAATTCTTAAGCTGAAAGTCCCGTTAAATTTGGTCCGACCGTTTCGGAGATTATCTGAAACAAGCAGACATATAGACAAAAATTAAAAAAAAAAGATTTTTTGTTATACTTACCGTGTATAGTTTCGTATGCATTTAGTAAAACCTGTATAGCAAGACAACCCGGGCCTAGTATTTCTGGACGTCGTGAAATACGTCTCTCGCCTCGTTACTGCGAATACGCGATGTAGGTTGTATATAGCTAATATTTTAATCTGGTGGTATACGCGTGTGTTGATGTTCTTTTTTCTTGATTTTGACAGAGACATGAGGAAGAGCTATCGCGTCGCTGGTATTATTTTTTAAATGTCTGTCTTTGTTTTCTAACTATTTCACAATTAATCGTAACTTTTGAAATGTGTAACACAGTGTTCTGTTTCAATAAACCTATATCTTTATTTGTCGAGTAAATTATTTATCTGACTGAACTAGCTTGAGTAAACCTGTCATTTTCAAACAGGTACTTCCATTTTATTATACGTATAGGTATAGATGTAATTCTACATGAAAACATGATATGTGCCAGTTGTGGTTTTCTTTTCTAATTAGAACGGTAACGGTCAGTCTTATTATTGACATTTCTTATAACCTTGTTTTGCTGCGATGTGACGTAGTAGTATAACATAATTTTATATTTTTCTCGGTATTATTATCATATATATGATATTATACTAGCTTTGCCCGCTGCTCCGGACGCGTTAGATACAGTTTTATTTTAGATAAATACCGTATATCTAAGGAGTAAAACTAAAAAAAATCGGTAGTTTTTGCGTGATGCGCGCACAACGGTAAACCTCTATCATTGTATTTAAGTAATATAGATAGATACTTTCCTCCTAGCCATTTACGTTAGCCAGTTACGCCAATAAAAAGTGGAATTAAGGAGTTTTATACCTCAACTAGCTGTGCACCATAGTTTCACCCATTTTAAATTTATTCGACAAATTCTCCACGGCTCGGCGCAGCGCCGCTGGCAATGCGTCCGTATAGCCTTATCGTTGTTCCTTTTCTCGTACTTGCCTACAGCTTGCCAGATTGCTTAACGTTCATAGTTACCGCTTCGCTCCTTAGGTACGAAGAAGTTATATACCTTATACTATTCCTCGTAAATCTGGTATATGAATATTCTGTATATTAATACAGATTTCTTTTGTCAAATCCGACTGGTTGTATTTGTCTCTTCAGTTTATTATATTATTTAGTATATATTAAATCATTATAAGAATGCAATTATTCGATCGCTAATTTATTTTTAAAGATGAGATTTCAACCAAAAGTAATGCTGATATTATACATTTGACTTATTGTGCAAAAGTCTATTGTTTCTCGGTTATTGTTGGCGATCGAGGCCGTCGAAGTAATTACCAAGAACATAACTAAGTATTAAATAAATTACAAGCACGATTCGTTTAACTGTTTACTAACGCTATGAAATACTTGGAAGTTTTTATGTAAAATACATTATATTAGGTACAAGCTGTGCCCGCGGCTCCGCTCGCGTGGACTACTAAAAAGGAGTTTTTTTGTGCAATGATACCTAATTATTTTTTTAAATAAAAGTAGCCTTTAGTCTATAATAACTTACTCCTTATAAAATGAGCTACTTTTCATATCTACCTTGCGAAATCGGTCCAATCATTTCGAAGATTACCCGAAACAAACAGACAGAGCAACATTTTTGAAATTGTTTTTTTGTTTCAGTTATCGTGTATACTTTCATATATATGTAGTAAAAATTTGTTATTTTGAAATTACAAACAGACACTTCAATTTTATTATATGTATTATATTATACCTATACTAATATAATAATGCGGAAGAGTTTTTTGTTTGTTTGTTTAAACACGCTAATCTCTACATCTAAAAAAATCCGTAATACTATGTGCCTATCTGTTATAATGTACAATACAAAGCTACAATAAGGTATTTTGTGACAAAGTTTTATTGAATATTGATAAGTGTTTTATGAGCATTATTATTAGGTTTGACATATTAATCCTTACGAACGAAACCACTTCATCATCAAGACAATTTTATGTAGATAAACTTTGCCCTTTATAGCATGTTATTTGGATGAATAGTTTGGGACATAATGTAAAATTAAAATAATTCAACACTCGGCTCTGGTATATGACTATAGGAGTAGTGGCGTGAACGAGCCGTATGAGTTGTGACGCATAACCCTACCCGCCCGACAAAAATATTATCTATACTGAAGTATTATGAATCGTCAATAAGCGATTTCTTTTAAATTATACTCGAGTGAAATTTCAGTAAGTATACGTAATTTACACGTATTCTTTTGAATGTTAATTTGCCAACTAGCTCATACAATACTTATAAGACTCTCATAGTCTAGTGTCGATAACCAAAAATGTATATTCTACACAAATACATGTTTTGATTGTCATATGTGAACATAATATTATTACTATTCATAACAATAAGTCTTGACAACTGACGTCATAAACTAAAACAATAATAAAGCAAAACAACATTAGTATATTTTCAAGTGATCGTTGTGCAGTATTTCTTATATTAGTACTAACTACCAGGTCCTAACACACTATTATTACAAAGACGTAAAATTTTAATTTTTATAGGAGGTTTCTATAAGTCTCTGAAAACATAGATCCGATTCTAAAAATTATTTAACTAATAGATAACAACATTATTCCTGAGTAATATAGGCTATTTTTTATTCTTATTAAATTTTCGAGGATAGCTCGATGTTTTGGCAAAGTAAAAAAATATCTATCTTGGTAAAACACATGGAAGGTAAAATAAAAAAAAACCAAAACGTTAAAGACGCTTTAGAGAATGAAATTACATATCTTCCTCATATTTATCTAAAAGCGAAATACCACTTATCGCGAGATCTCCTAAACTATATGGTACGAGAGCTAGCAACGTAGAAAAATGAGAATTTTTGAAGAAAGATGGTTCTTTAATATAATATTAAGGACATTAATCACAAATACCACCTTAAAAAAAATCTGTCTGTTTGTATGTCCGGGTTTAACTCAAAAACGGTTTGTTGTTTATGAAATTTTCTATATGGAAAGCTTAAGACACTGGTCAATTAATAGGCTATAAGAATTTATATAACTTTCTAAAAAAAAATTATTTTATTTTAAGTAAATAAGATAAAAAAAAAATTAATGGTTAAAAAATTCTGACATATGTTTTTTATTCTCAGCCGAATGAAATTTTGTACACGGGAAATAGATGCCATTCCTCAGTTGATAGGATATATGAAAAGTCAATAACAAGCGTAAAATTAAACTACAGGATGAAAAAATTACTACGTAACAAACGCATGCGGAGCCATGTGCTACCGCTAGTACATACATATATACAAGAATTGACTTAATAGCAAAAACATGCTAGTAATCTTCGATCAATAATACACTTGATCGAAGCTAGTAATATTAAAATCCTATTAAATATTATAATTATCACGAACGAAGTCGCGGGCTGTTGCTAGTCTGTTACACCGATATTGTTTGATTAGTAGTTTACTCATATAAGTACTTCCTGTAACAATATTTTTTTACTAACAATAATCTGTGCCTTTAGTACGATTCTTGATAGTTTATTTTGATAACATATATTTTCTCACTGGGCTATACCAGTTTCATTACGAAACCGAACATTCTAGAAAAAAAATAGTTATATGAAAATATTGTATTATAATATTTTCTCGGTGCGTCTTTGTTTTGTAAACTTAGCGGTTAGGCATATCATAGAATTATATTCTTGTAGGTGCTTATAAACCTCAAGAAACCTCTTTGTAAAAGTTTTGGTCAGCCATGAATATTATCGAACGCCAAGAATGTGCCGGATGCTTCTAAGTTAATAATAATAGCGCTGTTGAAATTCCCTTTCCTTCACTACCGTTTCTTTATGAAAATACAAGCTGCTTATCTTCCGGGAAGTTTTTCTTAGAAGATCATTTGAAGTAATATCTCGATAAGGTGATATTTTTACGCTGAATAGAACATTTTGGTGGATTTTCTTGTTACTTATTTATGTGTTTATTGTAAACAACAAACATTTAGAATAAACTGAATAAACAAGTTTGATAATAACATTATAGTCGATGTAAGCATATTCAAGAATGTTATAAAAAGGAAGAAACAATAATGGATAAATTTTATTATACCTTGCATTATTTATACTAACACTAGCTGGCTCGGCAAACGGTCTTCTGTCCTTTTAACTCAACCAAAACGACACCTTTCGCTTACTAACCAACAGCGTTTCATTTTTAGGGTTCCGAAGTCAAAAGGAACCCTTATGTTATAGGTTCGGTATATCCCTCTTTCTCTCCGCGGCTTAGCTCATGCTAATTGGAAAGCTTTATTTGCATGTTACATTGCTTTTAATATTGCAAGCGCTCATTTCTCTTAACGTCGCAATCTAGCATTTTATTACAGATATTCTAGAAACCGTACTTAGTGGCAGATAGTAAAATTACAAAATTCACCGACCTGCTCGTATAGATACCTCATGGCGAAACTACTAAATCGTAGAATGTAAAATAGTGTGTATGAACTATAAACTATTTTAATAACCCAAACAAAAATGAATACTATAATTTATTAAATCACGGTTGAAGATTCACAATTTTACATTTGTAGACAAACGGCTCTACGCACGCACCACTGGATTGATTGAAGAGCATTTCATCGACTCGCATCGACAGCAACGCCAAGTATTCGTGCTGGGTACCAGATGCTCACTACTTACACATTCCAAGTGGAACTGTGATGAACACAAGCTACACTTTATCGATGCGTATCCTTTCATGGTCTGGTTACAACACGCGCAGTCCATTGTGAAAATCCTGTAAACAAAAAAATAAACAAAATACATGATTTGAATGCACAACAGTTTGCTTAAGATATGTTGAT
Organism: Saturnia pavonia; assembly: GCA_947532125.1. Classification (NCBI taxonomy): domain Eukaryota; kingdom Metazoa; phylum Arthropoda; class Insecta; order Lepidoptera; family Saturniidae; genus Saturnia; species Saturnia pavonia. The sequence continues at coordinate 11,223,729 of OX383900.1, read as the reverse complement.
TGTATACTAGATTGTTCATTCACGTACTTATAATAACTATTTCTGGAGAGAGAAAAAAACAATATTTTTTGCTTTAGAAAATTTAGGATTTTTTGAAATTTTATATGTATACCTACGATGTGACTGAAACAAATTGACTGAAGAATATTTTAAATTTGACAATCTTCTAAACAAACTTTGTTTTATTTGAATTGTTGTTCTTTTTTATTGTTAACTGATTTCAAATATTATCTAAGAAGATTTTATTAGCAGCATATTTACCTTTTTGTTTCAGAATACAATATATTTAATATACATACCCCTTAATGTAATTATATATTATAATATAATATATATATATATATATATATATATATATATATATATATATATATATATATATATATATATATATTATATAATATATATTATAGAATGTGCCTTATTATTTTATTACTTGAATAAAGGATGATTCAGCTTAGAGTGTGCTGGAGCCAGGCCGGGCGTTGGCCGGGATACGATTCAACATATATAATATCGGTGTAGCTTGAATTACTTCATACAAAAGTATGCTATAAATGTTTGACCGTGTCCCGGCCGGCGCGTGGCGTCCGGCCCGGTGCGACATGACTCATCGTTTATCGTATTTTTAAGTAATTTATCTGATCTCGGGTTGATAAATTTCATCACATTGTAAAAATACTCCTAAAAGTTTACTTACCACGTTTTAAAATTTACTTTACGGCTTATTAACTTGATTTAAAATATCTGTTTTCCTAAAACTCTTAATATAGTAAATGAGTATGGTACATACAAGTATTACAGAATAATTCTGATAAATAGATGCTACGCACAGTACAACGTTAAACTTGTTTAATTCATTCATTAATGTATCATTAAAAGTCATAAAGACCCCCTGGCGTCGTATTTAGTCAAGTAGGTCGAAGGCTTCACGCCTCCTTACCTAATTATATATTATTATTTCCCTGCGTCGGTTTATCAGAAGCTAGTATTTCTAATTCTAAATACAAATTGGTGATCATTGATTTATTTATAAAGCATCATATGCAGATTTATTCATATGCACGAGTATATATTAAATGTTATATAAATAGATAGTAGATTAAAACACTGTGGAGACTTCATAATGGACCATACGGTATGAGAGGTGAATAATCCAATAGGTATTTTAATAGGTAATAGGTGTCTAAGCACAAATGCATCATAGGGAGTAAAAAAATATAAGTATGTACGTGTAAAATAATTATTACGCGTTCAAGGAGTAGAGCATAAAACCTTCTCAATGAAATAATCATTTACATCTTCCAACTCTCATGGTGATTGGTATAAAGGTGTTGGGAGTTTATCATTCTCTTATATATACACATACCAAAATCAACATATATAGATTATAAGGTACAGGGATATGGTTAGAAAGATTGAGTAGATGTCTACTAATATACACAGAGAAAAAAGGTATTAGGCGTTTGTCGTTTCTGTTCCAGATAATTGATTAGTGGCTCTTTTCACTATAGCAGCCAAACAATCATTAATCTAATACGGATAAATACTGCGGATATCCTAAAGCCTCATCTCGATTCGCTAATTTGAAAATATATATTGAAATGGTGTGTAAATTAAAAGCAATGCGACTCTTAGATGGAACTACTTTTAGTATGGTGGTTACTTTATTACTACTGCAATGTTACCAAGTAATAAAAATACACACTGGTACAGTAAATATAGCTCAGAATGCGAGTAAAGCCACACATAGATGAAACTAGTTTCATTTCAATATTGATTGACGAAATCTTTCATATCAGTGCGACAGAAAATTTCTTTTATCCCCAAAGACGTAAATAATCATTTTTTTCTACATTTTAGGGTTCCGAAGTCAAGAAGGAACCCCTATAGTTTCGCTATGTCTGTTTGTCTGTCCACTGCTTAGCTCAGAGATTCTTAGTACTAGAAAGCTGTAATTAGGTATGGGTCACGCTGACAATGTGCTAAAATGTAATATGGAAAAAAATAGATTTGGGTACCTGCGCACACACGTAAAGTGGGGATGTTTTTTTCTCGTTTATCCCATTTTGTGGATGTGGTTGTATAGATCGTTTATAAATATTGCGGGTGTTAATTATGTGTTAATTTTTGTTAGAGTCAAGTACCCTCCCTACTAAATTATTGTTTTTGATTATATGAAAAAAAACATGGTAGTAGTATATATAATGAAGTTAAAAGGAAAACTATTACAGGTAATCACTTGTATGCTTTACAAGTTAAATATTTTCAATCAACTTATAAAATGTACTTGGAGAAGTAATTTCGTACAAATTCCATTTAAAATTACCTAAAGCAATTGACAGGCACCTACGAAACCCTAAACACGAAGCCCGACACGTATTTGGCAAAAAAAATTTGTTATAAGTTACATTATTAAAGATACAGAATGGACTAATAAAATATATAAACAGTGGCAACTGTACATATATACATAACATTTTAATTAGTTATTAATTGAAAACAACATGTTACGAAAGTAGTAATCCGCGAGCCAGCAACAGATTTTCATGACCAATCGAAATTGGCGCCAAAGCCGAGCCGAAGCTCGGACGATAACTCGAAAAATGCTTCAGAGAGTTGTATCATGAAGCCTCGTGTTCTTTAGCTGTGGTTCCGTGGGTGGGTTGAGCAGTGGCAGTCTCCTACGCACGTAGAAAAAAAGATTTTTAATTATTTCTTCCCGATTGAGAATTTATTAAAATATATCTAACCCAATTTCTTAAAGAAAAACAAGTCAGCATAAAAAAAAAACTGTCTTTTTCGGTACAATTTCATACAAACCTTGTCCTGACAATAAGCATGATTACTTTCTTTTTTTTTCAAAATGGTCTTTAATGTTTATTATTAAGTAAGTAGTAAGCGCCGCGCTCGTCGTATCAATAACATTCAGTGTTCAGACAATAATGTAGTTATTTTGAGTTTTAAAAACGAATACTAAAGTACATACATATATATATATTGTGCCAAGTCCTATGTATCCATTATACCGATATATGTGTACCAAAATACACTATACATATATTGCATAAGCTAATTTTGTACTTTTCTTTATTGTATACATTATTTCACATAACATGGCGGATTGCTTATATTTTGTGTTTTTATTTTAGTGTTTGTATGTTAATTTCGCTTTTAATATAAATATGAACACTATTTTTTGAGCCTTTTTACCTTTTTTCATTATTTAAAATTAATATGTCAGTGATTAATAGTTATCATGCCTATTACGAAAATAACAAAATCAGCGAAATCGGTCAAGACATTCTCAAGTGATGCACCTTCATACACGCGCCAATTGATTTTTATTTATATAAATGTAAAAAAAGAATATAAAAATAATATTTTTGGTCATGTCATAGAGAAACTGTCAATTTTAGACAGGTCATATTACTGCATTCAAAAACTTATCAGCAAAGATTTTGCTCACGTTTTAGGATAATCTGAAGCATTCGTGCAATGTTTGAAGATGCTAAGAGCACTCCAGTAAGTTTCGTCACCGGCATGTATGTACGTGATATGCTGTTGAGGTTTGGAGTTAATTTAACTAAACGTGTATGCCAAAATTGCTTATAAAAAAATGTTTACCACATGTATTCTTGCGACTCAATCTTCACTAATTTCTCATCAGTAACAGTATATTTGAGACTGCTTTATGACTACATTTATATTTGAAGGTCAATTAAACTCAGTAATACTTTGCCACAAAAAAAAATTACAAATAATATATAAGTAGAGTTGATAAACAGATTTCGGAAGGTAGTCAGCGACCTTTTCCATAATTATAAGGGTTAAGTATTAATGATAAATAATTAGTAACATTATGTTATGTTATTGTTTCAAGTTTGAAACATTGGTTTAAAACGACTTATTTTTGTATCGACAGTGCGTGAATGATAGCAATGTCTGGAAGATATTTGCTCTCTGTATATCCACTTAAAACTATAATTAATGACTATAAACAATATATGTCTAATATTTAAAAGAAAAATATAAGTATATCACTGATAAACCAGATTGAGTTTCTGGGTGGTTCTTCTCAATGACTGGTAATTTTTTCCGAACCGGTGGTAGTGTTTCATATATTTTTAAGTGCCTTTGCATGGTCTAAATTTAATAATGTTTTTTTTCTTTTGAGTAAATGGGTTAGGTAATCTAATGTTAATAGGGTATATTTCCCTTAATTCTTCGTCATAATTTATGATTCAAAAGTCATTTTAGAGCTTATGTGTCCCACTGTTGAGAAAAAATCGTTTTTTTTTCTCGAACTGACTATACTGTTAGCCTTAGAGGCCCTGGACTCTTCGCGGCTTTTATAGCTTCACCGGGTTTGGGGGGAAAAAACAGTGTAAAATTAACGTTTTTGTTATAAAAAATACTTTTTTAATAGGAATGCCATCTGCACATATATAATTAACTTATATGTAGAAGGTTCCATCTATTACAACCTGTTTAACTAAAATGACATTAGGGTAATATTATTAAAAAACCAAAAATGTTGTCTTTAGACGGAGCGGCGATGGAGTCGGCGCTCGGCCACTGCGTTCAACACCGGATTGGAGCGAGAGTGCTATCAGCGGCGAACATCTATGGTCACCCACCTCGGTATCAGGAGATTGCTGTTACGTAGGAGACGTAGAATGCCAAGTAAATAAGTATTTTATTATTTTTTACTATTATTTTCTTATCCTTCGTTGTAGGTTTAGCGTTGTGGCCCCAATCTCACCTGATCTTAAGTGACTAGACTAAGCCTAGTGGAAGACTGGCTTTCAAGTACAACTGCCGAAGTACGCCTATTGGTGCTTGGCAACAGATTTTAAACTTGAGGATGGAAGCTAGCCAGACGGGCTTTAAAAAAAACCCTACCACCGTGCTATGGTTTCCTCACGTTGTTTTATTTCATCGATAGCTCAGGCTCATTGCAGGGATTTGAACTCGCGTCAATCGACGTACACGCTACCACTGAGCCTTGCTTCAAGCAATTTATTCTTCCTAAACACGTCTCATAGACGACGAATGGCAGCCATCATCAGTGTTTACCACTGTTACTTGAATTCAATTAATTTTACATAAAATTTATATTTATTACATTATTTAGAGATATATATGAACATAAACAATAAAAAATAAGTTGTTTTATTTGCGCACGCACGTATGATATAAGTGAAATTCAAATTTAAAGTTTTTGCATTATTCTCTTTCTTTACGGTAATACTGCTAAGCATTGAATCAATTATGGTTTCATTACATTAAAGCAATACAATTAAGGAATTCTAAACCTGCCAATGATAAAATTATAATATATCTACTAATGTTTCTAATGTAATTTACATGTGAATAAGAAAATAATTATTCATATTATAATTTAGAATAATAAATATTTGTTTCGTTCGTACCTATTTTTAGTACAAAAAACATTTAGCAGCGAGAAAATTTCATATATTTGAGAACTATGCCCAAGTATACTTTACGTTACCTATTATTCTTTTATACAAAGAACTTCTTTTCATTCATCGTGAATAGCCGCTTTGGTACGAAAAACCCATTGAGTACATACAAACACAGGACTGAATCTATCTGCGGACAATTCAGTAGGTGCCAGCCGAGTAACAGGGCAAGAAAATTGTAATTTCCCCTACAACCATTAGCAAAGTTTCCTGCCTATTGTATGGCTGGTCGGCTGTAGTTGAATGTAAGATTAATGTCCCTTCGTCAGTGCCGCCAACATTAACGTGCCGATGTTCTGTCAACGACGATATAATAATATGTTGTCATTTATACACAAAAGTTGTTTGAACGCTACGATGATCATTAACTAATTGCCATACTTTCGAAACTCATTCTACATTTTGTTAAACGCAAACTTTTTTGAGGCCTACTTTGATAATGCTTATATTCATCTCAAAAGGCACCATGTTCTTTTCTTGCTTCTATCAGTTTTATTATGTTGGCTGACTTGTGATTAAAACATTTAAATTGCATTGAGCCGTTTGTTTTGTTGTTGTCTGTATTGATATTGAATATGCAACAGCTCAATAACCAATAATACATAAATAATCGAGTACATCAATGGTAATCACAGCCATTGATAGGATTTGGAAAGGTAGAATTATCAATCTTTCCACAAACCTATATTCATCGTTATTGTCTAAAAATATATTTATCCTCGATTATACTTCTGTTTATGGCGCTGAAGGCAATAAGGCATATTTTTCAGAAGACATTGTTTATAATATTTATTTAAAATTTGTAATTTTAATATCGAGATCTAAAATCGATTTAGGTCCTAAGAAGGCACTTATCAATGTCAAAACACTACCACTGACACTGGTTCGGAAAACATCCTATTAATGTAGAGGAAGCGTCAACAAACTTGATTAAATTTTTAACTACCTATCTTTAAAAATTAAGATTAAGATACAGATTGCTTATCTAATATTTACACGTATGGCAGCCCTAATTGTAGACATATCTTGTATTCTGTATAATTATTACGTATATTTTTTCTAGTTTAAAACAGATGTATTTAAAATAAATATTTTACCATATTTTATTACAAAAATAAATATGTAAAGCTAAAGTAACAAGACTACTCGAAACATTTTTTGTACACTTTATGTATTTTAAAATATTTAAGAGAACTTGAACTTCAGGTCTTCGGTAAACCCGCCATACGTGACTGAGATAATAAAATAGTTGTAAACATTGTTTCGAAGCTGCTAAGGCATTAGCATGCATAGGTTGTGGTTCAAGTGCATTACTATGGACGCTAAAGCTGACTCAAATACTATTCTCAATTTAAAATATAGGTACCATCATTTTTTACATTAATTTAAAGTATTTAAAATGTATTTAAAATTCGCACCGATAATTTCGCTATTTCATACATAAAAAAAAGATTTCATAGATTTTAAATTTTGCTTGACGGAAGAGAATTTAACAGTAACATTTTTATCGACAGTGATAACAAATAATTAAAATGTCATCTTCTTTCATTTTCTTTAGTTTTATTTGTAGTTTCATCTTTTTTAATTGGCACATTTAATATTACGAATACCATTTTTATTTAGATACTTTCTTAGAGTTCCGTACCTTATAATGAAAAAATTATAATGAAAAAAAAAACGGATCCCTTATAGCTGGGTTTCTCAAACTTTTGGCTGCACGGGGATCGTGAATCGTAAATTTTCCATATGACAGCGAACTCTTTAACTAACTAATCAAATCCAATTTCCAATCCAATCAAGAAATAATAAAATTGACTGTTGAACAAAATAAGGTTTTTATAACAAATACAGTGCCAAAGAAATATATTTTTAAAATATGTTTCTTGACGCAAATTACTCTATTTTAGGAGTCATTTTGGACAATTTTAACCTTAATTCTGACTCGGTATCAAGTCTCGTGAGCCAAACATCAAGCCACCATTACGTAAATCTTGTCGCGAACCCCCTACCGTCGAATGGCGAACCCCTAGTTTTTCTCGAAATAAATTTGGGATATACAAGTTGAAATAAATATCATATACTAAGATCTATAAAAAATCAAGTTTCTAGGTTAACGTACCAAAGAAATAAGACACTACATATTAAATATAGCACTCACTGACCCATTATCAAAACCTACATATAGAGTACTTCACGGAGACCTTGAAAATTGGTACGCAGGGAGGTCTTTTAGCATAAGTTAAGGAATAAATCCGATAGTAATACATTTCAAATCCATCACGCCGTACAAAATTTTATCTCACAGAGTTGTATTACGGTTATTTTATCTTCTCAAAAACGACTTGAGTTAGAAGTTATTATAAGTGTACTATCCACAGAAAGATAGATGGACCGAGATATGTTGAAGGATAATATACCAACAATATTTACGTAAAATACGGTACAATAATATACGGTATGTAATGTAAACAGTTCAGAACCCTCAGGGCGCGAGTTCTACAGGTCCGATTTTTTAGACATCATATTCATCTTCATTGTATTGTACTAAGTAGCCGATCAGCCCACAGCTGTGCTTAACGACTTTAGACGTTAAGATCGAATTGAACGTAGGTTATCATTTATTGCGCATATCGCCCACTTCAGATTAAGCATTACGTGGGCAGCTTTATATGAATTTTAGATTATAATGAATGGAATGAATGGATTGATAGACATCTAAATATTATTATTCACAGAAACACGGGTCCCGCATGAAATGCTCGGCGTGCAAGATCGTTGCACACATGGCCTGCATCGATATACTGATGGATCGCGTGCAGTTCACGTGTAAGCCAACATTCCGCGACGTGGGTGTGCGGCAATATCGCGAACAGGCCATTACGCACCACCACTGGGTCCACCGGCGCTCTGAGAAGGGCAAGTGCAAGGCTTGCGGCAAGGTGAACACTCAAACACACACCCATAAATGCATTCCAGTTGTCACTGCCACAAACTCATCTCTCACATCAGTTTCATTTCATAATCATGTATTTTCAGTTTAAATTGCGTGTTACGGATTGTTTGTGTTTTAACTTTTATTATTAGTACGCATGCTGTGGCCGTTTCTAAGTCATCTATAAATAGCAAGGTTCGTAAATATCCGATATTTATAATAAATATTTTTGATATTTATCAAAATCAGTAAGCATACTTTTATTAAAAGAAAAAAACTTGATTTACCGACTGCAAATGAAAAACTCAATAGGCTAGTTGACTCTTTTAGTTGACTCAAAAAAAAACAATTATTTAATTGAAAATATGTACTATTAACTTACACTTTTATTATCTGAAATCGATAAATATTTATTTAATGCGCCATATTTGATATGAGGCAAGTAGCCCATTCAAACTTTTTAAAGTTTTCAAACAAATCAAAATCAACAATAAATATTTATGAAGTTTTGACTCTCAGTCTTAAATTCTTAACATTTTTTATTTATTTATTTATTAACAGGTTTTATAAATAAAAATAATCAGCACTTTAACATTAGTAAATAGGAAAGAAAGTGATTTAAATTTAACTACAAGAGAGATATCATCTTCATAATCCCACTCCAGAGATTCTACCATTTCTTCATCAGCACTGTCACTCTCGGTGGTTTCTTCAACATCAGGGTTCCAAATCAATTTCAAATTTTTTGGCGGTAATGGATTAAGTTTCTTGTTGGACTGATTCAATGTCTTGAATATGTACACCAACTTGTGGGATTTTTGGTTCCCAGACGTTTCCGTAACGTTGATTGCACAAGTCCGAATTAAGAGAAAATCCTTTCAAAGTCAGCTGTTAGTCAGAATTGGACATAATTTGATACCACTGTGGTCAGTAATCGCTCGCATAGAGTAAAAAATTTCTGTTTTTTACATTTAAAATATAAATATCAATTTCAATATATCTCTTCTTCTTGTTTAATTTAAGAGCTCAGCCCTTGTCGGTGTACCAGTTGCCAGTATTCCCTATCGTCTGTCTTTCTTTTGACCTGATATGACACGACTCCCACTTTGTCCTTCACTTGTTGGAAAAGGTTTCGTCTAGGTCTTCCTCTTCCTCGCTTTCCTTCTATTTTTCCTTCCAAAATTGTTTTCAATAGCTTCTCGTGCCGTATAAAGTGCCCAATCATCTTTCCTCTCCTGTTTTCTATGTTTCTCAACAACTGTTTTTCCTCGTCAACCATTCTTAACACTTGCTCATTTGTAATCCTTTCTGTCCAGCTTATGTTCTCCATCCTTCTCCAATACCATATTCAAACGGAGCCAATCTTCCCCTGTCTCTTTGGTTCATGTTTCATGGACCATTAATTCGATATATAAATATATTGCGAACCCTGATAAATAGTGATGTGATTATTTGAGAAATACAAGAGTAAGAGTTCTTTTTGGCACCGCCCTTGACAGTTTTGAAATTAATAAATATATAATATACTTCTTCATATAAAAATGAGTTTCTAACAACTTATTATTTATTTAAAAAAGAAATTGTTGTTTTATTAAACTCAACTAATATTTTTGTCATAACTTTAGGTGTTATAGCTGAGTTAAGGGTCTGGCAAATTGATCTTTGAGTTCATTTGAAAAGTCCGTATAAGGTCTAAACACAAAAAAAAAATATACGAGAGAATTGTAAAAGGGGGCATTAAAAAAACATTCATTTTTATAATGTACTGGCTTTACAATGGCTCATATATGCATGCTTTATATGTATACAGTATAATATGTACATGTACATAATCACTTAGATATAAACAACGAAGCCTGTTTTACTATAATTGGACCGCTGTAAGCGCAACCCTCCCTAATGCGGGACGCGGGAGGGGAACAAAACCGACCAATGACTTCATAGTATGTTGCTGGCCGCCAGTAGCAATAGACGTTTGACGTGAAGGTGTACGCGATTTTTTCTTCGTTACTACTACACATGAGATAATTTTACCAAGATGGAATTACCGACGATGCGCTTTAAAAAGTAAAATAGTCAATTAAAAGTAATACTTCTTAATATAGCAAAATATTTCAAAAAAGAAAGACGGAATTAGCGTTTACTGGTGAATTTTTATTGTCTATTGGATGGAAATTTCCTATATAAGGATAAAAACTCGAGAGGTGTCATGGGACACTCGGTAAGAACGAAGTTCCTTTCGCTTTATATTATGTATTAATTAAATTACAAGCATAATTAACAAATGGTAATAAAATTGTATTTAATAAATACTTGAAATGTGAATAGTAAGATTATAATATAACAAAATTTTATTAAAAAAAGTTTTTATTTATAAAGATATGAAAATTAACATTTTATTGTTTCTTTCAAAGTGTAAATCAAGAAATAAAATTGTATTTAATAATAAATAATACATTTATAATATAAAAAATGCCTAATTGCAGATTTTTCTCAGTTTGACTCCATTTTTCGACCACTCGTACTGGTCACATCGCTAGGCCAATTTGACGACGATTATAGTCGAGAAAATCAGGACTTGCTTTAACCGTGTATATTCTATCTCATTATCTCGTGTGTAGCTCCTATCCCGCGATAAGGAACTTCTTTCAAAAAAAGTTTAAATTATATTGTTGTTTATGATGTTGTAGATTTTAATGTAAATACGGCTATAAGATATGCTAGTAGCGTGTCGTTAAGAATAATCAAAACGTTATTTTCTCAAAGTTGTTCAAATAATATTACAGATGTCATAAAAGCGCTATTGAAATAGAGAAAACGCAATACCAAGATTGATATTGACGATTTTACAGAAGGCTAGTTTACTCAACATATTACTTTTAGGGTTCCACACCTAATTAAGAAAAAATGGAACTGTTATGATCATGGGCGTATCTAGGGGGGAAAAATTGAAAAAATGTAGAAAAATCCTTAGTATTGAAAGAATATACAATTTTTAATCATTTCAACTAGAGAAAAAAAAATTGGCTTATAGTGGCAGATCAGCTGGCTGGCTGAAGGGAAAATTCGCTATCTACGCCAATGCTTATAAGTTTACTTTAAGTAGAAGTTAATATAAAGCACTACGGGGTTATAATCTGTTTTAAAAGAAAACACAAATTTCTAGGTTAACACAATAAAGCGATACAACTCTTCCTACACTAAAAGTCCCATTCATTGATCGATTATCTAAAACTACAAAGTACTTTTCGGGAACCTACATTCTTGAAATTTAGCGTGAAATATTATATTTCAAATTCTGTCTGGAATGGTATAGTATAAAGTAGTAAAAGTGTTTATAATTAATTCCATAACTGTATGAACATTGTATACTCGAGCTATCCTGGCGCTCGCAAAATAAAACATGCGCTGTCGTATTTCGTAGACATCGGAGTTTTTTTTATCATAGCACGGGAAAGTGATCCCTCAAAGTATCATTTTAGAGTATCGTAAGACCCCACAGATGAAATGTGTAAATCACACAATCAAAATTGAAAAGGATTACTTAGGAAAATCATTGGTTTATTGATCGAAGTTATGATGACATATATAGGCCGTTCATAATACATTTAACAGAGGAGACGGAAGCAGATTATAACTCAAGTTCAGCATCTGCAAGTGATTCAGATTGTAAGTATTTTTTATTATTATTGCTAATATGTAGGGTTATGTATAATGAAAAAAAAAACAGAATACTTATAGGATCACTTTGTCATCAATCTTTCTTTCTGTATTATATATACGAGTGTCAAGACCCTTTATCTTGAAAACGACTTGAGGTATAAAGCTTAAATTAATATCGAATACTAAAATTTATGAACTCAACTGCTGTATTAAAATCAACTTTCTAGATTAACACTTTAAAAGAGATACAGCACTTCATATTAAAAGTCTAAAAGTATCAACAATATAATTTGTATTACAGTATTTTATTTATCATGAAATATCCATCAAAAATGCGATAACCTACGTAAATTTATCTGAAGATATAAGGCTTAACCTAATACCGTACACACTCGCTAGCCCGCGTCCCGCCAACATAATGGAAGGTCGCGCTTATAGCGGTCGGGCTCTAGTCTCATTTATTGTATTTTGTTTTCGCATTTCGATGTCCATAGCATTTTATAATAAATTCAATCGTTACATTTATTTTATATTAACCATTGTCGAGATTAGTTCATTAATATGCACAACGCGCGTCGATCGAAACGTCAAGCAATCAACATTTCTAGAAGTTATTTAGACAGACAAAGCCATTACATTAAAAGTCCTTTTGCTCCGGCCACTTAATTGAGTCTTTAATAATTAAATATCCGTAAGTATCTACGTATAGGTCGGGTAACTTTTAATGGGAAAAGTTTTTCAAGAACATACCTAATTCTATTTCCATTACAATCACAGACTAAAATATTTGAACGTATCCCAAAGGTATTATCAGTGTTACTGTTATATTATGTTATTTCCTTCAGGAAATCCAATGCTCCAAACAGAATTTCAGTATCGAATTTATTCGAAGATGTTGGAATTAAATAATGGGCATACTGTTCGATAAATTGGCCTCAGAACTGTGTGTTGTAGTCGGTTATGAATGATGATAACAGTGATGAAAACATAAATACGACTAACCCTTATTCGGATTTGTTTGATAATAACAGTGTTTGTTTGATAATAACACTAATAATGCCTTTGAGATTTGGCTTTGTACAAATAAAGCACATTTGCTGCTAAAAATAGGCATGAGTAAATAAATTATATAATCATTCACTTGGGGAAATTATCATGAGAGAGTACACAGGCGCGGGCGATTTCTTTCATCCGTCTATTGTATGGCTCGATATTTATGAAAATTATCTTTCCACAGTGTCGTTTCGGCCGTGAATCGCAAACAAAATATATTTGCATAATTTAATATGACAATTTGTTTCAAGATGTTTTGTTTCATTTCTAAACTGAAACCACATTTATACTACACTATTTTTGGCTTTCCACTATTTCGATTCAACTTTCAAAATCTCCACGACATTTTTCTTTCTTCCCCAGTGCAGCTAAGTGATTTGGCATGAGTTTTTGAAATGTTGTGACCGCGCGGAGAATCGGGACAAAATAGTGCTTTGTGGGGACGTGGGGGATAGAGGGCGTAATAACGCTGACTGTGTCGATATATCGAGACGAAAGACAACCCTAAAGTATGAGTCAGGGTAGTAAAATACAATCCATGAGTATGTAGTGCATTTTTTTATAAACTTATTATGAGCATATGACGTATAAAATGTCCTTTAAACGAGACGTGGAGATGCATTTCATAATGTTATCGGCAGCCGCTGTTGTTAAATACTGCACTGTACTTACCACAGATTTGAGAAAAAGGCAAACGGAGATATTGGTGCAACAACTAAGAGACTCGCATTTAGGTTTATGCCAGGGATCACCAATTAGTTTTATTTGGGGTCTATTTTAAAAATAATAAAGAATGTCGCGGTATGTTTTAAAGCTTTCATCAATCAGTTACAGTATTCAAGTCGTCAACTTTTCGTGAATTATTCTCATATCGATAAATGTTTCCATACGATCTTTCATTTTTATTAAGCATAAGTTTCAGGTCATTGTGTCATTGTAAAAATATCGGATAAGAAAGTAATAGACTTGCCACATACTTATACCTTTTCGCTAATTAGGCAGTTACTGAAACGTGACCACTACTAGAAAGAAATGTCAACCACTCTTCTAAAATTTCAAAAAATCCTGTTAAACGCAGCTTTTGCTTTATCTCCCTTATATTGTTGTGAAGCACTAAATTGTTATATTGCGCATTAATTTTGCCAAGAAACAAAATGACGATGTTTCAGTGATAATCTACATATACGAGTATAAAAGCGAAATACCACTTATCACGAGATCTCTGAAACTAATCTCTGAAGCATTGTTACTTCTTTCACGGTGTACACGCTCACTAAGAGGGCACACGCAAATTGTGATGATACAAAAATGCTTATTGTGGGTGATCCTTAAAAGATAGACATATGCTATCGCTGACTTTTTTGTAGGTTTCTTAAGGTCTACTATTATTTGGTAAATTAATTTAATATATGTATTATGGTTTACCTGCGTATTTTTTCCGAATTCATTCATTATTATCGTCACTGCTTATTTCGTGTCTTATTTTATGTAACAAAATATAACATTTAAACTGGCCAGATAACGTATCTATGAATTAAAGGAAAAACCATGTAAATCGGATAAGTGGTTTTTGCGTGAAAAGAACATAAACGGACAGATATACAGAGAGACGTTGAGTTTAATAATATGTATAGATAGTTCCATCTTCTGACGTAAATGAAAAAAAAAAGATATTTTCTGTTGGTTGTTACATATCGATTAAACTTATAGCCGCCATCTTAACTCTTGAATTATAAATTAATTTATTTTTTCGATTCTCCCAATTTTTTTTTTGTTTTAACTTACTGTACTTACCTAAACCGATTGGTTGCCATGTACCTAAGCGTTTGAAATTTTTCGTACCCATTTTGAAGTTAGGAATTTTCAGTGGGGCCCTAAATTGTCTAGAGTTCTATATAGTTACGGCTTTGGATCCATAATGGTATTTCTTTCAGTATAGACAGATCGTAATCAAACTAACATATTATAACGTAACAAAAATTACTCTCGTTTTGGTTTCGCGGTAAGTAATCGAGTTATTATAGTTAAAGTGATTTAACAACACTTCATAAATATGTGTTTTATTACCAATATTAACTTCAAGGAAAATATTTCCTTGTAACCTAGCAACAATGTAGAAGTGTTGTGATCAGTAACAAATAACATGGAAAACAATATGAAAATATTCTTTGATTAGCTTCTGCCCGCGACTTCGTCTGCTTGTACTTCAGAATTGGGTCTTCACCGAGATAAAAAGTATCCTACGTATTAATCCAGGTTATAAACTATCTGTGTACTAAATTTCAATCAAATCTGTTCAGCCGTTTTTGCGTGATTGAGTAACAAACAAATAAACTCACTTTCGCATTTATAATATTAGTAAGAATTAAACAATACTATATCTTCCTTTTTATATTTTCGGAACTATTTTACCGCATATAAACACATAGACAGGATAATAGAAAAAATATGTTATAATACGCGCTATAATATGTTATAATAATTATATATATAATAATAAGTAGTGCTAACAATACATAACGTTTTATTTTAAAATTTACGGGAGTTCATATTTACCGTTGAATTTTATTTGATTGTTAGCGATCTTTTTGTATGACGAACTCTCCATCTCCTTTTTTTAAATCTGTCTAACTAAGTATATTGATAAGAAATATGTGTATTGTAGGTGTATGTAAAACGCAATTCGCTGTCAACTCAAAATGATTTGTATCTACCTCGAATATGGATTGCATGCGACACGAATAGCGGTCGTGTGGGTTCACGCGAAATTAAAACTTCATTTTTAATGAGGAGTGAGCATATCTCATAACTTTCGTATTAAATCCAAGCTTGACCTTAAAAATGTTATTGCTATACTGAGTTTTGGAACATAGTTCACTGACTATAACAAATTAATAAGTTAGTAGATACAGTAATGACGTCATAAATTAAATAAACTCACACATTTAAATACAAAAATGGAATTTCAGCTCCCGCACTTCAATTTTACTTTATACTTTTCAGGGGTATTTCATAAATAATTGTGTAAGACATAACTGAACTTCTGTATTATGTATAATTTCATATTTATAATACTTCTTAACGGTAACATCCGACCTTTAAATTTTACAAATATCTTGAGTTTCAAGAGATCGATATCTTTTCGCTTAGCTTCATTAAGTATGTAACATCCGACAAACCCTCGGTGCGTTGAAAAAAGGTTTTAAAATTCAGGTATAGCTACAGTGAATAAAATTTAAAAATCGAGTTACTGAGATAGATGTAGGTAGCTCGCGTGGAAAATTAACATGCATCCCTTTGGGATACACATTTTATATTTTAAAAGGGCAATGTTTGTATTTAAGTTATAATTCTAAAGTTAATTAAACCTACAGGGATTCATATATTTCTTGTCTCACTTTTACAAACATGAAACCAAATTTAAATATTTGTTCTTGTGCCTGGTTCGAAGTTATTTTGTTTCTTTTTATAACATTATAATACGTCAATTTTGGTAATAAATTATAACTGGCTGACCGGTGCAAGTATTCCGCACTCTATAGAATGTAAAAATTGTAAAAGCTGTCATATTAGTTAAACATATTGTTAATAGATGGAGCCTCCTACATGTTAGTTGAATATATTTTCATCAGAAATGTCATATGTAGATAGTTTTAAACTATTTTTGTCAATAGCGGGGAACAAGCTTTAACGTGGAGTTGGTGGTGTTTAATGTTGATGAAAAATTAAGGGAAATATGACGTTGTCACAAAAAACACCATTGACAAATAATATATAAAAATTACAAAATCACTGACATAGCCCGAAGAATAGCTAGACTTAAGTGGCAGTGGGCGGATCACGTAGCTCGTAGAACAGATGGCCGATGGAGCCAAAGAGTTCTCGAGTCACGGCCACGTACCGGAAGACGCAGCGTGGGCAGACGAAGGCAGGGCAGGGAAGGTGGTCCGACGAGCTGGTAAAGGTTGCGAGCAGCACAGGATCGGTCGTTGTGGCGATCATTTGGGGAAGCCTATGTCCAGCAGTGGACGTCTTTCGGCTGAAGTGATGATGATGATATAAACATTCATTTAAAGACGTAAATTTTACAATTGATTCTATCAATTGACAAGAAAGCAGAATGCGTCTTATGAATAAGTAGATCATCGATTACGTATGGATGGAGGCTTTGACGACTAGTATACCTACGGAGTAATCCTAAATCCCTGTGGACAATCTCCAGAGTGTAACCGATAAAACAATAAGATAACTCACCTTTTATCGGTACTTTAAACTGCGAATTACGTGATTAGAAAATGCAAATGTGTATTTCAATATAAAGCGTACAAATACCGACGGTCCTTTTTAAACTGTAGTCGAAGTTCTAAAAGTAATTTAACCTGCAAATGACGTGTTTATAATTCAAACGTTTTGATCTAAGCAAAGATCAATGCTTTGTTCAATCAGTAAGTACTTTGCTTTGAATTTAACATTTAATCTCTATTGGCGTTTGTAAGCCTATTAATGTTTATAGCTTCGGCAGTAGTAGAAATCAACGAGAAGCTCTATCAAAATAAAAAGTCGATGTAGGTACATATTAAACCGTGTTTGTCACAACTACATTTTATATTTCGCGATGTATATTCAAAAATTTTAGCCAAGTTTTTTTATTTAATTACTTGTAACATTTTAATTTATTTTCTGTTACTTTATTGTACCTTTTACAAGAATATAATAGTTTTTTTTTTTTTTTTCATATATTTTTATATATATCAAATTTTTATATTCTCACAATTATTGCAATTTTATGGCTTTATTATTTGTATTTGTTAGTAATAAGTCATATCGATAATAATATTATATGACATATATAGTAGTCATATATGTCATGTAATAGTATTATATGTCAGTTAATATTATATGCTATCGTTCGATCATAAACTCACCTAATTTGATGTGAATAAGTGATGATATAGCCGAAGATGAACCTAAAAAGGTAAATGACATAAATGTGGCCATCGAAACATACTAATAGGTGCATAGTACCAGATTTTCAACTTATCATGGTATTTAATGAGACGAATTCTAGAAAATACCCTATCACCATATTATGGTTTCACTATGATGTTTTCTGTAACTGAAAACTCAGTCATATTGTAGTAACTCACATCAGAGTTGCCTCTTCGTATTATTGCAGTGCGCTACAAGTAAATCCCTTTAAATACATAGACACATAACCGCAATAATTTATCATATTTACAAATTTCTACATTGTCTAAATTCTAACCTCATCATATATCAAGTGTTCGAAACGTTGGAATAATACAATAAATCATAGCACATTAATCCTTCTGATAACTTTTGCCGTGTGATAAATAACTTACCTATAAATTATACGGAATATACATTGTTATATTTTTTGCCGTTTCACGGGGGATATTAATAAATTTCGGAACGCCTCATAACAAAATTTTTGTAAGTAGAGTTATCTAACCGCATGAGATTCCTCGTTTTCGAAAATATTGACAGCGAATTTTTCGCTTAACTAAATTGGAACCGCTTCCCTAACAGGTTACTTTAAATTTAAAGTAATCTATTTTAGACTTACAACATAAATTTTTCATTAAATTTCTCATAATGCAAAATATCATGAGTATTTAATATTAAGGATACAATATTGATTACTTTTTACTCGTGAATATTGAATCTGCGTTTCATGCAAATAATGCATTCACAGATAAAACAGAATGTACTATGTAGTATATACTATTTATGTAAGAACACTATATACAGAATGGTCATTACCAGCTCCGCGATAAAATAAAACATCGCATCCCGTTCCGCACTAGGTAGGTTAATAGCCAGGTTAAGCACTCACATGACAGTGTAGGAAAACACCAAGAGGAAACTCCTCGTTATATAGCGATCATGAATTCTCTGATAACGGTTGCGCGACGAATGATAAGCACTGATAAGATCGAGCGCAAAAGATAATCGCAAAAGTAGAAACACGAGTTGGGACTTGGTATACGCTTTTTCTGTAATTTATAGATCTTTACAAACCTTTCAAGTGTATGAGTACGAAACGTAGTAAGCTGATGCCAATTCTTTTCTAAATACGAGCACTTTATTTTGTTGCAGAGGAAGTTTCTTACAATATAAAAATTAACCTCATATTAAAAAGATTATAATTAATAAATTAAAAAATATATACCGGTATATATACCGCCGATGGATTTGGATTGTACTGTGCTTACCATCAGGAATAGTACACTCAATGTGCCGAGCAATTATAAAAAATAAAAGTAAAAACTAGCATCAGAAACTAGGTATATCTCTTTTAATCAACAGCTTAGTATAGGTACTGCACAGTTATTAAAAGCTTAGTTCGTTATGAAGATTATTTTGTCGATTTTCGAAATGAATAGTTTATACGCTAATTATATTTATCTAAGTTTGCATTTATTTTTATCATATATCACAATCATATTCATTCAATATGTGTGTCATTTCGCATGTGTGTTGTATTGCATGGGTGTTTTGTTCTCACAGTCATTCCGGCGCAGATGCTGCGGATGGTGCATAACAACATCGCGCTCTGTAGACAAGCCTATAGGAGTAGAAAATGGTGATATTTTGAACCATGTGCGTATACTTCATGTAATGAGGTGGTGGACACGGTACTATAAATGCGGACTTCATTAAAATATCTAACTTTGATACTAATATCGTTTTAAAATCAATATAGCTAAACCTCCTTCCTAGACATATTAATCATCTTCATGTTATTTAATATTATTTCAAAATGTACTACGCTGTAATTTACTCCGAAGTTAATATTGCTTGTTTACTTTTAATTAAGACGTTTAATTAACATTAAACACGATTGAAACGTTCCAACATATTTATGTATACTAGATAAATTGAAAATTTAATAAGCCCCCGACACAAGTAACCCATTCATTGAGCCCACTCCAATAACCTCACATACCATATCTCTGCTGTAAGTTGGTGAAGAGTTAGGTATCATGGAGATTCCAGATGATGCCGCATCTACCACGTTCTTCTAATATCACTGAAGTACCAGAATACCAAGTTTCGACACGATTAGACCTGTGGAAGATGCACACATCGATGTATCAACTAGAATAGAGCTGATATTCTTCAAAAGGCTGAACAGCTGACAAACAAAAAAAACTAGACCAAATTCAGTTCAGCCGTTTGGGAGCTACGATGCCACAGACAGACACACATACACACACAAAACTATAAGGTCCCTTTTCGTTGCGTAGGGGGTTAATAAAATGAAAACTGGCTCATGTTAAAGTGTTATATTTTCTTTGCCGACAGTCGCTGCAGGCTAAGTTATCGTTCAGTTCGAAAGAAATTGTAGCATTGAGTTGTTCGTGGTGCAAAGACGCTTACCACAATAAGGAAAGTTGCTTCAATCTACAACGGATAGGAGAAGAATGCTCATTAGGTAAGTTCGTAGAGCTGGCTGAAGTTTTAATTAGGACATTTAAGTTAGTTAAGTACTCTAAGTTCCTACCAAGTTTATATATTGTTTCCTTAGGTTTACAGTCTAACATAATAGTTCCACCGTCGTGGATCGTCAAATTGCCGAAACGTGGTAGCTTTAAGTCGTCGTTAAGAAAATCCCCTAAGAAAAAAAGTGCCTCTAAAAAGAAAGGAAAAGATTCTAAAAACGAACAGAGAGCATTTGTTATAAAGCCGATCCCTACAGCGAACGTTAAGCCAGTACTGGTTTTCATAAATCCGAAAAGTGGCGGGAACCAAGGGGCTAAGTTGCTGCAAAAATTCCAATGGCTGCTGAATCCTCGACAAGTTTTTGATCTCACGCAAGGCGGTCCGGGTCCTGGGTATGTTATTTTATTTTGAATTATGTATTACTCTTTAAAATATCTAGTTGGATATTAAAAACCACTCTAACTTTGTAGTACGTATTATAAAATAAGGTCATAATATATTATAACCTAAATAATTAAATTTATATCTGCAGTTCTAATACTAACCTTAATGTACGTTACTTACTGAAAAAACGGGTTATTTAAAATAACTCTTAACAGTCCATTTTTAAATGACACTTAAACATCTTTATTTTGAACTAAATATTAAATTACATATCTCCTATTTCAAATGCAAGGATACTATCATAGAAATTTTTATCAGTTTTGAGCTCCCAAGGGTTGATTTTCAATCAATGATAAAACATATTTTCATTTATTTTTATACAGAGTCTAAACACAAATTTTCACGTACTCGTACCTATTGCACAATTTTTCATATTTTAATGCAAAAGGTGTCATACGTACTCGTACAATAAATAAGCGGATAAAAAAAAAACATTAGTTTTCTAGTCCAATAAACTAAAGCTACCGTGCTTCGATTAAATTTCCGAGATTGAGAAACACACTATCCTATTGTGCTTTACACGCTACAATGGAATAAGCCTAAAACTCACGAACTAATAGAAATTGGAGGACCTTACAAAAACCTTTCACAATCTGTTAACCGATTTTGTTCAAGAAAACCCACTTCAAACATTGTATTTTAGACGTATCAGACGTTTACACGATGGTCTATGTACGAGTACATAGTATTTATTGTCAAAGTACTTTTACAGGATAATCAAATGTAAATAAAATAAGTAATTATTTATCTTCATACAACATGAACAATAAAAACATGCTAATAAATTAGTTATTAAACTGTTCCAGAGTTATTGTTTCTTTACATAACAACATATTTACTGCAAATATAAATACTAGAACGTAACAGTTTTACAAGTTGTTCTTAGGTATCAAAATTTCAAATGCTCTCTACATTTTGAAACGTCTGTTTAAAATTTTCGGGCTTATTGTAAACAAAAACAGTTGTAATGAAAGACTGAATTATTAATGAGTAAATATGAAGTTATTGTTTGTTTAATATCTCCCAACTAGATTTAGTTCTAAACTCAGCAGACTAAATAGGTCTAGCGTTTGTTATTTAAGAGTTAGCTAAAATATTGTTATTTATGTTAATGTTAGTCAGATAGTACGCCGTGTAATATAGGTACGTTCAAGAATTGCGCAGCTACAAGCTACATCTAAACTATTTTGAGCAATTCTTGTAGATACTTATATGTACATAATTGGTTTCTCAGGAAAGGCTCTAACGGTATGGATTTTTTTATTTATTTTAATAATGATTCTATTACAATGATTTCTAGTGTTCTTTTCCAAAAAAACAGAGCGAAGCTTTATCGCCCTTATAGAATTATATTGGAATAAAAATATATAAGTCTACATGACTGCATATGACAAACTTTACATGTTAATCAATTAACCTTTCCG
The DNA here is from genome assembly GCA_947532125.1 of Saturnia pavonia. Taxonomy (NCBI): domain Eukaryota; kingdom Metazoa; phylum Arthropoda; class Insecta; order Lepidoptera; family Saturniidae; genus Saturnia; species Saturnia pavonia. The sequence continues at coordinate 11,201,260 of OX383900.1, read as the reverse complement.
TACGTATTAATGAATTGTTTCAATTGGTGGCCCGAATTTTTCTTAATGTAAGATATACGTCTATGACGGAGATATAAGAATATGAAAAGATATATGGGTTAAATAAAATAAGTTTATAATGTGAGTAATGTTATTGCAGACTGGAATTGTTTCGAAAAGTGCCTAATCTCCGTGTTCTGGCTTGCGGCGGCGACGGCACGGTCGGGTGGGTGTTGAGCGTCCTCGATCGCATCGGTTCCAGGCCTGCAGTCGGTGTCCTTCCACTCGGTACCGGCAATGACCTCGCAAGAGCACTTGGATGGGGAGGGGTTAGTACAATATATCCACACTAAAAAGTTTTGTATTACCAAAAGCGGTGTGGTACAGGGGAACCAAAATAAGATTTAAAATTTTAATATCACAATCTGTAAACATAAAAATGACTATTTTAAGACAGAGCTTTATTGAAAAATATTAATATGAAATTTGATCTATTTATTTGCATAGTATCTAACTATCTACGAGTATTAAGGTGATTTTTTTGACAAGTTTTTTTCGGTCCACCCGAAATTTTGTTGTATATGTTGGAGAAAAAAATCCCTGAAAGTTACTGCCCTTAATATAAATTTAAATTACTATCCCTGAGCGTGAAAAGATTGTCGATATATTTTTTTTAACTGCGCATTTCTTATTATGTTATATTCTTATGGTCCTGGAAAAGACTGACACGTGTAGCGGCTTGCTTTGTGTTGATTAATCGACACACAAATAAAGGTATTTTAGATCGAATTGTAATGTGTGACGAAAAATGGATAATTTATGATAACTGCTAACGAAAAAAAACTTAAAATCCAGCTCAAACGCCGAAAGAATGCCCTAAAGAGAAACTAATCTACAAAAAGGTGACGGTTACAGTTTGGTTCTCCCGTAACGATGAAACAGGCAAAAAAACAGCCACGACTGGTCAATCGATCTTCACCACTATTGCTGCACGATAACGCAATACTTTCGTAATTTCGGGTCTGACTCTAACTGACTACAATTTTTTCCTTAATTTAGATAATTTCCTGCAAGCGAAAAAAATTAGTTCTCGATAAGATTTAGAAGACGCCTCTACTAAATTTGTAGAGTCCCATACCGCAAAGTTGTATCGTATAGACATTAATAATATTCATATAAAACGGCAGAAATGTGTAGATAGTATGGGTGAATACTTTGACTACATAAATTATTATTGTCTTTGAAAAAAAAACTATTTTTTTCTATACAAAACAGCAATTTTACAATTAAACCTCTAATATAAGACGGTGGCTTCGATTATATTAGCAAATTTAAGAAATTATTCCTTTATAAACAAGTTGAAAACAAAATATTTTATGAAAAGTATCCTACTGAAACTGCCATTGCGGCTTAATTGAGGAGACGTGTTCACGTCATATCAAGTTGAAAGTCAAACTAGTTCAAAGAGGTTTTCCATTGAAATAATATACTCCCTTAGAACTCGCCCGGCAGCCCTCCTTACATCAAATTTCAGTAATTCCCCCAATATATTCAATAAAATGTAGCTTTAAAAAAACTCAAAGTGTATTCTATCTGTGAATAAAACCGGTCCAGAACTCAAATTACATAAGTACTACAAAAGTACCAGAACTATTATAGTTCTTTTTTTGTTAAATTACTGTAGTCGTTATTCATGTTCAAGTAAAAAAATATAGTTTTCAAATTAATATTACAATTCTTTGAGTTGTTTATTCACATTTATAAAATTAAATTAACCACTAACAATTATTAACAGATAACAACAGTAAGCAATATTAACTATATATGTATTAGTTATGACTTGTGTTAACTGAGTACCAGGTATAATATAGTTTTAACTATATTCATATATAACCTCAAAAAGCATTTTATACTGATAAAATAGTAAATTATCATAAAAATTTAAATCCCATTTTATTGTGAAATTATAACCAAAACTTTTTCATTTTGCTATGCTATTTAAGCAAATGACTCCAAACTAATCATTGTTAACCCAAAAATAGTATATGACCACCAAAATTTTAAACAAATAAGCTAATAAGTTATTTAATATATAATTAAATATAAATATACTTCAAATATATAATATCTACATTAACTATTGTACTGTTAATATTATATTAATATAAATTTTTAGTAATATATTATGGAAATGCTTGCTATTAAATTTCAATAAGAATACATAAAACATGCACCGTAGTGAAAATTTACATAAAATATAGGCAATATACGTTGCTTACATTCTCATAAAATTTGTTATCATAATATTTTTATTAAAATTTTGATATACGGATAAAAATATACCTATAGGTGTTTACTCGTAGCCGCGGAACGAAGAACCAATAAAGCAAGCACTTAACACTTTAACAGTTAACTAAATAAAATGTTCGTCAGTGATGTTGGCGTAAAAGCATGTTTATAAAAGTTGGTAATAAAATTCCTTTGTCTTTTATCTGTCGTGCAGGCTACATACGTTCTACGTTGATTTTAATGGCTTTGATATGTGGCAGTAAATTTGCAATCTGTAATTCAAATTCAGTCTTTAAACTAAGAAAAAACATTATGGGTTAAATTAGATTCACTAAGAACAGATGATTTTATAAACAAGTGGTGTTAGACAAATTGTTTTTATTTAGTCGCATGGTTCACATAATTTTAGTTGTATAGAAAATTTTTCCAAATAACAAAGTAGGTAACGAGATTTTCCTCAAATTTAGTTTAACATCAATAATCTATAAATGGTTTGTTTCTTAAGTAATATTTTTGGCCTTTTACTTGGAAAACTTTTTACGTAGGTATCAATACCGATAGTTTACAAAAAAATATTTTAGTTAAATCAAATCATGGTACGAGTATTATCACAGTAAGAAGTTAACACTTTACTACATTACCTATAAGTGAAAAAAGGGCGCCTAACATATAAACTACAATATTTCCTTTCTTTATAGATTGTTATTTAAAATAAAAATTGATAAATTGTGAGGCTGTCATAAAATTTCTAAATGGAATTTCCCGTGAATTGCTCCGCAACTATAACAACACAGAACAATCGTGAATGTATTTCTAAGTAAAGAAACATTCTGTTATTGTTTTAGTATGAAACCTTGAAATATTCTATTTTATTGTCATCAATTATTTATTTTGGAAAATGTCAATACTTTATGGACTAGTAATGGTAAAGTTTGTCCAAACTTTTGTGAAAAAAATTGTTATTACATACAATTTAAAAAAAAATGCATGCTTATTGACACAAAGAAATTTACTTAACTAAGTACATAAAGTTTCTCACATATATATGTTAATGTTTTTCTTTCCTCATGTACTATATATATTAGCCCACAGTATCAACCGGCGTATTGCGTTTCTCTTTCTTATTAGAGTTTTATATACAAGTCCCCGACGGCCAAATCACGGTTCTTAATAGCTATCTTCATGTTGTAATTTAGGCTGGCTAGCTAAGTCGTTCCCGTCACCTCCATGACAAATTTAAAAATTGCGTTTTTTTCATCGGTGTAATTCATACAGTTCGAAATGTGTCGGGATATGGCCACAACAGCGTGCGAGTCACTGTCTTGGAGATGCAGTTTTATTGACTTGGTCTGCAGAATTATCACCGATTAAAAGTAAAATCGGACACCTGAAACGTTTTAAAATATTTCTGGTTGATTTCAAAACGACGCGACGCGGTGGAGCGAATTACAGTGACTGTTTTTCCAGCATTTTATCCAGTTACGCACGAGTGCCCTCACACATTGAAAAGCAGGCTTTATCTGAATTCTAATTCAAACAATTTATACTTTCAGATCTTTTGTAAAAAGTGGGCCTTGTAGTAGAATCGTTAAAAAAATAGGTAACATCTAATTCACTATTGGTTTGGAAAAGCATAAATTAATTTTTTTAGAGATTATACAGTAATGAGAATTATACAGTAACCATGATTATTAAAATAGAAAAAAAAATACAATTTTAAGTTAAACCGCCTAAATTACAGCTAAAATCTACTGCGTAAACGAATAAAGCTATTGATATAATTAGCGTAAAACCCTTGCTATAATATAATTTGATAACATAAATTTAACGAAAATGAAGATACATACATAAATCACGCCTCTCTCCCAATGGGTTAGACAGAGACCACGTCCTTCCACTTGCTACGATCCTGACTTACAACTTTCGCTTCCTCAATATTCATCAGACATGCATGGTCGTCGGTTTAGAGTACTCTTGACTTGACCTTTCTTCAATACGTCACATGAAGATAGCTTTGATAATATATGATGACACAGGATTTAAACATGGAAATAGCACGATTACCTGCCTGGATGCATAACAACACGGCCGTAACGAACTCATAAACAAATTTTATCGTTTCGCTCGTTAACGTTTTATTCTCCAAAACGACAAACAAGCTGAGAACTGAGCAACGGATTTGCCTAATGCCATGTCATTGTTTCTCGTTAATCACAAATGGATCGAATATTTCACTTTCATAGTTATTTCTACATAATATATCCCTGTATACAGATAATCTATACTATCAATACATATTATAAATCACTACGAAAATAAACCTTATTACTGATTTGTTAACGATCATAATCATGTGGCGTACCTACATAAAAATAGAACAAACGGGAAATCCCCGTACTATTTTACATAGGACAAAAGTTGTCAGCTCCGTAAATAATTCCCTACCAAATAAAAACAATAAGTCAGAAAATTATAAGTAATCTAAGTAGAAATAGTAATATATACAAATGTATTTCAAAAATAATACAGATTTCCTCGAAATCACAAATGGTCACACTGAATGACGATGAATAAAAGACGTTTGGTATTATAGTATGAACGTGTTAATCTATGCAATCAAAATTTAATCTAGCTAATAAAAAACAGGAAAATTGGCTATCGTATTTCTCTGTCTAGGGTTTACAATAGCGAGTAAGGTGACAACTCGCATAATCTTTAACCTAGCTAAGCTGATGTCAGCTTTATGAAGAGATGTTTACAGAGAAATAGATAAAGATAAAAAATATCTCAACTAAATTATCTCGGATGGCAATAAAAATATAACTAACGTTGAACAAACTTTGACCTAACCGAGCGGTAGGATTTGCGTTTATCATAATTTATAGCCGAAGGAAACTTTTACGATACTCTAACTACGTAATATTTATAAAGGTATTTATTAATTTCCTTGGTGAATCAGCTAATAATTAAATATTAATTATATTATTAAATAATCTTCAAATGATAACGTATTCACATGTATTTTTAGATGATATTTAGTTTATCGTAAAGCGTTCTATTGAAATATGCGTATATTGTTCTAAACCAATTTTTTTATATGTTTTCCTAAAATACCATACTATTACGTCTTTACCTAAGAAACGCATTATATTTATGCATTATATTAATCTATACTATAATGTAATAAAGCGCAAGGGTTTTATGTTTGTTTGTTTGAAACATGCGAATCTCTGATATTACCAGTTTTTTTGTTTGTTTGTTTAAACACGTTAATCTCACATTACCAGTCGGATTAAAAAAATATTTTTGTATACGATAGCCAGAACCAAGTGGAATAGTATAGGTTATCTAGCATTAGGCTACACCTCTCAGCTAGCATTAAATATTTTTTAGATTAGATTAAGATGAGATTAGACTTTTGTTAAGTAAGTCTGAATAAATAGCGCTACATAACTGCTTTATTCGCGTGCGCTAGCATAATGGTTAGTGATACGTAAATACAATGTTCTATAAAAACATTATTGCTCCTTAGTACATCTAAAAAAAGTCTACGATACAATATGCTTATCTCTTATACATAAGCCACAAGAAGGTATTTTGTGAAAAAGTTTTATTGAAAATTGAAAAGTTATTTATGAGCATTACTATTAGGCATGGCATATTAATCCTAACGAACGATAATTACTTCATCATCAAGACAATTTTATGTAGATAAACTTTGCCTTTTATAGTGTTATTTAGAGGAATAGTTTGGGAGATAATGTAAAATTAAAATATTTCAACACTCGGCTCGGATCTATAACAATAGGTGTTGTGGCACGGCTCGTGACCCAAATATTGTCTATAATGAAGTATTATAAATCATCAATCAGCGATTTCTTTCAATTTATACGCGGGTAAAACCTCGGGGCACAGCTAGTGCATTATATTTATTGCAAAAATCAAACATTTTTTGTAAAGATAAGTATATACCTATTTAATTAATCATAGTACAATGTACTATGCATTTTTCCATTTTAATTGTAGTAATTGATGCCTCTTTTATAAAAATCCTTGGGGCGGGAATCGATGAATTCTTTAAAGACGGTTGTCACCGCCTCGGCGGATTTGAATTATTTATATTGTAAAAAGTTATCCATATTAAAAAAATTGGAGCAAGGTCTGGTGAGTAAGTTGCGTGACGGAGAGTTTCTAGCCTCCTCTCCTGTAGTTTTGATACCGTTCGTGGTTCGGATTGTGGACGAGCGTTGTCAGGAAGAAGGAGTGCATATAACACGTGACAAATCTCGATTATTTGACAGCGAGCCTGTGTACATCATCATTTGTAACTCTTCACAGTACACCTCTAGAGTAATTGTTTGGTCAGATTTCAAGAAGCTGTAGTGAACAATGCCGACACAGGTCCATACACTCACAAGCAACTTCTTTTGACCCAACTGAATTTTAAAACATGATTTGGCTGCCTCCATTGTTCCCTATCAGTGGAACGGACGTTATCAATTATCGTACAGGATCCATCACAAATAGCAATCGGATTCAAAATCCCCTTATTTGTGTGCTTATTTAACAATTTAAGGCAAGCTTCGATTATATTGTTTATCAATGAAATCATACGGTGACCACTTTCCATGCTTTTTATATTTAAAATTTTATATAAATTAATCAGTATTTTTTATCACTTACGTTAAAGGCAGCTGCTAATTCCGAAGTAATTTTAGATAAATCTGCTACCACTAGTGCTTTCAATTAATCTTTATCGACTTTCGTCTCCGTTCAGCCACGGGGCTCATTGTTAGATCAATATTTGATGCGGTATCTGGTCCATACACGGAGTTGATATTACGTGTCATCTGTGCTGCGTTGGTGTCAAGAATAATTGAAAATAACACGAAATTTATATTTTTCCATGGTCACAATAACAGCGATATCAAAGAGAAATCATACGTCGGAAAAACAAATTAAAAAATGGTTTTTGAAATGAAATATCATAATTATATTATTAAATTAATTTGAATTTGGAACTCCAAGTAGCTAGTATTAAAAATTTGCAATTTCAAATGTAATATATCAGAAATTTAACTCTAAAGAAAGTTCGGTTAAGCTTAACCTATATTTTATAAAATACTAGCTTTAACCCGCGACTTCGTTTCCGTTATCTTCAAAATAAAACTATTCTCGCGCATCCTATGGTATTCAGGTTGTACGAATACAAAAACATTCGCAGGTGTACGCACAACAACTCACCAGAGTTTTTTGTAATTGGATACATGGTTTATGAGCGCATAGGAGACAAAGATACTGTTTTTTAAATACAGATTATACGTCTATTCTGACTTATCACTCACAACCAAAACCATTGAAGATGTGTGGTAAAGAGGCCTGATAAGATAGGGCTTTTGAAAACGTAATCCCTAAAGGGTGAAGAGGATCTAAAATAATTGTATGGAACTCCGAAAGCTTTTAAGTTAAAGATATAAATCTGTATTTAGATCCCGATTCATAATTTGTGGAAATAAACCTTAAAAAGGATGTAATAAAGGATAAAAGCTCGTACTTTGTTCCATTGATAAGCTGGAGACATGAACATTTGTAGTTAGGTTTTCAGTTACTTATAAACTAACAAATACGTGTTTAAATATGAATAGAAAAACAAACTTTACAAAGGATAATAGTTTCATACAAGTTTTTTTTTATATTACATGTATTGAAATTAACATTTGAGTTAACATATATAAAAGGGAAGATGATTTTTGAAAATTCATGCTCGAAGAGATTGAAAACGTTGTAAAGAAATATGATATTGCAATTCGCGGTATCTCTAAAGTACAAGAAGTAGAAATCTATGGTTTAACTTTATGTTAGAAATGAAAGATTTATATCTAGGTACCTCTAACGGCATGAAGTTGAAATTGAAATTTTGTTCGGCGTGGAAGAAATTTCATATGCGGTTTCTTATTAATAAATTTTTTAAACAAATTGCTGCATATATTGTACAATACTTTCATGCAGGCGTACGTTGCTAAAGCAGGGTAACGATATTTTAAATATAATTATGATGTATCTTTCTACAGGGTTACGAGGATGAACCAATATCGAAAATTTTAGCCAATATTGGTGAAAGCGATACGGTTTTATTGGATCGATGGCAGCTAACTGTAGAACCCAATACAGCTGCTTCAGCAGAGGAAACAGCCAACTCAAAACCCGAACTGCCACTCAACGTCGTTAACAATTATTTTTCTTTCGGTGTCGATGCTCATATTGCGCTGGAATTTCACGAAGCAAGAGGTAAGTTATTGTACGGATTTGTACAAATTTTAGTTTTCATGTCTACTCGAATATGAAAATGTAATAATTACATTATTATACCTATACCTACCTTCTTTTAAGTTTTTTTTTCAAGTAACAACGGATGTGACAAAAATGATCTTTTGTATACTGCCTGTCATAAAAGTAAGGGTAGAAAACTTTATCATGCTAGTAAATATGTGCCATGAAAAAAAGTGAGACTATTTGTTCACTAAAATTAACATAACGTATATTAAAAAATCTGTAGTTCTGTCTGTACATGTAACTTGTCCAAATTTTCCGAAACATACTATTTGAAGGACACTGATCACGAATATACCATTATTTGTTGTCAGTCGTATTTTTATATCCGTTTTTAACTCAGAAAAGACTTTTTGAGAAATTTTGTACACATGAAGTATCATTGGTCAATCGATTGATTTTAATTACTACTTATATCAAACATATAGAAAAAAAAAATATATTTAAAAAACGATTTTGATGAACTTTTGTACACGGGAAGTATACGTCATTCCTTAAATGATAGACTATAAGAATTATTAATAATACTTTAGGAAATGACAAAAAAAAAAAAACAAAAAAAAAAGATTTTCTTTCATTCTTAACCGATTCTGATGAAATTTTATACACGGGAAGTGCATGTCATTCCTTAATTCTCAATAGTATTGGTAAAAATAAAATTACGGGATGAAGATAATAATTACTGCGTTGAAAAACACGTGTGCAGCCGCGGGGCATCGCTAGTATATTTTAATATAGTAAGCACAAACATTTAAGTAATGCTTTCTTTTTGAGTTTATGAACATACTTTTCACCAGTGGTTACATTTATACAACAAAATCTCCAGAGCGCGGCGCGGCGCGGCGCCGTCTTCAACGCGTCCGTGTAGCCCTTTCATTTTTCCTCTTTCTATACTCGCCTACAACTTGCCAGGTTGCTTGACATTCATAGTTACCGCTCCGCTCCTTAGTATCGTAGCGTGAAGTTATATAGCCTATACTATTCCTATTGAATCTAGCTATAATATACAAAAATAATAACATTTAAACATTCAAATTTAATAAAACTCTTCAGCTTTATATAGTAGATACAAATAATAAAACGTATATTTTATATTCTAGGAATAAGAAAGGTTTTCCTTAACTGATTTTTTCTTACTTCCTGCAAAAGCAGGATATCTTAATTAAAAAACAATACACCATCAATACTTCAACTATGGTAGACAATACATGAATGAAAAAATTTACAAACAATAAAACAATGACAATTCATTCAATACTATTAGTCAGTCTGTCTGAATATTGTCATATTCAGCTTGCATTAGTCAAAAATGTTTCCAATATGTATTCAGCATAGCCGATATCAAAATTGTTTGAATAGGTAACCCATTTTTATGGAGAACCCTTTTGTTACTCACTCGTTGTCATATAGGTAGTTAGGCAACTAGGCGAATGAATTGTAAAAATAAAAATTAACAATTTTTTTTTTTATAGTTTTAGCGTTTGGTTTATTATCTATCTATCTATCACACACGTTAAACCTAGTGGGGTACTGGCTCTCAAGTGCAGCTGCCGGAACACACTTATAGGTGCTTGGCGAGAGGTTTTCAACTTGAGGGTAGTAGCTAGCCAGACGAGAATTAGAAAATTCCCTACCACCATTCTATGGTTTCATTACGGCGTTTTTCTTCACTGGACATTTTATTAAAATTAATGAATTAAATTTTTTGAAAGACTTTTTTAATATATGATATTTGTCATTGAAAGTAGAATATACAAATGCTGCTTTTTTAACATAGATACTAATAAATTCAAATTTATATTTTTATATAAAATTATGTTGTTTTGAGATTTTTTTAACTTATTTTATAACAGAAAATCATTTTATGCATAAACCAAACAATACTGAAACAAAACCTGAAAAGGTCTTCGATCTCTTCAAAATATGCAAATAGTTTTTCCTGTTTTCAAAATGTAGCAACTGCTGACATACGACAATATGAATTTTATTTGCTACAGAGGCACACCCTGAAAAGTTTAACTCTCGAATAAGAAATAAGTTGTTCTACGGGACGGCTGGAGGCAAGGATCTCATGCAACGTAAATGGAAAGGTTTAGCTGAATTTGTTACGATGGAGTGTGATGGCAAAGATCTAACGCCAGTGCTCAGGGAGCACAAAGTGCATGCGATAGTGTTTTTAAACATTCCAAGGTACGTATACGTTTTCAAATAACAATTATCCACTATGATAATTATGTCGAAAATGATCGAGCAAAATTAATGTTAATTTTTAAATGCAACACTGCATATTAAATGTTGTTTATTTAGAGCAGTGACTATCACAAGATAGGCAGTTTTCGATTCATCGACGGTTGTCGATGTCACGTCAGCCTATAAGCCTATTGTCACTTGGACACGGACTTACTACTTGCATTAAAACGCACAATTAATTTGCTTTTTTGGTTAATTTAAATTAGTTTAATATGTAAAAAGAACAAACGAAAAACATGAGATATAAACACCGAGCCAGAATTACTGTAACTACAATAATGAAATATAAATCGTAACTTCCTACTGTAAAAAAAACGTTTAGAAAATCAAATTTTAAAGTATTAAAAAGGAGAATAAAAATAAATAATAGTTTTACTAGAAATTTCATGAAAACGCTTATGAAACCTAGAAATGATTAAAAAGGATATCTCATCTATATTCATAAAAGAAATAAGTTCATTATTTTTCAGTCACTTGCAATTGCTTCAGACATTGTATGTCTTTGCCCTTCTATACCTTTTTAAAAATAAATAACTGCAGGAGTTTGTTTGTGACAAGTATTGTTTTATAAATATTTAAATGTTTGCTCTATGTCACTTACAAGTATTAGCGAGAATCCTAGCGGACTTTACCTTTCTATACTTCATCAATATTTTACGTTTGTTTACATCTATCTGATATTTACAGTTACGGGGGTGGCACTCACCCTTGGAATAAATCTGGAGGCGCTTTCGAGCCTTCAACTGAAGATGGACTGATTGAAGTAGTAGGATTAACCACATATCAATTGGTAACATGACAATTAATTTTAGTTAATTAACAATTCATTTAAAGCATATAAACAGAAATGTCAAATAAATCATACAGATATTATGTCGGAATACAAAATTAAGGACGTATAAAAATAATTAATTCGATTTTTATTTTATTTTGAAAAGCGTAAATTTCAAATACTAGCCAGCGCTATAAATTTCTTATAAATGTGTTCTATACCAAACCAGATCATGATAATTATCTGTGCAGCCTTTATTGCAAGCTGGTGGACATGGCACTTGTATCACGCAGTGTAAAACGGCGAAGATAGTGACCACAAAAGTGATACCGATGCAAGTTGACGGCGAGGCTTGCCGCCTTGCGCCCTCCATAATCACGCTCTCTCGTCTCAACCAAGCCACAATGCTTGCAAAGAGAAAACCTGGGCGAACTACTGCGCCGTAAGTTTATTTTTTCCTAACATATTTAATCTACTAATAATATCAACTTCTAGAGATTGTTTGTTTATTAGAACGCGCTAATCTCTGGAACTATGAGTAAGGTTTAAAAAAAATATGTTTGTTTTTTCGTTTGTTTATTGAGGATAGTTATAGGCTTTATAGCTTCACGATACGGCCCTAAGTAGTGGAACACTAACCCTGAACATCCAGCAATCTGGCAAGCTATAGGCTAGAAAGGGTAGTGAGAACAACTATACGCATACGCGTGCGTTGGTTGAAAAAAATTAACACGAGTGAAACCGTGGAGCGCAATCAAACGACATCAATGAAATCAAGCATGTCTTAAAATAAAAATCTGAACACATTACAATATAATGAAAGCAACGGTAACGGGTCACCGATAGCGCTTTTTTCGAACTGATTGTACTTTTAGCCCTAGGGGCCCTGGAGCCTTTGCGGCTTTTACAGCTTCACCGGGCTTGGACCGATAGCGCATTGGAACTGAAAGCTACATCGAAAGACGTGGGAACGTTCCTACATTGATCATATTTGGTTGAAGAAAAAGATCATGATAAAAATAAAACGCGATGATAGAGTATTCCAGCAAGCATATAAGAAGGAATCATTTTCTATTGTGCTATTTTCGAACAAATGATTACTTAAAACAGGTGTGATCTGAACACATAGCATGATCAACTTAACACATACAATAAATATAGAAAACATAAATGTATAACAAAAATGTAACGTTTCACAAGCGACCATTATTTTTACTCCCATAACACAGTAATCTTCATTGTACTTATGTACCGATATATCGATGGTCGTCATTCGTATATTTCATTTTAAACAAGACGTGTGTAAAGTTTACTAGATATGTTAATATGTGTAATACAATTTTATTGTTTTATAATAAGACACCTTACCAAAATTTCAGCATTTTCAATATATCTTGTAAAGACAAATTTGTATAATTTATTGTAAAGTTATCCGTTTCTTAATACTATATATTTTAACGTGGCAAGGTGCCCTCGGAACTTCGTTTAACGTAGTGAAATGTTTATCACGGCTTCAAAATATTAAGTAATAAACAAGGTAAATTACTTTGGTACACGTGGTAGCTTGGCTTACAAACTAGTAGTATCATAAGGCCTAGCAGCGCCTCGTTTCGACTGCGCCGAAGTAAATAAGATACTAGACAAGATTATTAAACAACAAATTTGTTATCTATATTAACGTATCTGTAGTTGTTTCTGTACATGTATATCTTTTTCAATTTTTTGTGATTGATAGATAGCTATTATAAAAGCCACTGATCACGAATATGTATTTTTTTGTCCGTCTTACTGTTGTTATGTTTGTATGTCCGGATTTAATTCAAAAAAAGACTTGGCCGGCAATTGATAGGCAATAAGAATTATCAATAACCCCTAGCAATCGTAAAAATAATTATAATAAAAAGTTATTTTTCATGAATTCTCACCCGACATTGATGAAATTTTCTGAACCGACAAATTTGAAGTAAATCTGAGCTGTATATAGTTGTATCTTATTTTTCAAATCATAATCTACAGGAAAAAAGTGATTTTATAATGTTAGACAAGGTATTAAATGGAAATGATAAATAACTGCTGTCAACTACTAATCAACTCTACTACTACTACTCAGATCTGTTCGATCTGTTTACAGATTTACAACCAGATGTTTTGATACTACAACTGTTCTCAGTAGCGTTTGGTAACCGTTTACTCAAAGCGAGATTGTCCTGGACATTGCCTTGGACTAGTGTTAACCTATTGAAAAATTACTTCATTCATACGCTATCTTACGTACAGTGACGTAGTTAAGACCACTAACACAACTAAACTAATAGCAAATACTTCGAAAATGTCCATCAAACTATGGTTTACTTCATACATATTACTGTTTTCACTTGAAAACACGGTTTGCAAAATTAGTTTATGAATAAATTCGATCTAGTGCTCGGACAACCCTGTCGAAATTGAACTTATTTTGAGCTTCTCCCGTAGTAGTTAGTAACTATAAATCTAGTAATGTTTGTAGCAAATTACTATTATTTAATTAATAAACACTTCCATACTGACAACTCACCATATCATGAATCAAAGAAATAATAATATATTCTATGCACTACATAAAATAGACATTATTTAGATCGTTAAACATAAACAGGTATATGTGAAAGATATAAATAGCTACGTTTTACTATAATCGTTTATTTCTTACAGTCAAACAACGTTGGATAAACTTACGCTCACTGTGAATCTCATTACGATGGCCGATTACGAGAGACATCATTACGATAAGGAATTACTTGCCAAAACAGGTGGAGAATAATTTTCTAACCGGAAATTACTTTAAGATAAATCGAAATATTCGTCAGTAATTTGGTTCATTTTTTAATTAGTGTGACCGTTATAGTCACAAACTTTTTTGATAAATTAAGGATTTCTCAGTTTTACTTAATTATGAAACATTCTTAAATTAAAAGAAAGGTTATCATAGATGATGAAAATATTCATACTTTTAAAAATTAACAAGTCATTGAATGTATATTATATTATCTTGTATATTATATTTTATTCAAGGCAGGTAGGTAGCTATATTATATAAAATATATCAATTTACAGACAAATGTTATTATAAATTTGTAAATATTTTTATAATGAAATGCAATAAATTGATTATCGGCACCAAAAATTGTTTACAATGAGAAAAAAATATTAGAGAAATGAAGATTAGAAAAGCGTTAACGATATCGTATTTATTTTAGCGGAACGTATAGGCACTTTAGAGGTGAATCCTGCCGCAGACTTGGAACAGATGCGCACTCTCATTCAGAACATGATCAAAGAATCTCAACAGTACTCAAACCTTCTCGACTGGTGGTTTGTCGACTGTAAGTGCTTCTGACATTTCTTTACTTTATATTTATTCAGGATTTTACTAAATATTAGACATTGTATGAAAAAATACCATTCAATTCATATTGCGTTGTACGCCACGTCTAGGGCTCTTTTTAAATGTTTTCTTATAGGTTACTTTTTTTATCAATATTTCGAGTGACATATAAGTGTACATTCAATCATTAAAAGCCGAGTAAAATCTTATGTGACTATTTTCATACCAAGAACAAGATTTAAGTTCGTTTACTTATATGAAGAAAAAACCTTTTTGAACAATAAATCTTGATGGATGGTTAAGTTTGCTTTTCAATACTGCAAAGTGTACCTACATCGTTGATATTATATTTGACGCATAAAGAATAACTAATACCGCAATAATTACAGGGACACAAACATATGTAATTAATAATAATATTACATTAAAACAAAGCTTTCTTTGCAAATAATGCACAACAATCATGTTTTTGACACACATGAGTTGTTCAGAAATTATAATATTCGGTTAAGAAGGTTCAATTAAAATTCCCATTACTAGGCTTTCAAAACAAACCGGCATACTTATAGTATAATGTGAAAAGGCAAAAAGAAAAACTTTTCAAGATTCAATTACGCTAACGAGGCCGACTATTCACCTCAAACGTGCGTGCAAAAACAAATTTAAGTCCATTAAAACCAAGATTTATTTATTATCTATCCAGTCTCTTCGACAGTTCGACTGGTTAATTTGTCAAACCTTTCAGATAAATTACTTCGGGATAATTTACTAAATTTATCTTATTCTAAACGATGTTCAGTTTTTGTTTACCTTTTCCTGATTTCTGTCGATTATTTATTGATCAAGAAAAAATACTGCTCTTAACATGTAATGTACTAAAAATATGTATATATTAATGATGAATCATGAACTAAAAATCTAGTGAAAAAAAATAGAAAAGAATATACACACATATTTATGTTTAAATTATTTTTCATTCATGAAATAATCTTGTGATATTCTTCCCCTTACCATTCCTTTTACGGAAATTTAGTATTACGGGCGACAGTATAAGCAAATAGCGAAACAATTATGGTACTAGCTTTAGCAATGTAATAATACCTACAGGAAAATTGATTTACTTGATATATCATTGAGTACCTGCTATTATTAATTGTCCTGTTCTGAATATCAATGATGAAGTAGCTTCCATCTATACTTAATCTAAGAGCATACCTGTACTATAATAAAGCGGAAGAGTTTTTTAGTTTGATTGTTTGTTTGTTTAAACATGCAAATCACTGGAACTACCATTCTGATTCGAAAAAATATTTTTTATGTGTGATAGCCAGATTAAAAGGAAATAGTACAGGCTATCGCCTCTTAGCCAGCCTTAAATATTGAATTTTGTTAAGTAAGTCGGAATATTAGCGCTCCTGAACTGCTTTATTCAAATGCGCTGGCGTAATGGTTAGTGATACGTAAATAAAATGTTTTTCTCCTTAGTATATCTAAAAAAAGTTCGGGATACCATATGCCTATCTTTTATATATAAGCCACTATATTTAGGGACAAACATTTATTGAATATTGAAAAGTGATTTATGCATATTATTCGACATAGCATATTAATCCTTACGAACGAAAGTTACTTCATCATGAAGAATGTAAAATTAAAATACGTCAACACTCGGCTCGGGCCTATGATGAAGATGTAGATGTAGTGGTGCGAACGAGCTGTGTGAGTTGTAATGCATAACCCTAGCTGCCCGATAAAATTATTGTCTATACTGAAGTATTATAAATCATCAATCAGCAACGCTTTTAAATTATACGAGGGTGAAACTACGGAGCTCAGCTAGTATATTGTACATATACTATTAAGACTAGGAATCATATTTGTTGATCATAAAACACCTCGTATGCTTTTTTCAATCACGTAAACAATATCTTAAGCCGTAAAAGTTTTTTTTATATATTCCGTAAAGGAATTTACAAAGTAAACATAAACTTTTCCAATAAAAGAAAATATTGTTTAGTAGCATAAATCTTTAAAACAAAACGATTTAAAAATGGTTTTACGATAATTTTTAATTACAACTAAAATTACGTCTATAAGTATAATATTTTTTGCATCAATTATATATTTCTATAAATCAATTTCATTATAATTTAAAGAAACTTCACAGTATAATCTAGTACTTACGAAACAAATATATTTCTTAGCTGTAACGGCGGAGCGTTTCTTTCGCATCGATAAGGCTCAAGAAAATATTCACTATCCGACTGACATTGGACACGAGAATATCTACATATTGGACCCGGCTCCTCAAACGCCAGACACTGAGACGACGGTTCACCCCGACACGACGGCATCTTTGGACCGTACTGGACCTTCAGTGTCGCTTGACACAACCACGGGGCTATCAGTTTCCTTGGACATATCTCAGAGTGTGGACACACCGAGCGCAGGTGTATCGTTGGATGTTCCAGAATCACACGCAAGGTATGTCCACTATCATTATTTCGCTGCATCACTACGCGCCGTTCCAGTTCAATAGAATAGTATAAATAGCTCTGCTCTGCAATACACTGTATTCTGATAAGTCACAGAATGATGGCGGCTCATTCAGTGCATTCTAAACCGTTAATGACATTTTACGAGTATTATATCTTATCACTAAATAGTGTAGTGCACTAATTAAGAGTGCAGTGTTACTGTGGATACCCACTGTATAAGCACATTACATTGATACACATTGTATAAGCAGAGACACAAGCTACGTGGTGCAATGTATAAGCCCTACTATTGAGCCGAGAGGTCGCGGGTTCGCTCACCTCATGTGACTGACTTTTGTGTGATGATCATAAATGTCAGTAATCTGTCTGGGTGTTATATGTAATTATGTATGGTCTATCATCTGTTTAGTTACCATAATTACAAGCCATGTTTAGTTACAAATTAAATGGTCGTAAATTTGCCTTATCCCTGTTAAATTTATTATAGAGAATATACGGGGACACACAGTTACAACATAGTAATGTAAAATTAACATCACATAAAACTTACATAAAAATGTCCATTATTCTCAGTTCGATGTCACGCATAACGATCTGACGATTGCAATACTGCTATTGCGATCCGCGAACGTTATTTCTTATCACAAGTCCAACCTAATCTGACCTAGCACGTCGCTGTTGGGTCACCATAGGATTTAACATTCACCGGCATATTAAAATACTTAATAAACAATTTCGGACTTTATAATCGAAATTAACATCCACCAATTTCGGGCATTCACAGTAACATGATACAATTCTTTTTTTTTTTTTAATCGTAATTTACTTTTTCTGTCAATACATTTAGTAACTTATTTATGAAGTAAACATACATGAATGCGAATATTTGATGACATATGGTACTGAGACGTGAACATTATGATGATATGAAAGCTCAAGGTCACTCAAAGGGCAATGGAGAGGGCTATGCTCAGAGTTTTGCTGCTTGATCGAATCACAAACAAGCATTACTTGACTTAAGTGGCAGTTGGCGGGGCACATTACTCGTAGAATGGATGGCCGATGGGGCCGGCGCGCGTAGAGTTCCTAAGTGGGGGCCAGGTACCGGAACATACAAGGTGGGCAGATCCGCCACAAGGGATTTCGAACATCAGGAATATGATCGCAACACCATCTCTTTTATCAATGCTGAACATTTAACCCCTAACAGTGTTTTCCATCACAATTGAAAGAGGGATAAGATGTAAATATCAAACTTTTCTGTTAAAAACAAATGAAATTTCAATGTTTAACTTACACACGCGCAACATTATTAAAATTAATCTTAGAATAGTTATTAACATGGCAATTTTAAATTACTTGTATCAAATGACAAGCAAACAAGGAACACGGTAAATCTCTTATTTATCTTTCAATATCAACTTTATCGACGGTGTTGACATCAAAATAATAGATTTACCTCACACAGTGAATCTGGCCTGGGAAGCCCAGCGCGGACTTCGGAGGAATTGCTCTCCCCACAAACACCACCCCCTACAGTCCCCATCATGCCTGCACCGAGTACGCCTAAAATTGTTGCAACTGGTACTCATAAAACCGCGACACTCGGAACCCCAAAGACTCAAGTACCCACAACTCCTAAAGTTTCATCAGCTCCTGATACCCCAAAAACCTCAGCTCCTTCGACTCCAAAAGGCACACCACCGTCTTTGCCTAAAATTACGATACCAACTAACGAGTCCAATTCACCACCACTCTGCACCAGTCCACCAGCGAAAGATATTCAACCGACACATGACTCCATAGCGCGATTCAAAACGTAAGTATTATGATAGTATAGCTCAGTGTTTGTGTACGTGTATATGATGTAAAAAAACATAGAACGTTTTGAGTTTTAGTATATTTAGGGCCGATTTTTTAATGAACAGATAACTTTATTTGCGGACTTTTTTTTAATTTTTATAGATTTCCATACATTATCTGTCAAAACGTCAAAATTCTTCCTCGTATAAATTTATCTGACGATTGAAAAATAGCCCTTTAATATCTTTGTTAAGATTAATTAATTTCTGAAATAAGATTTTTTAATCATGATTCAAATCCAATATTGCACATATATTTAATTTTCCCTTGAGAAAATTCTTTTTTTTTTGTCGTGGTCACGTGTTTGGTTACGCTACGACTAATTCCTTACATTTTATGAATTTTGACAATTATTAACCTGTTAATTAGTTTAACAAAGATATTAAATTATTCTTACTTTTATAATAATAACGATTTGTACAATATATATCACAAGTAATTACAGTACCTAAGAAATGAACTTGTAGATATCTTCTTTTAGTTTTTATATGTATAATCATTATCAACTTTGTGACTTAGAATTCTTGCAGCAAATTACAGTAAACAATTAATTATAATGTAAGTCTAACGCACACGTGTGTTTTCTATAAGTAGCACAATGCACATTAGAAACTTAATCTGCACTCTATCTTTTTTCTCTTCTATTGCATGCAGCATTCACGAAAAACTGTTTGGACTTGATCAAGAAGTATTTGGCTATAGGTGAGATTCACTTGAGTATATTAGTCACTGTAGTATAAACTCTGTGTAGAGTATGACGCCTGGGAAATTTATAATTGTTCTATAAAATATTGGCCTACTAATTCAAATTAATAATATTTTAAAACGTTTATATTATTATAATATTTAATAATTTCATATTAAAAAAACAAGAAATTAAAAACTTAATCATTGTTTCAGAAATCTGTTAGAAAAAACTTCAGATACACTTCTAAAGGCAGCTAAAGTTGGCGATCTAAAAATGGTACGTTAATTAAATCAAAAATTATTATGTGTAGCTTTGCGTACCATTCGAAATGTTACTTTAATATCTCTATATAGATTAATATCCTTAGAATAATCATACAACTCCAATAAATCAATATTATTCACGAAAAGTTATTAAATCAATTACTTAAATTAGAGAATGTATATAATATGTTTCGATATTGTTTAGATTAATATGCAGCATAGTTGTGGTGGTCGAGTGGTTTTGAGCGATGGAATATCGATTCGATGTCCGCAGGTTCGAACCCTAGCATGTACCAACGAATTCTTCGGGATTCGCGTACATTTACTAATTGAAATTGGCTAACGGTGAAGAAAAACAACGTGAGGAACAATGTTTGAGAAATGATTTTGTATGGACGTCACGTCAGAAATCACCAATACGTCGTGGTTTGGCATGACGATTAAAGCCCATACCTTCCCTTAGGAAGAGGCCTTTACTGAGGGGGACACTTACTCGCTCATATTCTTATAGTAATATATGTAGATATAGCATTAATGCTCTTTGAAAACGTTTCTATAGCCGCGGAACTATTATACTAAAGCACTCGCAAACTTGTTTGTTATACATGATAAATATATTAGTTAACTTAGTGAGTAAACTGACCTAAAATATGCAAATCCCATTCAAGATGAAAGAGCTTCACTCGGCCGGCTACTCCCTAATGTCAATCGATGCGACCGGACAGACGGCACTTCACGTCGCCGCGAGATATGGCAACAAGGAGATTGTCAAGTACTTGATAGCGTGTGCTCCGACCGCCATTCTAAATATGCGGGATAACGAGCGAGGGCAAACAGCGTTGCATAAAGCGGCCGCGCACAAGAGGCGTGCAATATGCTGCATGTTGGTGGCGGGTGGTGCCTCCCTAACAAGGCAGGATCATGCTGGGCACACACCGCGGCATCTTGCACTGCGCGCTGAAGATCACGATTTAGCCGCTTATTTAGAAAGTAAGTTTTATAATAGCTAACATGTATTTCACAGCAATGATAAAGGATGCTTATGCGTAGACAACGAAAACAAACAATTTTAACACATGGGACACAAAAATGTATAAACTAAGGGGCCTATTTGCTAACATGATATG
This sequence comes from Saturnia pavonia, assembly GCA_947532125.1. Taxonomy (NCBI): domain Eukaryota; kingdom Metazoa; phylum Arthropoda; class Insecta; order Lepidoptera; family Saturniidae; genus Saturnia; species Saturnia pavonia. The sequence goes on along the minus strand of OX383900.1, from coordinate 11,179,837 downwards.
TTAGCCTGTTTATTTAATACATAACTTTCACACTATACATAAGTTTTTTTTTTAATTCTAAATTGTGTTTTTTTTACTGCTCGAAGGTTTGTTTTATTTTTAATATATTTTCTGTTGTGTTGTGGAATAATATAAATATAATTAATTAATAAGATATTAAAGTATCCAACGTAAATTTCAAGCGGAGGAGAACTAAACACATGCGAGGGCATGCCTCCTGTCAAGCCAGTAATCTGAAATAGGCCAGATTAGTGGCAACTAACTAGTTTAGTTGACCTTATCGGGGATCGGTCCACAGCTATCGGAATTTAAGAGAAGCATAGAGAAATTTCTTTAGAGATTTCACTCTACTTGGGGCAATCCGACTGATGGAATACCTCCACCCTACAGAATATCGCAGCCAAATAACCTAGTGTTGTGTTCCTGTAGTAGGTAGTATTTCCAGAGCTCTTTGGGGTAGGGGGTTCAAGGTCGTCAACGCGCTAGTAATACCACATGATTATTTGCCACCATTGCTGTATAAAAAGTTTTTTTTATAAATATTTAATCGCAATGTGTAAATAACGATTTTTGCGTTTATCGTAATATATACTAGATGCTCGGTTTTAAAAATAAAATATATTAAATGTTTTTAATTCGCTAAGTGTTAACAATGTATTATCACTATTATTATTATTATTTTTTATAAATAATAGCCCGAAATACACATTTATGAAGAAAAGTTACGGATTATTTTTGTAAATTTTTATCGCAGCAACTTGAACCTTGTTTTTGTTCTTTTTTTTTAAATCGGAAAATGATACTTAGTCATTTATTACTAAACACTATAATTAAATTTGGAACAAAATAATATTCCACAAAATTTTAGGATAGCCTGTATATTTTCACCATTAAAATGATTAACCTAGCCTAATTAAAATATTATCAACCGTAATTAGAACACACTCGTCCGCGAGATTTGTTTAAAGCCCTAACATTGATATACGTTCAATTTTCAGGTCAAGAACATTTCCAATTAATATCGGAAGATTTAGAAACTGCTGTTTGAAACACAGGATTATTACAATTAAATTTAACAATTAAAAAACACTTCACTCAACGCATTCGAAGAGCATAGAAGTACAATATTAGATATAGATAATACTAATTATATTATAAAAAAATATTATATCCTATCTAACACCAAATTGATATTCAGATCTTAATTATTATAGAATAAAGCAACGTTATGTTATATAAATTTATTTTATTAGAGAAACAAACGTTATTAGATTTTTCTTGTAAAGTAATTGTTTAAAAAAGAATTGCCTTTGTTACCTTAATTGAAATAATTATTATAAGCAGAACATTTATTTAGCTTGCTTTATAAAATTGTTGTAAACTAATCATACTGTCTTTTAAATTTTCATAAAGGTTTTGATTGTACAAATACGAATTTATGTATATTAGAATAGAAAGCACTTTTGAAGTATAAATTACTTACAAATTCTTCTTCCTGTAGTAGTTCCCTACTTGAAAACGAAAACGAATTTCAGGAGTAGATTCCCGACGCTTTTTATATTATATTTATAATCATAGTTATAATATCAACAGATTAGGGGATTCGTAGGAAATTCGCTGAAGTAACATTATTTCAAAGAAAAGTCAGATATTATTAGAAAGAAAATATTTATTCGACTGAAGAATCGACAAAACTTACACAATCATTATTTATTTAGCGATCTGTAAGTATCTGTACGAATCAGACAAAATAATTATATTTAAATAATAATACAATTTATTTATGATGACTTATAATAATAGACAATACTATTATTTTAAGGATGTCAGGAAAGTACAAGATGTCTTAAAAAGTTTTAAGAATGAAGTAAGGATTGATAGTTTCTTCATTGCTGTAAATAATCATTAAATATTTAAAGAAATGTAATTTCAAATTTATTGTGGTATAATTTTATTGTATGAAACTCAATTATTTTTTTGGATGAAACGTTATTCGATATTTTTATTTATTGTTATTTAAGAACATACATTGTTATTTTAATCTGTCAACAAATGGCCTAAATACTTAATTGTAAGAAGGAAGTTTGAATTTCATTAATAATATGCTTATACAACTTCTACATCTAATATCTACCTTTATATTTTCGTGTAACTCTTAATATGCTGAGTGATTATAAAATCGATGTTAGTGTTTTTATGATCTCAACCTTCTTAACTCTGTAACTTTATCTTGTATTTCATTACTATTAATTAATTTCTTCTCTTTGTATTATTCTTTCGTTCCTTTCGTTTGTTTTCCCAGTTAAAGCGAAAACGAATTATATTCTGCGCGAAAACACTCAGCATTTCCTTTTGTATTTATTATCTGAATATTTTAAATCTCTAAATACTAGTGTGATCTTACATATATGATGTTGTATAGATAATGTTATTTATGTGTATAATGCCAATACCTCTACGTATAGTACCTAATAGTTAGTGTATAACGAATTTATTCGTACTACTCGCTGTTAAGCGAACAATGAAAGACAAAGCTGTGAGAATTTTCGACATAATGTAAAAAGTAAGTTCTTTTATCGTAAGCGAGAAAGATGTACACTTTAACTTACATTGATTTGTGTCCTTCCTAATTTGTGATTTATTATGTAGATAGATATACATTAAATTTGAAAACTATAATAACTATCAATGCTTTAGGATTTCGGAATCAGTGTGGAATTACTGGTATTCATAAATTATTATTCATAGTAAACAAAGGGTAAGTAAATGTTATGAGGACGTACTGTGAATATTCCCAGCGTTTGAGTATTTAACGAGTTTTAACATTGTTCTGTTTATAGAGCACGTAGTTTGTGTTCTTACTGGAATTAACTACAATGCTTTTTCTTCCTACTGGGGTTTCTGTTGGTTGGCAAATAAAGACATATACTTACTTTGAGAAATTTTGTCCTTTCGATTACAATAAAAACTAAGGGCTTAACATTAGGTCAACTATGATCAATTAGTACAATAGAATAAATACGAATAATAGTTCTCATATTGTTTTATCAGCAAAATATTTTAAAATAACTTGCGTTTGAGTAATATTATAGATATTAGTAGATTTCAGGCGATATTTATAAAGGTTATAAGTGATACCTAAACGTAATATATAATATGGAGACCTTAACTTTTAAAATGGTACGTAAGTGATACTTTTCCTAAAATATAAACCTAGTCTTTACATGTACATACTATATCGGAGGCCTTCATTCGAGTAGTGTACTATATATTCTCTTAAAATATTTATATGTAATAATAATATATATCACGACCAAATTCTACTTTAAAAAGAAAATGAATATCACTAGGCTAGAATTTCAAGCACTGATTTAAGTATGCTCTTAATAGAATTCATGTTAGACTTGGCAAGGAGTTCTCTTTTAAGTATTTTTTCAAATATTATAATCCTGCCAAGCTAATTAATATTAGTCTTGTCTATGAATATTATGTATTTTATAGCCATTTATCATACTATCACAGGCTAATTTCAATATCGGAAGTATACAAACTATAAAATTGAAATTGGGCATTTTCATCACTTCGGACAGAGTATTACGAAATAATTAGAATTGGTACATTTAAGATTTTATTTCAACGCTTCGTTGTTAATAAAGAAATATATATCTCAACATTATCGGTTCTCAAGGGATCAAATGGCTCATGAATATTTCAAATAGGTAGGTGCATGACCGAACTAAAATATTTATATTATTATTTATGATAAGCGATACTTAATCCAATACAAATGAAAAATATAGCAAACAACAAATAACAAATATTAAAACATAAAAAATATGCTCTTTGATTTTTCTGATTAGCTTAGAATTTGTATTATTTATAAAAAAATATTAATGTGTCAAAATTACATATTATTCCTCAACATGCCCTAAAAGTTACTCCCCTTTATCCTCTTGTATTATTGAGCCAGAATTTTAATATATTTAGATAGAAAACGTGTTTATTACAGACAAAAAAAATTAAATAAACTGTCCTTAATAAACTATAATATCAGTAGTATCGTATGACACGTATATCAAAAAAATATAGTAAATTAGTGCTTTCCTGTAATGTACTTCGTCATTTTCTTCGTAACTTGACAAGGGTTGTTACGTGTAGGTATTTGATAAATTGTAATTATTAGCACTTTTTAAACACTTTGAGGTAGAAAGATCGTACACTCTTAAAACATTTTATAGTGCATAATTATAATGAAGTAATAGGTAAATAGGACATTTTTTTATCTCTTTTTTTGGTATTTATTAAAACATTAATGAATTCATGTGAATAAAAATAAAGTATTAATTAATAAAGTTTTGCACGACAAAACACTCCGACGCTTTAAAAATGGACTTAAATACATGTTAATCGCATAATATAAACGTATGTATTGGATAAATGGGGGAACAGTTTATTTTCATCTTACTATTGAAAACTACCTTGTTTTTACAGACTTTATCGCTAATGACATGTGAACCTGTACTAATTCAAGTACTTTAATAAGGTCATGTTAGTGTTCATTAAACATTAAATGTCTATCGATTATCGATTGTTATTTGAACTATCGAACAATCGGTAGTCGGGCTTAAACTATCGGTAGTACAAATTTGCTATATTTTAAAATGAATATTCACAATTTGTCTGACTGCAACGAGATCTTTTTCGCCTTGGTCGTAAGAAGCAATCGATAGTTAATCGATTAATCGATAGTTCGATAGTTCTTGAACAAGCAATTGATTCTATCGGATTATCAAACAATCTATGTTTATGAACTCGTATGTCAGTGATTTGAATGTACAAATACTTTGAAACAATCTGTATTTTCCTATTAATTCTTTCATGCAGACGATAATTAAAAACAAAAACATTTTGTTATGATGAGAATTAATTTCTGAAAATAATAACGTATATTCTTCAGTGTCAGAAAATGTATATTTTTTTATAACTACGTAATCCTTATGCTTGAAAGGACTAATGACAATGGATACTTAAGAGTGAGATTTTTTTAAAAGACACTTTAAAATGAATTAATTTAATTACACCGATACATAACTGTTACCTTCTTGTAGTTTGTACCGAGGCGAGGTACTTGAAATTTGTGTATAATTTGGACTATGTGGAGGTGTGTTTGACTTTCGGATATAAATTGTCGCCTCAGTGTTTATTTGTTCAAGCCACCATTGGTTAGTTGAAATTGTATGCATACAAGTAAAAAATCATTACTATTTTTTTTTCGCCAGAATACCTTCTACAATAAAATCTAGCCACTGGTGGATTGAACAAACAGCAACTGAGGCGAAGAAAAGTAACGTTTACGCTCATACTGTCTAATGTTACACCTATCTATTTGTACATGTCAACGGAAACTGACGTCGAGTCGATACATATCAAAAGTGCTTAACTCGTGAATAAGCAATTTTAGCATAACGCCTTGAACCAATTAAAGTACAGTATTGCGAAACTTTTGAAAATAATTTCTATTAGGAGCACTACGTAAAAAAGTTTATACCTACTACCGCTTTTTTTTTTGTTAAGAAAACGGCCTTTATTTTGGATTTTGGTGCTCATGATGGGGTCTTACATACACTCTATCATGACAGACATAGATCAACACAGGGTCTGAGGATAGTTGGAACCAAACTACCTTTGGACTTTAGAAATTTTGATAAAACAATCAGGTACATAAACTTCTTTGACGTATCTTGAAGAGAAAAAATGGTTTACCTACTAATTGTTCATTTAAGTTGACTATGAAAATTGAATAGTTTTACTATAGTTGTTGTACATTATATTCTTGCCGTTATTATATATTACGTATAATCGTCACACTTACATTCATATAAAAAAAATTGACGCGTCCGACGATTTCATTCGTTGTATATGAACACTTAATCAAATAATAATGGAAATTTTAAAGTTATACATATATTTCATCATTTTCGTCATATAAAAACCGTAGGTAAAAAGCGAAATGACTGGCAGAAAAATTACAAATTATGCTTCTTCTTAAGACTTTTTCATTTCTTTAAAAAAATCCTTTCTTTATATCCTTTCTTTATAAAGGCATACTACATAATTTTATTAAAGCCAAAACAAGACATTACTGAAGCCTCAACTTAAATCTATTGATTTAACTAAGAGTAAGAGACGGCCTTGACACTACAAATAATTTAATTTATTTCAATTTCATTGAATTTAATATACATCACCTAAAGCATAGAAACATAGATATTTCTATGTGAAAGCAGAATAAATACACCAAAAAGAGAAAAATGCTTTGACAAAAACTCTTTTGATATGTATCGACACACATATACTATTAACCTACATTAATAATATATAAATTCCAGGATCAATAATATAAGTCGATACAAACTTTTTTAATTATGCAAATTTAAAATTTTGATAGTGGTTCCTGAGCACTTGTTTCATTATAAGTACATACTTATTTTTGCACTTAAAATAAAATCACTATTTTAAATAAAATTATTCAAATGAAATAGATATACTGAAAAATAAATGAATTCAATTATAGACGTGTTTTATTTAGAAAATCATTTTATGAGCACAAGTTTATTAATATTATAATGAATGTAAAGAGTTTTACTGCCTGATGTGGAACATAGAATTTGTATTGACACGATGAGTAGCGGCGTCATTAGCAGGTATGGATCGGCGGCGTGTGGTGAAGAGAGGGGATAGCAAATGAGAGGAGAGAAGTGGAGGAAAATTATAAAAGAAGTGTGCGATTTAATTTGAACCCGGTATTTGTTCTGTTCCCACTCGTGTGCAATATACATTCAATTATGTATAAGACTTACAATTTAATTCTTTGATTAATTAATGGTCGATTTTTCAATCGTCAGATTAATTATCTGACTCAGGTAATTTTATACGAGAAATAATTTTGGCGTTTTGATAGATAATGTATGGAAAACCTGTCAAAATACGCAGTCATGTCAGAAAAGCAGTACGTGCTATAGATCAATTAATATTAGCATGTCGGTGACGCGAACCTACAAGATTTTCCCCTACCAAAAGTGCGTAACAAATTTAAGGGTATATTCGTGATCAATGATTTACAATTTATGTAAGTGATTATTTGGAAATTTGGTAAAAAATTACTTACTTGTACAGACAGAAGTACAGATTTATTAACATCATGATGCATAAAAATTCTAATAACCATATTGAAAAACAATTATTACTAATTAAGAAATTATTAAACAATGTTATGTAAACAATGTTATGTAGTTATCTTTTAATTATGGATAACACGTTTACGAAGTTTTAATAACAAAGAAGTAATATGTAGCCGAGCAAAAATAATTAACGACGCCCAACTTTATAGACGCACCCGGAATACAGTAATCCGATAATCAATTAATTGTTGCCTTGTAACATGTTACCAACGTATTATAATAAATCGTGCATATTCTAGGAGACAACATGGTAATAACAAATTTGATGTTTGAGTTTATATTATTTACACTAATAATTAGACTATACGAATATATTTATACTAATAAATACTAGTTGACCCGTGCGTATATTTTGCACATTATAATAATGTAATTATTTAAACAATCTAACTAACAGCTGTCATTCTATATAAGTACATAGATTGCGCCTTGAATATATTTTTATTAGCATTAACAAATGGTATTCCCGCATTCATAATGAAAAATATTTTTAACGAAAACATTAATTAAAGTCAATATCGGCAACATAAGCTTTAAAGTGATGTTAGAATAATTAATTTATATTAATGAAGAATTAATGGGGATATGGCGTTGCCAGGAAAAACGCCTTTGAGAAATAATAGCTATTATAATACCAATTATAAGTTCGTGTATCTTGAAACTTCCTTATTTTATGTGATTATAGATAACAAATTTCACGTAATATAATTCAAGGTTCCAACTTGCAATACTCGTATAATATATTTTATTCATAATTTTAACCGTTTCAACCTGATTAATCTTAGTGCTTAAGTTTGGTAATTTCTTGTTTCGATATTTCGACGACGTTTCTTAAATATGTAGATTTAATACTATTGAATGAGCAATACTCGTACCTATACATAGATACTAGCTGTGCCCGCGGCTCCGCTCGCGTGGACTACAGAATGCTGTCGGTTGAGTGCACATGCGAATATTGCTGCCCCATAACTGGTTATTGTGGGTGTTCCTTAGAAGATAGACATATGCTTATGCTATTTAATTATCTATAATTATCAGCGTAAGCCATTTAATCACCCTATAAGCTTTTTTTTCCGAATTGATTCATCATTATCGTCATTGCTTATTTCGTATTTTGCTTTATGTAACAAAATATATCATATAACCCAACCAGATATGAATTAAAGGAAAAACCATGTAAATTGGACAAGTGGTTTTCGCGTGAAAATAACATTAACGGAGAGACAGACAGAGAGACGTTGAGTTTTATAATATGTATAGATAGACAGATAGGCAATGTATAAAATGATTCATATTTCATACATTGCCTAGGTTCTATAGAATGCCAAATGAGAAACCGGCAAAGTATGAAATATCACCGATTCGTTTCGAATATAACATGAGAGTTTTTGACGGGATTTCAAAGTGAGATATGCACGTCATTTATAACTTTTCCTATGCATTCTATAGAATGCCAAATGAGAACCCGGCAAAGTTAGAGACCGTGGCGGTCGCTGGCCGCAACCTCGGCCGACTTGCTGGTTCGTGTTTGAAAGTCCAACCTAACCTAATAGAGCATCGTCGGTATTTTGTAACGCACATTCTATAGAATACCTAGCACATGTTACAAATGACGTGCATTCCTCAAAAATACAAAAGTTATTCAGAAAAAATAATAAGATACTACAAAAAAACCGACGATGGTTGGTTAGATTAGGTTGGACTTACGAGCAAGTACCTACTAGCGAGCCGGCCGCGGCAACCTTTTCTCATACTTTGCCTAAATAATATTTGGCTAATTGGCATGAAAACCAAACTATATCAATTAAAATACCGCCAATATTACAAATTATAGGGCTAAATAAGAGAAGTTTATTATTAATTTAAACAAAACACTTGTTGATAACACTGAGATTTGCCGAAAACTCCCACATGACAATCGAAACGAATCGCATTTTCTCGGTAAGGGCTTTAATAATTATAATGTAGTTTATCCAGATAGTAGTTTTTTTGCAAGACATCAAGCAATTCATTATCGGGCATTAATATGAAATCCATAGAAGTTTCTAGAGCTGCTGAAAATATAAGAATCTAAATGTCAATCAACGCTTTTCCTACGAGTTTACTTGCAAAAAACATAAATCGGCGAAAGCACTCTAAAAGTCATTTACAACCTCAACGGGTTATGAAAGATGATCTGCATCGGAGTTCAAGCCAGCTGCATAATTGCAGTGTGAATGCGGTTCTGGGGCAGTTGATACAACTGCTGCGGTGATGCTATATACATAACATGTATATTGATAAACATATTACATTACCTATTTTTAAACTTATATTATGCTTATCTTAATCTTTTACCAAGATTCATTGTATTATTAGTTGAAAATGAATACAACATCTTCCCGAGTTTCAAAATGCCAGTATAATTTATATCGTTATCAAATACTGTATATTTACTATTTTTAATAAATTATAAGATAGCATTAATAAAATCTACGATTGTAATATATTAACAACCACCCATTAATTCGTTGACGTTAATAACAACACAAAATTGAATAAGAATTAACATTCAGAGATAGATAATGTAGCTTGTTATTAGTGAAAGAATATTCAGAATCGGATCATTAATTCCTGAGATTACCCCTTACATACAAACGTACAAACTTTAACTCTTTATAATATTATTATAAATAGATTACAATAATAACGTAATATATTATGATTATCATGATAATAATAATTAAATTCATTATCTTGTTTTACATTGACGTATTGATTATACTTCCTACTTATTAATTTTATCAGTTTAGTCATAATATATATAATTAATGTATTCTGTGTCCAGTTTTCTCAACATAATATATTTATTATGAAGGTACAGGTAATCCATCTTTAGTCCAACTGTTAAATTATTGTAGTGTAATTCCCTCATTATTTCAAGTAGATCTTGTGTTACTCGCTCTTCAAGGTCATTCAAAACAATAGTCCATATTTATTCTGGATAGATATTTTCCGCAATAACATATAAAATATTAAAGCCACAAACTAAATAATTGTAAAAATATTTTTATTTATTCTAGATTACTTTCTTCAAAAGATTGTGTTAAGCCAAAAGGCCATTAACAGTGAAAGCCGGGAGATGGGGAACAGTTCTTCTGAAGTCGTCAACAGTACAACAGAAGCTGTAGCCGATGTCGATGCGGTCCGGTTGCCACCTGAGCCAGTTGAAAGCAGCATTGTTGCGGCAACGGTCAGTGCAGAACTGTAGGCTCCGCGCCTCAGCTTGAGTATAGTAGGGGTTGTTGATACTAATGAAAGCAGTACCGATGCGTCGAGAAGCGTCATAAACGACCTTTAAAAGAAAGAAAATATGAAAAAGTGATACTATAAACGAAATTATTGTAATATACTAGCTGTTGTCAGCTACACTTCATCTGCCATGCGAACGTACCAAATAAAACGCGAAAATTATTTTATTTAAACTATCGGTGTCTATACACTTATTACTGGGTTGGCACAACATGTTTTCCTATTCCACTTTCCTTTATCAAGTAATAGCTCATTATTCATAACTTTTATATGCAACTCCTCATACAATCCATCCATACCTTCTTCCTCTACTCCTATATCTTTTATACTTACCATTCTTCTAGTTATATGTCTTGCATCCCTCCTCATGATATGCCTTTACCACGTTAACTTATTACCGCCAGCTTATTCATTAAAAAAATATTGGTATGCTCATTTTAAAGAAATTATGAAGTCATCTAAAAGCGTATATCACTAATTTGATTGAAAATTACGTTATGTTAATGTGTTCTTTTTTAACTCCATTTTCTTATAACTATGGAGAACAAACGGGCATGCAGTTGCCAGTTATTCTGATATTAAGTGGTTACTGCAGCCAATAACTATCTATAACCAACTACGAACAAGATTACAGTATTAATTGAGATTCTTCACTGATATGCTAATATGACCTCATATTCTTGATAAAATCTGCTTATACCAACTTGTATTAATAATGATGAGAATCATTAGGGTCAAAAAAGAATTATATTGTACCTTGTAGTAGTAGAGAGGTACAGGAACCTGGAGGGCTCCATTAGCGGCGCGATGTAAAAAGATGTCGACAAGGCGATTGTTCTGGTCACGTAATTGAGTAACACCAAAAGTTCCCGTATAAATAGTGGTGTGATAACCGGCTTGGCCGATGCGAGCACGAAGATTCTGAAAATATTTTAAATTTAGAAAAAGTTTACACAATTATTATTTTCTTAATCTATATAATTAAATGATAAATTGAACATACCTGTTCCAGCCAGTTCCAGTTGCCGGCATTGAATGGTTGCCACTGAGGAGCAGCATTGACAAAGTAGAAACTAAGGCGTTGTCCGGTTGCGAATATGAAATCGGTTTTAGCAGCAAGATGACCGCGTGCTAAAAATTGGGTAGCCGTGACATATCTGTCAGCATTTGCTTGACCGACAAAAGTTGCAATCATAGCTTTTTGTGCAACTTGAGTGTAAACAGTGTTGATAGCGACGCCAGGGAAGAAACTACCAGCTGAAATTAATATTAAAAAAAAACATTATTAAGAAAATTTTAAATGACGAGGTGTAATAATATTAACAAACAATCCAATTATCTCACCCAACCAACTCGGACGATCCACACCAGTCTGATGCACAGCATTTTGAGGATTTTGCTCATACCAAACGTATAAAACTTCCAAACGATTTTGATCGAAGCAAGACCAGAATAATGGGTAAAAAATTCCATGTACAATAAAACCAAGGCTGAAACAAACAAAAAAATTAATTAAACTTGTACTTTAAAAGAAAATTTATAAATTTATAAATATTGGTTTATAAATAACTTTAGACGCAGCTTTAGAAGCAATTTCGCGATTTTCTTTACTGTTTTATAAAACCTATGAAGTTGTATAAAAAGTTGAAATTTTAATGGGGAATCTTTAAAAATAACTTTAAATCTTTCATTTGTTATTATATTATACAAGATATTTCTTCAGCCCAATTCCTAGAATATTTTTTGTTGCTATAATAGTTTTCACCTGATGTTGAGGGGAAACTGCACCCTATAGGTATTTATAATCAACCTCAGAAAAGAAGAAGTTTAACTGAGGCCAGTCATTAAAAGGCTACTCTTGACTGTAGAGTCAAGAGAGACTCTGTAGAGTTGGCACGCCTCGTGCGCCAGTGCATTTTACAAACCACACCCTTCGGATCGGAACACCGGAGTACTCACACTGATGCTTTGCGGCAGAAATAGGTTTGTCAATAGTACTTCCACTATCGAACCTTACACTAGTTCTACCACATGTATGAATAATTATTATTTGAATAACGCTGAATAAAATTTAACGAAAGATCTCGTAAAATAAATTAAAATAACAATTTAACACAATAACTACGTACTTCTTCTTCTAACGTGTCGATGATTACGCAAACAATATTAAACAATAACTTCGAACATCTTTAGTAAATGACTAATCAGAAGTAAAATGCTAACCGGATGACGATGTTATTATTGAAACATCTAGTGGATGTCGCTTGGGCATCGTGGTAAGAATGAGCAGAGCAAGTGATTTGGCCGAAAGCTCCATTGCCGTTCAACCAGCCGGCGCCGGACACTAAATTGTTGTTAACACACGTTGCAGTCTAATAAAATAAAATAGAAAACAATAAAATATACCATAATACAATAACAAGGAAATTAGAGAATGTCAAAAAAGCATTTCATTAAAACTAATAAATAAAATATTATGTAGATGCAGTTAAGAAATTTATCAAAATCAAAGTATGTATAACTATGCTATGTATCATAAATACATAAACATAAGCTTATAGGGCGGAGGGGGGTTTTCTTAGTAAAGGCCTTGATAAAGTATTGAAATGTTTAAAATAAATGTATATATTATGTATACATCGAAATATAAATTTACTTACAGCAGTAGCTCTGGAACCGATAATGTTTGGGTGCTGAATTATACGACCCGATCCAGTACAAGCGATATACACCTGTTCCCCGGTGTTGAGACGGATTTGACCAGAGTTACCAGAAGGTACGATGTAGTTGCCTCTGTGCAGGTAAACTGGCTGAGGTTGACCTAAATCACCGTTTACGCGAATCGTGCATCCTAAAAATTATCACACTTTTTACTATAATAAAACGTTCTACGTTAAATTGGAAAAAGAATTTTACCCGAAAAAATGTCATTCTTAGTTAATATCTATATTATAATGTATTTTTATTTATAATTATTTTTATTTTATTTATATATCACAAGTGAACTTAAAATAAGCCTATTATGCAAAAAAGGACTCCTTCAGTATAAAGTCCCGTATATTCTTTGTAACCATGAGTTTCAATTGAATATTTGCATAGTGTTAGTAATGAATAGAATATGCTTGGAACACGAACAATTTTTTTTATCATTATAAGTTTGGCGTTGCGGTCACAATCTCAGCTGATCTTAAATGAAGATGTGGGCCAAGATGGTATCACGCTAAGCCTAGTGGAAGACTGGCTCTCAAGTGCAGCTGTAGTAACACACCTAGGTGCTTGACGACAGATTTTCAACTTGCAGGTGGTAGCTAGGCATTAGAAAAAGCCTTACCACCATGTGAAACCAAATACTAAGATCCACACGCTGAAAAGAAGTTAAAATAACAAAGATAATATACCACTCCGTTCTTCAGTGCTGGTTACATTTTTCAATTCACGGTTCTGGATTTCGAGCCAGGCGTCAAGGTAGTCTTCAAAGTCATCTTCGCTTAAAACAAAAGCCAGCTGGCCAGGCTCAGGCAGCTCTGTAGGTAATGCTGCCACTACTCCTAAAAGAGCAGCGAGTGCGAGCGTCAAACGCATACTTGAAAATTCTGTTACACACTGCTGTAGTATGGAATACCCTGGTCTTTATAGTATAAAACTGTATCAGTATTATCAGGGATTCTGATACGTTTCTGAAATCTTCTTAATGGATTTAAATAAACAAAAAAGTCAAGTGTAAAAAGGAATATGCTTGTTATGGATCCGTATATTATTTAAAATCTATATAACAATAATAATGATCGTTGTTATTATTGTATTAATATGTAAAGTCAAATACATTTATATATCCGAAACCATTAACAATAAAATTGGATACGCATGTTTCTCTTGTATCATTGGTACTCACTATGAAAGGTTTTTTTAATTCTATTTCTGTACAGATGAAGATGGATCTAGAAGCTTGTACGGATATCTGAAATCTCTTAAGTGAGTCATGCAAAAATCTATATTTAAAATTTGTATTTGAACTGAAAGAATAAATGATTCATCTTGTATTGAAACACAATCCTTGCAACCAAGCAATATATGATAAAGATTTATACAATGGTGGTCGCATCAATTATAATAATAGTTACAAAAAAAAATTGGTTCAACGAAAATAAGATATTTAATTCATTACAATAATTATGTAAAACCCTTTGAATAATTAATCACTCGTAATTACACTTGAGTGAATCTGATCGTAAATAAGATGTAAAAAATGTGTGAATTTTATTCTGGGATTTTATATAGAGAAAAAAGCTTAGATGCGTTAAGCATTATTTAAATTTTTATTAATTAAAACTTTAACTTGGATCCTTTCCAATTTACCTTGGTTTTCTTCTTTTGTTTATTTGTTTAATCTCATCAAACAAGGTAGCCTCGAAGTGAAGAGCTGACTAACATCTATTGAAGAAACGCTTTGTCATTGATGTCGTCTCAGATTTTTATCAGGTGAATTAGAAATTATGTGTGAGCCTGTCAACATAAAACGAATCAAAATATAGTTTTATAATTTTAACGCGTGTATCTGGTATCTGGTTATCTGTGTGTCTATCTGTGGTATCGTAATTCCCAAACGTCTGAATCGAGTTTTTTGAAGTGAAACTTCTTATGCGACTTCCAACGAGTTAAACGTTTAACACACATTATCGGTCTCTCCTCTTTGTGTGAGCCAGAGCGCGAGAGCAATATATTATCGGTCTCTCCTCTCTGTGTGAGCCAGAGCGAGAGAGCAAATGTCGGTGTGTATGTATATTGCACACTGTTTAAATAATTTAAATTTACCTTGTAATTAATGAATTTCAAACTTTGAATTGTTATCTTTACAATTTTTTTTACATAAATCACTTGCTATACTTAGAATTTTTAGTTTAATTTTGATCAAAGCTAACTCTAAAAAATAATTAGCATCGATAAAGAAACTGGCGATAAAGTGATTAATTTAACATAGCCCGATATTGATACAAAAATTGTAATGAATAAAGCGTGATTATAGTGCAGAAGATGAATGGTATTATGAATTACTAATAAAGGTTCTAATGATTTTGTATAAGTTTCAAGTTAGAGTTTACCTTACATTTTTATATAATGTAAACGTTGCTAGTATGCACCTAAAATGCTCATGTTTTTTAACTTCCTTGTAACAAATAATCCCTTTAAATATACTGAGAGGCATTCAAGAAAATTAAATTTTATAACTTTCATAATTGTGCTTTGATACAAGTGAAATAATATTCAAAATATCCTTCTTTGCTCATAATATAAGTGTCGTTGTATTAGTTTTCTTTGCTACTTCTTTTATCGAAACTTTTGTCATGATGAAGTTTTGAGATTAACCTTTTTTCTTTTGCTGAGAAGGGTGTAACTAATGCATAAGAAGCCATTACATATTAGTGGATATTTTTATAGTAAATGAAGCTAAACAGTTTCAGAGGATTCTAATGAGATATGTATAAGGTTTCAGACCTCTACCTAGGCCAGGAATTAATTTTAAACGCTAATGATTTATATTTCCTATTTTGATGTATCTGTCTTAAAAAAATATTCTCTAGTTTTAATTGTTGTTTTATTATTCCCGTTTAATACTTTTACTATACTTTTAAAATACTTTTTTTTCGGCTTTAAAACAAAAAAGATAGCTTTGTATATTGCCAAAGGCTTACAGTTTTAATTCTGTCTTCATTATTATTCAAATTAAAGAAATTTCTTTATGGTAAAAATAATATTTAGTAAACATTTTATCGAGTACGTTATTAGAGGATATAATTAACATTATTTTTAATGTTATTTCATTATAATACCGTGAAAATAATACACTACATGAATAAATTGTAGTTATCGTTTTTCAATATACGAGTACTTATACGGTATTTCTTTTTTCTTTTGATTAAGTGAGACACAATATAATGCCTTGTGAATATAACATAAATAATGTATACGTCTATGTATACCTTGTATACGAGTAAATGTAAATTACTTTTACGTATTAAAAATTAAAATCTTAGTTTTGTTGATATTAGTTTACTTATGGAAACTAACTCGCATGCTGAGCACGTGAATATATGATCGATTAAGTCCATCGATTAAAGCGATCAATAATATATTATTGAAGATAACATTTTAAAAAAGAATTAAATATTTAAAAAACGATCATTTGTTATCTACATATAATCCGCTATTAACACGCATATGTAGGTACACTAGTTTTGATAAATTTTTATTTTTATTCTAACTATTAACCATTTCTTAATTAACATTCATACAATATACATATTTTAAATTAAATAAGAAAAATATAAAAAACGGTTGGTTTTTTACAAAATTAAAACGCGAAAAATACTATAATGCATTAAATTCGTTTATTTCCATTAGAAAATAGTGTTTTTTATTTTCAACAAGCTGAAACTTAAGTAGCGTTCTAAAAATTAGCGTTCGTGCTAGTTACAATCCATCCGGCTTAGTCGCTTCAGGGTTCCGTCGATATCGCTCGGTAGTGAGAACACCAACAAAGCCCATTCTAAGAAACAAGTTCTATCTAGTATAATGAAAAATGAAACTAAAACGTTTTCATATCACTCATTTTGTTTTACTTGGGCATTAAGGAGTATAAATTGTATTTTTTTAAACTAAAACTATTTCAAAAGTTTTTTGAAAAATAAGTATTTGAGGAATGTTCATCCAACTGTTAGCTTAGACATTTACCTAGTATTTAGAATAAGCCTTAAAACTATTTTCAAATAATTATTAATCAACTTGAAAGATGAAATATGAAACCATACTTAATAACTTGAAGATTGTCAAACACTCCAAAGTTTCTTTTTTGTTTGTTAAAGAAGGTTTTTGATAGTGATTTGTTAAATCAGCAAGAGCAGTGCAATGTCGTGATCGATAGATAAATATAAATTAAAACCTATACATATTGATTACAAATATCTACTATTATATATACGTTGCATGTATAGATACAACAATTATATATTACAGTGACGTGTTCAATGCGTGATATATTTCTATGCCTACTTACATACGTTAAGCTTATGATTAGATAACATTATATAAATTATAACACACCCCCGACAAACTGTTGCTATTAAAATAAAAATCTTTTTATAGTGAGTCATGCAAAATTTTCTCAAATGAACCCAGTTAAAAAGCTACCAATGTAAGTAACGAATATTTTAAAATAATCCATTTGATAAGCTTCATAGCTTATCTTAAAATTTTGACACGATATCCATGGACTACAAATAAAAACATAATGATTTTTATATCTATATACAATTACATACAAATTAAAGTTTGTCCCCTATGTCTATGTCTATGTCCTATACCATACATCTGAATACGAATTTTAGGGAGTTGTTTTGCATACGCCCGTGAGGGGTTCTGTATTAGTACGACCAGTGTAAAATAGGTAGCGCGCGAGTCGTTTCATTTCGAACACAACAGGAACGACGTAGCGTATAATTATAGCACTATAGTATTTTCAATCTAATGAAAATTTTAACTATAATCTGTCATGATATTAGATTACAATGCGGTTGAAGACGATAATAAAGTAAGCCTAATGGAGGAATATTACGGGCTCTAAAGGACAGATTGGGCCTATCTGCATGCCACCGCAGCCTTTTTTTACTACATACGGTCCACCACCGTTTTACTAAAATGTTCTTTAATAAACAAATTTTTTAAGGATACTGGAAAATAACTATTAAACCTACTATGATTTACATAAAGTCTTGTCGCGCTTAGCAGATAGTTCCGCTCGAATTTTTATCGAATCTTTTTCAAGCCACTTGCTACGTCTAGTCTTTGAGCTGGCTACATGATAGTGCTATATTTTTTAACTCACATGTATTGGCTGTGCGGGTAATAAACCTAAGTCGGTTTTACATATTATACCATTATTATTATTATATTACACTCGACTACTATCGAAGCAAATAGTCAAAACATGTTTGAATGACGTGTTCGGCTAGTTTCAGAAACACTCGACGACTATCGAAGAAACACATATAAATACGTCCGACATTTGCGACAAGAGCCAAGCCCGAGTGAAGCTGTAAAAGACGTCTGATGCTCCAGGGCCCTTATAGCTAACATAATAGTAAATTTAAAAAAAGAGACAAGAGACATAAGTTTGAATGAATGTATGTATCCTTTATTGCGCGTTCTTCAGTTTTTATACTGGCGAGCTTAATGCCACAAAGCATTTTCTTCCAGCTAACCAGCGGTATTGTGGAAAAATATTATTGTTGGTAGTGCAACTAGAAAATTAATTAAAGGTATCTCGAGCATTTATTAGCATATAAAAAATTGCAATTGTTATTAACAAAATATTTTCAAACATAAATTATTATTCGTTAATAACTCAAAAACTATTAATATTTAAGAAATTATGAAAACATCCTTAAAGAGGAGGAAATTTCCCATAAAAAAGTCCTTGATTCCAGAACTCTATCTTCAGTATTTCTAATTTTTATTTAGTGTCGAATATGGGTTTACGCGTGGCCATTAGGGCATTGGGTGCACTGCCGCTGAAAACAGTTTAACACATAAAATATATTTTGTTAAAGTATTAAAAATCAATAAAAAAAAAGAATTATGCTATTATTTGAACACTTGATGGAATAAAATTACGTTGGAAAATATTTTTATACCAATATTTCAAAAAGTATACCTTTTATAGTTACCTATTTTTTTTCCAATTTCCGTTTTCACAAATGATGACATCAAAATTTAAATAATTGTTCTAAAAATTGTTTACTTCTAGGAGCTCTTCTTAAATTTATACTATATATATATATATATTGCTGATCAAACCTGTCTACTCTCAATAATTTTTCTTCTACTTGATAATGAAAAAATATAACACTATACCTAACCACGGAAAAGGGCTTGCATTCTTCTCGAACTGCTCGTCTTGCCTCATTCATAAAAAAAATGTTTTTAACATAGTAAACTAAATAGTCTATCCATGCAGTGAAGTCAATTTATGCTAATCATAACATATAAATGGAAAAAAAATTACGAGTAGCTAATGTCTGAAGTTAAGGTAAAGAAGAAAGAAAAGGTCGCCAACAAAATTTGTTTATTTTACGAGAGAACCAACTTCAAAGACAACAAACGGTAATATATTATGCTCAAACTTTATTTGTTTGTTCGTAACCAGCGATGTTACTAACATTCTAAAGTTGGAGAATGAATTAATAAAACTTTTATCTACACGGTGATGTCCTGAATTTTAAGTATTTCGTAGACTGCCGCTCGAGTTTCAGAGGGATAATTAAGTCGACTTAAAATGAGTATTTTAGATGATTCGTGAAAGACATGGCACAAGTATGAGAAATAAAATGTAATGTATAAATAATCACACTCATCATTAAGTATACTTGAAAATAAACTGATAAAATACTCGAGAATTTCGACAAGCGATTACTGTGCACGTACTTTTTTAGGGTTTCGTACGGGACCCTTACAAGATCACTTAGCTATCCGTTTGTCTATCTGTCTGTTTGTACGTGGGTCAAGATCCTTATTCTCGAAAACTAATTGAGGTGTAAAATTGTAATTAATATTATAGAAATAATAAGGTCTAAAACCTAAACTGCTGTAAAATCAAGTTTCGAGGTTCACACAATAAAAAGATACAGCCTTTCATAATAATAGTCAAACAGACGCACTCAGTGACCAATTATCAAAACCTATATGATACTTCTCGCAGCCCTACAGTCTTGAAATTTGACACTAACGTGGGTATTTTTACATACGAAAATAATGAATTTCTGATACCATGTGAAATTATAATGCAAAAAAAAATGTATTCCATCTTGTTTTTTCTTGAAAATGGCTTTTCGGTATACAGTTGAAATTAATATCGAATACTAAAATCTATCTACAACCAAAAGAAAGAGATAGAGGTCCTTCATAATAAAACTCTAAAAGTTGCTCTCTGTGACCTTTAACCTTCTAATCTACACAAATGCCTATTCTTATATTGTACAAGAAGATTTCTTTATCACCTATTTGTATTGCGTTTCTATTATCCTATATTTAATAGTTTTGGCAGCATATTCCAAGAAAGCGTGCTGGTAGTGTTATTTTTCTAGTCGATTTTTTATGATCTTACGTGTTTATTGATATGTTTTGTTGCATAATGTTACAAAACGTACCTTAAAACCTAAAAAAAAAACATCTGTAAATTAATAACAAATACTCATCGAATTCGGTTAAGCAGTTCTTGAGTTTTAAGCATACTAACGTATAGACAGACAGACGCATGGACCGAGAGACTTTGGAGAATATAAAAACTATATTTATATAAAAGTCGATATAATGTACCGTGTGTAATGTAATCAGTAGGTAAGTAAACGCTCGGGGCGCAAGTTCTACGCGCTACTTTTCCGTTTTTTTATAGGTTTAGCGCTATGTCCACAATCTCACCTGATCTTAAGTGACGATGTGGCCCAAGATGTTAAATACGCTAGCCTAGTGGAAAGACTGGCTCTCAGTGCAGCTGCCGGAACACATCTATTGGTGCTTGGCAACAGATTATCAACTTGAGGGTGGTAGCTAGTATTGCTCAGGCTAAGGGTTTCATCACTATATTTTCCTGCACCGAAAGCTTAGGCTCATTGCAGGGATTCGAACTTACGTCGATCGATGCGATGTCCGTATACGGTACAACTGGGCCATTATTGCTTGCTTTATTACTGTTGTGATATATCTTCTTCTTATATATAAAAATCGGTGTTTGTATGTATGTTCCCTATGGAATTCCAAACTGCACAGCAAAACGTGGCCGAATTTGCTAGTATGACATATTTATCAGGTAAGTATTTCACATCAATAATCACCTCACACTACAAAACGAGAATAAATTTAAATATATTATTAAATATATACAAAGGACTTCTTCCAAGCCGATTGAAATACTCTTATGTCCCGAGATATGATTTATTTTAACATGTAAATTTATTAAATTAATAATTGTGCTCGTAAATCTGAGTCATGTGTCTAAACTCAAATAAACTATGTTAGTTTGATCCCTGCGTAACCCACCTTATGTTGTTACAAACTTGTACAATAAAGGGATTCGGAACACTCGTCACATCCCTTAAACCTACGTTGATTCCCTATAGTACCATTAGATTTGTTCCCTTTAAAATTGCCATAATTATTAGACAGCGTAAGACCGCCCAGAAAATAAAAATTGTCATTTAAACACATTTGGATATCCAGGATATCCAGATTTTTAATAACAGGTATCGCGCGTTGGAAACGTTGATGAACGTAAGGATATATACAAACAATATTTAGCTAGCCAGGCGGCATTACAAAAACCCCAACCACCATCAACCATGCTATGGTTTCATCACGACGTATTCCTTCACCGAAATGTCAGGCTTGCAGGTATTCGAACTCACGTCGGTCGACGCGATATCCGTACACGCTACCACTGAGCCAGTACATCCTGCTTCAAGAAAAGATGACGTTCGTACCGTACAGTACGTACTACATTCACAGTACTTAGAGAAAAACCCCGTCATATTGGCACGCTCTAGCGCGTTACGTTTAAGGTTTAATTTAGAGAAAATTTAGGTGTTTAGTTCATACAAATTAATTCCTCCGTTCTATCCCTGGATAATGGCACTATAGCAAAAAAATTTGTACCATACAATATATAACCAGTGCCATGTTCCTGTGTTCTGTTTTTTTTTTAAGTAAAACTTCTTTAGGCGCGAATAGGAGATAACTGGACAAGTCCGTTACGGCAATATGGCGTCATTAATACATTTATATAAAGGATGTAAGCCGTATTAAAATATTATTCAACCGTCGAGATGGTGGTGACCGTTGGGGTTGTGGTGACCGTCGGGATGGTGGTTACCGTTGGGACGATGGTGGCCGTCGGGATAATGGTGACCATTTAAGTTTTACTTCAATCGCGTGTGACAGATACACGCTTTTAATTTTTTTTCCATAAATTAATTATTATAAGAGCTATTTATACCGCTGTTATTACACATCCAGCAAAGAAATTAGACCAATGTTTACAAATAATACATTGGAAGTATCTGTTGGTAACGTCAAAATAACAGCTTTTTACTAAATGCATGTGAAAGTATATATGAAAGCATATGGTACTTATGACAAAACAACATATTTTAATTAATTTTTCTGTCTGTCTGTCTGTTCCGGCTAATCACCGAAACGGATGAACCGATTTTCACGGGACTTTCACTGGCAGACAGCTGATGTTATAAGGATTAACTTAGGCTGGGTTTTACTTTGGAATATGTAAACACGCGAGCGGAGCCGGGAACACATCTAGCATAATATAATAAGAATAATAGTTATTCTTGAAAAACTATTAAAATCCATTTAGTTTTGGAGGGGGAAACAGTGAATACAAAATTAAGATTTTGTCTATTTTACATAAGTATGTCTCTCTCGCGCTGTATTCGGTCGATCGAGCATAGTGCGACCTCAATAGCTTTAAAACCCTATTCGAATGCCATGCAGACCGCATTTCCTCTTAAATAAATATCGAGCGGTCTAGAAACTTTGCTTTAGTATTTGTAGACTGACGTGACGTCAGCGATTCTCAATCGATTCTCATAAATCGTTTCGTATATTGTATAGTCACCGCTTTTCTGTACTTTACTAGTAAAATGAATGACAAAAAAGTCATACCGCTGACTTTGTAAGTGAAAATCAAATCAACAGTATCTTGCATAGTTGTCACTGATGTATTATTTAAGTACTATTTGTAATTCAATAAGAACTTATGAAATATTATGTGCAAGAAAATATTTCGTCACAATACATTAATATAGATGTTAATTTATTCAAATTAATTACTCTAGAGTAATTTATTTTAAGAACCAACAATCTTCGTCAAATAGATTATACGTTAATACCTATTCAAAAGAGCTAAGGAGAGCAAAGCATTCACCGCCTTGGCTTAGGGACTTTGTTAAAACCGAGCCGTTATGGCGGTGACCTATTTTAAGCTTCTATGAATGGACAGAATTGGAGCTAACAACTTTAAGTTAAATTGGCTACCAAACTGATTTTAACTAGTTTTAATTAACCGTTGATTCATTTAGGCATTAAGAAGTGTTTTTCAATTTCGGTCTTAGTTGAGTTGTACTGTAAACTGCGTATACATTTTTCATGTTTATGAATATAAGTAACTAGTAACCGGCTGGGACTACGTTCGTATTAATTACATTATAAAATTTAATAAGAACAGAATATTGTCACTTATCAGTAGTTCCGGAGGCTACCTCCTACAAACATCCAAACTTTACCTCTTCATAATGATATTTTTTATTATACTAGCAGTAACCCGCGGTTACAACCGCATATAATTTAAAAGAAATCGCTGATTGATTATTTATAATACTTCAACAATATTTTATCAATACAATATTGATTGATTTATTTTATCGATACAATATTTTTATCAGGTGGTATTTTTATCAGGGTTATGCGTCACAACTCACACGGCTCGTTCGCGCTACTACACCTAGAGTCATAGACCCGAGCCGAGTGTTGAATTACTTTAATTTTACATTATCTCCCAAAACTATGCGTTCAAATAAAATGCTATGTAGGGTAAAGTTTATCTTTATAAAATTGTCTTTATGATGACATAGGCATATAAGAGATAGGCATATGGTATCCCAAACTTTTTTTATATGTACTATGGTGCAATATTTTTGTAGAACATTGTATTTACGTATCACTAACTATTACGCCAGCGCACGCGGATAAAGCAGTTCGGGAAAGCTGTTTTGTCCGACTTACTAGACACAAATCAATATTTAAAGCTAGCCGAGAGGTGTAGCCTAATGCCAGATAGCCTATACTTTCTACTTACTATTCTTTATGAATCTGGCTGTCATACATAAAAATATTTTTTCAAATCAGACTGGTAGTCCTAGTAATTGACGTGTTTAAACAAACAAACAACGAAACAAAAAACTCTTCCGCTTTGTTATATTAGTATAGAAGTACTGATAGAAATATACCTAATGCACTTGAGTTAATTCATATCCCGATACTTAGTAATGGCGATGAAGAAATAAATTTAACAGGTTTCTACTCTTATTTCATTAAATAATATTAAACCCATGAGTTTAATATTATAAGATCACTTTATATTAAGAGCCATATGTGAATTGTTTATATTACAGTCGTAATAACATACCTAAAAGGTGAAGAAACAAAAGAGAAGGGAAGCTTTGTAGTGTAAGAAAAAGAGAAGGGAAGGTTTTGGTAGATTAAGTTTAAATTAAGAATTGTAAATAATATAGTATGGGGTAATTGGGGATAACTCCTCACAGAAGGATGGGCGCTCTAGTTGTCGTTACATTATTTATTAGAATGCAAAAAATCTCTGACAACGTTAGAGGTGCCGTAAGGAACATAAAAAAAGGTGAAGAGAGGTATTTTCAAGCAAGAAAGCATCTATATTAATAAATCAGTAGTTCTGTCTGTACATGTCATTTGTTTTTTTTTTTCGAACTTTCTATACTTTTAGCCTTAGGGGCCCTGGAGCCTTTACGGTTTTTACAGCTTTACCGGACTTGGGGGCGAGCGCTTAGGGCACTCAGCCACGAAAGCTAAGCAACAACATCCGAGGGTGCCAAAGTGGCCGAACCTCAGCTCGGACTGTTGCGCGTATGCAATTAAGTCGCGATCTGACTAATTCCCTATCCGTAATTCGATCTAAACTAACTATACATATATACATGTTTCTGCCCCCTGGGAGGAGGGAAGGAACATGTGTATGTTAAGTCATTTGTTTCCTAATTTCCTATCTATTATAAAGGAAATCACTCGTGCGATTTTTATCTGTCTGTCTGTTTTATGTCCAGATTTAACTCGAAAACGGCTTGACCGATTTTGATGGAATTTTACAGATGAGAATCATATATCATTCCTCAACAATAGCTATAGAAATCTTAAAAAATATATATTTTTTGAAGAATGATGAAGTTTTGTACACGGGGACAAATATAATTCCTCAATTGTTATGAATTGTAAATAATATAAGTAAAAATAAAATTACGAGACAATAATAATTACCGTGTGGGGAGCCGAGGGGCACCGCTAGTTTATAAATAGTTTATAGTGTAAATTACTTAGTAATATAAGTATTAAAAAGAAAATACAATGTTGTTCACATATTATTTGCATATCAAGTAAGGTTGCTTTGCTTATTTCAAGTAATCAGTTTTATAATTACAGCTTATCAAACGTAGTATTAACATTCGATGCAATAATCTCGTTACATTAATTTCATATCTATATCTATTTATGTAATCTATTAAAGACTTTAACGGCTAATGTTCAGCCGCTCACGCCTCTATCCATGTCGGAAGCACGCGATTACGGTATGAACATAAATTACCACAGTTATATCTACATATACTACTATTTTTTAAGGCTTCGAACCCAAAAAGGAACGCTACTGCCTAATCTGCGCTGTCCGTCCTACCTCTAAAAAGGTTATATGTTATGAACCGTAATAGGTAGCCAGGGACAATTTTTACAAAACATCCTAGTAAATATTTAAAAAATTAAAAGTTATATAATTTACAATTGTACCCCATACAAGAAACATAATTTTCCAAGTTTTTGCTCTATCACAAGTAATGCAATACATACAAATTTCAATCTTGGTTTGAATGTAGAGCGAACAAATAAAACATAAGTTATATAAACCGGTCGAGAGTCGGAGTCACGCTAAGAAATCTGAAGTGAAAAAAAAAAAACTTTTTATTTTGTAAATACACTACTCAAATATTATATATTATGTGATACTTTAATCCTACTCGCACTTGTTCGTTTTTTGTTTTATTGTAAATACTATTATGAATATATTATCGATTTTATAACTTTACTCAATCACCGAAAGTTCAAATTTGTACTGTCTGTACATGTATTTTTCGCAAATTTTCCAATAGACATTCTATGCAAAGAACACTGATCACGAATATGCCATAAAACATCTTACTGACTGTTTGCATGACCGAATTTAACTCAAAAACTGCTTGACCGATTCTTATAAAGTAGAAGAAGTAGAAGTACACATGAAGTATATAATATTGGTCAATTGATAGGCTCTAAAAATTTTCAATAATACCTACCTTCAGTACTCATTTCTTTATTTATTAATTCTTAACAGATTTTGGTGAAATTTTGTACACGGGAATGGGAATCATAAAGTCGAATGGGCTATAAGAATTGTCAATAATACTTAGAAAACGCAAGACAACACAAACTGTTATTCCTGTGTTAAATATTCCAAAAATTACCGAACTTATCAATAGCATGTATGTACAAAATCAGCTTTATTGAATGACATTATATTTTTTAATTTTGTTTTGTTTACCATAAATTCCTTGGCATACATATAGCCGTAGTCGCTATGGTCATCCCTATAGCCTAACCTCAACCCCAAATAGGAATAAAGTCTCATCGAGTTCAGTCGCTCATAGGTGATTGCAGACACCATTGCATTTTTTCTATAACATTCTTCGCAGGAAATGGCCTGCGGCCGGCGGTAATTCCGTAGTTGAAAAAATTGGATATCTCCAACCACGTTTAAAAAATAGTTTTAAATATATCCAAACGCATATAATTATTTAAAATTTATCAAAGTAATAGTATATGTATTTACGGAACCGATTTGTAGTAGTAACTAATAAATAATTTAAAGAAACCAAGTACATCTACATCTAGCTTAATATTCTTTTTTTTCATCAAAACTGTTCAGTTCTGTAATAAAAGGAATGTAAGTTTAACAGATATAATAAGGAAAAATAAATTATATTACCAACATTGCAGAACAAGAATTCACTTATCATGACGTTTTAAATAATTTTATTCACGGCATAATTTTGGTAGGACAATCACTATCACGCTTGTATTTATCTATATTTAAAGTTCTTGTATTCCAAACTGTCAACTTGTCAAGTATATTATCTAAATGATAATTAAGTATTCTATATGATGGTACGCTGATGTTAATTAGAGTTCTTTATAATCATAAACTTATGAAAAAACACTGTTTCTTGCTTTATGTATATTTAAATCAATTGTTCTGTTAATAAAAATAAAATCATTATTTACAGGTAGAATTCGGTTAAGATTAAGAAAACTCGTCCATTCCCTAATGGAAGCTCTTTTTACACTTAATAATAAGTACTATAACACAAACCAAAGTCAAAATAATTTCGTATATATGACACGATGTGTTATTTGCACTATTCCAGTAAATATTTGAACATTTAAATCGATATATATATATAATAAATACAAAGTACGATAATATAACAAAGTAATATTATCTAAGTTTCTCACTGGAAAGATGAAAACTCGTATTTACAAAACCATGATAAGAAGACCTCTGATGTTTTAGGTTATGAAGCTTAGATTTTGACCCCCAAAGCAAACAATAAACTTCTCTTAAAGAAAGAAAGAAAATACATTTAGAACATACGGGGACACAGTTAAATAATTGCACTGTAAGATCTTCCAAGGTTCCAAGTTAACTTAAGATTTCGTAAAAACGCCAAAATTGAAAAACTTTGGCGGAGCCAAAATTATCCCTATAACAAAAACGCAACGTCTTCGCCAGCTGGGTTATGCGCATTGAACTGGTAAGGATCCTAGCATAAAAAGAGTTTACTTGGTCACGCAACTGGTCGACATCCGGTGAGTCAGCTCAGATATCACTAGAGTGATGCGGTAGAGAAGGATCAAGTCGTCGACTACAGAGAAGCAGGACTTGACAGGAAAAAATGGCGGACTCTCTTCTTAGAGGCCATGACTGACTTTGAGTCGTTGAGCCACCAGAGTAAGTAAGTAAGTAATATTTATTAATTTAAATAACGTAAGAGTATATTGTGATGTATGAATAGAGCCGTCTCAAAGTTGCGACATAATTGTACCAAATTTACTAGTTAATAATAAGTACCGCTGGGCATCCTGATTCTTTGATAATATTCCCGATACTCGAAAACGCAACTTCATAGTAATGTAAAAGAAATATACTTAAATACAGTTAAAAGTCACAATTTGAAACATTTATAATTATAAAATAATATATTTAATTATATCATTATTAAAGATTCACGCTTGACAAGCTTTAATTCTGTAATAATGATACAGATTAATAATTATCTTGTTATCAAGTCATCCATGATAAGTCTCTTTTTCCATGAAAGTATAAAGGGTGTCGAATATGAGTTACTGTCAGCAGTGCCAAGTTTACCATCATACCATTGAGGATGCGTGTGGTTCTTGTGTTCACAGCCCTAGTGGCAGCAGCGACAGCATTTCCTGCAGAATTACCTGAACCCGGACAACTTGCATTCATACTAGACGAAGATGACTTTGAAGAATATCTTGATACTTGGCTTGAAGCTGAACAGGCAAAAATGTTCGCTAATGTATCCAACGCTGATGTTCGCAGTGGTAAGTATTTATTTCCATTGTACCTCTGCAAAATGGCTGCATGACATCTGCTGGTCAAAACAGTAAGAGTCTAAAAACCAGCGCTGATTTTTGATAGTAATAGGTCCATCGGAAGTCATTCCTGTTGGCTCAAGTGCACGCTTTGTTTGCAAACCTATAGCATAGTCCCAATAGTCCCTATAGTCCCTATTCATATCTGTTGCTGGCAAAAAGATATTCTATGGTAAAGGAATTTTAAAGTTTTTGCCTGTATCTAAATTATATGTGATGTACCAATTGTGGCTTCATAAACTCTTTACATACTACATACATAAGATCATGTTATTATTTAGGATGCACGTTCAGAGTAAACGGTGATCTTGGCCAGCCTCAACCCGTGTATATCCATAGAGGAAACTACCTCAGCCCAACTGGAAACACTGGTCAAATTCGTCTTAATACTGGAGAACAAGTTATTATAGCATGTACTGGATCCGGTCGTCTCATCCGTCATCCTAATATCGCTGCGAACGTTGCTGTTGCCGTAAGTATTCCGATACTTAAATGTTTCTTTATAATTAGAATATTGAGCAAGGATTTACTTCTCATGTCGTGATAATATCGTCGTCTGCGCAGCGTTGTAGAAAATATAAGTTTTGCCCATAGAAGAGAATATTTTGCAAACCCCAAATCAGCCAATCAAATTTTTATTACTGTTGGGAATACATAAAATCAATAAACAAAATATACAATAGTTTATTAAAAATACGGACACTACTTTTAATGAATTATTGCTTTAGTTTTACTTGTTACTTCAATAATAAATAATTACAATCTTGTACAAAATGCAGTACGGTTACAATCTTTAATGATGTTTTTATTACATTTCTTAATTTTCTAAACAGACGGCAACTTGTGTAAACAACGCAATAGTCTCTGGTGCTGGCTGGCTACGAGCTAACGGAGCTTTTGGTCAACTCACTTGCTCTGCTCATTCCCACCACGAGGCTCAAGGCACCAACACACGGTGTTTCAACAACAATCTCGTTATCCGGTGAATATACTTATTCCGTTAATTTATTTAATTAATATATCGACTATGAAATAACTGGTTTTAATGCTGGTTATGCTCTTCACACTGTCGTGGTCATATTGGTTTGATGAATCACCAGTAAAAGTAATAGTGTCTTCAGATGGAAAAATATTAATATAAATACAAGATATGAATGATCATATAATTTTAATATTTATTATTATCATTGCAGAGTGGGTTTCATTGTGAACGGTGTTTTCTATCCACTGTATTGGTCCTGTTTTGATCAAAACCGCTTGGAAGTATTGTATGTATGGTACCCACAAAATCCACAGAATGCAGTGTTCCAATCGGGAGTTGACAGACCTAGTTGGTTAGGTAAGGCAATAACGATTTTAAAAGTTAATCGATATAAAGTATTAAAAACTTTATAGCTATAAATTATTAAAAAAGAACTAAAAGTTATGTTATATTTTCAGCTGGTAGTTTCTTCCCTGGTGTAGCCGTAAATACAGCTTACACACAAGTTTCACAAAAGCAAATGATTGCAAGTTTTGTAGGGAATGCATTAGCTGATAGATACGTAACAAATACACAATTCTTGGCTCGAGGTCATCTCGCAGCTAAAACAGATTTCGTCTTCGCCACCGGACAACGTGCCTCTTTCTATTTCATCAACGCTGCGCCACAATGGCAACCGTTTAATGCCGGTAACTGGAACTGGCTTGAACAAGTAAGTAATTACCAAAAAGGAAAATTAATTATTTTTAGTGTCTCCAAATAGTAGTTATGTGAATGCTGCTGTAATATGAAAATTGAGAATATTTTAATAAATTATTATACGTTCTTTTTTATGAATAAAATAATGTAAGAGTCAGTTGAAAATGTATTTGACATTTCGATACAACCGTAGTAATTATAATAACTGGAGTATTATTACTATCGAAAGATTGAACTTTTTCTTAATGCGAATAAAAATGTACAATGTACATGCTGTACAAAACATAACTTTAACTCACAACTCTATTTTCTCTACAAAGATGGTAACAAAAGTAATTATTATATCTTACAGTACCTATTGTTTCTTCTAAAATACGATTTATGAACTTCTTTCAATAAATCTTAATAAATTAACGGAGTAAAAGGACCGCTCTTTTAAAACATATTTTATTAAAGTAATATTCACCTTTCAGAATCTTCGTACACGTATTGGTCAAGCCGGATATCACACCACCGTTTACACTGGAACCTTCGGCGTCACACAATTACGTAACCAGAACAACCAACTTGTCAACATCTTTTTGCATCGCGCATCCAATGGCGCTCTTCAGATCCCTGTTCCTCTTTACTTCTACAAGGTGAAATTAATGATTAATGATATTTGTTATAACTGTGGAAGCGTAGAGGGCTCATTGAAGAAAAGTACCTTTTTTATTCTTTGTAAGATTAGCGTTTGGCCACCATTTCGCTTGATTTTAAGTAACAATGTGACACAAGAAGATTTAACCCAGATATATTAAGTATAATTATTATCATATTGAAATATGTTTATTGAAACATAATTGATTCAACAATTAGTTGAACTTAGATCGGAGTGATTATTGATAACTATGTACTGGAACAAAGCCATTGCAAAATAATATGCATTGCTCTCATTAAACTTGTCAGATGTTGGCTAACACAAGAAGTACCTTAAAGAAAATAACTATAGATAAATGTATGTAATTGTCTGAATATTAATGATACTCTATTACGGAACTATACCGATGTGCAGATAATCGGTACTATATTTACTTCTACCTGTCGGCACAACCGGTTCAATTTTATCATTGATATATTTATTTTTAGGTGGTGTATGACGCTTCTCGTCGCCTCGGCACAGCTTTCATTAGTATTAATAACCCTTACTATACACAAGCTGAAGTGCGCAACTTGCAATTTTGCACTGACCGGTGCAGGAATAATGCTGCCTTCAACTGGTTGAGGTGGCAGCCTGACCGTATTGACCTCGGCTACAGCTTCTGCTGCACCGTTGATGACTTCAGAAGAACTATTAGACATCTTCCAGCTTTTGCTGTCAATGGACTGTTGGCATAGTTTTAAGAAAACTTTTATACAATCGAAGAGGTCCATACAGCTTGTACATAACTGTATAAACATAGACACATCGGAAAATAAATAGTGATGGTCAAAAAAGTATCTTTTTGTTGTTCTAATGTACCCACGCCTACGAAAAAAATGTTGATATGTAAGTCATATTAGTTCACACAATTTGTGAAGGCATCAACAGTCTCTAAACTGAGAATGACCTGGAGAATAATAGTTTACTCATAGATTTAGTCTATGCTCATAGATTAATGATTGGTTTACGCCGCTCTTCAAGTAGATACCGCGCCTACCTACAAACAACAGCTCCTAGAATACGGTAACTTAATATCGTAGTGTGTAGTGACTATTTGAAATTAAGCTTGTCAACGTAACATTATTATCGGTATGATCTGACTCGAGTACGCCGATTCAGCGTAGTTTTGATTGCTGCTTTTTTAGGCTTCCGAGGTCAACAAGGAATCCTTATAGTTTCGGTATGTCTGTCTATCTGTCCGCGGCTTAGCTCATAGATTCTTAGTACTAGATCGCTGGAATTTGCTATGAGTATACATATTAATTACGCCGTGATAAAAGTGGTAAAATAAAATCTTGAAAGAAAATGTTTAGGGCATTGGTCACCATATGGGCCCCTGGGGATCGATATCAAACTCGGGTCCTCGTCAGCGAAAACAAAATTTGGGGTCAGCCAGTTGTTAATAGGGGTCGACAATAGTGAATTACATTATATTTTAGCACGTTGTGACTAAAATTTTGGCTTTCTGTAAATATAATAATAAAATATGATAGGTGCCTTTGTGCTTACATATTACTTTTTTACAATAAATATATAAGTAAATATTTCTAAAAGGTAAATATTTATAGAATTTGATGATGCTATAGAGTAGGATTCATAGAATTTCATGATTACATACATCAATCATGGAAAACCTCGGGATCGATGATGATGACCTTATAAAATTATTTTTTTAGGTAAGTACTTTTTATGTTGAAATTTAATTTGAAGGAAAGTGTTAAATTATAATAAATTCTATAGTAGATGAAGTTAGTTAAAAATTATTGAAATTACAGTACCTAATTACGCATTAAATTTCATTTGGCTAGCCATTCGCACTGTGGTCAAACTACTTGTAACTTGTAAAAAGCAGCAAATTTGATCTGGTCAACAAGTTCAAAATGGTGTTAATTCGAGATAAAGCTCCTAAAAATATGAGCGATAGCTCATTTGATTCGGTATGATATTTAGAAAAATGTATCTCTAGGATTTTTTATTTTTTTAACGAAATGTTTTATTAACAAATTATTTTTTTGTTAATAATTTGGGCGCAATTGGGCATTGGGCGCAATGCTGCTAAAACAATATAACACATAAAATAAATATGTATATAAAATAATAAATAAAAAGAAATTAAATCAATTTTTATAAAAGTTATTCAATTAGCTAACTTTTTTCCAATCCCCGTTTTCACAAATAATGGCATAACAGTTAAATACATCTATAATTTTCTTGCTTCGTGGAACTCTTCTTATATATATATACACACTTAACAAGATCACGTGATGAAAGTTAATAATTATTTTAGAAAGTTAAAACAAAATGAATTGTACTAAAAATGTTTTAAGAGGGCGATTTAAGATTAAATCTTATTAAATTGCTACCAAATATGGAAAACCTGATATCAAAGCATCCCTCACATTAAAATCATTTAGTTATATTTAATAATTTCACTTCATTTTGATTCCTTGTTATTATAATAAATGTATGAAATTTAATTAATGAATTTAATTTGTCGCTAGAGGAGCTAACCCGGATGCTGGACGGCCTAGCTTCAGCCTCGCGACGTATCGGTCTTGGCATGAATTTGGATAAAACCAAAGTCATGATCAATGGCCACATTGATCCAGGACCGGTCGTCGTGGATGGCCACCTTCTTGAAATTGTTTCTGAGTACACTTACCTCGGGCAGATTGTGCAGTTAGGTAAAAACAATTTTGAGAAGGAGGCCAAGAGAAGAATCCAGCTGGGCTGGGCAGCGTTTGGGAAACTACGTAGAGTCTTCTCGTCATCCATACCGCAATGTTTGAAAACGAAAGTTTTCAATCAGTGCGTCCTACCCGTAATGACCTACGGAGCTGAGACGTGGACACTCACGGTAGGACTGGTCCACCAGTTCAAAGTCGCTCAGCGTGCTATGGAAAGAGCTATGCTCGGAGTTTCTCTGAAGGATAGGATTCGTAACGAATACATCCGACAGAGAACCCAAGTTATCGACATAGCTCAAAGAATTAGCAGGCTGAAGTGGCAGTGGGCCGGCCATATCTCGCGAAGAACCGACAAACGCTGGGGTAAACGGGTTCTTGATTGGAGACTGCGACTCGGCAAACGTAGTGTAGGACGCCCTCCGGCCAGATGGGATGACGATCTGCTAAAGACTGCAGGCAGATGCTGGATGCGATCAGCGGAAGACAGGGCGCTATGGCGCTCATTAGGGGAGGCCTATGTCCAGCAGTGGACTAATATAGTTTGATGATGATGATGATGAAATTTAATATATATCTTTTTTTAATTTTTCACTCAGCTTCTAAAGTCTAGATCAATTTCACCTGTCAAAAACAGATCTGAATTTGTTGAGTCTGAAAATATTCAATTTTCAAAACTAAGGGTCTCCCCTATACAGAAAAAAATTGTATGGGGTTCTACGAAACAAAATAGTTTGGGGTCCATTGGTTTACGGTATCTCCGCTGAGGCGTTCCCATCGGCATTGAGTCCAAGATATCTCATCTTGGACTCATCCTGGACAGCCGATGTGACTTCGTAGAGCACTTCAGGTAGTTGACCCCCCGTCTAATGGGCGCCGCGGCCGCATTAGTAGGTCCTGGGGGGTTCGTTTTTTTTATCGTTATAGGTTTTGGCGTAGTGGCCACAATCTCACTTGATGTTAAGTGATGATGTGGCCCAAGATGATAACGCGCTAAGCCTAGTGGAAGACTGGCTCTCAAGTGCAGCTGCCGGAACACACCTATTGGTGTTTGGCGACAGATTTTCAAATTGAGGGTGGTAGCTAGCTAGGCGGGCATTAGAAAAAACCCTACCACCATGCTATGGTTTCATTACGATGTTTTTCTTCACCGAAAGCTCTGGCTCATTGCTGGGATTAGAACTCACGTCACTCGACGCGAAGTCGTACAAGCTACCACTGAGCCATCATCGCTTCCATTCATTCATTGCATTATTTTTCGATAATATTCTTCGCAGGAAATAGCTAAAATACCGGCGGTAATTGGGTATTTGAAGCGTTAAAGAGTGAGAGCGGGTGGAACTCCGTCGCCTCATACTGCGAGGACGTCATGCTCCCAAAGGAGGCGGCGGAGAGAGAGAGGGAGCAGACGTTAGAGCTCCCCTCTCGCGGTCGAATAACCCGGCCTGCGAGCGTTGGACGCGGGCACGTCCTCCGCCCTTGCAGTTAATGCACAGGCACGGGGCGTAGCGCATCAGTGTTCGATGCGCCCCTCGTAGGTTCGTCAGAGGGGGTCTCATTTCGACCCGGCAAAAGGGTCATGCGTCCTTATGAGGGGCCTGCACCCGCCGGCCGAGTAGAAGTAATGCGCAAGCAGTGCCCGGTCCCCGGCCAAATGGGTGACGAAAGAACACCGTGGTGTTTTAGTCGGTTAGAATCCGACATACCCCTCCCTTGAGCTGCCCGGCTCGGGAGGCGGATACAATGCAGGATTTCCCCAAGTAAAAAAAAGGTATTTCCCCTACACGTAAAGTGGAAATGTGTTTTTTTTTTCATCTATACCGTAGTGTGGTATGTCGTTGGATAGGTAGTATAAGAATATTGCGGGTGTGTGAAAACCATATTTCGATTCAGAAATTCGTTTGCGAAATATTAAGCTTTAAAGTGCAAATTTTTGTTATAGTCAAATACCAGCTAAATGGTCGTTTTTAGATATGTGAAAAAATTCATGGTAGTGTAGTACATACTGAAGTTAAAAGTAAAACTATCAAAGATAATTAGGGTTTACAAGTAAAGAGTCAATCAACTTATAAAATGTACTTGGTGAAGTAATTTCGAAAAAATTCAATTGAAAATTACTTAAAGCCCTCTCTCTAAGTCTGCATATTGTTACGGGCAACTACGAAACACTAACTGCGCGTGACCAGACACGCACTTGGCATTTTTTTTTAAAAGATACTATGCTGCCGTGTTGTTATATTTCTTCATAATGCTATATTTCTTTTCAAATTAAATAAAATTGTGACAACCTCTAGAAATTATATACGTTTCCAATCATTGAGAAATGAAATCGAATGAAATGAAATGAAATGAATCCGCAGCCCGTAAAGAAATATGATTTTATACTTATGATTAAAAGATATTCCTCCTATTCCAATCTATAAAAGAATACGGAGTAAAATTAATAAATATTAATACTAAGGAGGTAAACTCATGCCACTCGAATGTTATTAAAAGTGAAATATTAATTCGATGTGACCTGATTCGCACTTCGGCATGCACATACGAAATAATTTTTGGGAAGTCGCCAAGATTCATCTTCATCATCATTTCAGCTGAAACACGTCCACTGCTGGAAGGCCTCCAACAAAGATCGCCACAACGAACGTCACCAACAAAGGCCGAAGAATAGCTCGAATTAAGTGGCAGTGGGCGTGCCCAGTAGCTCGTTAAACGGATGGCCGATAGACCTAAAGAGTTCTTGAGTAACGGCCACGTACCGGAAGACGCAGCTAGGGAAGACCCGACATAAGATTCACCAAGCATGTAACCAAATTTTAACTACTTCCACTTAACTGTTTGAGCTGTTTATAATACTTATTTTATGAGCTGATCTAATATGATGGACTCGAATGCTGGCCATTGCAAAGCCTCAACAAAGCGAGATTCCCTCGTCATGTTTAAGTTTGTTGTATTCGTCTGAATTAGTACTATAGCTATGTCGTAATCACGGTCTATAAAAGCTTGTTTTAAAACAAAAAAAGACAATAGATGTACTGTTAAAATTAAAAAATACATAACTATTGGTTAATCGGCGGGAGTTGTAGTAGGCTGTCGCCTTTGTCCAATATTATATCTAGTACTAGTGTATTATTATTCAGTACCTACCTAGTGTATTATAATCAAAGAGTAAAGTTTTGTTAGTAATTCCGTAAACACGAAATCATCGCCAAAATATGAACATAGCGTGAACATTATGATTAAAGCAGTCCAATATAAGAACAAGACAAAACTCTTGGTTTTGGAATAATAATTGTACATGTAAAACATTGTTAAAACAAAACAAGTATAATTACGCTTGATATAATTACATTATTGAAAATAGTGATCATTTTGTATTACCGTTATAAAAGTCTGTCAATATCAACTTAAGTGGTGATAAAAAACGGAAGCATGGTCCTGGGAAGTTACAAAGGTTCAAAACAAAAAATAATAATTCTTTAATGACCGTAAGAAATGGAATACTTTCTCTATATATGAGTCAATACTGTAAAGATAGACTTTTGTACTTTAGATTGCAAATTTTAGTGCCCGTTCGCATTCTATCGACAGTTTAGAACCTCACTACCTTGATTATAAAGTATTCGTACAATTACCCTCTGCAGTATATTATACCAGTGGCGTATAGCATGAGTGACACCCGAAGCGACAAATCTCGCTTCTAGGGGCGCTTAGAACTGAAAAGTTAAAATATATTTCATTGCTTTCTCTACATTTACTCACTTCTTTTATTATCGTACACAAAAACCTAAGACTTCTTATATTTTCTACGTTTAAAAAAAATCGTGTTGGTATGAGAAAAACTTTTCATTTTTTCACGGACGGGTGTCATCCCCTAACATAAGGCAATCGCACCAAGCTACGCCACTATGATATAAAAAGGAACGAAACATAAAAAGTAATTTATGAAACGGAAATGTGTTTTCATTATAATTAAAATTGTAGTCTAGATTAATGGAATATTGATAAGATAGTTGAAAAAAATTTTTACGACAAGATTACCGGATTATTAAATTTCTTTAAAAATAGGTAATAAAATGGCTTGTTGTTCATATATTATTTGATGATGCAGTTTTTCCTCGCTAAATGTATCTACAATTTTATTAATATACATTTATGTTTTCTTTACCGATAAATTATACATTCGATACTTCAGTAGCTAAAAGTAAAATTTGTTGTTTTTATAGTAAAATTTGTTCATAGTGAAATTTGTTGTTTTTATAGTATGATGATATTAATAATATAGCGTTAATTATGGCACTAAACAAACTGTCCGTGTCATCCATTTTTGTTTGGAATCATCAAAAAATATATTTAGTTATCTCGGAAGTCTCACTAAAATTACATTTTTTATTTTCATGATGGATGTACCGTTTATCCACAATTTTCAACTTGAGGTTGGTAGCTAGCCAGGTGAGCATTAGAAAATATTTTACCACCATGCTATGGTTTAATCACAATGTTTCCCTTCGCCAAAAACTCAAGCTCATTGTAAGTTTCAAGCATTCAAGCCCACTTCAAACGATACGGTGACCGAACATAATACATACTACTAAATCATCATCGCTTCCAGTATTATTGCAAGCTCTTTTCACACTAACATTTGCATTTAGTCATACTGTCTTTAATTGATGGAGTATATTGATATCTTTGCATTTGTTAGGTACCTACATTAAACTCGAAGCAGACTGTTAATTTAATAGATTCTTTAAAGCTATATAAATACATGAAAAACAATCTTTTTTTATTGTTATTTATTGAAGATAAGTGAATATAAATAACCTTCGTAAAGTCCACAAAGACTTCAAGTCGCTCGGTATTAAGTTTGTTGTAAATAACTTGAATGGGACCACTCAGACGTAGTAATTGGTTCAATTTCAGCACCAGTTAACCTGAATTTCTTCAAGTCCCATTACATATTACTGTGAAACCTTTGCAATTTTGTATTATGAATATGCTTTAATATTTTCTTTTCTATAGTTTAATGAAGTCTAATTACATCGCTAGAGACAGTATTAAGTGGAAGAGACGTGTATATGAAAGCGGCTTATTTTATAATTGGACGTGGTTCATTCTACTTTCATACAAATGACCTTCTGTTGTGATCTTGAAGTGAGTATGGCTTCCAGAGGTCTTTCGGGAAGTGGGGTAGAAGACTAGACGTAGGGCACAGTGAAATCTCTTTGGAAATTTTTTTCTACTTGGGGTAGCCAGACTGGTGAAATAGGTCCACCCAAGATACGTCCAACAAGATCGCAACCAAATAACCTTGTGATGTGTTCCTGTGGTGAGTTGGGTTCCAAACGTCCTTGGAGCCTCTTGCTCAAGGTCGGAAATGCACTAGTGATACCTCTGGTGTTACAAGCGTCCATAGGCTAAGGTAACCGCTTACCATCAGCACGTAAGCATATTTGCCACCTTAGTTGAATAAAAAACTTTCAAAAAGACTAGTAAACTGAGTTTTGGCTTATTATTGAAACAGTTGGAAAAAAAACTGACTGACTGGGATGTTTTGCGAACCGGTAGTAGTGTTTGACGTTCATAAGTGCCTTCTTAGGGCCTAAATTGAGTAAAGTATTTTTTATTTTGATTATCTTTGTGTTTATCCCAGTACAGAAATTGTGTGATATTAGAGAGAAAAATATTGATTAAAATATTAATATTCCCTATTCAACTAGCATGTATACAATATAATGTATGCAATATTGTTTTCTAAACAAATGTGGCATTATGAAACTGTTAACCTTAATATCGTTAAAGTGAAATAATATCACAAAAACATAACACATGCCATTTACGGCGAACATTATTCGATATATTATGTAGATAATTCATCTTATCACGTTTTACGATAAGACATACAAATACCACAGTAGGTTCATCCAATTTCTTTGTAACTTTATTTAACGGCATGTATACAAAATATCCTAGGAACATATTAAGAATATACTTATAGCTAAAAATAAACTTTTAACTGATCAATTCATTGCATCAGATCCGGTACATTTCGTTTTAAAGACGATTTCGCTGTACTTGGTGTGATTCAAGTTGTCATATTTCTTCGAAATCTAGATATCGCGCTTGTAAACTCAATTTTAATCTATGAAATACTTGGAGGACGATAAAATAATGGTTATATACGCGATCTTTTAAAAGGGACTTGATAATATAACAATCGTCATCGTAAAATGGCCCGTTTGTCGCTTGTACTTTCATTCTTTGTTGTAGTAGAATGTGTGTTGTCGATACAAATACCAGAGCCCGGTGAGCTTGCACTGGTTTTCAATGAAGATGATTTCGAAGAGTACCTTGATAACTGGCTTGAGATGGAAGAACAGAAAGGGAAAGACTTGTTGAGGATTTCGTCTAGGAGTGGTATGATATAAAACTTTTTAAAAAGTTACGAATTATTGTTTTCTCTCTTAAATTGTAGAACTTGTGAAAGATTAGACTGCGCAAGTACCACGGCCACAATTTATTTTGCCGCAAAACAGCAGTACTTACTCTGCTGTGTCAAATGTAGAGTACGAAGGTTGAACACGCAATGACCGTAGAGGAGTTCCAACTCAGTCCTCACGAGCATTTCTTTGTTTGTCCCTTATCCTATTTATGGGTTCGGGTCTCCTCACATTTCTACACCTAGCCAATCCATCTTGACTGCCTTCTATCAGGACTGCGGTATGTTTTGTAGTTGCTTGGAAGAGTTATAACAGTGAACAATGAATTAAATGAACTGCCTGTCTATTTTCCAATTCATACCAAAAATAAGGTTCGATGGAGTGTCAATTTGTAGAATACGATAATCACTAAAAGATTATATATAGTTTTCATATTATCAAATGTTAAAACTCCGAGATAGACGTAAATTACATTAGACTTAATTTTTTCATAAGATCGCCGATGGATGTATTGATAGTTCTACTATTCTAGCAGAAGTACAGTTTAATGTCCCCCATAACTATCCAAGAGTAAGTAAAATTTTCTCTCATCCTCTCTATACAGCAAACCTCGGTTTTAACTCGCCAGTCGTTTTAAAATTATTTCACTTCAAAAACATACCTAATTAAAATTACAATTGAAATTCAGAATAACTAGTCTCTCTCTCTCTCATTTTCTTTAGAAACCACAATCCATTGATTAGGTACATTGTTTTAATCCTATAGTATTCACTCATTTCATTTAATTTTCTGTTATTACTATCTTTTATATACATATTTTTACTAAATGTATATGAAAGTATACGCGGTACCTAGGACAATAGGGATCCGTACAAAAAAAAGAAGGTTTTTTAATAGTCACGCGAGCGGAGCCCCGTGCGCAGTTAGTTATTTAATAAAATTCACAACTTAAATAATACATGATATAAACTAAATTGATAAGTACAGCTAATAATTATTTTTTACTATTACATACATGCATAATTAATTTACTATCTAAAAAATAAATGTCACGGATTGTTACGCGTGTGTGCGTGTCTGTGCGTGAGTGCTTGCGCGTCTACCGTCCATATAGGCGAAATTCTAATTGGATATAAACTGATTGATGGCGAAGAGCGAGAGGCTAAAACTAATAACATAGCAACCTTTCTCTGAATGTTTGGCCGTCGCAATCAAGCCGAACACGACTGTGACACATGGAGGCAACGATATTTTTAGATATATTTAAAGTGCTATCTGCGTTCAAAGATAGGAGTAATCTTTTGCTGGGTACGCAGAATGCAAACAATATTTAAAAACATGCTTCGATTTCTTTTGTTGACATTATGACCTTACTATAAGATACATAAGGTGTTTAAATGGCCACTATTGGTTCGTGTTATCAAATAAGCTTATGTGACCAGAAACGTTATAAAAAATATTTTTTTTTTATTTGAGGATGCACGATAAGAGTAAATGGCGATCTCGGTCAGCCCCAACCAGTATATTTACAAGGAAATAATTATCTTAGCCCAACGGGTAACACAGGACAAATACATCTCAATATCGGAGAACAAGTTTACATCGCTTGCACAGGAACACGTCGAGTCATCCAGCATCCTAACATTACTTCGTCCACCGCAACAGGTGTTAGTATTTTATGATTTTTTGTTCAAACTAAACTGGTAAAAAATGAAAATACTAAAAAGTTGAATTTCTCCAACTAGTTGGTCCTAATTACCGAGTTGAGCGAAAAAATAAACGGAACAAAAAATCTACAAGGGCACTGCTACCACTGTATCTCGATAATAATCGAAGGCAAAAACGAATAAAAAAACATTTTTGGATGATTTTTAGGGTTCCGAAGTAAAAAGGAACCCTTATAGCTTCGGTATGTCCGTCTGTCTGTCCACGGCTTAGCTCAGAGATCCATAGTACTAGAAAGCTGTCATTTGGTATGATTATACATATTTGTCACGCCGACAAAGTGGTCAAATAAAAAAAATGTTAAGAGCTACGCGTAAAGTGTGAATAATTTTTTGTTCTCGTCTATTGCATCGTGTGGGTTGTTGTAGTATAATTCGTTGAAAAATATTGTGGGTCTGTAAAAACCATTTTTCGATTCAAGGATCCGTTTGCGAAATATTAAGCTTTAAAGTGCACGAGGAATAGTATAGGTTATGTAGTATTAGGCTACAACACCTCTTAGCTAGCCTTAAATATGGAATGTTGTTAAGTAAGTCGGAAGACATAGCGCACCCTTACTGCTTTATCCCCGTACACTGGCGTAATGGCAGTGTTCTACAAAAATATTGCACCTTAGTACATATAAAAATGTCCGCGATATCATATGCCTATCTTATACATAAGCGACAATAAAGTATTTTCTGAGAAAGTTTTATTGATAATTGAAAGGTGATTTATGTGCATTATTATTAGGCATATTAATCCTTACGAATGAATGTTACTTCATCATCAAGACAATTTTATGTAGATAAACTTTGTCATTCACATATAGCATGTTATTTGGACGAATAGTTTAGGAGGTAATGTAAAATTAAAATAATTCAACACTCGGGTCGGTGTATGACTATAGGTGTAGTGACGCATAACCATGACCGCGCGATAAAAATATTGTCTATACTGAAGTATAATAAATCAGCGATTTCTTTTAAATTATTCGCCAGTGAAACGGCGTGGCACAGCTAGTCAACTTATAAAATGTATTTGGAAAAGTAATTTCATTAAAAACAACTTTAAGACACCGAGCGGCGGCCAAGACCCGGTCAAACGTTTATAGTATACTTTTGTATGAAGTAATTTATCCTGTAACAAAAGCATCCTTAAATCTGTATATTGTGACGGGCAAGGCAACTACGGAAACCTACACTGCGCGTAGCCCGAATCGCACTTGAGAATTTTTTTTTCATCTTATTTTTTCTATTCTTTTATCTATCTACTTATCTAAAGAAATGTTTTTATTTTCTTAAAAGACACCGCATATTAGGTACCTGAATAGAAACGCAGCCTCAATAGCGTACAACGACTAGTGTTTTTTTAATATAAATAATTTTATTTATTATCTCATAGACCGCAACATGTATGAGCAACACCCTGGTTTCTGGAAGTGGGTGGTTGAATGGAAATGGAGATTTCGGTCATATAACATGCTCTGACCACTCGTATTTCAACGCCGAAGGAACATCTGAGAGATGTTACAACAATAACTTAGTAATAAGGTTGGTCGTATAAAAGTTTACTATTCATATTCACAGTGAATTACAGTGAATTTTTACATGTACGTTTTATGTTTATTATTTTTTAAATGTATATTTCATAAAAAATGGAAATTGCAGAGTGGGTTTCATCGTTGATAATGTGTTCTACCCTCTCTATTGGTCATGCTTTGATCAAAATCGCTTAGAAGTGCTATATGTATGGTACGAACAAAATCCTCCGAATGCCGTCCATCAGACTGGCGTCGACCGTCCGAGCTGGTTAGGTATGAATTGTCGTTAATTGATCGATTATGTAGCGATAAACATAGATAAGATAATGATGTACTCTGTATTAAAACTATTTTGAATGTATTCATATAAAATGCAAGCGATATTTATGTAACATAGATCTCAAAATAAGTTATTTATTATAATATTGTAAAGTCGGATTACGTGTCTCATAGTGCCCGGCAAGTAGCTAGTAAAACGGGTAGCCGATGAGGCCAAAGAAGTCTCGAAAGGCGATATCTTA
Organism: Saturnia pavonia; assembly: GCA_947532125.1. Classification (NCBI taxonomy): domain Eukaryota; kingdom Metazoa; phylum Arthropoda; class Insecta; order Lepidoptera; family Saturniidae; genus Saturnia; species Saturnia pavonia. Next base: position 11,135,480 of record OX383900.1, on the reverse strand, counting down.
TCGAAAGCCGCAGCGTAGGGAAACCTGTCACACGGTGGACTGACGACCTGGTGAAGCTTGCGGGAATCTTTGTACGGCTTTGTACTTTAATACGGCAAGCACAGGAACGGTCGTTGTGGCGATCATTGATGGAGGCCTATGTCCAGCAGTGGACGTCTTTCTGCTGAAATGATCATGAAGTCGAATTGCATAAGCCGAATTCGCATGTTACTCAGTGGCGTATTTCCTTAAGGCCAATTAGGCCCAGGCCTAGGGCCAGATATTAGGGGCGGCTAATCGTGGCAAACCAAACGCAAACATATGACAATAAATAACAGTACACTAAACAACAATATGAAGTAAGACATGGAAAAAAATCTAATTTAAATTACAAGACTGACATCGTAAAGCTGTACTTAAATACCATCAAATTTGAAATGTTTTATTAAATAATGAGCTAAGAGGGCGACTAGTGCTACACGGCCTAGGGAGGCCAAGACTGCAAATCCGCCACTGATGTTACTAGTTTTTATCACTGTCCAAGGATTTATCTTTGATAACAAATGAAATAAATATTGATTATAACAATAGCATCTTGTTCCTTGACTACTGGAAAAAAAGCCTCTTTCCAATGGAAAGAATAGTAACACTAAATGTATAAAATTTATAAACATACTTAATTTCTTACTTGGAGTATTAGTTATAGAAAAATCTTCGTCACAAAATGTTCAATCAATTCTATAACTGTGTATATATTAAATTTCATTTTAGCTGGCAGTTTCTTCCCCGGTGTAGCGATTAATACGATGTACACTCAGGCTCAACAAAAGTCGACTATTTCTGGTTTGGTTGGATCTGAACTAGCTGACAAATACATAACGAATACACAGTACCTAGCCCGCGGTCATCTTGCTGCTAAGACCGATTTCATTTACGCGACGGGCCAACGTGCATCATTTTTCTTTATTAACTCGGCTCCACAATGGCAACCTTTTAACGCTGGAAATTGGAACTGGCTCGAACAAGTAAGTCGGGACTAAATCATTACAATCACAATATATTTAATATAAGTGTACCTATAACGTAAACACTAAGTATATTAGTTTCCTAAAATAGATCGCATACAATGCTCTAAAATCCATTATATAATACAATATTTTGAATCATTCGGTGGTGTTACTAGTATCAGTAAGAGCAGTCAGTTTGACAATGTTTCACCATACTTGACGTTGGAAGAGCTGTAATTCATGGTTCCTATGACACTTACATGTCATTAATGTGGTTACATTAATGCTCCCTAACAGAAGTAGCGATTCAGTTACTGCTATGCTAGATGATCAGGTAAAAAATAATGATCATGAGCCGATTATTAATCCGAGCCATAAGAAAAAGTGTTTCGGTCTGTAACTATTCCGGGTGGCACTAGTGAAAAATACATCGGACGAATTGCGCCATTCATCACTATAAACTCTGGTGTCACGCGGTACTAAATTTATGTGTTTTTCACTGTAGTCTTTAAGGCTAATACAACCAGAGGGAGTTCTCTCGTTGGTATCCGATGTACTATAGTAGTAAGTACTTTTTTTACATAAACGTATTTTTTGTATTCTAGAACCTTCGTACTCGCATTGGTGCCGCTGGATACAACACTATTGTGTACACTGGTACATATGGAGTAACTCAACTTCGCGACCAAAATAACAAACTTGTGGATATTTACCTGTATCGTAACTCAAACAATAATCCTCAGATACCAGTCCCTTTGTATTTTTATAAGGTAAATTATTGCAATTTATTTTTTTCTTTAATATCTATATAAATCGTGGAGTTTTAGCTGAAAATCCTGCGCACGCCCATTTTGTGTCTGTTTATGTGTGATCATTATGTTGCATGTGTATAAAATACATGCGTTTTATACTTATTTATTTATACTTTACTCTCACCACTAGCATCGTTCGCATTCAATTAATATATTAAAAAAATATTCTGTTTGTCTTAATAGATTTTCAATTTGCATTCAATGCTTTTATAGGTATGTACCATTTTTGTACAAATAAGAGTAGAATTTCTAAACATCCGCTGTTTGCTTTGCAGAGTTATTAATATTACTGATTTTCTAGGTCGTGTATGATGCTTCACGTCAACTTGGTACGGCGTTTGTAGGCATCAATAATCCTTATTATACTGAGACGGAGGTGCGAAACTTGCAGTTCTGTACTGACCGGTGTCGCAATAACGCCGCATTCAATTGGATCGGCTGGCAGCCGGACCGTATTGACCTCGGCTACAGCTTTTGTTGTTCTATCGACGATTTCAAAAGGGTTGTACCACATTTACCCGCATTTAATGTAACTGGCCTATTATTTTAAGAGTTACTTATACCTACTACTTACTATATCTACTCATAAGTTATAACTTCATTGTAAATACTTTTAACATGTTACCTGAAATAAATCGAATAATAATTGTATTTCATGTCTTTATTTTTATTAATAATAGCTGTGCCCGCGGCTCCGCTCGCGGGATTTATAGAATTTCGTCGATCGAGCGAACGCGCGACTCGTGCTGCTTCCGTTCAAAGGACAGAAGACAAAAATTGTTATTGTAGGTGATATTTACAAGATATATTATATGCTGAGTTTTTGAAGGTATTTTTAAGATCTACAATTATGTAGAGCATTAATTTGATATATCTTGTATGGTTTACTCAGCGTAAGCCATTTAAGCGCCCCAAATGCATCTTTTTCAGAATTGATTCACCATTATCGTCACTGCACATTTTGTATGATATTTTATCTTACAAAATATATCCTACAACCTGGCCATATAACATAGCTATGAATTAAACTTAAAAAAAACATGCATACACGTGAAAAAAACATAAACGGACAGACAGACAGAGAGACGTTGATTTTTGTAATATGTATAGAATAGATGTAATATATAAACCAAAGACTTGATTTTCGTGCTCTAGAAAATAGTTAAAGAACTATTGAGATCGCTGATCTAAGCTCTATTTAGAGAGTGGAAGGAAAATCTCAAGTTAAAAATCTAAGTATAATATATCTATGTCGTAGCAAATTTTATTAAAAATTATATAGTTTGCATTGATATTTCAAAACATTTATAGTACTTTTTTATATGAAAGAATTTGTGCTTTCGATGAACGGTAAAATATAGAAATGAAACAGAATACATCATCATTAGCATCAGATGAGATAGCCCAAGCTACAATTTGACCATAACAACCATTCACTTGAAAACGTATCTGGTCTGTACCAGAAACCTAGAACGTAAATCGGCAACTATAATACATTCGAAAGCTCGGTCCATGCCCAACACTGTAGACGGAGGATAATATAGACGAAGTATTATTACCCATATTAATTGATATACACCGACGGACACATAAACTACATCAAAATACAAGACGACTTTAATATAAATAGGTATTTTAACCAACTATGCAAACTTTCATATAAATTTAAATTGATATTGGTTCGTGAACTTTAAAACACCGTAGTATCATAATCCTTAAGTTTAAGTTTGTTTACTGGAAACGGCGATTCAATTTATTTCTAACAAAAATGATAAATGGAACGAAAATTGGTTTAAATTAAAAAAAAAAAAGTTTAAGCGCAGGTTTTTTTCTTTTAATAAGGTGTGTTACTTCCACGTGCCCTTTTACTGATTCTAATCGGTTCCGAATAGATCTGATTAGGGTTATTAAACAGTCTTGCGGAATATTGTCCCATTCTTATGATATTGCTATGCTTAGTGCTGCCACTGTTGTGGGCACATGTATTTCGCATATACAACTCTTTCTAAATTTCCCCAAACGTGCTCAATGGGTAAGGTTCGGGCTGCGTGCTGGCCAATTCATGGTAAGTATCCCAACCTCTTCGCAATAATGTCGAACTTGTGCAGTGGCGTGCGGTCGGGCGTTATTTTGCAAAATTTTCGCCTATGAATCCCATGTAATGTACCACGTGAGCTTATAAAATCTCTGTTATAAGCGATGTGCCGTCATACCTCCGCTATTATCGTTTTGACGAACCATGTCGATGCACACAAGACCAGTTCGCCCGTTCATCGATATGCCACTCCAGACCACATACGAACAGCCTCTAAAAGAAACACGCTCTTCAATGCAACTTTGAGCATATCTCTTGCCACGTCGACGATTGACTCTTCTGCGACAATCTGCATCATATAAACATGTCCTACAGTCTTCGGTAAATAATACGGAGGCCCATTGCTCTTCAGACCAATTTAGGTGTTCACGCGCAAATCTTAAGCGAACTTGTCTGTGAGCTGCAGAAAACTTTGGACCATTTGCTGGTCTAAAAGATTGATTAGCTCCTTACTTTAGTCTCTTATTGTTCGTGCACTCACGTTTACTACACGCTCTTCATTCAGCTCTGTTTTGATGTTAACTGACGTGAGGTAAAGATTTCGGAAGGAAGTTGACACAAAAAATCGTTCATCGTGACGGGTGGTTACCCGAGTTCTGCCGACACTACGTCTCCATTTGTAAGAACCTGTCTCTAGAATTAAATTAAATTTCTAGCAATCGTTTGTTGATCCAAGCCTTGCCGCATCAATGCCACAATTTGTACGGCTTGTTTAGACGAAGTATCGATATTATTATACAGAAACTCTTGTTGAGTTAAAAAAACTACCTAACAAATCCATTGATAACAATAATTCAAATGGCAAATGAAATAAAAATCAATTTAAAACTTTACCCTAATAACACGCAAATCTGATTCAACTCATAATTTTCTTTTCCAGGCTATATTTTTTTTTGCTGCAATTCAATTTTTTTATGATTAATGGTCAGTCTCCACTTTTCCATTTATGTAAATCTAAGTTTGCATACTTATTAAAAATATTCATTTGAAAGTAATCCTGAACTTTGATGCAGTTTGTGTGTCCGTCAATATATATAAAACGTCTTGCTTACTTACACATAGCCTTATTACTGTGTTTTACAGTACCACTAGCTGTGCCCGCGGCTCCCCTTGCGTATAGGTACCTACTACAGAATTTTATTACTTAGGTATATTTTTATTAATAAAGTATAATTTTATTTACATATGTTAAGTATATGCCTATTATAGGTGGTCCTATCCTAGCGATATAATATCGCTGGCGCATTTGTAGGTCTTTTTAAGATTTACGATTATGTCGTACATTAATTTGATATATCTCTTATGGTTTACTCAGCGTAAGCCATCAAATAAGCGCCTCAAAAGCCTTTTTTTTCGAATTGATTCACCATTATCGTCACTGTTTATTGTTTATAGTGAGACAAAATATATCCTATAACCTGGTCAGGCTACATAGCTATGAATTTTATAAAACATGTGAATTGGATAAATGGTCTAACGTGAAAAAAATATAGACAGAGATACGTTGAATTTTATAATATATATAGATATAAATTACATAGTGTTAAGCAAAAATATTGGTGCGAAACAGAACACAACTGACAGACAACAAAACTAACAGAAACCAAATCCGTCATCAAGTTTTAAGAGGCTTATACGAAACGAGGCTTTACCTATGTTGTTAGTGAAAGTAAACATTTTGTATATTTGACAAGGCACTAAATACCTACTCGTATCTACCTAGCCTTAAAACACTATAATATGGTAATGGTAGCCGCCTTTAGTGATATGAGACCAATAAAATTTATTTCAAAAATCTTGATAGGAAGAGGTCTATCGAAAGATCATTATCGATTTTACGCATACTTTGCATTATGTAGTTGAATGAACGTATAAAACATTTATTAGTTTAACCGCTTACCCGTAATCTACCACAAAAAAGTAAAACATAATATTAATAGTATTGTCATTTATTCATTATTTTGACATATTACTGGAATGTACCTACTTTCTTTCTGAATGAGAATGATATTTTCTTTAAATCACACAGACTAAAAATTTGCTAATGTTTCCTTCAACGAACTACATCCACCGGAAAAATCACATTATAGGTAAACTTTTTACTTTCTTCTAATGCAAGATTTCTAGTCACGTATTTTGCACTTCTTGTACGTCTTTTTAAGGCAAAAAAGCTTGAAGCGTTTGAAGTAAATTAAGTAAGGTGATTAAATATGGAATATAAGTCGGTTAATAGTACATACCACACCTGAGACAAAGAAAAGAAACTAGCTTCGTCACCGCACTAGTCCACAAGGTTTTTTTTTAAGCGATTTCAAACATCAACCGGTTATCTGACGATATTTTTCTTCGCCGCCAGCCGATAGCGTTTTTAATAAATGTAGGCACAATGTACACAAATATAGACATTAATATAACTAAATTAAGCATATATGGATGCTGATAAGCAATACAGTATCAACCTACAGATTTGCCATTTTTAGAAAATGTTGCCTATTTGTGGCTTTTTAAATCTGATTGTAGTTTATATAAAAAGGCAGTCTAAATTTTGAAAAACTAACGGAATTTTCGTGTTTGTCTTTGTAGAAATTATAAAATTGTGTAAGATTCCAATTTGGTGCTAAGAATTTTGCGCTCATGTTCTTCTTGCAGTAATGCGACGTATATTTTGACAAACCTTAAATATTTTTTTATTTGTCCTAGTTTTTTAGACGGTATACTATTTTTCCCTTATTACCACCTGATTTACCACTTCTATTATCGTTGATTGCTTGTACTCCGAGTTTAATTAGAGCAAAATCGATTCTTATATTACAATCAAAATTATCACTTTTAAATTCCTTAGCACTTTTTTTTCTTTTATACTAGCATATTACTTATTATTTTTTAAGAAAACCTTATTTTATTTTCCTTAAATCCTTATTTTAAGTATTTTAAATAGCGTGTTTTTTATTACATATTTTAGGTCACCCTCTCTCGGTGACAATCGCTTCAATATTATGATTATCGTACTTACCTTTTACTCTCAACAGTATTCATTTCAAGTAAACAATCATCATTATTAGGGCATACACTGACTTTCTCTAGATAAAGTATAGTTAATGGAAAGAAGTTATTGATCGTACTTGTTACTTCAGTTTCAGGAATCAAAAATATGTTATTATTGCGGGGTAAAGGAGTGCCAGGTTAGAGAATGAATTCAATTATTAGTGAATCTGTTTGAATCCTCAGTTACTACATCTGCTATTCTAAAAATGTACAGAATATTTAAAATCCTGATTTGTAATGAAGTAGTCAGTGATAATAGTTTTTGGGTTTAATTGCACTCACTCTGTAAGATTTTTTAACTAAATCACTAACAGGTGGCCAATTGATTGCGGCCGCGGCATTATACAATAAGTTAAATAAGAATAAGGCCCTGCATTTTATTTTAATTTTAAATTAAGCTAAAACTATGGTTAATTAAGCACAATGCACTAGAACAACAAAAACCTTATTTTCTACGTAGATGTAAGCTTCAAAGTTATAAATTATAAAAATGTTTATACACATTTTAAAAGAAGATGTTAAGTGTTATAATTTATAATCATGTGATTAGTACAGCCTTTTTTCAGTTTAGAATAATGTGTAGTAACTTTACAACACGTGATATTGAATAACATGTCCTATTTTACAATAACATGTCAAACTAAACAATTGATCTTGATTAAATAATTAGTGATTTAATTGATAATTCTTCTTATTCTTGCTTGAAAAAAAGAAATTTATATTAAAAATAAAACATTTTCTTTTTTAAAATGATTTGATATAGTTATTGAATCGGTAACATAATATAAAAATATTATGACCAAAGTATTCATATTTTCAGACTTAGCTTATTGTCCTCACATCACACAATAACAACTTATTACCCTTGTTCGGATGTATTGTCCTAAACATATATTACTTTAATACTTATTTAACAATTTTAACATGTAGCTTCATAGTCGACACTCTATAGAAATAACAGATTTAAACTTTGTAATACGGGAACTAAAGATGGTGCTTCATACAGTTAAAAGGAAAATATTAAGGTACGTATTACGATAGTGCAAAATATTGTTGGATGTTTACTGGTTTCGTTTTAAGCTTTTCGTTGTTATTTTATAATGAATAACATATCACTATTTTGCAAAATGTACTTTACTATATGGTCTTGCGTTTGAGTAACAAACTGTGGTTGACCACAGTGTTTGACTAACTTTGGTGAACAGAAGGGAGAGTATCAGCCACAGAGTATACTATATTACTACTGAGAAGTACAGTCATTTGGGGTAACTTTGTCTTTCCGTAAAACATTGGCCCACTTGTACAGATTGGCCGTTTAAATTTTTTACTTCATTGAGGAAAATATTTGTTATTTGGATGCATATCCAAAGTAGTCTAAGCTATCTTCGTAAACAAACAGATAAATAAAATAACTGTTATTTATTGCATTTATGACAAAAGCAAAAAAGATAAGTAACTACGTAAATATCCCGCGAAATTTGAAGCTCTCAAAAAGTTGTTTGGTGTTCGTCAAATAAATATTTTTCAATGGTAAATTGAATTTGGCTTTGTAATTTAATGTGTTAATGAAAATTTACCACTATTTTTTCATGAAATTGATTGTTATTTAAGTAGATATTCCAATTTTAAATTTTAATAATAAGAGGATAGAAATGGCCTTACAAGCCAGATATCGTAAATTTTATAGGTAAACATATTGTAAAGTGTTTAGGAGACGGATAAATAATCAAGAAAAGCGGTTCTAATGAAATAGAAGACCAAGACATTTCATGACATTTTTAAAATGTGCTTATTTAAAAACTGTGTTATTAATTGCAGTTTTTCTAATTGTTTTAAAAAATAGAATTGTTATTTCTAATTAAATAAAGTTAATTTAAGGATAATTTGATCTCCAAATACCATAAAATACGTCATTATAAAGGTTCTAAGCTAACAGCTCCGGTCTACAAACCGTCTTTTATTTTATGGCAACCCAACAATTATAGGATACTTTTTTCTCTCTATGGCTCAAGGTTTATATTCCATAGCTCAAACAAAAAGATGACAAAGTTCCCCGGACTCTTAAAATTAAAGATTAAAGCGAAACTCCGTAACCAGAATCAGGTAGTGCAAAGTTACCCATAATGCCATATAACTTTGGCCCACGCAAAAATCTCCAATTTTTCATTGGAAGTAGCCAATTATTACTAAAAATATTTTTTAAATGGTAACATTATATTCTAATCCCACCATATCCTTTATTTCCTAATGCGCAAGGTTCAAAATAAAGCAACAATTTAGAAAAATATTTCCAGATTGGGTCAAAGTTACCCTGATTGACTGGGATTGTCTGTATCACCGGGATCATTTTCTGTCATGTTGTGGTTTTAATTTTAAAATAAATAAACTTTAATTGATATAACATTAATTGGGGCTCAACTTTAGAATCGCTACCGTCGAGTTCACACTCCAAATTTTTTTTACAGTTAGATCACTTTATAACTTAGGCATACTATAAAATTTTACACTCCGGAAATTTATAGTTTATGAGAAAATCACTTTTAAAAATCGTATTTAAATTAGTAAATTTGACAATACAAATGTCAGATCAAGTTATTTTCAATGTATAGCACAGAGTACGTAATGTATAGACAAAAGAATTTCATCCATAGAGCCTAATTATCTTAAAGTTTCTGAACGTTTGTTTTGAACTTTTACAAAATTTTCGTATATTATTGCATATTATTATTAATATTTAATACATATTGTTATTAAAATACAAGCCTTTAGTTATAAATATAATTTAATTTAAAATTTCGTATTTTTTTCCTTATTATTTTTTATTACTTTTTGAACGATCAATATTTTGATTAGGTTAGGTTTGTATTGTGAACAAAACACACACGTGAACACACTTCACGAATGCACGCTATATCACGGAAATTGCCATCAATATTTCATAACCATAGGGCCAAAGAACCTAGGTTAATGAATCAAAACAAAAACCACACAATGGCAGCTCAAGATCCCGCTAAAACTCAGTCATAACTAGAGATGAGGTGTAAATATTGGAACAGGTACTCACACTAGGTATTTTTGGATACTAGGAAATACCTGTTCCAAATGTAAACAAACTAGGTCCACCTAGTTGATAATCAAATTTGTTTATTTTTACAAACATTTTGACGCAAAAAAACATCTCCAGTCAATATAATAAATAGCTAGATTAATTCTTGAGTGTCTGCATACGGACGTGTCTACGCATATGTATGCGATACGAATATTCGAGTATTGCACGCAATCGTGTCCATCGCGTACGAAGTATTTTTGTACTTCGTACGCTATGGGCGCGATACAAAATACTAGAGTAGTGGACGCGATGATGGAGGTATCGAGTACTGAATACAATTAAGTTTGATTTGAAGAAAATAATTTAAGTCATTAAAAAAATGTACTTATAATACATATACTATAAGAATTAAGTTTACTGAAATATAAGTATAAATTTAAATAACCTGTATTAACAAATAGTTTTCCAAAAAAAATATTTCGAAAATCAAAAAATAGTAGAACTACGTTTCCTCACTCTTTACAATCAAATATATTTACGAGTAGAAAATATACCTAGTAATTCTATAGGTTGTATGTATGATTATTCATAATAAAAGGCGCTTCAAAATATGGAAGGGAAATTACAAGATTACAAAAATGCTTTAAGTAAGTACTAGGTGAAACAGGTATTTGGACCTAGTATTTTTACTTACTACTTTAGTAATTCTAGTATGAAATTTACCTAGTTAGACCCACCTCTAGTCATTACAGTCATTGGTGTTTTAGACAAATGATGCCAGATCAGAGGATATCCCTCTACATTTAGGGTGTTTTTAAAGTTCTAGAGAAAAATTAAAAGGGTCAATATGTACAAGCTGATTTAAGAAAGAAAGAAAGAAAAACGTTTATTGCTGGAGAATAAATACATAAATACTGGAGAGTATACAAAAGAACTCATAATAATAGCTTAAAAAAACACAATCTATATATAATCTAAAATTGCCCAGCAACGAACGGTCTACAGTTCATGCTGTTAACGGTTCAGCTACATGCTGCAGTACAGAAGCGCTGATTTTCAATAAGAGGCCCTAATATGCACGCACGTCTAGGCGGTGGATTTATGATAAATTATAAGAATAACACAAAAGAGAAAAAAGTATAAGAAAAACAACATTAGATTAAAATAAAGCATTCTGAATTTGTTATATATGTTATTCTTAAGAATAAACGTAGTATGGGGATAAGATGGTGGCCGAGGATTCGGAAAACGTGTATGTCGCCGCCGCGCCACAGTGCTGTAACATTTACGGAGTGAAATAAAGGGGACTTTTACTGCTATTTTAACTATAAAAAAATAAAATGCATATCTAAACACAATAAACATTTTCCTAAAAAAGGTCACCCGGAAGTCCTACACTAACTTTAGTTTTTGTATCTACAGTACGAGGCTTTGGAAGTAAATAAAAAATCCAACCCGAGTGTTCCCCACATATTTTACAGTCTTACTTTTTTTTTAATGTTTTGTTCAAATGAAAAGTGAGAAGGCTGCCTGGTAGCACTGTTTTAGACGTCAAACGGTCAAACGTCAACGTCATTCATCTTTCATCAACGATATGCAAGTGATGAAAGATTTTAGTTCCGTGCCATTTATTACAATAATTATTTTAGTTAGTCTAATCCGCTAAGCTTAATCATCTTATTTACACTCTGCTTAGATAATTCAAACGTAAATAATGGCAGAAGAACTGAAACCTGTTAATGAGCAGGATTTGAAAGATTTAAAAGAACGGATGAATTTGATTGTAAGTGCAGATCCTGCACAATATCACAATGACTTTTCACTGAAGAGATACTTGAGAGCTTTCAAAACCGTTGACAATGCTTTTCAGGTGAGAAGTGTTTAATTTTTTTTAATAGTTTTAGGTATTTACTTAACCCTAGATACCTGACGTGCCTGGACTGTCAAGAAAAGCTAACCATTCATCTGGGTTAATTTAAAATCATTAGGGGTTGAAATCAATAGAGATTAGTTCCCTGATTATCACCGTACCACACTTTACAAGATAATATGCCGATTTCGAGAAAATTAATAACAACAATTCTAGCCTAAAATATGTTAGTTTCAAAAATAAAACCCTGTAACTAAACACAAATACCTACATAGACGCAACTAAACACAAAAACCTACATAGACGCAACTAAACACATAAACTACATAGACACAACTAAACACAAAAACCCACATAGATGTAACTAAACAAAAAAGCTACATAGACTAAACTGAGTTTGTATAGTATCTCAGCGTAGCTTAACAATATAGTAAATTTTTCAAAATTTATTTTTTTACTAATATGTTGTTCTATTAATATAGCTTGTTTTTGTAGATATGGTGATGGTTCCAATAAATATAAAATAATGAAAAATAAATTATACACTTAATTCCTTTTATAAATACAAAGTACTACAAATTATATTCTTTATATAAAAGGGATACTATAAGTTTTACGTAAAAGTTTAGCCATTCAAAGTAAATAGGTTGCAAAGAGCGACTGAAGGGAGCTCCGAGTGTGTTAGGTTTCTTGTGTTGAGGAATAGAATCAGCATACCATGGCAGCAGCCGACGAGTGTCAACTCCAAAATGTATCATTTATAATTGTTATTCTAAGTTCAACTACAAAAATTTCAATTTTGACTTTGAAAGTTTCAACCTCCTACAACTCTGGTCAGGGGCGAGAAATGATATCAGAAGATAGAGAATTGCCTTCTCTACCCCTCTTGTACCTTCTGCTGTCACTCAATGTGAAACTAACCAATACTATATGATGAAAATTCGAATTTGACCTTGAAATTATGATTATCAATAACTCATTCAAATTAATTAAAATCCTTAAAATGAGAGTAGTGTCAGAGGGTTATGGAGAACCCTCTGCCTCCTTCCCCTCAAAAACCACTAATCCTCCCCTTCGCATGCCAATTGGTTGAAAATTTTTGATGATCATTTTTGAAATGCATATTTTATTGAAATTTTATTATATTTGGCTCAATTTTAGATTACATACTATTGAATTCTTATTTGAAGTTCTTATTTTGTTTACAGTTAAATCACTAAATAATTTTGCACTGTGGAAATATTAATATGTAACACTTATTGTTATTATTATTTAAACCCAATTCACAGAAGATTCCCTCCACTCCAACCTCCTTCTCTCGCACCCTCTTACACCATTAAAATCTGCGGTATGTAATCTTAAATCTAACCTTATATTTTAAGGATGTTCATAGTATTTAAAAGAAATATGGGATATAAATTAAAGATAAATAGAACAAAAATTAATATATGCTTAAACACAAATATTAAATGGCACATGTTTTTTTGTAATCAAAATGCATTTAAATTTGTATTGACTAATTCAGAATTTATTATTCACTAAATTTGGTTTTTTATATTGTTATTTTATAATATATAGATACCCCATAAATCAAGGATAATGATAAAATTATTTAAATGTTATGGCATAAATTAGGTCAAATTCGACTGTAATTTCACTACAAGTGGAACTTTGTAACTATTGCAGTAGTTTTTTGTCGCAGGGATTTTTTGTAGAAACATCATTTTGATCAACATTAGCTTTTTAGGTTTAAGTTAGAAGCTGATTATGGGTATATAAGTAATTATATACTGCTTTTACATTTTGTATTTCAGTTACCTTTAAAAATATAAATAGTGCAGTTATAACCGTGTTGGTTATAATCAGATACTAAATATGCTAAATTATATCATGATTACAATGTCATATGTTTTCCATTTTGTAAAACACATCTATTTGCAGGCTATAATAAAAACAAATAAGTGGCGATCAGAATATGGTGTAGCTGAACTACAAAATGACAAGGAATTATTAATGAAATATGCAAACAAAGCAAGAGTCCTACGACATAGAGACATGACAGGACGGCCAATTGTGTACATTCCAGCCAAAAATCACAGCTCTAATGACAGAAATATTGATGAACTAACTAAATTTATTGTTTATTGTTTGGTTAGTATTTACTGTAATACAAGTCATATTGAGGGGAGGTTTGAAATTTTGATGCTATGTCGAAGCCTCCATACTCGAGCCATGAACACCCGTGAAGGGGCGTGAATGCGAATATGGATGGATTTCACACCTGTTCACGGGGTTCACGACTGTTTGCTCTTCCATTCTGAGTCAACTTTTTAATTTTAAAGGTGTTTTAATTTTAACCTAAATTAAACAAGTTTTTGGGTACATTTTAAATAGTTTATTAATACTTTTAGACATGATTAAGACATAAATTCGTACTTCCATAGAGGAATACCACAAAAGTCCTTGTTCCTGACATTACAGTCACTCATTAAACAATATAAAAACCTAGAAAGTTCAGTTTACTCTGTATTAATTTAAAACAATCAATATTCAATGAAATTAAATAGTAATACAAAGTGTAACTGACAAAATTTAATAACAAACAAGGCCGCGGGAGGGGAATTATTTCCCCCGCGCTCTCACATCGTTCCCCTAGGCGCCTTGAAACTTACGTATAGTCGACCAGTCCACGCACTGCTGCCAGTATATATACTTTGTGCGTGCTGCCGCGCGCAGAGTAACACGTATGATCCATGCTACTCTGTAATCCCGACAGTCCAGCGAGATCACGCAATTTTCAACCGAGATTTAGTCCCGCAAAATGTAATGCGGTATCCCGGTATTGCATTCCCTATGTGTGATGTTAATATGTGCTTCTGTTATGAACAACATAAAAGACAACAAGCCAACTCCAACACCTTAATGGTTACAGCCGGACAGATCTATATCATATTATTGGTCACTAAGAAACAGTCACTGGCCATTGCCATTATAAAAGTGTAGTTTCTTTGATGTCTATTTTTTGTTTTCTTCTTTTTTGATTTAGTCTACCCAATTAATATGGAAGCCAGGAATTGTTAAAAAGGTTTTATTTCATTAAAGTATTTTGAAAACTGTTTTCAGGAAGATGCAAGCAAAAAATGTTTTGAAGAAGTTGTTGATAATTTATGTATTGTCTTTGACTTGAATAATTTCACTCTATCTTGTATGGACTATCAAGTTTTAAAGAACCTGATCTGGCTTTTAAGTAGACATTATCCTGAGAGACTTGGTGTTTGTCTTATCATAAACGCACCAACATTCTTCTCAGGCTGTTGGGCCATTATAAAAGGATGGTAAGCTCAAATCAATATTTTACATGTTTTAAAATATCAATGAGGCTGTTGATCTGATTCAATGAAACAATTGTTTACATTTAAAAGTAATCTACTTCAAATACTATTTAAAGTTCTCGATAGTTCTATGATTTGAGGTAAGTTTTATTAACAACATAAATAGAAAATTATAAATTATCATTATTTAAACTACATGTGCCCGCTGCTCCGCACGCGTTAACTATAGAATTCTTTGTGAAGGTATTTTTTTTTTTTAGTTAAGTCCAAGTATCTAAGGAGTAAAATAAGAAAAATAAATATCAAAATCTATTCAGTAGTTTTTGCGTGATGCGCGCGCAACGGCAAACCTCTATCATGTCTTTTGTTCTTTGTAGATTTAGCGTTTTGACAACAATCTCATCTGATGTTAACTGACGACGGGGCCCAAAATTGTAACACGCTAAGCCTAATGGGATCTATAAA
This sequence comes from Saturnia pavonia, assembly GCA_947532125.1. Classification (NCBI taxonomy): domain Eukaryota; kingdom Metazoa; phylum Arthropoda; class Insecta; order Lepidoptera; family Saturniidae; genus Saturnia; species Saturnia pavonia. The sequence continues at coordinate 11,119,826 of OX383900.1, read as the reverse complement.
AGATAGATTAAACAGTGATTCCTTTGATAGTACATTTAAAACAGGAGCTTGTAGCCTTTTCCAGAGTAAAACTTAAATTAAGTAAATTTCATATTACTTATCAACAGGTTGGATGAAAACACAGCTGGAAAAGTGACATTTGTTAATTCAGAAATGGACCTTTGCAAATATTTGATACCAGATGTCTTGCCAACAGATATGTAAGTCATATAGATATCGTAAAGTACTTGGTAATTACTTAAACTAAGTTTATAAAGTGTATTTATATGAAACCGTTTTTCTGAACAATATTTTAAAAGCAAAATAAGATTAAGATTATCAAAATTTAAAGGACTATAATTATTCATATGTATTTTTTTAATTAGTCCTAATTATCATTCTCTTAACATACTATTTTTGTTAAGAATATGTCATAACTGGAGCAGTTATATTATAATATAGAAGTTTTTTATACAAAATTTCAAGGTAAATATCCTAAAAATGTGTTATAGGTTATCAATTATAATTCATTTTTCATTTTGATGTTTAAGATTGTTGTTGTTATATTATGAAAACTTATTATTTTAAGGGGAATCGCTTTGTTACTTATATTGTTGGCCAGGATAAATCTGAGTGAGCTATAAAATAATAATTTATGCAAATAATAATATATATAAATTTCAAGTTATAAAAACAGCTGTTTCCGTTTTAATCCTGACCATTTTAAAATCTATGGGTTACAATTATGAAGTATGAAAAAAATTATTGTCATAGATTTAGTTCTTTCAGATTTATCTTTATTAGTTAGTTTTAACAAAATACCAAATATGTCAATTATTGATTCACTGTTATTATGGGTGTATCAAAAGACCGGTGTATATTCTAAGCTTAATGATCTAGTGATTAATGCAGGTGTCACACACATACACTCACATAATTGATATTTAGAATTATTCAATGTTGTGAACTTACACCTTTTAGTTTTAACTAAATATTATTATAGTTTAGATCAAAGATTTTTAAGGTAAATTGAGTTAAGAGTGACAACTTCTTCGAAGAAATGACATAAGTTGGGTTTCTATTTCTTTTATATAGTCTAAAGAACATTGAGATTGTACTATTTTTGGCTTCATGAATTATATTTCGAAATTTTCCCAGGAAAAATCGTAAAAAATTGAACAGTCTGTTACTAACAGACTTATTGCAAAAAATAGTAATTTGGTAAATCAATCCCAACCTGGGTAAATTTGAACAATACTAAGGTTTCCAAACTTTTATTTACATTTACTGTTACATTAAGAACTACATCTTTTACATCGGAAATACTTGTGTAATCGAATATTTGTCGTTACTGAATATTAAAATTGTCAAAATTGACTATGAATATTATTTAGACATTCCGATTATTATTTTGTTGGTTTAATTAAAATAGTAATATCTCCGTCAACATTAACGGTAGGTACTTAAGTAGCCCCCCCCCCTTACTTCAAGTATTGCGTAACGCAATTCGGGGGGAGGGGTCTAGTAAAACGTTACGATACGTTACAAGGGTTGGGAGGGGGCTTCGAACAACGCAAGTTCGCTTCGTTTATGTTTTGCGGGGAATCCCTCATTTTGTATTGTACGTTATTTTTATCTTGTTCTCCTTGTTGGCAACCCTTTTCGTTTATGTTTACGCCGGTACTTTGCTCAACATACAGACTTTTAGGTAAAAATAGTCACATGGGTGTTACGTAACTTTTAAGGAGAGGGGGGGGGGGTACAGAAAAATGTTAAGGCGCGTTACATGGGGGGAGGGAGGCTCAAAAATCTTCAAAAATTCCGTTAGGTACTTGAACTCCCCCTTATTACCGTTACTGAATATTAAAATTGACAAAATTTACATTGCATATTATTTTGCCCTTCGAGATGTGTACAAAACACGTTATAAAAGTGTACTATGAAAGTATACACGTTACCTATAACAAAAAAACAATTTTTTAAATGTTTGTCTGTCTTTTTGTTCCGGGTAACCTCCGCAACGAACCGATTTTAACGGAACTTTCACTGGCAGATAGCTGATGAGATAAGGAATAAATTAGGCTACTTTTATTTTAGAAAAATAATCAGTGTTCCGCATAAAAAATAAAAAAGGTTTTTAAGTTAGTCTGCCCAAATACAAATATAGATGTTTCATTTCTTTTTAAGTTTATCAGCCTCAATATAAAATTATAAGTACACAAGTTCCCTTCAAGATGTATATAATATTAAATCTGTACTATATAAATAAAAGTTTGGGAACATTGGATATTTGCTATAAAATTCATTCCGATGTTTTCCAACATTTTTACACAGGAGTGTAACAGGACACAGGAGACCGAAAATATTGCTAAAATTGAAAAGGCAATAAATTCATCGACATGAACTAATGCTTCAAATTTGCTTGATAATGTTTATAAATAAGCCAGTATTTTTCGCAACTGGCAATTTCCGTTCTAACCCCTATAACTTTTTAATTATACGATCTTTAACTTGTGCCAAAAATATGTTCATTGTAATATGCTATAATGCTGTTATGATTTACATAAACCAATTTCCTTTGTAATATTAGAAAGCATTATTAACTTTTCTAGTTGTTGTGTCTCTTAATGTTAAGATACTTTGTTTCTACTATAAAGTGTTCGTAGTTCAAAACTATACGTATATAAACAGATACCTGTGTAGATATAAAAATAATTTTATCTAAAAATAATATATATCGCCTACTTGTAAGAGATTTTGATTTAAATCATTTACAAATAAATTAGAACAAAAGGTATGCGGACAAAAGAAGGAACACTCAATATGAAGTATTTATTAAAAGTTACATATTCATAATACATTGGTTGAAATTCTATATCTGGTCATAGATTTAGGCACAATTACATAATTTTTATTTATATATTTTAGTGTTCAGTTATTGAAATTTAACCTTTCGTTTAAGTTCATACGCTGGAACGTGTTTACGTGTTAATCTTATTTTAAATAAATCATAATTTTTCGAAGTAACATGATCTAGGTTTTATCGGTCAACGTAATATCATCATACGGTTTCTTATGGCAATTACGTGTGATGTAATAATTAGCAAAATTATGTTATATTTACAAAGAAATTCAGTAAATTGCAAATTTTATATGCTAAAAAACCACATGCATTAAATTTTAAATACCTCAAATGCTATATCCTAGTTCTAAACCCCATATTATATTAACAGTAGTCTTATAAAATTGCATTTCTTAATTTTACAATCACGATAATTAAGTTTTTTGTTTTTCTTCTGCAATATTTAAGTAAATTTTATTATATAATTTTTTAAGTTTAAAAAGCCTTTTACTTATATATTTTTTTTATTATTACATTAAAAAATACAATATTTCAATATCATTCCATGAACAGTATAAAATCTTAATTTCTGCTGTAATTAAATTATTGTAAAAACTAAATGAATCTGAACTTACTGGACTATTATGCATCCGTTCAATTTTCTAGTCACTGTTTAGTTATTGTATACGCCGTATACTATTTATATTTATATATATGACACACACACACACACACTCATTCCTACTCATTCTCGCATCCCTTCCTAGTTCCTAAAAAAAGTCGCTTTGTCAACGCCTCGCCGACTGGTCGTGTTGCATTCGCGAAAAGACACGAACAGTACTCGCATCAAACTCATAGTGAAAACGCTCCGCTATAAAGTGTTGTAGAAATTATAACGCACCCGCTTTTCTATTACAAAGAGAAGTGCTTATTGTGTGTAAGACTCGAAGTTTATGTTCAAACTCAAGTGCCAGTGGATATAGAGAAACCAAACGAACCTGCGACCTAACATAACGGGAGACGTGGATTGGCAAGGTACTTCTTTTCCTTTTCCACTTAGAACCGGCGCCTTCAGGGGTCTGGTCCCTCTCACCCGATCCTCTCTATATACACTGTTCATCTCATACACGTATACAATAAGTATTTATCAATTATTTCGCTTAAATTAAATATTTTAATACGCTAACCGTCCACTTACAATCGCATTTAATCTCAATAATATCTCGTTATTTCATCACAAATATTCAATCATTAACGCATACAACACATTACACACGCTTACACGCATATATTAGTATAAAATATCAGTTAAATTACTCTTAAATCAATTTCATATTATTTTAGAACTACCCCGCACAACCAATAGTGTTTTGTATCCTAAGTATAACTGAGCATATTGGCCGCTCGTAACTCGTTGGTTTATCAACCTACCTACATTTAACGTTATATTAATTGTTTAAAAATGGGTAAAGACGACGCTAAAAGTATACGCATACGCATAAATTTATTGGAATCTAAGAAAAACCAATTATTTGAAATTGTTCAGGAAATTTATAACCTTGGCCTAAAGGTTTCCGATCCAAGCTCTAAAACGCAGTTTATATCCCGCTTAAATACATTAGAACAATCTAGAACTGAGTTCTTAGATACTGTCGATAAATTAAACACCGCTTATCTCGAACAAGACGAGGACGCAATACCCAATTACTCAGTATTACGCTCTTTTGACGAATTATACTCCATCATAAAACAAACAGAGAGTGATCTGAAACTTAATGTCGAAAAAAAAGACAGCTACAGTTACAAGCTTAAGCTTCCACCGCTACAGTTAGCTAGTTTTGATGGCACACCAAGTTCGTGGCCTGTGTTCTTTGAAAATTTCCGCAGTCTTATACATATAAACCCTCAACTTTCAAATGCTGAGAAAGTACAGTATTTAGTAGGTTCTCTATCTGGTAAAGCTCTAAATGTCTGTGCTGGAGTGTCGGCAACTTCAGAAAATTATGAAATTATTTGGAACGCTCTTTTAGATAAGTATCAAGATACAAGAGTACAAGCTTCAATATATCTTGAACAAATGCTTCAACATAAGCCAAATCAATCAATTGAAACATTCATTAATAACTTTTGTTCTGCTGAGGCAGCACTCCGTCAGTTACAAATTATAGATTTGTCTGATTTTATATTAACTCATATAGCTTTGAGCAAATTAGATAAAAACACGCTCAGCTTGTTTGAACAAACACACAAGCAAACAGATATACCCACTTTTAAAGAACTTAAAAGTTTTTTAAAGGATCAAAATAAAATACAGACACTGCGAGCTCCTGTACACCAACATAATTTTCAAAATCAAACACATAAATTCACACCTAAAGGTAAATCAACGCAATCATTCGTCACTCAATTAAACAAAAATAACAGCACTCAATATAAAAGGCCTGACACACATCCACAATCTCACCATCAGATATGTAAAATATGTAATGCTAGTTACATTCATCCCTTATATAAGTGTGAATATTTTTTAAATGAAGACCCATATACACGCAATAATATAGTAAACGAAAATTCATTCTGTAAAAATTGTTTAGGATTTCATAATATGTACATGTGTAAATCACTAAATAGATGTAATATTTGCCGCGGAAATCATCACAGCTTACTCCATATCAATTCAAATCATAATAACATGAATGTAATTTCTACTTTACGCAACGCTTCTGTCCACCCCTCGAGCAATATATCACAGCGTGATAATATCGTGCCCGAGCGCGTCGACCGAAGTCGTGTGCCACTGCCGGCATACGAACCACGCCGCGCACCCGCACCGCGTCGCGCGGCCGAGCCCGCTCCGTCTCACTTGCATTCACCTCAACTTGTCAATCAGAGGCAGCGCTCGCCGCTTGCGTCACATATCGATCATAAGTTAAATACGCGCGAAGATTCACATGTTGAAAACAACAATTCTGCACTTTCCGCGATTTCTTTCACGCGTATTTCAAAGAACACTACAGTATTGTTACCAACAGCTTCCGTGCATGTTTATGATAGCAATTATGAACCAACTAGCATTCGTTTATTTTTAGATACGGGTTCTATGAGTAATTTTATTACAAAATCCTGTTGCGAATTATTGAATTTAAAAATTACGCCTGTAACTTCAACAGTTAAAGGTATCGGTCAAGTAGAAAGCAAATCTTTCGGACAAACACAATTTAAAATATATTCTCGCTTCGACTCACGCTGTTCTTATAATGTTATTGCTCGTGTTATTGATACAATAACCGACTTTTTACCCAACACTGAAATTAATCTCACGGAATTATCTCATTTATTAAATGTCCCAATGGCAGATGACCATTTTCACGCACCCGCTCAAATCGATTGTCTGATAGGCAACGAATTATTCCCGCTTCTACTCGGATCAGGCCGAGTAACCGCTCCCAATTCCTCGGTTGTTGGTATACAAACCACACTAGGATATGTCGCCATGGGTAAAGCCCAGTGTACTTCAAACACTCCTCTCGCATTCGCACCAAACGAAAACTCACGCTCGGATTTTGAAAACTCATTTCATGCTCTCAACTCAGACAAAGTATTTTTCTGTAATGATTCGCTCTCACTTGAAGAATTAACTAAAAGATTTTGGGAAATAGAAAAAGTCCCAAACAGAATTCACGTAAGTCCGGATGACGAAGCTTGTGAACATTTGTTTACATCAACATACGTACGTGATGACTGCGGTAGATATACAGTAGAGCTCCCATTTAGGCTAGACTCATCCGAATTAGGTAACTCATATAGTATCGCCAAACGTCGCTTTCTGAAATTAGAAAAGAAACTCGATTCTTCAAATTTACGCACTGATTATAACTCTACTATTCAATCTTATATAGACCAGGGTTATTTATCTAAAGTTGATAATGCTTCACTCGATGTTCACTCTTATTACATGCCGCATAGGGCTGTCTATCGCCCTGAGAAAGAAACTTCTAAAACTCGGGTTGTTCTCGATGCAGGATGCAAAACAACATCAAGTAAGTCACTCAACGACTTGCTTTATGTCTGTCCCAATTTACAAAGTAATATCTATGACTTACTTTTAAATTTACGCATGTTTTCAATAGCGTTATCTGCAGACATTGAAAAAATGTATTTTCAAGTCAAGCTTTCATCCAAACATCAACAATATCAGCGCATTCTTTTCAGATTTAATCCAAACTCCTCTATTGACGTGTATCAGTTCAATAGAGTGTGTTTTGGAGTATCTAGCTCACCGTATCTAGCTATGAGTGTTGTTCGCCAACTCGCCGCTGACAGTCGAGATGTTTATCCACTCGCTGCTTATGAGGCAGATAACCATATGTATATGGACGATTATGTAGGATCCATAGATGGTTTAGCTAACGCAGAAAACACCTATAAAGAAATGGTCGAGATGTTTAAATCAGGAGGCTTTAATTTAGTTAAATGGACCTCAAATAATAAAGAATTTATGTCACGCATTCCTTCTTCACATAAAAATCCAAACTCTTTAAATTTCGATTCAGACTCTGACGCAGCTACAAAAATTGTAGGCATGCTCTGGCAACCTACCGATGATAATTTTCACTTCCAAGTTAATATTGACACGCCAGAAAAATGTACTAAACGCACAATTCTCTCTGCAACTGCACGCTTGTTCGATCCGTTAGGCCTCATTAGTCCAGTCGTCGCTTTTATGAAGTTGTTAGTGCAAGAATGCTGGAAGCTACAACTTGACTGGGATGATAAGGTTCCTAATTTCATTCATGTAAAATGGAGTCAATTTTACAATGAACTCGCGTATTTACAAAATATAAAAATCCCACGTCATTTAGGTATTACTAATACTCTACACATAACGCTAATAGGCTTTTCAGATGCAAGTGAGAAGTGCTATGGCGCGTGCATTTATGTACGTGTTGCCAGTGACGAAAACTCTCACGCTATGTCAGTAAAACTTCTCACTTCTAAGTCTAAAGTCTCATCTCCAAATAAAACTCTCGCTCGTTTAGAACTCTGCGCAGCTTTATTGCTCGCAAAATTACTCGCTTCAGTTCGTTCAATATTCAGTAAGCGCTGCAATATACGCAATATTCATGCCTTCTCTGACTCTACAGTAACGCTTACCTGGATTCACTCTCCATCTTATAAGTTTCACACATTCGTAGCTAATCGCATCGCTCAAATAAATGAATACTTACCCGCTACTTATTGGTTTCACGTCCGTGGCGTAGAAAATCCCGCTGACATAGTCTCGCGCCCTGTAACACCCAAAGGATTAGTTGATAATAGTTTTTGGTTTCGTGGTCCGAAGTGGTTATCCGCTCCAGTCGCCGACTGGCCTGTAAAAGAATTCATTATTAATCACAACGAAGAATATCAAGAATCTAAAACTACAACTCTTTCTGTACAAACTAAATCTACACAAGATAGTACTCACCTGATTGAAGAACTTGTAGGACGTATTTCGTCGTGGTCTAAAATTTTGCGCACTTTAGTGTATATTTTACGCTTTTCTAAAATATTAATATCACGCGGTCTCATTACAGTCGATGATTTAGAACGAGCTGAATATTATGTAATACGTTACGTACAGTCTAAATACTTTACGCAGGATATCAATGATATTCAAAATTCCAAAGTTTGTAGAAATAAAAATATATTAAAACTTAATCCATTTATAAGCCACGGCTTGTTACGTGTAGGAGGTAGACTCACTCACTCACAATTAAATTTTGATAAAAAACACCCAATTTTACTGCCTAATGATCGCATTACTCTGCTTCTCATTGAACATTATCACAAAGCAAATCTTCATACAGGACCAGCTTTACTCTTAGCTCTTCTTAGACAGAAATTTTGGATACTCTCCGCTCGCAATTTAGTTCGAAAAATAGTACACAACTGTAACATTTGTTTTAAACTCAAACCACGCTTTACAAACCCGCAAATGGGTGATCTGCCCGCTATCAGAGTCTCTCAAGTAAAATCTTTCGTTCACACCGCGGTAGATTACGCTCGACCTTTTTTCATAACTCACATTCGCCGCCGTGGTGTTATAAGCCACAAAGCGTATATCTGCTTATTTGTCTGTTGCACAACCAAAGCTCTGCATTTAGAGTTAGTTTCGGACCTAAGTTCTGAATTATTTCTCGCCGCTTTTAAACGCTTTATCTGCAGAAGAGGTCCCGTGGCTATTATGTATAGCGACGGAGGCACCAATTTTGTGGGCGCTAAACATAAACTCGAAGAAATTTACTCATTAATACAGTCCACTTCTCATTTAACTTATATAACTGATAAGCTATCTGAGCAACGCGTTCAATTCAAACACAGTCCACCTTATGGACCACATTTTAATGGCTTAGCTGAAATTAACATTCGTTGTGTCAAAACTCATATTTATAAAGTCATAGGCAAACAGATTCTCACATATGAAGAATTTTCTACAGTTTTAGTACAGATAGAAGGTTTACTTAATAGCCGCCCTCTTTGTGTACTCAGCTCCGATCCTTCGGACATATCCGCGTTAACTCCAAATCATTTTCTTAATGTCACACCGCTAAAATATCTTCCTTCAGAAGATTTCACAGATCAGCCTGATCACCGCTTATCCCGCTATCAGTTATTGAATAAAATAACTCACTGTTTCTGGCGTCGCTGGAGTCAGGAATATCTCTCTAGTCTACAGCAGCGCCAGAAATGGAATTCCCCAACTAAACCCGTAGAACTAGGATCTATTGTTCTTATTAAAGACAATAACGCTCATCCAATGTCTTGGCCTTTGGGAATAATCGAGGAGATTTACCCAGGAAAGGATAAGATAATCAGGACGGTAAAGGTGAAAACCTCTTCTGGCTCTTATATACGACCAGTTGTTCGAATTTGTCCTCTCCCGCTTCAGTAAAACTATGCAATCTTCTAATTAAACTTAAGTTAAATTATCTCTCTCTCTCTCTACGCATATTACTCTTAATTATCGCTATTACTCTCATTCACTCAATTTCTCTTCTGGATAGAGGAAACCTCTAGGCCGGGAGAGTTGTATACGCCGTATACTATTTATATTTATATATATGACACACACACACACACACTCATTCCTACTCATTCTCGCATCCCTTCCTAGTTCCTAAAAAAAGTCGCTTTGTCAACGCCTCGCCGACTGGTCGTGTTGCATTCGCGAAAAGACACGAACAGTACTCGCATCAAACTCATAGTGAAAACGCTCCGCTATAAAGTGTTGTAGAAATTATAACGCACCCGCTTTTCTATTACAAAGAGAAGTGCTTATTGTGTGTAAGACTCGAAGTTTATGTTCAAACTCAAGTGCCAGTGGATATAGAGAAACCAAACGAACCTGCGACCTAACATAACGGGAGACGTGGATTGGCAAGGTACTTCTTTTCCTTTTCCACTTAGAACCGGCGCCTTCAGGGGTCTGTGGTCCTTCGAGCCGGATCATGCCGGACATAAATATATATATGAGTATAACAAAATTGGCCATTGTGTATATTAAAAGGGTCGGGCCTTTTGTCACAGTAAGCGTAACCCCTTCCCCCGCTCCCATAAATGAGAACGTATTTATATGTATATTGTAATGTTAGCAACCCTAGCCTGCTTGCCTTAAGGTAACAGATAAAAGTGACAGGGATTTATATTTAAGTATTTTAGTCCTCATACAATTATTACTCATGATTGGAAAATTACGAAACAAAACCAAAATTATTTTCCATGTGCCATTTTGTGTGTTCTAAAACATCGCTAGTTTAAGTTCTAATGTTTATGTTAAATGTTGAAATTGTTACAAAAGCTATTTTAAGGAGCTTATTTTTTAAGTAAAAAAAATATGTACCTATGAATAAGAAATGAACGAACGGTTTTTATATTTGTTAGATAATGTTAATACCATTAAGAGATAAATGCTAAATATATTTTGTACAATATGGAGAAAACCCTTGTTGTATCACATATTATATTTTATACCCATAGATTGAGTACCTATACTAATATTAGAGTAGCTTCCTTCTTTATAAGGTAAGGTGTTTTATAAGGTAGGTACACTTTGGAGTGTGCACAGGAGTTACTAGATTTAATTCCGCCCTCCCCGTTCTACCACAGGACAACTAGACACCACCCGCCACTATCGCCGTCTCCTGCGGCAACGCATGCGCAGGTCCTATCCATAGGTATGGAGCCCTTGAGGCAAGCAGCCGCTCGCGCGATACAGTGACTCTACATTCACTAGCTTTCACAGACATACACACATGCACGCCACATAGGTACATGGTTCTGTAAGGGACCTTTTTTTTTCTTTTTTCTCCTCCTCCCAGGGAGAAGAAACAAGTATATATGTATAGTTAGTTCAGATCGAATGATAGGGAATTAGACAAATCGCGGCTTCATTGTCTACGCGGCAATAGTCCGAGCCGAGGTCCGGCCACTTTGGCACCCGCGGAACTTGTTGTCTTGCTTTCGCGGCTGAGTGCCTTAAGCGCTCTCCCCCAAGCCCGGTGAAGCTGTAAAAGCCGCAAAGGCTCCAGGGCCCCTAAGGCTAACAGTATAGTCAGTTCGAAAAAAAAAACCGTAATGGTTTCCACCCGTACGTAGTTGACATTCCTCCGATTCGCACAAAGTGTTTTGCTTCGTCATTTTTAATGCGAACAGCTATAGAGTGGAATTCTGTCCCGGCGTCTGTATTTCCTTCAACTTATATTACATGGGAGTAAAAGGGAGAGTGAATAGACTTCTGTTTGGTAAGAGCGATACATCGTCGGCCTTATCTTCACTTACCATCTGGTGAGATTGTGGTCAAGTGCGTGCCTGTATGTATTTAAAAAATCTATGGGTATACCACATAAAATGTACCTTATTTTGATAATAAAATTGAGAAGGAACGAAATGTGGATAGATTATTAAGAAGTAATAACTAATAATTCTTTCTGCGACTTGAAAACGTCTTTGTTTTGCATAATACATCCAACAGGTCATATTTTTAAATCACCTACTTATACTTGTTATATTTTATGTACATTAATATTAAATATATTATCTAACATTGCGTGTTATTTATGAAATACCATTTCCTATTCACTATAACGTGAGATTTTTTGTAAACAAAAAAAAACTAGTGTTATATTTATCCATACTTAAAAATATTTTTTAATTAAATAACGATAACACAACAAGGAAATTGACAAGATTCAACACAATTCGAATGTAATGAATGGCGAATACTACCCTGCAGAATTTAAAACACACGACGTTTAGCTTTACGTATTCAGATTACTTTACATATTTTTTAAAGGTTTGACAGTTTCAGTATTATTCACAATTCAGACCTTTTAAGTGCACTGATCTGTAGCATCACATTAATATTTAAAAATAAAATAGTAAAAGTATTTGAATTGTATTTCACAATAATAAACGAATGTTATACTTTTGTTGAACGTACGAATTTTATACTTTTGTACGTTATACGAACTAAATTACAAGTACCTAAGTACCTAAACAAGTACCTATGGGACTTAAAAGAACCCGTTTTATAGTATGTTTAAAAAAAACACTTGATATGAAAACCCTAAAGACAGTTTTATAGAAAAGAGGCTTCCAATAAAAAAATTGAAGCTCGAGTGGGACGTCTTGCGACAGCAGTTACCGAAGAGACGGTTAAAACAATCGAAGCAATTGTGTTGTAGTTTGCCGTGTCACGTGTTCTATAGTTAAAGTATTGAAATGAAACCACATTATTCAGTTGTAGAAGTTTTACTTAGCATACATAATAGTTTTATAAAACAATACAAACCAATCGCTGTACAGGTAGGTGGTCCATAGCGAATACAATTTCAATGCAGTTCTTATCTATTTAAATCTACTGTCATCATCATGGTTACTAATATAATCAACTATGAAGAAACATTTTTACAATAATACAAATACAATACTCGAATGAAAATATTACACATAATAAAAATGTTCCTGTTGTACTCCTCGTATCATATTCGTTACAAGTATCAAAACATACAAAATATTTTCTGAATCAGTCATCATAACGAACAAAGAAAATAAGTTATTAAAAAGTATGCATTCGATATAATTGGCACAGCATCACCACGGATCTATTTAATTATAGATACTTTAACTCATCTTTGCGCGCGCCGTTGTGTGCGTGAGCTTGTAAACATGCAGTTTTTATTTGTATGAATCATACAGTATGACAGTGACGTGGCAGTCGTCACACGAGCAACGTGAGTCTTTATCGATTTGTTGTGCGGGTACAGTCGGTAATTCAAATATTCCACCTAACTCAGTAGTTTGTACTAGATAATGCGTCGTACCACAATATTGGGTAACAGAAAGAAATATTGCATATAGTAAGGACATTATGCAAAGATGTGGCGTAACACTTGTCGATATGTAAAAAACAAAGAAGAATAATACTATCGACATTTGGATAAGGGAAAAGAATTCATAATAAAATTGATGTTGGTGATATAAATGAATCCAAAAGTTCATTATGATATCTCTAGTGCTAGTATATAATACAAAATAATATAATCAATAAACCTAATCTGTTTATTTATTTATTTTTAAATCTGACAAAATAAATATTGTACATTTTTTTGAAATACGAAAATAGCTAATAGAATTATCTTTTGTACTTGACTGTACCTCTTGACACGCACACGCAGTCACTATATTTATACATGTTTTAAACACACGTGCAAAAATGATTTGAAATTTCTATATCAATTTATAGTTGCTAAGTATAATATGGATCACAACCCAGTAAACAAATGACCTTAATTTGACATTACACACAGCTCATATGTATCATAATATGAACTTACATTTACGGTCATGATCTGTATTTGATGTCAAATTAAGGTCATTTGTTTTATCTTTTAACTAAATGGAATGTTTTGAATATTTTAATTTAACCAGGGAATGTTCTCTCGCCTAATAAAAATGTTGAAATAACTTACTCACATTTCTTAACTGTTTACCTTTTAAGATAACATTGACAAAAAACCTAATGAATACTATATCGGTAATTATATTTTAGTAGCAAATACAGTGTATAAAATTTTGTAAAGGAATGTTTAGAATATTTCTTAAGGACCGATTACCTGCAAACTCCTAAAAGCGTTGGATGATCGATAGGAACTAAGACTGTATGGCCTAATTCTTCGCTGTGCTACAGACCAAGTTTTAAAAAGACCAGAAATAAATTACATCCTTGAATATTGTTATTATGCTAATAATTGTGTAAAAGTATATTGTTATGCGGTACGTAAGACTAATTATATTAAATAACTAGCTAAAATATTTATGTACAATAAAAACTACCGTGATTTATGATATGAGGGTGATAACATTAGGTAAGCCTAGAAGAGATTCACGTACTAAATAAATTCAAAATGATCCCTATAATGGTAAACGTAACGATGTATTATTTTGTTACTATTATGCGTTATCAAGATCAGCGCCTCCTCTAGCTCATATAGTCCCGGGTGCAAGTATTACCTACTCTGGCGCCCCCCAATCCTTGTTGGAAGTGCTCTGTATAGGGACATATCAGCCATGTAGCAAAAAACTAAAATATGTGCGAGTCCCAAGTGAGCTTTCTATAGTGCTGTTTTCGTTCTTTATTACCATAAAAACCGGCAGGACTGAGTTCGGAAACCCAGTCACCATTCATTCAGCGCGGCCATTAACATGAGAGCAGAGTCTTCAAAATAGCGTTGTCATGTTCTTTACTTGAAATAGTTATTTGGTGCATTACATTTTGTTACGTTTAACTGATTATTAATTTGATGATATTATTTACTTTAATTTTGAATGTAAGTCGCTAATTGATTATACTTTTCTTTTAAATGATGGTCCTTTGTTGTCTGATAAAAAAGTCAAACATCTGTTATAGGACTCGCACAGGGTATAATAGATTCGCTTCTGTCCGAATGCTGCTAATCGTCATGTACATGTCCTGCTGGTCCTGATATGCACCCCAGGACCTTGTACTCAGATGAACAGCACCCCTTGCACCCTAAGTAGACTACCCTAGGAGACTACCCTGATTATGATCCAAAAAACCAAAAAAACTTGAAGATTGAATCGATAACAAGCGATTTCGAGTATTCTTAATATTTTTTTTATTGTAAGATAGTTACTCAAATGTTCCTACAATAGCAGGGCAATCAGAAATCTAGACTACAAGAAATACAGTAAATATTTATAAATTATTAGTAAGACTTGCCCACAAAAAAAATGTGACCTGTGACGGGAACAAAGCAAACATACAAAAATCGCTTATCACCGCGGCGTCTAAACTTAATTTATATTGTATGATGGTTATATTTATTACCTAATAAATGTAACTAAAACCGAATATAAGTAATAAAAACGCTAATAAAAGCTACTAATGGCAGTGGACGGTAAAACCACGATGCGTTAAAAATAATTTAAATATCGATATTTGCCATCAATTCCGTTCTCAAATCCAGTTTATTGTCCAATATTCGATGGTTATTCATATAATTCAAGATTTAATTATAAGTATACTACAGAATAGTGGATATTAAAAATCCTAAATCAAATGTTAGAAAATGTTCACTGATACTGCTATCAGGCGAAATATATGATTGAAATATTTTACAATTTAAAAATACTGATACGTAACTGTTTAAATTCATAATATCGCACTACGACATTAAGTTGTTAAACGCTGTTCACATTAACACATATACATATATAGTTCTCGAAACGATGCACATGTTTACACACAAAACAATAGGATATATTGAGTAAAACTGTTAAATCAAATAAAATATTTGGAAAATCAATCAGTCAGACCCTTAGTAACATCACCTTAATCACTATTAAAGGAATACTGAGATATTGTATTATATCTTTACAAAGATCTCAATGAACTATATCTGATATATAAAAATATACACGGCATAAGTTCCACTATTTTCCTCATAACGCATGGATTATTCTTGATATTATGTTTATACACAATTATACCAATGTTACGTGCATAGAATATTGTTATTATCACCAGAGTATAAGCAACGTTTTAACAAGATGGTGGCTCTGGCTTTCTTGTTAAAACTATCCAGGGAGTTTCTGTTGCTTCTAGTCACTATTTATAATTCATTTAACTTGAGCACAAAAACAAAATTATATCTAGGAAAATGCCGCAATTTTTATCTACATAATATAAGACCAAATAACGTAAGTTTATGAATTAAAATAAAAACCATCATATGACAGATCAAAATCCCGCTAGAATCTCTTAACGCATGAGTTGGGTGATCGGGGAGAACTATTAGAGTGGAGAGGAGGCGGCGGCGAGCCGTTTACAACGCGGGAGTGTACCGGCGGGGTGCGGGGTGTGGGAGGGGTGCGAGGGGTGGTGGGGGTGGGGGGGCGCGGGACGCAGCAGGTGCAACAGTAGACGCAGTCAATCGGCCAGCACGGTCTGTGAAATGACTAGGAGCTGTTCCTTGAGCACGCGGAACGACGGCCGCTCCTCGGGCGTATGGCCCCAGCAAGCGAGCATCACCTGCGTCCAATACGTACCGTTTACGATTCAACAACACCGACGTTTTACATCAGACGATGACAACAAAACATACACATAGATAATTTGAAAATAATCAAGAAGTAGATTTAAGAATAAGGAATTCAATTTATAGTATTCAATATCTCGTCTGGATCAATTTAAAATTACAAATCAATTCACACAATCAACTCACAATAAATCGAGTCACCTTGCCATTAAAAAATATAATGAAGGTGGTAGAACACGATAGTTGCCGGAGAGTGAATCGCGACTACAATACACATAGTGATAAACCCGTAACAATGACTCTCTTTCGGTATGTACCTATACAATATTTCAATGGTTGTCGGTGTTTTTTAATTATACTGTGTTTACCATCAGGCGTGGTACCGGTCACATTGCCCCGCTACTACGAAGTCATGATAGTTCAATGATAGCACACGTGGTATCTATTTCAACAACAAATCTTGGGATTTCAGTGAAGGAATTATCATGGTGGTAGAATATATTGTAAAGCTCGCCTGACTAACTTCCCACCCTTAAAATGAAAATCTGTCGCCGAGCAAATATCAATGTATTCTGGTAATTGCATTAAAAAATATCCCGACTTCGTGTGTTACCATTTACATTTATTTCAGATGATTCAAAACGCTGTCTTATGTAGAATCTCAAAAGAAACTATGTAATTTTCAGGCATACTATTATTTTAGTGGAAATTATATTTTATTTTTTAATTTTAAATTGTATATACAAAATACCTTATTGTGGCTTATATATAAGAGATAAGCATATGGTATCGGCTACTTTTTTAAATCAACTAAAGAGCAATATTAATGTAGAGCATTGTATTTACGTATCATTAATCATTTTTCTAATTCGACTGGTAGTTTCAGAGATTAGCGTGTTTAAACAGATAAACAGACAAACAAAAAAAAAACAAAAAAACTCTTCCGCTTTATTATATTATACTATGGATATATATTTTGTGAAAATGAATAATTTTCATTCTTGAAATAAGAATGAAAAGACACGCCTTAAAAGGAACACTTGAAATATAATCATTGCTATTGTCATCAGTGTCTGAACTATTGGAAAATAAAAACTGAATAATACGAGTGACTTACATTATAGATTTCGTTCAGACATCCTTGCGGTTTCTCTAGCACTTGACCTCGCTGCACTTTATCCACCACCTCAGAGTTCATCATACGGCCGTAGGGCACCTTGCCGCACGTGAACACCTCCCACATCAACACTCCTGCAATCATTATTACATAACAGTTCATTAATATAGAACTTGTCATAAGGAAATAACACTAAATAAGATCTCTTAATAAATCTATACCACTATGATAAAGAGGTAAAGTTTTACTAATTGGAGCTAGCTTTTGTCCGTGACTTCGTCCCTGTCGACGTCAGAATTAGGTCCAGAGAGAAATTTAAAATATATAGTTTACCGAGATGAAAAGTATCCTATAAGTTATAATCTACGTTATAAACTATCCTGTGTGCTAAAATTCATCTGAATCCGTTCAGCCGTTTTTGCGTGATTGAGTAACAAACATTCAAACATACTTTCACATTTATAATATAAGTCGGATTAACGAGAAAGTCACGGGCGGTTGCTGGTATGTAAATAAATTTACAATTAATCAATATAATAAAGGCATCAAATGTTACGTCATTATTATGTACTAAACCTTAATTTTATAGCAAAACGAGAATTGACCCAAATGTCGTACTTACCGAAAGCCCATACGTCAGATTTGGAGGAGAAACGCGTGAAGTTGAGGACCTCGGGAGGCGCCCACTTGATCGGGAACTTGGTGCCGCCGGAACTCGTATACTGATCGTCTAGAACGTATCGCGCCAAACCGAAATCTGCAACCTGACCATTCAACTTATCTATACATATTATAAAACTCGTATACTGATCGTCTAGAACGTATCGCGCCAAACCGAAATCTGCAACCTGACCATTCAACTTATCTATACATATTATAAAACTCGTATACTGATCGTCTAGAACGTATCGCGCCAAACCGAAATCTGCAACCTGACCATTCAACTTATCTATACATATTATAAAACTCGTATACTGATCGTCTAGAACGTATCGCGCCAAACCGAAATCTGCAACCTGACCATTCAACTTATCTATACATATTATAAAACTCAACGTATCTCTGTATCGGTCTGTCTGACCGTTTATATTCTTTTCACGCGAAAAACACTAATCCGATCTACATAGGTATTTTTTATTTTTTATTCATATCATTATTCATATCTACAGATATCAGAATATATTTTGTTGGATAAAGTAATATACCAAATAAGCAGTGACGATAACGGTGGGACAACTGGGAAAAAAAACGCTTTTGGGGCTCTGAAAAGGCTTACGATGAGTAAACCATTAGAGATATATAAAATTAATGTACTACATAATGGTAGGTCTTAAAAAGACGTACAAATAAGTTAGTAATAGCATATGTCTATCTTCAAGAAATTATCCACAATAAGCATTTTTGAGGGATATACAATTCGCACGTTCGCTCGACAGACAGTACTGTGTACGCCGCGCCAGCGGAGCTGCGGGCACAGCTGGTTAATTATATAAGTAAACTTTACGAAAGATTGTTATTACCTAGTGCACAAAGTTATATCAAAGTTACTGGCGAGACTTTAATATGTCATGTTGTGGTTTTGATGTTTTGCCCTATATTATGTAATTTTGGTGACTTTTGCGTGATATAATTTGGTTATTGTGCACAAGTGAACAAGTTTTAACAAGGAAGTCAGCATCATTTGAACTCTTATCATCAAAAGTATTATATCCACGTGATATTGGCATAATCATATTTAACACACTGAACAAGCCAGTTATTTTAGAATGTTTTTCTTTTGTCTTTAAACGTTATTTGTGGGATGATGTTATTTTCCCACGTGCTTAATCTATGCATAGCGTAGATCTCCTCGTCTTCTAGTGTACACCATGTACACAAAGTTCCGAACACCTTAATAGTTATTTAGGGCACACACGATAATATTTGTTATAGGAAGCAGCGTCGACTGTCGACTCGCGCAATGCGGAACAACACACTCACTGATAGGACAGAGTGTCGCTATGCACAATTCTAACCTAACCACACACATTGCCAATAAAAAACGATAAAATGTTCGCTGTAACATATATATACATAGCTAAAAGATTAGGTTACGATGGGACCGACTTGTTTTTCTTTTTAAATTAAATTGTGGTATAGGACACAGGGAAGTTGCCTTTGGAGAATTCTCTCTAGTTTGGTCAGGTCCACTGGGACCTACAGAATATCGCAGCTAAATGATCGTAGCTGTAATAAATATATATTAAGATATTATAATTTAACAGAAAGCCCACCTTTACAACATTTTCGTCGCCGACTAAGCAATTTCTTGCAGCCAAATCACGGTGAATGTAATTATGTTTTTCCAAATATGCCATCCCTCTACACACCTGGAACGAATTCATTGCAGTATTAATATTAATCAATTAAAAGTTTTACTTAGACTTCGACGTATAAAAGACAACAAGTATGTAGTCCTAGGTTAGAAATGACATTGCATTTACTCAAACATTGAAAACTGCTTGCTCGATTGCAAAATTTGCGAGAGGACCATAGAGAGAGATACCGTAAGAACGACCATAGTATATAGTGAACATCTAAATAATGAGTTTGTTTGCATTTTGTTTCACTAAGTACAAATACACTATTTTCATAAAATTTAACTGCATTTCGTCTACCCAAGGGTATAAACACTACGTATACTGATATTATGAAGAGTTAAAGTTTGTGAGTTTAACGTAACCTACCCCTCCGCGGGGGACGGTCGATACCGTGACCTCCGCATAGTTTGTGGTGTCTCCCAGTAAACTACCTAATTTTGTATAAGAAATATAATAAAACGGAAGAGTTTTTTATTTGTTTAAACACGCTAATCTCTGGAACTACCCGTCAGATTCGAAAAGTTATTTATATATACGATAGACAGATTCATGAGGAATAGAGTAGGCTATTAGGCTAGCATTAGGCTACGCCTCTCAGCCAGCCCTAAATATTGATTTTTGTTAAGTAACCCGGAACAAATAGAGCACATTAACTGCTTTATCGGCGTGCGCTGGCGTAATAGTTAGTGATATGCAAAAACAATGTTCTAAAAAAATATTACTCCTTAATACATCTAAAAAAAAGTCCGCGATACCATGTGCTTATCTCTTATACGTAAGCGACAATAAGGTATTTTGTGACAAAGTTTTATTGAAAATTTAAAAATTTGTGAGCATAATTTGCGATTTATTATTAGGCATGGCATATTACTAATGATTGCAAACGAAAGTTACTTCATCATCAAGACAATTGTTTGTAGATAAACTTTCCCCTTTATAGCATGTTATTTTTACGAATAGTTTGGGAGATAATGTAAAATTAAAATAATCTAACACTTGGCTCGGGTCTATGACTATCGGTGTTGTGGCGAGAAAGAGCCGTGTGAATTGTAACACATAACCCTGGCCGCCAGATAAAAATAATGTCTATACTGAAGTATTATAAATCATCAATCAGCGAATTCTTTTAAACTATACGCAGGTGAAACCGCTGGGCACAGATAATTTTATATATTACTCGACTAAAATTTGTTACCACTTCAAATATTTGCCTTTATTTATTCAACTAACTGTGCCCCACGCTTTCTCCCGAGTTAAATTTATTCGACAAATTCTCCTTGGCGCCGCCGCCAACGCGTACACATACATATAGTTTGGCAGATTCCTTGATGTTCATAGTTACTGCTCCGTTGTGGGACGCAGCTAGTTTATTTCTATAGGTATATGTAATTTTACCTGTATGCACATTTCGAGTAGGACTGGATGGCCGAGCTGATCGGCGGATGTGCGTCGCAGATAGTTAAACAGTGACCCGTAACGCATAAACTCTGTAACTATATAGATCGGACGGTGTTTCGAACAGACGCCGTACAATTGTACTAAGTTTTGGTGTTGCAGTTTACTGAAAACAAAAAAAAACACACATGTAACATTTTTTTATTTCATTACAATGATAAACCAACAAAATGACTCGACCACACCTAGCGGAGGAAAAAACGGTGTAAATACGTCAACGACTGTCTAAAGAACCGACGAAAGAAGGAGTACGAATCGTCATTAATGTGGTCTGATCGAGTTTTTCTACCTGGCTTGAAGGATAAAGAACGATTTTGGCTGTAATCTATCTATTCCTCAGCTGATAATATTGTTACGGTCCGAGTAAAAATAGAAAAAAATCACCATTCTCGTAATCTCAGGAATCGTCTAGAATGTGCCCGAGGGATCGAGTACTTAGTCACAGGTTCGACAAAGCACACATACAAAGCCTTATCGCTCAGACTGCGTCAACAAAACAATGATTTAAAAATAGAATGTTCCCATTCTTTTAAAAACGATGACGTAAGTTGTTTACAACATGTTCAAAAGTTCAAGCATCTTCTATAGAATTCGTGATTGTCTCATTTGGGTATATAAGCGAGCCGCATTGCGAGCCACGACATTTCTAATTTCGAAAGCGAAGTGGAAACTACAAGCTATATAAAAGAAGATATCTACAAGAGGACCATTCAAGTGATTTTGCAAGTAAATTCAAAGAGCGATTTGGGAGTTAGTTTTTTTTTTTAATTTCAATCACTATTAATATAATCAAATTACCTAGCAAGATTCAAATAAATATGAGTGATACGATGAAAAAAAAATAGAAGTCACTCACGTCATGACTTTGGCCTCATCGATGAAGTCGTCTTCAGACATGGTGCCTTCTTTCATCATTTTGACGGCGGTGTCTATACACCCACGCCAGATGCCGCGGCGGACGACCCCGAACTGTCCCGTGCCGACCACCTCCTTTAAAACCAGTTCCGATGGATCAATCTCCCATTTATCTGTACAAATGACATACATACATGAAATAGTTACACAAAATTATTTAGGGATAAGTTATACAAGACAATTTTTAACAAAAAACAAAACCAACTTCATTTATTTTAAGGATTTCTCTGGATGTATCTTCGAAGTAGAAGGTTCAATACCAAGGAAATTAAATTGTTACCACCATTGAGCAATCCCCTTTCCAATGAAAAACAATCATATAGATCGTTTTATTAACAAAAAAGTTATGGCTGAACATCCATAAAAAACCTAAGATTTGAAATAAGTCAATACATTTTTTTTTAGATGTTTGGATATTAACTCGCAAAATAGCAATAATTAAAAGTAAAGATGAGAATGTTAGGTACCGTGTGATAAGCCAGCAGTGGGCGGGGCGGGCCTGTCGCAGGGCGTGGTCTTCAGCCTCGAACAGAGCCCGCCGCTGTTGTGCTTGTGGTAGTTAATAAGCTCCGGTATACTCGCACAACAATGCTTATCCGACAGGTAGAATTCACCGCGGCCGTTCTGTTTTATGTGATAGTGTTTCGTTTGTGGATGATTGCTGTAAAACATAAATATATCTATTTTAAATTTTTATTTTTTTTTATTATTAACGTTATTAATCTCTGTGTCCTTTAAACCAGGGGTGTTATGGAACTCCGTAATCGTAACTGAAAGTGTGGGATATCCGAAATGAACACAAATATCCGACATAAATGTTTCGAATAGTTTCAGATAGGAACGGAGAAATTTACCTCAATTTAACTACGAAATATTTATCAAAAATTAAGTTAATATCGTTCACCAAGATAATTGACAATTAATTTTCTTTTTCTTTCTAAATGAGATTCTTTGAAAAAAAAAATCAGTAACTGAAATTATCCGAATGTCTCCGATATCCGGAGAAATTTAATATCCGTATCCGTAACCGAAACCGACAAAAACACTCAAAAGATATGATATAATCTTATTATAGAAAAATGATACGGGTGTATTGAAAACAATGTAGTATGTAAGTTTAAAACGTTTAATATTATGATAGGTGTAAAAAACTAATGATAATTCTTTAATGTTTCAATCGTATTCGTCAATGCTTTGACGGTTATCATGAGTAGGTTACTCATGTTTTGTATATACATATATACTACAATATTTTCAATACACCCGTATTACCCCTGATTTTATTTGTAGAAAATAGTCATCCAAAGGTTGTATTGAAATATCGTACCATAAAAATTATATGTATGTATAGAAATTATATATACTAGCTGTGCCCGAGGCTCCGCTCGCATGGATTATTAAAACACTTTTTTTCTGCGGAATCCTAATAATGTTTCTAAAATAAAATTGGCCTAAGTTACTCCTTATAACATCAGCTATCTGTCAGTGTAATTCCTGTCAAAACCGATCTAAATGTTTCGGAGATTACCCGGAAAAACAGACAGACAGACAAAAAAAATGTTGTTTGTTATATGTAACGTATATACTTTCATATGCATTTAGCAAAAAGGCGTTATTTTGACATAACAAACAGACACTTCAATTTTATTATATGCATAGATATATTTATTTATGCGATTTAATTTCATTAAATAGCAGCCCAATGTCGATTAAAACCCAAACAATTTAACTTACACTTTGGTGTAGAGCGACAGCGTATACATTCCCTTTGTTGAAGAGTTGCGTACAACAAAGCATCCTTCTTTATCCTCTTGTTTGAGTAACGACTCTGCCCGCTGTCGAGACATTTCTCCCACAAACCATCTGACAATTACATTCATATTATAGCCATGTAGTAAAATTTTTACCTTATAAATATTAGACATTGATTTAAGTTTCAGTGTTACACGAGTATATCATATACACTATTTCTGATGTGACCAAACGTTCAGACGAAAATACAAAAAAACTTTATTCTTATCGAATTTGTGCTACAATTAACTGACATAATGCAATAATTTTTTTTAACAAAATAATATTTAATACTTCAGAAATACTACAACGTATAAAACATAAGTTCTCTAACTTAACTGGCACACCGCCCGAATAAAGATGTTTCTAGTGCCTGTCTTATAGTCCAGTCATTTAAAAAACATGTTAGAACGATAAACATAATAAAGAAAAAACAGGGTAGGCATATGAATCAATTATCGTAGTTATATGAACACAGTATGAATTTGAAACACTAGGTGATTCTAATTAAGTAGAACCGCCGAAAAACGTATCAGGAAAACGAGTTTTTAATTTGCCAAAGCCTCCCTAGACCGTCTTAACACCCCTAATATTCTTTAAGCCTTCATCGCCTCCCTGAAAACCTCCAGCGCCCTCAAGAAGGCATTATTGCACACTTTGAGAAAAATGGATGTATAACGTTCCAATAAAGAACGAGGACTATTCTCATAAAATGAACACATGGCATTAAATAAATTTAAATATAATATCCAAATAATTTATTTACTTACTCATATTTTTGTAGCCCAATCGTTTGCTTTTCCTTGACATAATTGCTCGGAATATAACCAACAGATCTAAAAATATTTAAAATTTAATATATGTATACTTAGAAATAATTGTAAATATAGTTTTACCCTATTTTCGTACATTACGTAATTACAATTATAATTACTAAACGGAAAATGTCGTAACCATAATTACTTCGTCAACTATGTTTTTTTTATTCTATTTAACGA
The DNA here is from genome assembly GCA_947532125.1 of Saturnia pavonia. Lineage (NCBI taxonomy): Eukaryota > Metazoa > Arthropoda > Insecta > Lepidoptera > Saturniidae > Saturnia > Saturnia pavonia. The sequence continues at coordinate 11,094,768 of OX383900.1, read as the reverse complement.
ACATGAAAATGAACGTCGTGCAGGTTGAAATAGAAGTATAAATCGTTTTCTTTTTGTTTTTAGAACGTTCAAATTTAGGCCTTATAAGCACAGGCGTCAAAAAACTGTACTTTAGATTGAAGCGTAATATCAAACGTTTCATTTTGACGCGCTCTTTTAAAGCGCCCGCTGTTAAAAGCATTAATTTGTTACCCGATTATGGCAAAGCCAAAAGAAAGGGTTATGTTTTTAGCGGTCTATGTATTTTCTCGTATTTAGGTATGTTTCACCGAAGCGCCTAAACTACTCATCCGATTTTAAATGAATGAGAACATATTATACGAACAAAATCAATATGATGGATGTTCCATGCAAAAAGTGGGAGAACTCGGTTTTCTTTTTTTTACTTTTGTATTTAGTGGGTTGTGTAATGAAAGATAGAACATTTAATATAAATAAAATATACAAAACTACAGAAAAACAACTTTATACAGCGCTCGCGGCTGTGCAGTCGTTTATTACGCAGTAATTATTCATACCGTAATTTTAATTTTACTCATATTATTCAAAATTCATATAGTCTATAAATAGAGAAATGACACATACTTCCCGTGTACAAAATTTCATCAAAATCGGTTTTAATGAAAAATATTTTACAATTCCTAAATGTATTATTGACAATAGTTATAGCCTATCAATTATGAAATGACTTATTGTTCCCGAACAGAAAAATTACATCTAAATCTGTTGAAATTTAATAAAAATCTATAAAAAAATTATGATTTTTAAAGTTATTATCGAAAACTTTCCCGTGTATAAGTTTGATAAGAATCAGTCAAGCCATTTTTGATTGAAATCCGAACATACAGACAGACAAAAAAAAGGGCATATTCGTGATCAGTGTAGTGTTGTAATACAGTGTAGTGTAAGTGCAAGTGTATTGCATATAAGATGTCTAGCGGGAAATTAGGAGAAATATTATCTGTTCAGAGAGAACTACAGATTTAGTAATATAGATTTCATTTCCGTAATCGGGTTACAGTTTTTAAACTTTTACAGCGTGCGCTAAAACGCTTTCAAATAAAACAAATGGCAAACAATGAATGTATTCAAATAGGTGCGCTTTTTAACACGACGTTGGTTACCCTAATTAAATGCATTGTATCTTTAACGTCCGTATGCACGGTACATAAATCTGATGGGACTTTCCAGCGTCTTTGAAATATAATTTACATTTTATCGCAATTGATCCAAGTTAATATTATAAACTATAAATGTTTTAAACTACATTGTATTCAATAAATCTATTACCAATAACAGATTCGTAAGTTAAATATACCAAATGCACCCAAGTTAACCTTTACAAATCAAACTTAGGATGTTAGATTAATGAAAGGTTTAATTACATACCCATTTTCATCTTTGACTTTCCACCAATGATCCTGAGAATCATCTATAATTTCGTATTCAGCTCCCTAAAATAATACAGAGCATTTAGTAGTTCATTTTTTTTATCGTAGTTGGTTTGAAGTAGTGGCCACAATCTCACCTGATGATAAGTGACGATGTGGCCCAAGATGATAACACGCTCAACCTAGTGGGTCGACTGGCTCTCAAGTGCAGCTGCGGGAACATACCTATTGGTGCTTGGCGACAGATTTTCAACTTGAGGGTGGTAGCTAGCCAGGCAAGCATCAGAAAAAGCCCTACCACCATGCTATGGTTTCCTCACGATGTTTTCCTTCACCGAAAGCTCAGGCTTATTCCAGGGATTCGAACTCACGTCAATCGACTACAGAAAAATGTAGTTTGTATCGTTTCAAACTGTATGTAGCGGATTCTTTATACGGATAGTGTAAAAATTATTGGTAATTAAATGGTTAAAATAGGGAAAATATTAAAAATATATGCGCGAATACACAACACAATAATTTTTACTGTCATAAAATAGCAATATTCACACACTTTTTGTGTTTCCATCAGAAACGTGTGGTTAGAAAAACATAGTTGCACGGCGTTCTTAGACCTCAAGAATAAAACTCTATATACCGCACTGGTTGGTAAGGGGTCACAGCATCATAAAAAAATATAAAATATGTATAAGAATTTAAAAAAGAAAAATTAAAGTTCACACCAACTAAAATTCACAACAAATAAAAACAAAAGATGGGCTAGAGCTGAATTTGTTTTTCCATTTTGCTTATGACATCATCATCATCATTTCAGCCGAAAGACGTCCACTGCTGGACATAGGCCTCCCCCAAAGATCGCCACAACGACCGGTCCTGTGCTGCCCGCATCCAGCGGCTTCCCGCAACCTTTACCAGGTCGTCGGACCACCTTGTGGCGGGTCTTCCCACGCTGCGTCTTCCGGTACGTGGCCGCCACTCGAGAACTCTTTGACCCCATCGGCCATCCGTTCTACGAGCTACGTGGCCAGCCCACTGCCACTTAAGTCTAGCTATTCTTCGGGCTATGTCGGTGACTTTGGTTCTCCTGCGGATCTCCTCATTTCTGATTCGATCACGCAGAGAAACTCCGAGCATAGCCCTCTCCATTGCCCTTTGAGTGACTTTGAGCTTTCTTATAAGGCCCATAGTTAGCGACCACGTCTCAGCACCATATGTAATCACTGGCAACACACACTGGTCAAAGACTTTCGTCTTGAGACACTGCGGTATCTTGGACGAGAATATGTTACGTAGCTTCCCAAACGCAGCCCAGCCGAGTTGGATTCGACGATTGACCTCTTTCTCGAAATTGGATCTACCTAACTGGATAGTGTGTCCCAGGTAAACATAATCTTCAACAATTTCAAGCGTATAGTCTCTGATCTTCACAGGAGTTGGCGCTACATGGACGTTCGACATAATCTTCGTCTTGTCCATGTTCATTCTAAGACCAACTCGTTCAGAGGCTTTACTGAGGTCATCGAGCATCGCACGGAGGTCCTCCATGGTCTCAGCCAAGACTACAATGTCGTCGGCAAACCGAAGGTGGGTGATGTACTCGCCGTTTATGTTGATGCCTAGTCCTTCCCAGTCCAGAACCTTGAAAACATCTTCCAGTGCAGCGGTGAACAGTTTAGGAGAGATAACATCTCCTTGTCTGACTCCCCGCCGCAACAGGATAGGTTTCGAGTTCTGATCCAGCAGTCGAACTGACATAGTGGCGTTTTCATACAAACACTTCAACACTTCGATGTACCGGTAGTCAACTTGGCACCGCTGGAGAGACTGTAGTACAGCCCAGGTCTCAATCGAATCGAAGGCTTTCTCGTAGTCCACAAACGCTAAACAAAGGGGTAGGTTATACTCTTCGGTCTTCTGTATAACCTGCCGTAATGCGTGTATGTGGTCTACGGTACTGAAGCCCTTTCGGAAACCGGCTTGTTCGGGAGGCTGAAAGTCGTCAAACTTGCGAGCGAGACGGTTCGTAATAACTCTCGAAAACAGCTTATAAACATGGCTCAAAAGTGAGATGGGCCTATAATTCTTCAATAGGGTATTGCTTATGACAGTGGCACTTTTATTATCATAATCAGCCTGTATCTGTCCACAGCCGGACATAAGATGTTCGGTCCAGTCAGGCATCCCAGTCTAATCCAGCCACCCTGCGCAGGTCATCGCTCCTTCTTGCAGGAAGGTATCCCACACTTCGTTTACCTACTAAACGCGTTCTCCACTCCACTCGTCTACCCCATCGATTATCAGTTCTTCGGCATATGTAGGCAGCCTACTGCCACTTCTGCGAGCTAATCCTTTGAGCCATGTCGATAACCCTAGTTCTCTGTCTGATTACATCATTTCTGATTCTCAAACTCAAACTCCGAGCACATTCTTTCCATAGCTCGCTGAGTTGAAATTTGTGAACCAGTCCAACTATGAGTGTCCATGTTTCGGCTCCGTAGGTCCATGACTTATACTTAGGTACTTTTATACAATACAATATTTTGTATGTCTATTAAAACATGGTCAACAAATCGTACCTTTTCCAGTGAAAGATCGCCGGTTTCAATCGCTTTGAACGGATACAGAGCCACGACAATTTTAGTTCTTTGCTTATCCTGAAAAATAAATTAGACGCTTAAATAATTTTGTAACGCAAATATCATCTATTACTTATATATCCATGAAATCCGAACAATACGTTCAGCGGTTTAGCGGTTATTATTTTATTCTATTCGTCGCATAAAAACAAAATTCTAAATTGATGTCGAAATGCGAAACCAGATCACCGTTAGGAGTCTGGCCATTAAACATTAAAAACAAATTTCAAACAAAATTCAATAACTCACTAATGGAACACAGATTAAGAATTTTGTCATACCATAAAAGTTATATTAGGTAGCTACAGTGTAAATTAATGTATTATGTCATTAGTCACAGCCATATTTAAGATAATTAATATAAAGTAAGGAAATAATTTAAAGCCATTTTCTATAAAATAATTACTTAGCTATATACATGTAGTTAATATAGTTTGACCTTAAAATATTCAATTAATATGGTAATTGTCTTTAATGTGTTAAATATTAAAATAGTTACATTTTATAGGTAAATGGTTTAGAGCAGAAATGCTCAAACTTTGGACGACGATCTACCACAGAATATTTAGGCAGCAAATGATCGACTACGAACCTACTACTACGACAGAAAAAGACAATGTTAATGAAATGGCTTTGACTACACTTTAAAATAAAATAGGTATAAAATGAGGGTACGAACTCGGTAATCTCGTATTTTTCTCTAAATCGTTGATGCATAACACACAACGCGTGCCAACAGCAAGTACGATGATAGATGTTCGATAGTTCGCCGATTGCGATATTTAAATTTATTTACATTCATTTATAAAGAGATGCCACTAGCACAAATAAATAAAAACCGAATAATACTGTTAACTGAAAAGCTATTTTTACAAACGCGGATATTTCTCGTCAGATGTAAAACACCAAATTAAACTAAAACCAAAAAAGATAACTACAACGAGTGATCGTCGCCGTGACAATTTCAAGGCGTAATACTTTTTCGGGATTTCCCGCTATTGACTGTTTGAGCACCCTTTATTTAGAGTAATAAAGATGGTATTTACCTTGGGCTTCGCTGATGGAGTACCAGGCGGCGGACCGCCTCCACCAGGCATTGTGACTGCCGCTGTTACAGCTGTACGAACAACTTTATTTTGTTATTAGAATATATTAAACAACCATAACATTGAACAGTTATATCAGACACGCCAAGCTCTTTGCGTGTCTGATATAACCTGCATGTTTTTAAGTGTGTTTTCGGTTTAGATAGTAATCTGTTCACGATATTCTAACCAAAGCTTCCGAAACCTTTCGGCCTATTCACAAATCAACGAATCGTTTTCCGGAATCGTGATTTAATGTGATTCGTTTTAATTTTTTCAGTGGCATATAGCCCCCTATGATCGTATCCACGTGCTCATGAAACGTGAAAGTGAAATGATGGACGTACGTGATGTGAACGAGCCCTTATTTAGGTAAATTGGATAAATACAGTTTATTGTTACTATGTGTTGCAGTTTTGAAAAAAACGTGAATTATTCTTTATTTTGTTCAAATATAAGTTTCTTCATCATGTAGTCAAATATAGTAGTCAGTATTTATGAATTTCGAAGCATCGAACAAATTTTACAAAAATCATAAATACTTTATTCAATTTAGGACCGAATAAGGCACTTATGAACGTCAAACACTATTACCGGTACGGAAAACATCCCAGTTATCGAGAAGAACCGGCAAGAAACTCGATTGGGCTTATCTTCTTTTTTTTTGTTCATAATTCCAACTGTACAAACATTGTTTACAGTTAACAATCATATTAATAATTGAATGGATGCACAGAGAGGGAGTCACTTCGAGTCACTTCTAGACATCACTATCATTCACATAATGATCCACCCTATAATAACCTTTTGACAGTAAAACCGTCTTGACATGATCCTTGAACTCATTGTCTGGCAAATCAGTAATGTGCTTCGGAACCTCATTATAGAACTTAACACTTACCTAAAAAAAACTTTTAATAGTCTAATATACACGGTACGACTAATGTATATCTATTTCTAGTATTAAAATTGTGCTGGTCTTTGACAAAATCTAGCTTGTCAAAGATTTTACGAATATATATTGGGGTATGACAGATGGAGTGTGTCATCATCTTGTATTGTATTCACAAGTACATGATAGTGTAATTGAAATTTGTAAAGTAAAAATAGCTAAGTTTTATTATATGATAATAAAAGTATGCTTAGTTTATAGAATTCAATTAATTTTATACACATTATTTTTTCTTGTATACCATACTGGCATATGTCTGCGCACTTATATAACATCATTTATATGCTGTACTGGAAAAGTTTTACAAATTTTTTTATACATTTACAGTTGAATTATTAATAATTTATAATCATAAATTAATAATTATTTTAACATGACACTGGCTAATGTTATAAAGTTTTTGAAACACAAATGGGTGGAAGTATAATATAATTATAGTATTTAAAAAAAAAACGTTTAAAAATATACTAAAGTGTGGAAGGCAATCAGCTTTTAAATATAGACTTGTTCATGTTTTAATATTTAAACCAGCCAATATACGACATTCATTATTACTTTAAGTGTAGATAAATAAAACATTACAAACCAAGTTTAGTGATAAATGCAGATTATTACTTAAATAAAAACCTCATTACTAATTCAATGATCAATGTAAATGTGCTAATAATATATATATATTAATTACCAAGAGACAGAAAGTAGGTACATAATAATAATTATAAAAATAAGATACTTTAAATAGTGCTATAGTAAATTATTTCATTGAATGGTCCGAGGCACATCAAGCTAAGTCTAACATTTGAATTCTAACACGTGTTCATCATAGCCTGAAGTCCCAGACGTAACATAGGCTATATGTCACAGCAAAGGTAACACAATCACAGCAACAAAACATTTTTAAACTATAATTTTTTTAACAATATATTTAAGAATTCACAGCATTTTTTATAATTTTTTCCTATTGTTTATTATTCACTACAGACGTACGGCGATGCAGTAGTCTAGAAGGTCACTATTGGGTAAACAATACAAAGTCAAAATTAATAATCAAAACATCAACGCAAGTTGACAGTAGTCCACTACAATCAGGCTATTATGGCTTCTATTGATATGTATATCAACAATATAATGTATTCTTATTATTGAAATACATGAAAACCATAGGACTTGCATCGTTTTACTAAAAATCAATAAAACTGTTAGTAAAACTGCGTTGTCTAAATTACTGTGCAATATAACTTTTGCTGACATTACACAAACGCATTATATTACACCTGACCAAGACAAGAAAGTGAGTGCAACGAGGTGAACGCAACCTGGCGAGGCCACTATCAAAGGTCACCGATGTATGTACTGTACCCTCTAGAGCCGGGAGGAATGATGATAACGATAAACATGGTATCTTCGATTTCTTCTTTGTCACTATAGGTTCGTCCTCAGATTTGTTCGGCAACATCGGAACGAGTATCGAAGGCCGGACGTCACGCGCGACACCGCGACTACGACTGTCTGGTGTACCGTGCCCGCCGCACCGCACCGCCCGGTACCGTAGCCGGGCCGAGGTGTAACTCAAACGATGGAGGTAAACCGTTATACACACTAGCGGCTGATACGGCACGTAAAATGTGGTAATACTCGCTCTTATTGGTTTCTATAGTTCCGGCAGAACGTGGTCAAGATATTTATGAATTCTGGTCGTGATTTGTAAATATGTCAATATGAACCCGATTAATTTTTGACGCACTATAAAATTGGACCTAGTAAATAAAATAACGTTATTATTTCTTAAAATGCACTTATCATCAATCCGTTAATATTACTTAAAAAAAACCTAGAAATATACCAGATGGTTTTTCAACAACTATTACAACTGATATAATGGGAAGTTCAAGTAATCTTTAATTAATTATGACCTTTCTACCGCTTGTATAAGATAAAATAAGCAAATCTTGACCAAATGATGAGACGTAAGAATTTGTTGAAATAATAAAATAAAAATTGAGTGAAAAAAGCAAATTATTTTTAAGATTACAATACTAATATTTTAATAAACTCAAAGAATCCGAGGGTAGACAACTTTTGGAAAATTGTTCACTTTATATGTTGAAAATAATACCCGTGAATTAATATTTATTAATTATTACACCTTTAAAAGTAATATAAAAACATATGTTTAATCTAAATAAAAAACAGGCTTTGCAAAAGCGGCGTGACGTCATCTTTCAACAACTAAAACTACGGTTAAAGATAATTATATGAAAAATGTACTATAGTAGAATTTCACTTATGAAATTTCTTCAGCATATACTAATTTTAAAGCCACTATTTCAGCAATTAGTAATAATTGTAGAGTTATCTATCACAAAATTAAACTCAACTGTGTATATTTATTATGCGATGATGTCATAGTTTTTGTTTGGAGTTTCTGATTACATGAATCACAGACAAAATAATTTATTTCCTGAAGCAATAATTAAATAAATAAACAATTATTTTTTCTGAGTGTTTATTGTTTTAGGCTTTTTATCAATAACCTATTTACTTTAATTTTAAACATACTTTTAACTCGCGGATTAACCTTTGTTTATTATCCACGAACTTCGTATTCAAATTTTAATGTCATTAACAATTAGTAAATAAAAGAAGATTTATATTACACACCCCACAATTCCTTTATCAGGAAAAGTAAGGAAATATTAAAACTTTTTTTGTTGAACTGACTATACTGTTTGTTAGCCTTAAGGGCCCTGGAGCTATCAGAGGCTTCGACAGCTTCACCGGGCTTGAACATTGATCATAATCCTGTTTACGTGTAATATGTACTTGAATGTTCCCCAACATATGACTTAATATATAATATAATCGAATTTCATTAATTTAATTTTGTAATTGTATTACCATGGACATGGGTTTATAGTCGTTGAGACAAGCGAGGGCTTTAAAGATGGTTGCGGTCTACAATCGCAAATCGATGCGCGGGCGCTGTTCCACGGTCTCCCTTTCACTTGATCCTAAGATGACAAGAAAGAAGGTGACAAACTATAATGCATACGTCACCATTGTAGCCGACAGACTCTTACTTTGACCATCTTTCGAACAGAAGTCTTACCTCTATTACCAAATGAAATTACATATATTTTATTTCAGTTTTATAATATGAACTTATTTAACAAACTGATTAAGTCATGGTCAAAAATATCGTAACAAATTACAAGATTTGATTTAACTGGTTTTCCATTTAATAGCTTGAATGTTTTAAGTATTTAATTTTTAGTAGAGTTAATGAACTTATAAAACAAAAAGATTGGACCAGACAATCAGATGATAGTACTTGTTTGGTGAATCATTATATAAACCTTTATAAACCAGAGCTCTCTTGTCCTTAGAAAAAATATACAGAACACAGTATTAAAAGCAGTCTTTGATTGAATTATGCCCAATTTGACGAGTACGTAATGATCGCCGTTTCAAGGTAACTTTTTTGTAAATATCTTACCTACATTTTCTGTACAAAATGGCGCAATATGTAGCTTTATTACAGTTTTTTGTACTCAAATCTTTTAATCATATCGAGCACATAGCAGATATAATCTATAAAGAAGAATAACTGCATCCTGGTTGATATTGCCAATGCGTAACTAAAAGAAAAAAAATTGTCTCTTGCGGAATCGACGAAGCAATGTCCGCTGCAGTTTGGCCACCTTGACCGATAGACGACAAGATTGATTATTGCCGTTTTTAACATTTAGAAATTAAACGAATCTATCTCTTTTATCTACTTCTAAGCTTAATCTATGTATACAATTACAGAACATAGAATTGTCGTCTCATATTCACACTTTCATTATTTACACTTTTCTTAGTAGAAAATTAAATAACATAATTATTTAATCATAATTTGTGTCTATCAAAACATGGTATCATCAGTAATATGGATCAAATGGGGTGGAAAGGTGGAAAATTAAATTGCTTTTTAAGGATTTATTCATCGAATTTAGAGCAGAACCATTTTATTCCAACTTATTTGTTATGTCCTATTTATGTAAATAGCTGCTCTTTGTTGATTTACTTAATTTCTAGTGAATTTACATTAAAAATTAGTTTTCATGCAAAAAATAAAAAAGTTTAAATAATTTCCTCTTACATAGGTACAAGAGGAGCTTTACGCTGGCAATTGATAAGAAACTGCGCAAGATCGGAACAAGTGACTTGTTCTGGTTTCGGAGGTCGAGACCCTTTTAGATTACTGCGCCGTAGTTATTACAAATTCGTTCTCTAAATCGGTGCCTTCTCTAATTGAATAGCAATTTTTCTTTTCTCTTACATTAAAAATATACTTTTACTCATATGAAAAATTAGTTATTATTTTTAGAATAAAAAAGAAGAAGGCACTTATGAACGTCAATACTACCTACCGGTTCAGAAAAGATCTCAGTCATCTAGAAGAAACTCGATCAGGGTTATCGACTTTTTTAAATTATTTACAGTTATTTTTATTGTATACAGATATTATCATTTTCAATGGATGTAAAGAGAGAGAATTACTTCTGAACATCACCTTCATTCAGGTAATGAATATAATAAATCCACCTCTTTTATTTTTCGATCTGACTATATTGTTTGCCTTTTGGCCCTGGAGCCATTAGAGGCTTTGACAGTTTCACTGGGCTTGTTTATATGTATATTGGGTATGTTCTTGGATACTGTAATTCATGAAATCTACATTAGTTAACACCAAATTTTTAAATGAGTTATTGTTCATGGCATATATTTTTCTGAATGATCAAAATAAGTGGATGAAAATTACAAAATTTAAAAAGGTTTCAACTTGTTTCTTAAAATATTTCAATAGAAGTTTTTCAAGATTTGTTTTAACAGTAAACGTTTTATTCGTAACAGGCGTATATATAATATTTTATAGTAACACTGCAGTGACGGCACTTTGCCCGATGATGAGTACAGAAAACCAAAAGCAGTGGTGACTACCAACACAATGTATCGCCAGTCATTCACCGTAGTCATTCCGGCCTGCATATATGCCTATTCACGTAATAATGTTTTTTTTTTATAAAAACTATGTAAAAAATGATACTACGTACGTATATCGTCGTTGGATAGGTTGTTCTGTGGCTGAGGATCTATATCGTTCAACTCAAGCTCTGGTAGTGGCCACACGGAAGCAAGAGAACAGCCCGGCACCGATCGACGCTCACCGTCACAGCAAGCCCAACGCCGCGCCGTCCAAACTCCCGGGTGATACTGATTGCGTATTACGTTATTTATGCAAACTACAACAAAATATTTACCTTTATCGATTAAACTTTCAAGCATATGGATTACACTACTAAATACCAGAGAGCCAAGGGTATCTGTCGCACGGATAACGGACAATAGACCAAACTAATGTAATGTTTTAAAAGAGGTAGGGCACAGAGAAATTTCTTTGAAGATTTCTATGTACTTGGGGTAGTCCGATTGGTAGATCTGTATACCTCCACTATACAGAAGACCGCAGCCAAATAACCTTGTGTTGTGTTCCTGCGGTGAGTAGGGTTTCCAGAGCTCTGGAGTAGGGGGGTTCAAGGTCGGCAACGCGCTTGTGATACCTACGGTATTACAAGCATCCATAGGCTACGGTAGCCGCTTACCATCACACGGGCCGTATGCTTGCTTGCCACCATAGTAGTATAAAAAAACAATTGTAATTTTTTTCCTCGATAAATTGGATGCTTATCGACTTTAAAATAATGCAATACTTTCAGTAAAAGTTACTTGAATAAAGTCAAACACAGGAGACATGAAAAATAAATGTAGATAGTTAATGCTTTTAGCTTTTACAGAAAAATATTTAACAGTCTTAAGCAATTTCAAATCAATAGAAAATAGAATTTAGATATAATATTTTGTACTCTTATTCATATTTCCTTCTTTTTTTTTGGCTCGCCCTCTATTTTACCGACAGGTGCTGCACCCTCGGTACGGATCGGCCCTGCTAAATACCACTAAATCCATAACACGACGAGAGGACATAAATAATCAAAATGAAACAGTCCATTTATTTCAGCGTCACAAAACTGAGTTTGATAATATATGTAAAAATATAAATGCACTATTTATTTGATTTGGTTTGGATTTATAGGGTGCACAAAACAAGAGAAAATAAACGATAATATTAAAGCTTTGAATCAAAATTAAATGCGAAGAAAAAAAGGAGAACAATTAAAAATATTATATAAGTTTTTCCTAGTTGAGACCAGGGAATCATAAATTAATAAATCAATCGAATCTAGGCAGTTTAAAAATATATAGTTATAGTTTGTAGTTACATAGTTGAACGTTCCTTTATGTAAACAGTAATATTTCATACCATAACGTAAAATAACAGGTATTTGATTAAGCCCTTACTTATAAACAAAAATCACATTTACAACACATTAAACACGAATCAGTATGGGTATAATCACAGATAAAGCAAGTTTTAAACTGGAAAAGGGTGAAAATACAGCAATAATCTTCCCAGCATCATACCATTGAATACTATAAACTAAAATTGAATTACCATATACTATCTTTAAATCGATATCCTTAAATATTTATAATTATTCTTATAAGAAAAAAATACATATTGTATGCAAACATAATACTTTTTTTTAAAACCACTATAGAGGCACATAATCATGCGGTCCGCCTGTTGGAAAGCGGATACCGCAGCCTATAACAATAATAATTATATCAGCCTGTAAGTAACCCACTGCTGGGCAAAGGCCTCTTCGCAAGGGAAGGAACGGGCTTACTCACCACGGCAGCCCACGATGTATTGGCGATATCAAACACCGAGAAATCAACAGTTGTATATTTTCCCACATACTGTGGTACTACAAAAAACATTTCTCAAGTATTCAGGATTCCTCACGACGTTTTCATTCACCGTCAGCCGAATCAATACCACAAGCATCACACATGCGTTGCAGACCCTTTAAAAATCTCTTCACTCCCTTTTTAAAGAACCCCATGTTGCAGTTCTATGAGAAAACTTACCAGATCTTAAAGAGTGAATCCACTGCAAACGTTGCGTATGATCTCCAGCTACGAGGTATAACGTGTAGTCAGAATTCTGCTCTGTGTAGCCCACCTGCGTACGAATTACTATCAACTATTTATTATCTCACCAAAATACACCACAAATAAGAAGCCTACGAGGTATAAATCAAATATTAATTGATGGTCTAAACAAAAATACACACATAGAATAAAAAATGTTTATTATTTTTAGCAGATTTTAGCTTGCATACTGCCAGCGTTGCTCATTTTTTTTAATTCTATATAGGTTCAGCGTTTAGCCACAATCTCTCCTGATGTTAAGTGACGATGTGGCCCAAAATGTTAACACGGTAAGCCTAGCGCGGGAGCTAGTTCTCAAGTGCAGCTGCCGAAACACATGTATAGATTCTTGACGACAGATTTGCAACTTAAGAGTGGTAATTAGCCAAGCGTGAATTAAAATATTCCTTACCACCATGCTACAGTCTCATCACGATATTTTCGTTCACCGAAAGCTCAGGCTCATTGCAGGGATCCGAACTCAAATCGATCGACGCGATGACCGTACACACTACCACTAAGCCATCATTGAATTTTATAGTGTAGAGTTAAATTAATTTAGGCTCAAGTAAATATTCATTTGTTATAAGATAATCAAGTACCTATATAGGAAATGTATTCTATTACCTGAAATTACTTGAAAGTAAATGTACCTGAAAAGGATATCTATACGTAGGGTTCTTATCACCGTCGCCTTCAGGTATCTGCTTGCTTAGCTCACCCAGCTGTGCCTGTTCCACTGTGTGGATGGTATCTGTTCGGATACGACCTCGTTCTTTACGCTTCTGTGGAACATCTGACCACTTAACATTAAACTTATTATATTATATATTATTATAATTAATATTATTATTATTTTATATACGTATTACTTTAATAGTACTCGATTTAATATATAAAAAAAATGGTGAGTGTCAGCCCCACGCGCGACTGCGTTTTACTCTTTAAGAATAGTCTTGGAATAAATATAAAATAACATCAACAAATCTAATAATAAAATTATCAGACATCGCCATCACGTGATGTGTTCTCCGTCTAATTTACGTACCGCGAGCTATATATGAAAATCAATGCTTAAGGAGTATACTCCTAAAAAAGTCTGACAGGCATTTTTAATGACTAAGATCAAGACTAAGGTCTTGTATCGCCCCATTACGGCGGCGGATGGGTACACCGTGGAGTTTTAGTGGGTTGAAGTCTCACATAATCACTCGCTCCCACGAGCGGGTGTGTACTCATGACGGGTTCTTCCACGTTAAAGAAGGTATATGATTTTTTTTACAAGTAAAATAAGATAACAAACAATGTTTCAAAATGATGACGAAGGAAGGAAGTTTGGATTAAGTTATAAAAATCGGAAGCTCCGACGGTAAAGAAATAAAAACATGTATTTAGATTCCTTGTTATATTGGAAGAGGAAGGCCTAGACGAACGTTCCACGATCAAATCGGGGACGTTTTGAAGGTCAGGTCCAGAGTACTCTAAACCAACGAGCATGCATGAAAAGATTGATGAATGTTGAGGAAGCGAACGTTGTATGTCAGGATCGTAGCAAGTGGAAGGACGTGGTCTCTGCCTACCCCTTTGGGAAAGAGGCGTGATTTATGTATGTATGTATGTATATTGGAATGAAAGTTCGAAACATCGTCTTTACAAATTCAACTCATAAATACGTAGATGAATATAGGGATGAAAGTTTTTATAGGATCTCCTTTGTTTTCGAAGCTGGATACATGAAATAAGTAAGCTTAATACATCCATGCTCCTGATTTCAAATAATCAATTAAGTGTTTCAATATTTTTGTTTTTCCTTTAATTAAGTTAAAAAGGGGATAAAACTTTTTATGTGAGTCCCTAAATCTTGATATTACAAGTATAGTATATATTTTAAACGAAGTTACAATTTCGAAACATTTAATAGAAATATCTACTCCTGAGATCGAGACCTCTGATATGAAGACCTAAAATCTATGATTTGACTCACTATTTAATATATAAATAATTTCAAAATGCCCCTAAACTAAGCCCTGACTGAAGCGGTAAATGAACAAATAAGTAATTATATGTGTGATTATTTGATTTGTTCTTTATTTATTGATGACATACTAAACATTTTCATGCAAATAAATGTCTAAAAAACTGTATTTTCTAGTAAAAAATCTGAAGACTGTAACTTTAAGAATTTTATACCTTTAGTTAAATGTATGTATGTAGTTTTAAAGTCCGAAGTCCAACAGCGTTCTAAATAACAAAGTGAATAGATAGATATATATATGAACTAATACTTGCGGTACAGTTTTGAATTTAAATTGTAAATTAAGAGCGAATTTCAGAAACAAATAAATGTGAAAATTTACCCTTGCAAAGTTATTCACAAATACAAGTTGTATTTGAATATACAAAATGTTATTCAATATTCAAATATAAATAACATGCTAATAAATTAATTGGTTTGAAAAAAATCAAAAATATAAACACGCAAGTTTAAAATAAGAATCAAAATTACAAGTTTAGTAGGTACATAAAAAAGTAAAAGTAAAACAATTATTGAAATTTATTCTATCTATACTTAAATAATAAAGCTGAAGAGTTTTTTGTTTGTTTGTTTAAACGCGATAATCTATGGAACTACCTGGCAGATTCGAAAAAATATTTTCGTATATGACAGTCAGATTCATGAGGACATATAGCGTAGATAAACGCTACGACCCTAAGGAGCGAAGCAGTAACTATGAACGCCAACAATCCGGCAATCTGTAGGCAAGTACGGAAAGTGGAACTACGATAGGGCGCGTTGGCGAATACGTTGCGCCGCGCCGTGCAGTTTGTCGAATAAATTGAACACGGGTAAAACCGTGGGGCACAGCTAATGTAAGGATAAGTGCCCAAACCAATTATCAAAATACAAATATCAGTTAAAACCGTTTACCGTAATTATACAATCTACTATTCAGTACGTGTACGTAATAGGTGTAAAACACGACATATATATATTTGAGACATGCAATCGAACTCTGATGCAGAAGCTAAATCAATTATTCTTACGCAATATTACAAAAGGACAATGACCTTACGAGTATTCGCATGTCAATCGAAAGTGTTTATTTGAACCTAGACAATCTGGCGTATATTTGCTCGTACATCTATTATACGTACTATTTAACATGATAAAGCTCGATATTGTTTTTTGTTTTTTCTTTGAACGCACCAATCTCCGTAACTACCAGTCGGATTAAAAAAATGATTTTATAGCTTATTTATTACGAATATAGAAAGCTATATAACTTCACGCTACGTATCTAAGGAGCAGAGCAGTAATCATGAACGTCAAGAAATCTGGAAAGCTGTAGGCAAGTGTGATAAACATAGGCTGCACAGGTACGCTGACGACGCGGCGGAGAGTTAGTCGAATAAACTTAGCACGGGTGAAACCGTGGGACACAGCTAGTCTATCTATGTGAATTACAAAATCATAAATTGCAAAACAAAAATTATAACCAATTAAACGCATTCATAAAATAAATAATAATGTTAACTATTCCTATCTTTGGGCTAATGAACGCAGAATAACCCAAGCCCGGTGAAGCTGTAAAAGCCGTAAGGCTCCAGGGCCTCTAAGGCTAACAGTATAGTCAGATCATTAAACTAAACTTAACTTTAACTAAAACCCAGAATAAATACATTTTTCTGCTATTGCCTACTAATTGAATTTGAAAGACGAACTAATTCCACAAATTCTTACGTACACAAGCTTTATATATTTTCACTACCAAAATAATTTATAAAATACTTTAACCTTGACTTTGGTGATTGCAAAACTCGTCAAGTCTCGTCAGCTATTTTTGTTTACCTTTTTATTAAATTGATAAAGTAATAGACTAATAATGCAAACAAAACTACCGAATAAACGCTAAGCTTATTATGAAGAATTTAGGAGGTAATCTCCGAAATTACTGGTCCGAATCTGAAAATTCCTTTACTAATAGGAAGCTCCCTGTGTTATTAATGACATATTATTATTTTTTTGTTAATTTATTAATATTGTATTAGTTTATATAATATTAGTATTTATAATATTGTAATTAGATTCCTAGTTGGATTAAAACTCTGTATACCACCATAGTTCCCACAATTATAATATTTACAGGGTAAATTTATTTATAATATCCTAATTACTAATTTCCTTATTGAGATTTAACAATCACTCTGTCTGTATATTCTATACTAGATGTGCCCCGCGGTATAATACTTCAGTATAGACAATATTTTTATCGGGCGGCCAGGGTTATGCGTCACAACTCACGTGGCTCGTTCGCGTCACTACCTATAGTCATAGACCCGAGCCGAGTGTTGAATTATTTTAATTTTACATTATCTCACAAACTATATGTCCAAATAAGATGCCATAAAGGGCAAAGATTATTCTAAATAAAATTGTCTTGATGATGAAGTAACTTTCGTTCGTATATGCCATGCCTAATAATAATGCTCATAAATCACTTTATTTTCAATAAAACTTTGTCATAAAATACCTTATTGTGGCTTATGTATAAGAGATAGGCATATGGTAGCCCGGATTTTTTTAGATGTACTAAGGAGCAATATTTTTATAGAACATTGTATTTACGTATCACTAACCATCACGCCATCTCACGCGGATAATGCAGTTAGGGGGCGCTATTTCTTCCGACTTACTTAACAAAAATCAATATTTAAGGCTAGCTGCGAGGTGTAGCCTAATGCTAGATAGCCTATACTATTCCTAGTGAAGCAAAAATATTTTTTCGTATCCGACTGGTACTTTCAGAGATTTGCGTATTTAAACAAAAAAACTTGCACTTTATTATATTAGTATAGATAGATATACAGATATTATTGTTAGAAGAATACTGTCCTGAATACTGACTGATTGAATCACGCACTACGAATCATCCGATAACTAGTAGTCTGGTCAACAAGTTCAAAATTTATTCATTTAATTTATTTCAATTTAATCGTGTCATTGTAGTGTCGTGAATACACGAAAAAATATCCCGGTAGGGCGAACCGTTGTAATAATTTTATACAAATATCCTTTAGCGGTACCGAATAAAACAACAGAGAAATTATCAAGATGAATTGTTCCAAAATATAAAGAGAAAAATAGAACTCAAACAATTTGCACGTATAAAATTTTTAGAACAACCTAAATAATAATACCTAACATAAATTATATTAATACAAACAGATTGGTGCTCCATTGCAATACATGAGAAAAGTTTGACAAATAGCGTCTCTTTATTAAAACGTTATTATAAAACTACTTTAAACATTTAGCGCAAGTTGCAAAAATTCTATATAATAACTGCTCATACAAGGAAGTATTACAGATTTCCGAAAACATCCGTAATTGGCACACATTATCACTATCTGTTAAACGATTGGCAATTACATTGATCACAGATTAACGGCGATTGAAGGCATTTCAAGAAAATATAGCGGCAGTATGTTACTTTTGGTCAAATGTTGTCACTTTTCAGATACACTGTGCACTAGCCGTACTCGAGACTTCGTACGTGTGAAAATATTTTTTATACTTCGCGAGTCATTTCTGGACAGTCGTAGTTGTATCCTTACAAAATTTTATCAAACGCGGGTCGATAATTCCGGAGATGTTTTATTTAAAAATCTCACGAGAACACCATTTTTTCCGGCTTGTTATATTGTCAATAAATTATTTTTGATAAAGGATAAAAAATTCCAAACACAACAAAAAAATAAAAAGTTTTAACAAAAGTAAAAAATCTCTAATATAGGTAACTATTACAAATGTAAAACAAGAAGATTATTGGAGATTTATTTACGAAACTAAATATTGTTATGCAAAAAGGAAATAGTTAAAAATATGATTTACCGTATATCACTTTTGCAATTTTATAACTAGTATAATTATCACTTACGTTCATCGATCGAATACGAAATTTCCGTTTATAAGGAAACCGACTACAAGATAGTCTATTATTCGTGGGTCTAATTCTTAAAAAGGCCAACAGAAGGAAATAATTATTTTAATCGGCACGAAATTGTACAAAAAGGCGATTTTGCGTAGGATAGGCGAATCAAATTACGCCTCTAAATTTGCATGAATGGCGATATCCGAGACATTTATTTTGTGACTTCATTTATTGACAGGGATCTAATGAAGGGAACGATGAAAATGTTTGAAAGTCTACAAATATCATAAAAAAAGTATAAATGATGGATAGTTACCAGAAGGTGAACCGCAAGCAGGAGCGAACTGTTGGGCGTTGTTGCGGAACTGCCGCACTTGCCGCCGGGCGTCGCGTCTGTCGGCAGACACACCCAACGCGCGCATGCGCTTACCTTCCACCCTACATCCCACAATATTAACCCTTACCAGTACATCTCAAGCCCCTAGTACGCGTTGGGCCAAACCGTTACCTTAGTAGTAATGCGTTGGATAGAAAACGAAGGAAATATTTACACGTTGTAGAGTTATTTATTTTGAATTGGCGCTTGCCTATTTCTAGTTTTACTTTACGACACATTGTTACTTCTGCTTATTTTTTAGTGGCAACGTTTATGTTTATACACAATTTGACAATGTTACGTGGATACAATATTTTTCTATTATTTAAAGTTCAAACAACGCTCTAGCTCCTCGTGCCCCTCCTTTCGGTTCTAACTAGGGAGTTTTTGTGGCAACTCAAAATGAATGTTTCTTGTTATTATTTACATTATATAAGTAGATAAATAACTTATATATACATTCATTTTTTTTAAATCATCTATGCATATAAATACAATGATTTAGGTTTTAGATTTGAATTATTATTTTTTTGTTTACTCCCATTGAGGTTATATTTACTACGTAGTACATAATACCTCAATGTTTACTACTTAGAACTTGGTCCTTATCAAAAATATCACGATATTTAATTCAATAAGAAGTTATTAAAGTTTAAAAAAAATACGATTTCCTTTGTCGTCCACACAAGCGAAACCGCGGGCACCAGCTAGTAAAACAATATTTACATTTCATTATAAAAAATATAAATTAAATTTTATAAAGAGATATTTTACACGATTTATTACATAATAAAAAATGTGTCCGCAATGTTCACAAATACTTATTGTTGTTACAATGAAAACTTTAATTTGAAAACCTCAGTTTTTTCGAGTCAGAACAGAATTATCAGGATGCCAACCATTGGATATGATTCAAGTATTTAGATAAGCAATTATTCCGTGTTAATCCACATAACCCTCTCATTACTTTGTATTTTAGCTCGTCAAAACAGTATAAAAACAACAGCTACAAAGGATGACAAAATCCATCAGACCCCGCTATCATGCCTGCCAAACTATTTCTTATGCTACATTATAATATATTTATGTCCAATATCATACATTTGTTTATGAAATTATTACATATTTATAAATATACTGTGTAACTTGTATCAGTCGCTCTGACGACGTGAAATTGCTATTTAAACCGCTAAGTACTTTTATTCTCCTCTTTTTTTTATCGTTATATATTTGGCGTAGTTGCCACTATCTCACCTGATGTTAAGTGACAATGTGGCCCAAGATGATAACACGCTAAACCTAGTGGAAGACTGGCTCTCAAGTGCAGCTACCGGAACGCACCTAACGGTGATTAGCGACAGATTTTCAACTTGAGGGCGAGGGTGGTGGCTAGCCCGGGGGTCATTAGAAAAAGCCCTACCACCGTGCTATGGCTTCCTCACGATGTTTTCCTTCACCGAAAGCTCAGGCTCATTGTAGGGATTCGAACTCACGTCAATCGACGCGCAGTCGTACACGCTACCACTGAGCCATAATTTGTTCACTCACTCTTTAAGGGTTTATTTTCCATGGACATTAAAACACGTTTTAATGTATTACCTAGTAGCTGAGGGCCTACATAATAATTTTTAATTTAATCTTAAAATTAACGAAACTCCTATAAAAATGTTTCCTAAGTTTTACCAATACAAATAATAATTTGCTGAAATTGACCCTTTTATTATTCAAAAAAGTTGTCCAAATTTCATAATAATTTTTCTGTGAATTGATCCCCTCGAGTCTGGAGTTTTACTTTTATAGCCAGTGTTGCAACGGCATTCCTGGGATGAGTGTAATGTGTATACATATTTAGTAATAAACGTAATGACTCAACGCCCAATGGAGTTTAGCAGGAATTTAAATTATTATCGAATATATTTTAAATACAAGCAGTATTATCCACTTTTATAGTTATGATTAATTTTCTTATTTTTCGAAAATCTGAGGTATGACTAAGGTTGACTCATAAATAGATGACTCATAATTGAATCATAAATAGATAATGGGGGTTCAATGGAGACATCTATCGATTAAATGCATGGTATTCCAAAATTGAAAATGGTTGATGAACCAACGCTATAATTTCTGCTAAGGCTTCATAGATTTGCGTAGAACAGGGATCATCGATTTACAACATGCACGAAAACATAGTAGGTATGTAATATGTAAGGTCGAAATTGCAAGTGCTAAAGATGATGGTTGACAAGAAGCCGGTGTATATACAATATCCCTGGGAGTCGACGCCAGATTTAGTATCATGTCTTGACTCCATCGTGTGAATTAAACAAAACAAAAATATAAATGTGAAAAAGGGCCAATGTTCGGTAGGAACGACGTTCGGGGTAGACGTTGTCACCGATAAAAGAGCCGAGATCAAACGGGTGCCAAGTTTCATAGCTGTTCCTTTAATTTTAGCTGTAAAAATGTACGATCTTCAATTCATTTGCAAAACAATTTGTAGGTTTTTTTATATAGGATTTCTAATTTGGCAAGTCTTAATTGTAACTTAAAAAGTTTACATATACAAATTATAATTATATACACGTACGTTAATTTATTAGGATTATTATTAGGATTGACACATCACTTGTCTAAGCCTTCGATGATTAATAATTTCACAATAAGAAAACTGTCATTATAAGTACTTGAAAGTTGAAAATCATTAAAAAATATTGTTGCAATCTCTGATATCCTTCTCCCTTAGTATCTAATATCCTTCGATTTTATTATAATAATATGTAATTGTAATTATAATTCAGAAACAGTTATTTAAATTCCTTGTTTTTTTAAATCTATATTCTATAAATAAAATGCTTGAGGTTTGCCATTGTACGCGCATCGTGCAAAAACTACTCGATAGTAGATACGATTAACGTCATTTTTTTTTGTTTTACTCCGCGTTCTGGGATGTGTTTTCTTGCCGTGATGGTAATATTTATAATAAACACCGCAGACGAAGTCGCGAGTGTTAGCTACTGATATAATAAAGCTGAAGAGATTTTGTTTGTTTGTTTAAACATGCTAAACTCTGGAACTACTTACCAGTCGGAATCGAAAAATTCATGGTGTAAACGATAGCCAGATTCATAAGGAATAGTATAAGCTATAGAACTTCACGCTACGACCCTAAGGAGCAGATCAGTAACTATGAACGTCAAGCAATCTGACAAGCTGGGAAGTGGAACAACGATAGGGGGCTACACGGGCGCTATGGCGGCGAGGCGTCGCGCCGCCTAGCGTGGAGTTTGTCGAATAAATTTAACACGGGTGAAACCGTGGGTCACACTTAGTTCATAGATAAGTTTTATCTCGATCTTTTTAGTATACCTGTGTACAATTTTTATACGTTAGATGATATAACCAATGAGTATAATAATCAAATTGGACAGAAAACTTCTTCCAACGCGATCCAATGCAATATGCTGCCTAAATAATTCTACAGAATGAAAAGATTTAAAATCTAACTATTACATTCAACTTTAATGCATAATTACTAATTTTACAAAGAAAACTAAGAATGCTTAGGTTGTGTTTACTGTAGACTTTGAACTGTAAAACAAGAGTTCTCATCGAAAATTATTTCGTTGTCATGATCTTTATTATAAGTTGTAAGTAAATAATATTCATTTTTACAAATAACTAGCTTCTGCCCGCGACTTCGTCTGCGTGGACTTCAGAGTTGGGTCCAGAGAGAAATGGATGTAATTTACAGGGATAAAAAGTATCCTGTATTAAACCAGGTTATTAATTATTTCCATCCAAATCCATTCAGCCCTTTTTGCGTGATTGAGTAACAAACAGAAGCTTTTACATTTTTATATTAGTAGGATTACGATATAATAAACGCGTGCGGAGCTGCGAGCAAATGTAGTATAGATTATCAGTTTCTTACATTTCGCATGGTTACCAACTCATTGTTGTGTCATGAGTCATGACGCTTTTATCGTGACGTAAAACGCTCAGCTCCGTGCGCGTCATAGCAGTGATGGGTTTAAAGCGCGTCACACGGTGAATATACTATAATATTTTATGTTGCGATATTATAACATGAATATATCACAGACGGCTCAGATACATTAATATATGAAATCATTTCAGTCTCTTATATAGTCGCTACATATTTAAAATCATGTTAATTGATATTTATTATGAATATACCGGACTAATACAAATTGAGTACTTACCTTAATGTTTCTAAATAAAAATCCTTAGTAAGCAAAAAAAAATCATTACATATGTAATGTTATTAATAAATATTATTTGAAACAAAACAGTACGAAGAATAAATAATACACGTAACGCTAAAATAGTTGAAATAGTTGTTTTCCTTGTGGTAATGTGTTACTATGCTCTCTGTTGGGTTTAGTTGGTCTCCATTATGTTTGAAGTAACATATGTTTTAGTATATATCGGAACAGGTAGAGTGTATTTACCTAAACTTCGAGGAAGGAAGTAACAAAGAGTGTATACTACCACTCTATATAAAATCTCGAAATGATACTAGGTAATTAAATTTCACTATGAATATTTTATATGTAAAACAAAGCAAACAATATTTGTACAGGACAACCATAAATTTGTTACGAATTTAGGTATTCAAAGTGGAATAAATAATCTGTAATTTATTAAATCGCGGAGTAAACACGACAATTACCATTCTGGGATTTTAGAGCGATATAGTATCTCTCCTAGTAGGTACCTGTACGTTACTTCCTTATTTGAAGAAACCGGATCGAGTTTCTTGGCGGTTCTTCTCGATCATTGGGATAATTTCTAAACCGGTGTATAGACATTCATAAGGGCTTTCGGAAAGCCTAAATTAAATATAATAATTTTGTTTTGATTGAAGTTTGGGTAAATATATTCCACCTATTCGGATCTATGGTTATTAGACACAAATTACACTTTGATTAATATTTGTTCCATAACTTTGATGATTTAAAACTAAGAATTATATTTTGTACGTTAAATAAAATTTACAAGTAAAAATTGTGAGTAAATTGTTTACAATTACATTAATGTACATAGTGTAAAAATATTTAATAAAGTACAAATAACAATTTAAGCATTCCACCAATTTCTATGTAATTCTACTAAAGAAGTAGTACAGAATAAAATCAACTCCAATGCAAATTCGATAGACTTGGCTCAAGCACGCAGCTGCCGTAATATAGAGTAATTTACGTCACTACTTAAATATACCAAAATGTCTGTGGAATTACATTTACATAAATAATATTTCATAAGAAAAGCAGAAGTAAATTAGTCATCAGTAATCTCAGTAGTCTTGGGTGTTCTCTTTAATTTCTTGACATGAATGGCGTAGAAGGATATGCCATAGTACAGTGAGTGTATTGTTTAGTATTTTGGAAGGTAGTCCACAATAATGATACCCTTAGCATTTCAGGAAACTGATGCTATCACTTTTCTAGCTGACAAAACTACTTTTGCTTTCTTTGAAATCGGTTCATCAAATTGTGTCCATTGTGATAAATCTTTTAAAAGAAATCTTGCGTATCAGCCTAAAACATCTCCAATCACTCTGGAGAAAATGTAAGCTAAACTCGTTTTTCTTCAACTGAAAGCAATCTGGGGACCGTTCTAGTGGAAACCTTAGAAAATCCGAGTTAGTTGGCAATGTTGTTTTGCATTAGTTCATAAGAGATGCCTATAGTGTTTACAATCTCCTTGATAGTTAATTTAAAATTTTGTAATATGAGAACACACACTTTCAACAGTAAAGGTCATATATTTGACACTCTCTCATCCATTTAAATTCAACAATCCATTTCTTCACAGTGGATTACCATGGGGCAGATTCCCCTAGTGTTGTTTTACTGTCATTGTGGATCTCCTTTGAGGTTAACACTTTTTTAAACAAGTACTTAACGACATGTTACATGTTGATATTTTTTTTCCACACTAACACTAAAACACTGCACTTAGTCTCACTAAACTCTCTCTAAATTAAAAATCACAAATACTACAGCAACAAAATTGTATACTAAAACAATGAAAGTATGAATTTAATGAGATTACTTTAATAAAGAAATGGCTCTAATAATTTAGATGAAATTTTGTATTTAAGTAATGTTTTAGTTTCTAAGTTTATGTAGATAGTTTTTTTTTTCCAAAACACAATCGTTCACCCAAATATTTTATTTTTATATAAAGCTACAAAGTTTTCAATCAACTCCCATAATTATAATAACTTTTCTGCAATAATACTAAGAAAGTATTACAATAAAAAGACTTCCTAGCACCTGAATTAGCTTAAGTCAATATCCTAAATGTAGATTCATATTGAATATAGTTAAGTTATAATATTAAGAACCTGAACTAATATTGTTGCCATTTTATTAATTTTCTGTAACATGTATCAAATATTGTTTAGGTTTACTTTTATATATGAAGTATTTATTGTAGGATTAATAATATTAATTTTAAACATTACAAATTAGAATAGATTTTGTTAACTAGTACCTTGAACTAATTAAACATTAAATTAATTGATGATCCTATATTAAACTTAGAACCTTATTTATATTGAGGTAGTCTATTATTATTTTTATATAATCAAAAAGATAAATAAAAATTTATAAAGTCAAGAAGATAAACTATAGTAATAAACAAATAATTTTCTGATAATTCTGTATTGTGATAATTATTAAGCAAAGACATTGTACAACAAAGTTATTACGAAGCACAACTCATATGTGCTAACTGTATGCTTCCATTATTTTTATGGAGTATGGAAAGAAAAATTAGTCATTATTCTGTAAGGTATATAACATGTATAATATGTCGTGTGCATATGTAAGAAATCATTACACTTGCCTTTAATTTTATAATAAGTCTTATTTATTTACTCAACTACTATCAGACCTTTAATAACTCAACTAACAAAAAATAAATAAACTCTAGAAGTTCGTTAGATTTCAAAGTATTTTATATTGTTTACATAATATTAAACTGACTAAAACACAAATTTATATCTATAATGTAAATAAAAACTAATCATTTTTATTTATCTTGTAAAAAATATACCATTTAGTAACTAAAAAAATTTTTAATCATGTGTTTTCATTTTTATTTAATATAAGGTAAAAAGAAGAACTTCTTTATATAACAATGATTTAAAGCAAGAACAAATTTTTTTATAAGTCTTAATATAATACAATACAATAGACATACTAGAGTGCTTTAAAAATGTCTATACTAGCAGCATGCTTCTTGCACCAATATTTTAAATGTATATTAAAAATAAACAAAATACAATATTAGCTTATTCAAAATTCTATATGCTTACCTCTCCATCTGAATCATAGTAAATAAGTGCACGACGTGTCAGCACAATCCAGCGTTCTCTGAAATTCACGGGAGTAAAAACCTTTTTATTTTGAGATCTTTTCACCATAAATGTTTGTAATATAATCTCATCCTCATTCTTCCCAGCCATAATTACACTGTAAATATAAACAAAACATATATTTATTTATCACTAAAGCAAAGGCTTTGTGACCCAAACTATACCGGCAAATTAAATGTAGGATAAAAGCGACAAAAATAAAAGACTTACGAACTTAGAAAAAGTTTTGAAATTTGATGAATGTTATTTATTATCAACTTTACTACGTTAAATTGTATGAAATAAAAGTTTGTAAAAAACAATTGTAAAGAGTTCCAAAAAGCATTGAACCCTAAAACCGCTTAACTGATAACTATTGACAAATTGACATAATACAAAACATTCCAATTCCAAAGGAAATTCCGTTCTCTAAGACTTTAAGTAAAAGCTGTCAAAGTCACAATGTTAGCAATGCTGCCACTTCGGATATTTGAAAAGACATAGGCCACACTGACAAAGTACATTTTTATAAATCACTGTAAATAAAATAAATGTGTTAAGATAATTTTGTAAAGTATGTAGTTTTTTTGATTTTTATCGAAAAAAAAATCATAATAAAAAAGTATGTATACTCGAATAATTATTTTCTTTATACCTCGAATAGAACTTGAAATTAATATTTTATAATAGGGAACTTCGTTCCTATCTGGTGTCCCACGACACCATACGGTTTTTTTTTATAAAAAGGATTTTAAATTACTGTACGAAAGTGATTTTCATAGGGATACGAATACTTCAAAATAAGCAATATGATGCATTTTTATTACGTGTTGCTGTGGCTAAAAAATTTATCCGTTCCGATCCGCTAAAAATGTTTACATAATCACCTAAACAAAATTTGTTTGTAATTTTCAACAAAAATGTTTTGCATCCATCCAATACACACCAACATCCATTTATATATATTGTTAGCGGAGAGGTTTTTCTACGGTTCGTGTCGGTCGTGTTCGGCTTTATTCAGATATCTCTGACTTATTAGCGGATTGTTAAATGATTGGGTGCGAGTAGGGTATATTCCTCTATTTTCGTCATATATAAAGTTGCCAAAATTTTGGTTATTAAATATTATTGCATACTTTTACATCCAACATTGATGAAGTCCTCATGGGTATTTTTTTTGTAATTAGTCTTTTGTGACTTTTGTGTGTCATTGTATCTTGTTTTAGACCATAGAAGCCAATAATGTTGAGGAGGGAATACGAGGCATTTAATATAAAACACTTTTCCTTTTATAACACATTTCTTTTATTCGTGCTTGTAACTTAGCAACCTCTTTTGTACAACCCGCTTTTGTTCATTCGACGAGATAGACAAAATAGTGATGGGATGAGCATTGCTATTCAACACTCTCCCTCAATGCACATCTCATCCCTAATGCAAACATAAACTGGGAAAATTGAATTTTAGCAAGAGGCTTTGTCAGAGCATCTGCTAACTGATATTTAGTATTCACATACATAACATTAATTAAACCTTCCTCAATTTTTTGCTTCACAAAATTATACTTAATGTCCATATGCTTAAGGCGTTTTTGATCGGGGGAATTAACTGAGTTAATAGTACTTTTATTATCTTCAAACATTGTTACTTTTGGACATTCTACATTTAAATCATTTAATAATTTTACAATCCAACAAGCTTCTACTACTGATTCACGTAACGAAATTAATTCTGCCTCTGTTGTGCTTAACGCAACTGTTGCTTGCTTTTTAGATCTCCATATTACAACATTATTAAATAGTTTAAATAAATACCCACTGGTGGATTTTCTATCATTATCTCTAGCCCAGTCTGAGTCTGCATATCCTATCAAAGGTACAGTATCATTACAATCATTTTTATAATAAACTAATGCATAGTGTAGAGTTTCTTTTACATATCTTAAAATTCTTTTTAATGGCTTCCACAAAGCTTCGTTAGGTTTCGACTGAAATCTACTCAAATAACATACTGCATTACATATATCTGGCCTTGTTCCTACAGCAGCATACATCAATGATCCTGTCAGTGATCTGCATTTGTGTTCATAAGATAAATCTAGTTCAGTATCATCAAATTTAAAATTTACATCCATAGGTGTTACACTACCTTTACATTCCAACATCTGATATTTTTTAAGAACATTTTTTAAATATTTAGTTTGGTTAATTACTATCTTATTGCTCTGCTTATTAATTGATATCCCTAAGTACAGTAATTTATCATGTCCCATGTCTTTCATTCTAAATCGTTGTGATAAAAATTCTTTAAGTTTATTTATTTTTATTATATCATCACTCATAATCAAAATATCATCGACATAGATTAATAAATATGTATTATTCATGCTATACAAACAATAATCATTTTCTGATCTCTTAAATCCATATCCGGTTATTGTGCTATTGAATTTTTCATACCAATATTTTGGTGATTTCTTCAATCCGTATAATGACTTGGTTAGTTTTAATACTTGCCCCTCCGGCAATTTTAGTCCTTCTGGTGGTTTAAGATATACGTTCTCTTTTATATCACCATATAGAAAAGCACCCTTTACATCCATTTGATGTATTTGATAATCTCTACATGCTGCAACTGACAACATTATTCTTAAAGTTTGTAACTTTAATACTGGTGAGTATATTCCTTCTAATTGTTCCTTTTGTTGATATCCCTTTACTACAAGTCTTGTTTTACATATTTCTTTCTGTCCTATATTTTTCCTTGTAAAAACCCATTTGCTATCTAATAATTTTTCATTTTCTGATTTAGGTACTATTTCCCACGTTTCACTTTCTTCTAATACTTTAAATTCTTCCTTTATTGCATGTTTCCATTCTTGTTTATCTTTTCTGTGTTCTATTTCCTCAAAACATGATGGAATCTCTTCCTGACTTGTCATCAACGCATACAAAACTTCATCACTGTCATTATCTAAATCCATAACATATTCTTGATGCCATTTTGGTTTATGTATATTTCTTTTTCCTCTTCCTTCTTGTTCTTCTTTACTTTCTATATCTTCGTTTATCTTTATATTTCTTTTCTTCGTAGATATATTTTTAGTATTGTTAGTTTTTATATTATTTGGCCCTTCTCTCATTTCTTCTTCATATATCTTTTCTTCGTCTTCTTTACTTCCTTCTTCCTTATTTTCTACATATAAATATGGTAAGTATGCATATTCATTTCCATTACACCTTTCATCAAAAATTACATTTCTTGCATGTACTAGTTTACTTGTTTCTGGATCAAATAACTTATATCCTGATGTACTATATCCAATCATGATCATTTTCTTTCCCGTATTATCTAATTTTCGTCTCAATTCTCTAGGTACATGATTGTATGCTGTACAGCCAAAAACACGCATGTTTGATACATCTGGTTTTCTGCCTGTCCATAATTCACTTGCTGTCAACTCTCTCCCTGCTGATGGACTTCTATTTGTTACATAAGCTGAATATAATACAGCATCAACCCAAAATTCTTTTTCTAACTTTGCGTCCAATAGGATTGTTCTCGCCTTCTCCATAAGTGTACGATTCATTCGCTCCGCTACTCCATTCATTTGTGGATTATATGGTACTGTATATTGCAGTGATATTCCTTCTTGAGCACAAAATTTTTGAAAATCATTAGTAACATATTCTCCGCCGTTATCTGAACGCAGGTTTAGTAAATTTGTGTTGAAATTATTGGTGACATAATAATAATAGTTTTGAAATTTCTCAAATACTTCAGATTTTTGTTTAATTAAGTATACCATTACAAAATGAGTATAATCATCGATAAAAGTTCAGAAATATTTATAACCTTCTCTACTGGTTGGAGTTATAGATCCACATACATCTGTGTGTACTATTTCCAGTGGCCGTTTAGCTCTATATCCTATCTTATTATAGGGTTGTCGCGTCATTTTATCTAACAGACATGGTTCACATAATGTATTTTCTATATTACTATTTTTTAAGTCATTTAACCCATTTACAATATTTGTTTTTACCATACGATTAATATTATGTATACCTAAATGACCAAACCTCCTATGCCACAAATTAGCTATTTCATTAAATTCTTTGTTTACATAATTGCAATTTTGTTGGTTAATACTTGTCTTAATAGTATACAAATTACTGTCTAAATTGCCTATCATTATCATGTTATCATATCTATTATAAATTCTAACCTTACCTTGTGTAAATGTCACTTTACATCCACTTAAATTAATTTTGGACACTGATATTAAATTCTTTCTTAAATCAGGAACATAATATACATTTTTAATAGTACATGGACATGCTTTTCTACCAACATAACCTATTACCTCTATATTTCCGATACCTACCGCTTGCAAAGTTACATCATTTTTAGCAGCTGCAATATATTTAGGTTGCTTAAGCTCTATATAATCTGTAAAATAATCTTTCGTGTTTACTAAATGATCAGAGCACCCAGAGTCTACACACCATACCAAACTGTCCGTGTTTTGTTGAGAACTGTTAGCCATTAAAACGTCTTCACACATAAAAATGTCACTCTCATCTGTATTAAACACTTGATGATCTCTTTCTTGATTGTAACTTCCCTGCTGTCTTTGGAATCTCCCTTGTCCTCGGTGCGCTCCTCGAGCTTGTCCCTGGTATGCGCCTCGACCTTGCACTTGATGTGTACCACGACCATACCCTTGGTATGCGCCACGTCCTTGTCCTTGATACGCATCACGTCCTTGACCTTGTCCGTAGTATCAACCTCCTCTCTGATACCGACGCTGAGTTGAATTTGTTTTACGTCCTTGGTTGTTGTATTCTTGATTCTTCTCTCGACATTGGAACTTTTTGTGTCCGGGTTTGCCACAAGTATAACATAGAAAAGCATTACTAATGTTATACTGCCCTGAACTACTATTCTTTTTCTTCTTCACCCATCAATCTCTTTTTCACGAAGTCATATTGCAAATTTTCAACAGTCTCCAAAGCTGTAACGATTGCCTCATAACTTTCTGGCATCGATAGTAAAAGGTAGTTAACCTTTTCATCTTCTTTTAATTCGGATTCCGCTTCCTTTAAATCTATAAATATCGCTTCTAACTTTGATATATGTTCCAACAAAGATGAATTTTCGTTATATTTTAAATCGGCCAAATTTCTTCTTAGAAATAATTTTGAGCGTACACCTTTCGCTTTAAAATTCAATTCTAATGTTTTTATCATTTCGTACGCAGAATCTTTTCTCACATAATCAAGATGGCTGTCGGATACGGCAGCGATAATGAGTGCCTGTGCCCTAGCCACACTTTTCTTATTTTCAGACTTACTTGCATATTTTTCATCAGCAATCGCTTCGTGTACGTCATTCTCTTTTAAAACACTTTTCAATCGAAAAGCCCATATATTAAAATTTCTTCCGTCGAATGGCGTAATTGGAATACGCTGTGACTGATACATATTTCATTAATATATTAAATTCTTTAAACTACTAATTCATTAACCACGCTCTGCTACCACACTTTTCCTTTTATAACACATTTCTTTTATTCGTGCTTGTAACTTAGCAACCCCTTTTGTACAACCCGCTTTTGTTCATTCGACGACATAGACAAAATAGTGATGGGATGAGCATTGCTATTCAACAAATAACACTAAGGGATAGAATATTGTTGAAGTTTTCAGTTTATTGTAATGATTAAACATTTTTTTTTTTCAGATGTATAGTGTAGCTCTAGCTGGAGTTCCTAACACTGAATTAACCAAGAAAATAGGCAGCCTAGAGAATGAGAACAAGGACCTAAAAAGGCTATTGATGATTTGCGCAACCTAGTCATCAGCTTGCAGGCCAGAGTTGACACTTTAGAATCTACTGGAGGTGTTACCGCTGCAACTTCAAAGGTAACTTATTATTTTTAAATTGTCAGATTTTATAGTTAAATTATTTAGATGTGTTCCTATGTAGCTCGTTTTTTTTAAATTATCAAAATGTAAATTATATCAATTGGCAATTTGGTATTCTATTTGACGCCAAACATACAATGTATAAAATAAATATTAATAACCCATGCTGAAATCTGTTAAACGAATTATTGTAATGGTATAAAAGAATACAACAATAATCCGTTTAGAAACTAAGATAATAATAGTTAGTGGTAAATAAAAAAGTTATAAAAAAAGTGACAACAATGGGTTCATAAAAAAGCAGTATGTAGGTACAGTAATTATTATACGATATTTTATATATTTGGATACATTTTTAATGAATCATGCAATGTTTACAGTATCTAAAGTAAATTACACCCCATTCATTAAAATATATTTTGTTTAAACTTCATTTAGTATACAATGCGAAAAAAAACATATTTTGTATACAATGATAATATAATACAATGATCATGATAGGTATATACATAAGCGAATATTAATAACTACAAAAGAAACTACTAAAAAAAAATTAAATATAAAGTAGTTTATATCAATGTCCTACATTTAATTAATGAGTTTCATGAGTTTATTATTGTTTAGGAATGAACTTTTTGGAAAAACTTAAATATTATAACTTAAAACTATAAAATTTTGTTCATCAATATTCATGTGAATTGATTATGATAGATCGATTCAAATCGATTTGAAAATCAATCTTCTTCGAAAAGAAGTGAAGTGAATTGGAAATAATAACATGGATCATGAATTCTGAGATGCCACAAAAACTCACTAGAAAGTTCTAACAAGGGAGCCACCATCTTGTTAGGATACACAAATCGTCATAACACTAGAAACTATAATATACACTCGTCTTCTTATTAATTATGGCTCGGCACCATTCATGCATTAGGCCAGTGTCAAATATTTTACATTTTGTCAACAAAGCAAGGGAAATATTCTGTAATCTTCAAACATCGCTTCAACAAGATGGCGACACCCTTGTTAAAACTTTCCAGGGAGCCATTGTAGCAACTTAAAATGCATGTTCCTAGTTATTTATTGTAATCTACTTCACTTGTGCACAACAACCACACTACATCACGTAAAATTCCGCCAAAATTACATAATATAGGGCCAAATGACATAAGTTTATGAATTAAAACAAAACCCACCACATGACACTTTAAGTTACCGCCAAAAACTTCCTATATACACTCGATAATGGCAGTAATGGTCTTCAATAAAAAAAGGCCGGTTGCCAAGTTAGGAAAATAAGAAAAAGAATGTATGCTTCTTGGTTTTTTAAAAAGATTTTAGGGAAACTAAAAATTATAACACTAATCTAACATAACGTTAGCTCACACCCGGTTACTCGATTTATGTCTTTGCTACTTTTTCGTCTAAAAGGATGCGGAAGTGCCAAAAAGTATCGATCTATAATAATATGATATATTAATAACAATATTGGTATATCTGTAACATTTTGTAAGAATATTGGTGATTTTAATTTTTTATATATTATAATTCTTACTATAAAATAAATACCAAATTACGAACATCATTTCTGATAATCAAGTGATAATGATATAAATTATAGATCAAATCATTTATACAAAAATAATATCTATATATATGTATTGGAGAGATCATTAATAGGATACCAAGATTTCCCTAGACATCGTCGTTACGGAAACACAGATCTGATGGGGGTCATCAGGGGTTATGCAAGCAGAAAGTTATTTTTGTTTATTTTGGGTTACCTACAGTGGCTTCCAAGCTCCCCTCTATAGCAACCCAGCCAGTTCTTTATATGAAAATGTATGGAGCATACTGCACTACGTCCCGCCTAGTGCGGTTTCACCTTTATGCTAACTTTTTTTTGCTTTCCTCTAAATATGTATTGTATAAACTGTTGTCGTTATTGATCTGCTTTTAGGTAATTGGCTGTTATGTATCGTATCATAATTTGTATATGACACCATAGAGAATGACACGATAATGTAATGATAAAATAAAAGTGAACTTTTTGCCGCGTACTCTAGGATTATAATAGTAAATTGGGTACTATCATTATTCGTATCGTAACTTAGAGTTTGGGCAACGTGAACTTCTCTCCTTTACACATCTAGTGTTGGTCGCATAATGCTTACTTGTTCACACGTTGCGATAACACTGGCCGACCATTTTCTTTGCCAACAATAATAACGAACAACGGATAATCGAGAGCAGAATAATGAATTTATGTCTTCACAATTCGATATTCGTTGCGTAGGAATAATGCATTTTATTATTCGTTGTTGTGTAATGATTACCTTTATAGTCGTATTTTTAATTAGACGAAGTCAACTGACGTTTACTGTGTTGTCAGTTTTTGATGAAATAAAAATAGTGTTGTGACATAGTGAATGATTGAAAAAACTCCTGAATGCATGAAATTGCCTCGATTGTCTAGTGAATAGTTAGTGTGCCGAACTGCCGATATCAAGTACAAGGTTCCAATTTTAGTCGTGCTTTGTACACCAACGAGTTTTCGACGACTATGTTCCTATAGCATCTACCTATACTGAATACCGAGTGTTTTAAACATTAAGGAAAACATTGCGAGGAAACTTGTAAGACTGTCCTATTTTAAATACATCATGTAGTTGAAAATATAGATTTATAAAATATAACAATTATAGGTAGGTAATGAAAATAAAAAACATCGCTTATTACATAATTTGTTTTTATACATCATCAGATAAAAAATCATCACTATCACTTTCGGTGACATTAATTATAAATCTGTCTGAAACATTGTCGATCATGTGGTCGAGACCATACATTTTGTCTACTTCTTTAATTATATGAGACTTGCAGCTACTCCATTTTTCAGGTGTGATATGTTGAAGTCCATCTTCAAAAAGTTTTTTACTTCTGTAATTTTGAAGGTTTTGTTATTTCTTGCAACATATCTTTTAGCCTGCGCCCATACAAACTCAATGGGATTGAGCTCACTGTGGTATGGGGGCAGACGTAAAACAATTATCCCATGCTGCGCTTCCATCTCGTCCACAGCATACTTATCGCAATACACAATGTACAATGTCTATAAGAGTAGCTTAAACCATTGTTGCTTCGAATGAAATATTTTTGCTCGTTAGCCACTCTTGTATTCTAGGTTTAGTCCAAGACATTGTAGGCAGCGATTCTAGTTTCATGCAGTGGTAGGGAGCATTATCCATCACTACTACGAAATTTGGTTTTAGTTTTGGCAAGACCCCCCTAAACCACTTCTCAAAGGAATCGGCATTCATCTCTTAATGATAATCTTTTTTTTTGGCTTCATATTTTAATTTTAAATTTTTAAAATAAAATTTCATTTTAAATAATTAATAAGCTGTCTTCTACGAATCCTTCTGCCCCGCCTATATGGCCGATAATTAATCGTTTGCCCTTTCCTAAAGGCTGTTTTAAGCCAGTGGTCAAGCCATCTAGGAAGGCCTGGCGGAACGTTAACACTGTCTGGTCATTCCATGCCGTCTTCGGTGCATGACCTTCAAGATAGTGAAAAATATCAATTAATTATTGAAAGTACAATTTAATGTAAAGAAAACAGAAAATTGTAATTACCTTCGTTGATCCAGGTTTCATCTTGGTAATAAATATACCTTCCTTCTCTTCGATACTCTTTAATTTTTCGAAGGTATCGCTGGCGCCATAAAATATTGTCCTGTCTGTCAATTAAAATGCTTTGTCTTAATTTTGTGACATATTTGAAATTTAAATGTTTCATAACATTTCTTAATGTACTCCAAGAAAAATTGGGTAAGTCTGGGTCTTCATTGACAACCTTAAGAATCTGTAAAATTATTTAAAAAAAAAATTGAGTGAGGAAGTCTACGCAATCTAATACTTTGGTTTTACAAAGAACATTATGGTGGACACAGAATATAATGTAGTAGAAGGAATAAAGTTTAAGTTACCTTTATAATCGTGGGTGCCTCATTTGCATAAAAAAAATTATGTACTTTTCGCCTTATAGCGGAAAAAGTAAAATCATCTAATTTATCTTTGAAACTGTGTTTCGGTCCACATTTCTCAGGAGACTTAAATTATTCATTTTCTTTGTATTTTTTAATACACTGTAAACTGAGGTCACACCAATTGCCAAAATGTCAGCTGTTTTCGGAACACATTCTTTTTTTTCGGGAGCCTTAATAGGTAATAGTGAAGCAGCTTTCTCCTCAAATACGGGTTTGTAGACGTTTTATATCATAAGTTTTTCGGTAACGCTTAAAGCAATCCGTGGTCTCTTCTTTCTTGGAGACAAGCTTTGGATTGACGTGCTTGGTTGAGGATCCATATCGTTTGTACGAAACAATATAGCAAAAAATAAACACAACAATTACCACAATAAAGAAAATCATAACAAAAACAATAACTAAACAGCGTGAGCGCAGAAAAAACATTCGTGCAATCAGACCAGAGGTTAGAAGCCGAATTACAAACAAAATAGCGACCGACGCGCGCGGCGTTGATCGGTGTTGGCACTAGTCGCCGCGCCGCGGTTTGTAATAAGCCGTCAAAAAATTGATTGTAGTACAAGTAACAAGCAAGCTACAAGTAACTTATATCCGAGCACTTTTATACAATTTTATTGTAAAATAGAAATAATATTCATTTATAGTTTGTAATGATTAACTATTCACACTCATTGTTCATTCATCTGATTGAACGAGAACTGAACGCATCACTATTACTTTAAATATGGCAACATTATTTTACAAAGTGACATTAACTACTGTCAGTTGGCTTCGTCTAATTAAAAATACGACTATAGCTAGAAATGCAACTTTATTTTTTCATTAAGTTGAGTCGAAGGAAACTGAGAATACAGCAATCTCGATGGTTTTTGAGTAATTAGGTGAAAAACTGTCATTTCTTTACATGTATTTGGGTAAATTCAACTAATTACAAATAATTTTATGGTTCTTATAAAAACAGAAAATCAAATCTCGATTTTCTAGGTTGAAATAACATTTCAGTAATACGTATTAATTGATAAAAGTAAATTTTTGTTGCTCTTTTAATTGATTTCAGATTGGTATCCCTACGACACAAACACAACTTATGAACAAAACCACAACTAAACTGATAAATCCGAACAGAACAATACCACAGGATAGGTGTCCACTTAAAAAATATATCGATATTTATATTCGATTTAAAATATCGGATCCTAGAATCGATGTTTATCGATATATATCGCTAGAAAACCGATATTTTTTCAATATCGAATACTTTCCACAAAAGTTACCTTTCTCCAGTGAAACGCGCAGTTTGTGGTCCTTGATTTTGTATGTGTGAATGTAGAATCAGAGACCAGAGTAACATAGCTAAACTAGTAATATAATAATAGTGATTTTCTATGAGTGT
This sequence comes from Saturnia pavonia, assembly GCA_947532125.1. Lineage (NCBI taxonomy): Eukaryota > Metazoa > Arthropoda > Insecta > Lepidoptera > Saturniidae > Saturnia > Saturnia pavonia. The sequence continues at coordinate 11,056,535 of OX383900.1, read as the reverse complement.
TACTTGAATAGAATTGTATTACTATGATAGTGGTGAGATGACTGAGATATGGCTGTAGTGTTACATCACTATTAAGTTAATTTGTTTACAAGTTTAAAATGAAAAATATACTAAAGAATTTATTTGTAGCAATGCACGTAAGTAGTGCTACATAACATATCGAATAACTACTTACTTCATTATAATGATATAGTATTTATAAAAATAAAATAGGAAATATATTTATTATTATGAAATGTATGATAATATAAAATATCATTATGTTATATCTTCAAAATAAAACACTGTCACAAACGAGTAGAGGTTAGGTTCAGAAACATAATAGAAATATAATATTACATTCCTTTTCAACTTCGAACTAGATATCAGATGATGCGTTAACTCAGTTAGTTTAGGGTAATTAATTGTAGTAGCAAGTAAAAGTCTTACATAAACTTGTCTTAGATAAACAAACAAAACAATGATTTAATTGCGTTATAGCCAACTAAACAGCAGAAGACGATGCAATAAGTATGAGAGTGAGTGAAAGTAAATGTGATGAAGATTGAATGGACGATCGATCTGCCAGGATAGATTAGTTAATTAAGCTGGTCACTCACAGATGTCACTATTTTTAATGAAACTTATTTAAAATTTAAGCCATTAAGTATTGTTAAAAATTATTGTTTTTAATAGATTCGAAAAAAAAAGCAAATATTAGATGTTTCTATAAAGATATCGAGATATCGAATACAATAAACGTTTGTCAAAATATCCAATCAATACGATATATCGTAATGAAAACATCAAATAAATGCGATATATCGATGTTAAGTGAATATCCCTACCACAGTAACAATACATTCTCTAACGAGGATTCAGAACATTGTGATATAAACATTGTTATTACATGTGCGTGTTTGGTTACAGTAGTCTTGTTATATAAGTAACGAAAATGTCTTCAGAAACTGCTCAAGTCAGTTCTTTGCCTCTTCCTCCGATGCAATATATAAATTTTTACACTGATGAAAATGTACGAAGAAACAGAGCTCCACTACCGCCACGGCCTATTCATGATTCTTACTCAATGTTCGGGCATCCATTTAACGCGGACGATGCAATAATTAGATCCTTGGAGAGCCAGGTACTCACTTTTAAGACATTTCGGATTTTAAAAATTTTAGTACACGAATTAAAATTTATATATGTTATAGGGCTTTCGACGTCTATACCCAGTGCACTTTGAAAGAAGAAGAGAGCTAAAGAAACTAAACCATTCTTTGCTAGCGAACTTTTTAGATTTATTAGATCTCTTAGTGCACTGCCCTGATTCTCCTAAAAGAGCAGAGAAAGTTGAGGACTTAAGTCTTTTATTCATTCATATACATCATTTATTGAATGAATTCAGACCCCATCAGGCGAGAGAAACATTGAGAGTTATGATGGAATTACAAAGACGCCAACGTGTGGAAACAGCAACCAGGTAAAAATTTTAATTATAGTTAAAATAGATTTTAGCCAAATAATTAAAAAGACTATTTTAAGTGATTTATAGATTTTCATTGACTTTGAAACTATTATCAAAGTGTTCAATGCTATTCCATAATATTGTGTATTTTTTATTGTTACAGATTCAAGAAACACCTTGATAAAGTACAAGATATTCTGCAGAGTGCTCTGCAAAGTTTACCAGATCAAAATGAAATGGAGTCAAACTTCAAAGTGCCTGTGGAAATGCTTGAACAAATGGATAGCAGCTTGAATAATATGGCTAATGCTGACCCTTGTTATGATCTTGATAGAATAATGTGTAATGTTGTAGATAATATGAGATAGTTAATAAATATCAAGATTTTTAGATGTAACTAATATTTTTAAAGACTGAGTGAGTGACAAATGAGCTTTTTGTTTCTATATTGTTTCCTTTTGTACATGTTTATAGCACTTTTATATTAACATTGTATTGTCACAGCTCAGTGTAGTGGTAGTAAGTGTTCATTAACATCAATTGTCTGAAAATCTGATATCAATTGTTTTGTAAAAAACGATTGATTAATTCATTTAGCTATTGTTTCTTAGTGTCGTATTTAACATCTGTCTGACAGAGCTATGCTGAGTGTCTTGAAACAAGAAGGTTGTTGACATGATCTCTGGCAGTCTGGCAAATGCAGCCTCATATTGTACACCTTCCTGTTGAAATCTATGAAACTTCACAAATATCAATGAAGTCCATGTTTAAGCCAAATTATTCATTGTTTAATAGTGCAAATGAATGTTTAATCAACACTATTAAAGTGAGAATTCTTAGATTCAATACCTGTATAGACTTATATTTTTTGTGCTGACCATAATTAGCAGTTCTGTGACTGGGTGTTCAGTATCACATACATTTTTTTTTTATGCCAAAGGGCTCAAATACACAGACGGCCCACCTGATGGTAAATGGTTACCGTCGCCTATGGACAACTGCAACACCAGGGGCATTACAGCCATGTTGCCGACATTAGAGACTGTATTTCAATCCCTTTTTGAAAAGGGATAAGCCATAGCCCTGGGGGAAAGTGCTGGGCAACCAATTCCACAACCCTAGCGTAAGTGACAGGTAGGTTCTAGACAACCTTACTGTTGTCGTGTTTTGGCTAGGTTTTAGTGTGAGAATGAGCAGACAAACAATGGTGGAAGTGCGAGTTGTGATGAGAACACTATATAGAAAAGTTCCTGTGAGCATTCTCCATTGTACATGTGGTAAAAGACTTTCGTCTTTTTAGAGACCTGAAGTCTCTGCTAAGTTGTAAAGTGTCTCGCCCGCATGTTATCTCAAGATTTTTTTTTCGTACTGACTATACTGTTAGTCTTAACGGCCCTGCAGCCATTAGAGGCTTTGACAGCTTCACCGGGCCTGGAAACTCAGGATCGTCGACAATGCGAACAGCACACCTTTGCATGGAGTCAAGAGGAGAAAGCTGGTAGGCAGGAGCACCAGCTCATAAGTGTGAGCACTAATCCATGTGAGGTCGTACTTTCGCTTTATATAGTACAAGTAATGGCCTTGGTGTTAATTACTGCTTGGACCGAGTAAGAATACCCAGCGTTTTAGCTGCCAACTTAACCTTGTTCTTCAAATGGCTCCAGAACTGCACTTCACTGGATATATCGACACCAAGGTTCCCAATATTGCTAGAGATCTTTGAGTGGCCTGGAACTTAGGTGCTATAACAAATAGGGTTTTTTTTTGTGGAAAACACATGAACTTGTGTCTTTGAGGGATTAAACTGGGCGAGGTTTGCCTTTCCCCAATCAGAGGCCCTTTCCAGGATTTTGAATTAATTAAATTACCATTTAGAATTTCTTTATTTTTAAAAATTTGGTGCAAAACAATAAACCTAATCATTATTTTGTACACAAAATATCTGAAAATTAAAAGTTTAAATAAAACAAAATTTTGTTTTTTGTATGTACTAATTTTTATTTTTTGTTATAATGGCTTTCATGTATTCATCCATTGAAGATACTTTCGCAGTTATTTTCATAAAACATGTTACAGGGGTCAGTCAATTCTGTCTTTCTTGTTATTTGCTGAAAGATTGTTAGAATTTCTGATAGAGAATATATTATAAATTTACTTACTGCAGAACAACAGGAAAGCACAGACAGCAAGTGTTGAACATACACATTTTGTCACATCTCTGGTGGAATTTCTAAAATTAGTAAAATGTCCAAACTTAATTCTAATTACTTACACAATCAGAACTCTAGCTTTGACAGACGGTGTGTCCAATATGGTGTTGAGTATGTTTCGCTATACTATAATATGTAATAATAATTAAAATATACTTACTTACCTTATAGCTGGAAATTACTGGCAAATGGATTCCTGTAAAAATAAATGTAGAATGTGACTACAACTTAAGGCTCAAATTTTCATCTACACCTACCTGAAACATCAACAAAATAAAAAACGACTATTGTTTAATTGGCACCACTGAAATAAATATTAACCACAAGACCAATCTATTTACTCTATACTAATGAGATATTCAAAACTATGAACATCTCCAACATTTTTGTAATGAAATTTAATGGCATGCCTTTGACCATAGATTTGCCAATATCTTCAATAACATATATGGGAAAAACCGACTTGTTCTTCTATTGCTTTGATTCATTTTCTTTGAATTTTAAAATCACTACATTTATTAAACTCTTTGTGTATTTGCCACTTATGCTCCATTTATGAAATCCATCTATCATCAGCATCATAAGTGTTAGTTTATCAATAACTAGTAGTTATTGCGCCTTCTATAAGAAGTTCCATTGCCTCGAAAGTCTCGCCTCCCGTATCCTCCCCTACTCCTTCCAGAATTAGGCCCAGAAAACCTCCCAGTGTTGTTCAGTCTTGAACTATATTTTCCAGATGGTGGTGTGTACATTTTCATATTTCTGTCGCTACTGCGTGATCGCTTTTCAGAAGGTTCCTTTGCATCTCCATTATCGAAGGTAATTGGTCGATGACGCTTGGTTGGTGATTGCTTTTCTTTTTCATCAGAGATGGGCGACTGTCTTTCCTGAAATGTTTATAATAAATTATGTACTTCTTTTGATAAGGAATAAACTAACAATGATAAAATGACCTATATTTAGTTAATACGTTTCATAAAGAATTTTATGTAAGTATTGTGAAATTTAATGTTAATTTATAATACCCACATAAAATTAATTTTGCTTTTGCGTATTTTGAAAACACCTTTCTATAAAGAAAATGTAATGTTTCATCTTTTTAAATAATAAATATATCATAAAATTATTCTCATTATCATTCTCTTGCATTGGCAAAATGACTGCATAGCAACTAAAGGTAAATAAGTACCCTAATAACCATTTCGTAGCAAAATGACACCAATGAACCGAGCAATAATGGCTTCGTGGTAGAGTGTACGGACATCGCGTAACGTGGGTTTGAATCCCTGTAATGATTCTGAGCTCTCGGTGAAGGAAACATTGTGATGAAACCATAGCATAGTGGTAGTGTTTTTTCTAATGCCCGCCTGGCTATCTACCACCCTCAAGTTGAGAATCTGTCAACAAGCACCAATAGGTGTGTTCCAGGAACTGCATTTAAGATCCAGTACTCGCACTAAGCTTAGCATATAACTAATTTGGGCCATATCATCATTTTATGTGACCACATCGCTAGAACCTATAAACGATATAAAAAACTTATGCAAATTGATGTTGCAACTGTTGTCACAAATGGATGTTTGACACCAAAAGTTGACAACAATTTCCGATTGGTGTCATCGTAAATAAATATGACTGTAAAGTTATGAACACAGTGATATATATTTTATTTATTTGTAAATTCAAGCTTTTTATTATTTTTTAATCGATTTTTGACATCACAAAACGTAAAAAAGATTTCCCTCTAAAGTTAAATTAGTGGCAATTTGGCGTCCATTTTTTAAACTGTCAATTTGAAATGCAGTTTGGTGCCAAATTGAAGCTTTATAGTCAAATTAGCTTGTAGTCGCGACTTCATCTGAGTAGAATAATTATTTTGTATAGCCTATTTCTTTCTTCAAGGTTTCATCTATTTCTATACTATACCAAATTTAGTTGCGATCCTTACCACCTTGCTATATACAACGACTGATTCCGAAGCGCGACAAAGCAAATGAAAATCAGTGATGGGTTTATCACTATGTGCATGGTGGTTCTAGTCCAATTATCGAAAAGCTGTCTAAGAAGTTTCACTTATAAAATAATTGAAATTTTTTATTAGTCTGCCTTGAGCGATGATTTTTCAAAAACGCTAAACACTTTGTTTTTTACCAATAGCATAAATATGAATTTTCATATCCCTAATAGGAAAAGTGATGGGTTCTTCACACAAACTTGTAGCCTATGTCCTTCTCCAAAGTTCAATCTATCTCTATACCAAAATTGGTTCAGTGGTGTGAAAACGTAGCAAACAGACAGACATAGTTACTTTCGCATTTATAATATTAGTTTGGATTAGCGTCAAATTTTAGTTATTAATACAAAATATTCTTACCACTTTCTCAGTCTTATTAGACTTGAATGACAGTTGTACTTTGCTCTTGAAACTAGGTGGTGTGCGAAATATGTCTCTTATGAGCGTGTTTATATTTGATGTAGTTTTCAATGCTACAATCTTTAATTTATTTTCTTCCGTATTGCCGTCTTCTCCTTTCTGAGACTGGAATAAATGAAACATTTACATTGCAAGCGACATTTTAAATATAAAACACGATATATAAGAGATCACAGGATTTGAATAAAACATATCTAGAACGAAGCCAATAATTGCAAGACCAGAGGTAAATAATAAAATGAAAATGATGTTGTTTTAAAAAGGAGGCAATAATTAAAAGGCGTAGAACAGCCTCATTGCAAATTTCAGATTTTTTGGTTGTTAAGTTCGCTTGGTCCACAGAATGTAGCCACAGTTACATCTAACATAACAGAATGCACTTTGTATATTTAAATTGTAATAAATACTAAGTATATCTTCATATTTCGTTACAAATAAAACTTTTATAGTGAAAATTTTATATGAAATCTATAGTATTATTATACAGAGGTTGAATTTGTGAGCTTGAATGTAAAGATAATCAGTAGAACACCTGATTCAAATTTAAAAAAATATTTCTTTAATAGAAGCTATTGTTCAGGCTGAAATAAGCTATGTTTCATTGTTATTAATGTATATGTATGTATAAATGTTATAAAGTTGTATTTAAACAATCCAGAAAGAAAATTTTGTTGAGATATAGGGTGAATAAATACTTTTTCCACTTCCCTCCTTTCAATTTTAAGTAGCATGATACTAAACACGAATGTTCGTCAAATGGTTAAAATAAATAATTAGGCAAACCTGTGTGACTTCTTTTAACTTTTTGATATAGCCCTGAGTTAAACGCGCTGTATACTGAAGGCGAAGTCTTAAAGCTTTCAACTTTTCAACATTAGCACTCAAGGATTCTGGTGACTTTCTGCATAATGAGTGCAGAGCGAATAAAGCACATTCTACATGTGAGAATTGCAGTGAGGGCACAGGTTTTGATGCATCTCCCTTTTCTTTTTCTTTGTCATCAGTAGAGTTTTCTTCACTGTCCGCTGGAGCTTCTGGTAAATATTCCTGTGAAATAATAATAAAAAGTTAACAATGAAAAAAGTGAGTTTTCTTTAAAAGTATTGGAAGGCTTAAGCTTATCACGACGTATTGGCAATTTGAAATTTCAACATATATATGGTTCTTTAGTTTCCCATTACATAGTGGTAATGGCAAAACATTTCTTAAGTGTAAAGGTTTCTTTAGTTAGCCGATAATGTAATTTCAAGTTAACAAATGTACATAATTGGTAAAAAAATTCGTTGGTTTATATCAAAAATGGAATATTAGATCGATACTAAACCAATCGGAGTCATTCAACCACCATGACTTTATACATATATAAGTAAAAACAAATTAAAATAACTTGCAGTGTTAAGATTCAGCTTGGCATAATCGTTGATGTCATTCAAGTTTGTCAACTATTCAATACTTCAATATTTACATTTTATTTATTTATATCAAAGGTTAGGTTTAATTAGGGAACTATATCGCCAATACTCTCTTTATTAAGTATAATAATTAATATTTTACTATAGAAATAAACTGTAATAATAACCATAAGTAAATCATAGACTGTATCAATTTTTTGTTGTGGATTCTCCAAATCTCCACAGTGCTCAGTAATTTCTGCAAATATCTTCAACAAATCCAATTTGGAATCTGATCCTGCTTCAGTTGTGGCTATATCCTTCCACCGCGGTAAGACATGAGTGCAGAATAAATTCACAAATTCATTGGACTCAACTTGAGACTGGAAAAAAGATTAATTATTCAAATATTGCAAAAAATAATAATAATTATAACAAAGTGGACAAAATAACAAAGTAACAATTAATAATAAGTGTTCATTGGTGCTATACTACATTAAGTCATAGGCTACCAACAATTATGAAAAAACCAAACTTTAGGTTAGATTAGGTCACGCCCAGAGCCTAGGAAGACAAGCTCGTTAAACATTTACCAGAGAGAGAGGTGGAGAAAACCACCATTATAAAAAATTAAGGATAGACGGTGGAAGAAAACCACCTAAAAAATACTGAGGAAGACAACCTCATTAAAAAATTACTGGAGTCGAGGATGATTACCTTGTTAAAAAATCATAGCGGGATTGGTGGGGGAGGGGGTGCGTTCATTCGCCTACTTCACCTATCATTACACCAATGACAGAGGCAAAGGAGAAAACCTCTTTAAAAACTCAATGCCGATCGGGCAGGCTAGGGGGTGCACTCATTCGTGTCCTGCCTGCCTGCAGGGTTGGCTTTCAATGAGGAAAATCCTCAACGGTCAGCAACACAGACACGAAATTTTGAATGCATATTTAATTATTTAAGCTCATATTAACTATAAAAGCTCGTTTTAAATCTCACAAATATAATATTTTACTTACAGAAAAGAAAGGTAGTGTGTATTGTGTACATTGTATAAGCTTATCAATGTATTCAGGATCTTCAGGGTGCCAGTCATCAGCAGAAAAAGTCAAATTTGCTATAATTTGTACTAATTCTTTTTTTCCTGCAGGTGTTTTTCCCAGTCTTGACCATGCCAGTAAGTCCATGATGTATTCAAATTCTCCTGCTGCCACATCCTATATCAAAACAATTATGATTCCAATTATTACTTCTATATACCTTAAAATCAGATGTAAAAACCAATAATAATATATGTATAACTAATATTGCCAACTTTGGAATTACAATTTCAAATAAAATAGACAGTCCAAATGTAAGTTTCAAGTAAAATGTGGTGAAATTACTTTTAGGAGGGATGCTTTATAATTGTTTAAACGGTTTCATATGCAGTTATTAAATGAAAAGTTGTGATGGTTGTTAGTTAAGCCATGAATGAAGCTTATGTATAAAGTGCGTAAATAAGCAACTGTTTAGTCCTGTAGATTTGGCTTTAAAATCCAAATGTTCCAGTCTCTCGAAATGTTATTAGTGGTCCAGTCAACAAGGTTTAAACCTTGGATAGAAAAATACTTCCACAAATCTTTGTTTTGAAATTCTATAAGTTAGAACAAAAGGTTTTTTGTATATATTGTTTTCTTTGTTATAATAGCTTTTATACATAACATTTGGAACCATTACATATGTAATACTATTGTAAAATTCTCTACTAATTTGGTCTTCAGTGATATTTTCTGAAATAAACCAAAGAGTTAAAGGCATTTATCGGAATATCTATGGGATTTGGTCTTACGTTATTATATGATAACATTAGGCGCGCGGACAAGCACTACTTTTTTAAGTACAAATGCAAAATATTTTTAGTAGAATATATTATAGGATTTAAAATTAATTACCTCTAAAACCTTTTTGCACTCTAAAATTATGAGATCCTCAGCTTCCTTATTGATCACTTCCTTACCAAGCTGCTTCACTTTAGTTCCTAAGAACTTAATACACCTTTCTCTGACATTTTCATTTGCCACCTCACTATCAGCATTCTGGTGAATTTGTGAGAATAATCCAGCCAAAGCACCTTTAGGGTCTCCTTTTAATATTGTGAGCAATGAGTTAGTTACTAAATTAATCTCAGTAGTATCTTCTGACTGTAAGAGCTGTGCTAGTACATCTGCAACCCGTTGTGTATGTTCCTTGTGATCTTTACAAATAGTAGGCAGATCTTTGATCGCTTGTTTGCGAATCTATAAAACAAACATTTATGACAATGCTATAATTTATTACTGAACCACTGAAATGTGACATAAGTGTTCATTTTAAAAGTAAGTCCCATAACTTAAAATTGTAAGCAATTGTTGGTTGTTAATTATATATGTATTTTCTTTGTCAAATCATGTTACATTAGAGGAGTGACATCTAGACGAAAAATCCAAAAGCACACCTCAAAACTGGCCCAACGTCAATATTAGCATGGGGTTTTAGTGAGTAGGAGTCTCATATAATCTTCCTGAACTACCCAGCAAAGAAACTCTCCCTGATGAACCTTTGAAGGGTTTCCACTTTCCACGCATAAAAACTGTATTGTGATTTCGAAATATCATTGTCAAAATAGATTAGATACAGAAGAAGTTGAAAAAAAAATTGCACTTGCCATAGAAATAAATACTATTCCAAAAAATAAGTTTGTGACACATAGTGAAGGAACAGATATAAGACTGATAATCTTTATGCAATGTGCAATATTTATATATGCCATTCCATATTTATACCATGGTACCAGACCAAACCAGGTACTATACCATATTCATCAAACTCTGAGACTAAATATCTATATAAGCTAATATTTGTATAAGCAACACCTTGAAATTTTTTTCACTAAACAAATTTATTTTAAGAATATATAAAATTTATGAATGATTTATTTGTCCATTTTGTAATAGAAGTTAGTGACAGACCAGTAAGTATCTTCCAAAAATGTCTTATATATTTTATTTATTTTTTAAATATAGTTATATTCTTAAATGTGGAAAACAATGTGTGTACAAAATATAACTTATATGTTATCATCTGCAGTTCCATATAAATATTTTTTTAAACCTTAATTATATAGTTAAGTAATATTTTTGACTTCTAATAAACCAGAAATAAAAGAATATTATCTTTTCGAGTTACCTAACAACCTATTTAAAAAAACGTATTTTCTCCACATTACTTTTATCAGGTACACAGTCAATTGTATTTGCATAAAAGTGATGACTGATGAATCACAGTACATACTAAATACCAAATATGTGAATGGCTTTTGGCTCATTCGAGTCTTAAGTAAGTATTACTGTAATAATACTGCAAACCTTAACTTCTCAATCTACCAACAATATAATATTGGTAAATATTTGATTGGTATTCTTGATAAATACATTATAAAGAATATCCATATGAGTTATATTGTTTATTTATATTACTATAATATACAGCTACATAATAAAAAACCACCATTAAGAGAAAGCAAGAATTTGATTGCTGTAAAACTAGTCTTTGATGACCAAAAAAGGTAAGCAATATAATGCTTTAAACAGGTTATAATAAGGTTGAGTAAATTCAATTTTGTCGTGATTTTATCAATGTCCTAGCAATGATTGACTTATCTAGTGGGTTTCAGCCACTAGGATCATAGGCAAAAGTTTCATATTCTCATTATGGTATTTATACCTAGAAGTCTCCAAATTTTACACAAATTGTAAAGAAGTATACAACAAGAATAAATTTGTTATTGTGTATTATAAAAAGATCAAATAATGAAGTCACAAATAATTTCATTTCATAATTTGCTAGTATTATAAATTACCACAAGGCAACTCTTGTTAGTAAAAACTGTGTTGCCACTCACTAGAGCTATCAGGATGACTGTTCACTTAAACAAAAGTGATTCCTTGGTTCCATCACAGATTAAATGGCATATGGCCTGTCTGATGGTAAGCCGCTACTGTAGCCTATGGACGCTTGCAATACCATAGGTATCACTAGCATGTTGCCGAACTTGAACCCTCCTGCCCCAAGAAGCTCTGGAAACCCTACTCACCACAGGAATACAATACAAGCTTATTTGCCTGCGATCTTCTGTAGGATGAAGGTATTCCAACAGTTGGGCTGCCCCAAGTAAAGAAAACCTCCAAAGAAATTTCTCTGTGCCTACCTCTCTACTATGAATTGTAAGTACAACAAAAGTATAAAAAAATGATTCATATTCTTAACTTACTAAAATACTAAAATTACTAAATATTATTGTAAACCTATACTATGCTACAGAGCCGCCTCCACCAAGCTAGCACCTCTGCTTGTGACATTATGACCTAATCACTTGAGTGCAAATAGGCAGCTTTAAAAGGTCACATGAGAAAAAAAGTTACCTATAATTTACATGAAGGTTTAAAATACAAAATATTCAAGAATGTATACTTAACACGCTTACGATATAAACACTTACAGTAACATCATCGTCTTCACACAAATCAAATTGAGCTTCAATGGCTTGTTCCGCTAACGTGGGAAAGCTGTTGAAAAATTTCGCAATAAACTGGGAGGCCAAACGTTTTTCTTTATCCGAGCCTTTAACTGCTGCTATTATTTCTAAATACTCTTTTTCATGCTGTAATAGAACAGTTTATGTATATGAATGCCCCATTTGTATATTATCCATAATTTTGTATCAAAAGTAAAGTTAGGTTACCTTTGCGATGTCTTCTTTAGCGTCAACCAAGATGGAATAGTTGGCGTATAACTTTTCAATTATATCAGTAGACATCGTAATTTTTATTCACACGACTCTCTTATATGACGCTAACAAAACCAAATCACAAAAACGAAATTAAAGTTAAATGAGAAACAACAAAATATAGCATCTCTTTAAAACACACATGAATTGAATATCAAATATGAAACGTAATGTTGCCAGAACGCCAGGGTGGTAGGTCTAATTTCGGATTTTTCCGCATATTCATATTATGTTTTCCCCAAAATGTGTTTAAATAGGTATTTAAGATAATGATATTAAAAATGGTAACAGTTTGTAACTGTTATCTATAAACTGGAAAAGCTGTTACTAAATACTTCGTACCTGTTCTACATACTGGGGTGTGACACAAAAGTAAACTGTTTCAGTTTGGAACAAGATCTGCTCTTTTCAAGCTTAAGAAGGATATTTACTTTGTTAGCGAGAGATACAAACAAATATGACTAGGAACAAGCTCTTTACTCTTTTCAATTAGAGCAATAGAAAGAGTTGCCATCATGAAACAGCCTGTTATTTTTGAACAGGTTTATGGTATTGTTATTTCTATGGAACAAAAACAGGTATAATACCAGGCATAGCTCACCTCTACTGGCTAGAAGTGATTAGTTACGAATCCAATAGTACTAGAAATTATATCATCTACTAGAACGATACTGGTCAAATCCGAGAGGACAACTCTGATAGTTCCACATATTCGGTATGAGGCCAAGTGGCATTCGTCATAATATTTTACTATTAAAAATTACTGAAATTATATTTCAACTAGCGAGTATAGTGTAAAAAGTACTAGTTATGTTAAAAAAAACAAAAATTCCCCTTACTTGGTTTTAAACTCCACAAACTTTTCCCCAAGGATTTACGTTCCCCAAAATTTCGCAAAGAACGAAATCATTCCTCAAAATTGTGAAAAATAACCCCAGTCTACCAACCATGCAGGATCTGATCTATCTCATTATAATTAATTATTCTTATTAATTGTCTCTGATGCAGAACACACTTAAAGGCCTGCGTCCACTAGCTTCTCCGAGTCGAGCAGAATTGAATCGCAGAAATTCTCCCCTATACCGAGAAATTAATTTCCCAAAGAAATTAATACTTTAGTACCAGAGCATCGTGGTATGGCATTTTGTGTCACCCGCCTGGCTAGCTAACACCGTCAAACTGAAATTCTGTCGCCAAGCACCTAAAGGTGTGTTCCAGCAGGTGAACTTGAGAGCCAACCCCTCACTAGACTGATCTTGTCAGGTGAGATTGTAGTCACATGTTCAACCTATAAATATAGTCTGCTAATAATTGCTGCAATTTTGAGAAGATGACCAATTTTACCTGAAGAACTAGGAAAACGATTAAAATGAAGAAATCAGCTTTCGATAAAACCGATAAGAGACAAAAACAGAAATATAAAGTTAAAAAGACAAAGCCAAAACCAATAGGTAAATGTAAAAATAGCTAGGATCAAGAAAAGAAATCTTATTACAAGGACACCTCTGATGAAATTTAAATAAATAAAAATAAATTCCAGAAAGACGCTATGTTCTAGACTTTAGACAATGACATACAAGTGCTTGTATTGTGACTCTAACTCAATACTAAGGACACAAAAGCAAATCATAGACTCATAAGTACCTATTTTGTAAGCTATGAGACAAAATAACATACAATTTGAAAATAATATCCTAATAATATAATTCCTATTATATTGTATATAATATCCTAACTTTGCCCTCCCAATACATTCTTGAAAATATAATGTATAGGTATTCGGAAAAACTATGACAAGCTGGGTTTTGGTAGCCTATCTATACTATTCCTCGTGAATTTGGCTATCATAAACAAAAAATAATTTTCTCGTCGAGGAATAGTACAGATAGGCTACACCTCTCAGCCTTAAATATTGATTTTTGATAAGTAAGTCAAAAGGAATAGAATATTTTAAAAAAAATGTCAATACCAGCCCCAGTCTCCCTTAGTATACTCAATTCGTAGTGCGTGATTCAGTCAGTCAGTAGTCAGGACAGTATTCTTCTAACAATAATATCTGTATATCTATTTATACCTATACGAATATAATAAAGCACAAGTATTTTTGTGTGTTTGTTTAAACACGCTAATCTCTGAAAGTACTAGTTGGATACGAAAAATATTTTTTATTCACGAGGAATAGCATTTCATAGGCTATTTAGCATTAGGCTACCTCTCAGCTAGTTTGGTTAGTGATACGTAAATACAATGTTCTACAAAATATTGCTTCTTAGTACATCGAATAAAAGTGTACCAATACCATATGCCTATCTCTTATACATAAACTACAATAAGGTATCTTGTGACAAAGTTGTATTTAAAATTGAAAAGTTATTTATAAGCATTATTATTAGGTACGGCATATTACTCCTTACGAACGAAAGTTACTTCATTATCAATACAATTTTATGTAGATAAACTTTGCCCTTTATAGTATGCTATTTGGAAGAATAGTTTGGTTTGGGAGATAATCTAAAATTAAAATAATTCGACACTCGGCTCGGGTCTATGACTATAGGTGTAGGTAGTGACGCGAACGAGCCGTGGAGTTGTGACGCATAACCCTGGCCGTCCGATTAAAATATTGTCTATACTGATGTATTATAAATCATTAATCAGCAATTTCTTTTAAATTATGTGTGAAACTGCGGGGCACAGCTAGTACAACATATTTACATAACATTATAACTTTTAAGCTTAAATTATAGCTCGGGAGGATATATATATATATATATTTATTATGTGTGTACCTAGATATTCTATATATAAAAAAGAATAACTTACTGACATATCAACGTACAGCTCAAACTACTGTGGCTAGGACAGTGAAAATGCATGCAACCGTTTTATACTGTACCGTACCTTTTATACTGTAGGTGACTACTAAGGATTTTTGAAAATTCAACCCCTAAGGACATGAAAAAGGGGCTGAAAGTTTGTATGAAAATCCGTTATTATTCTACCCGTGCGAAGTCGGGGTGGGTCGCTAGTAATAAATAAAACAAACAGTAAATCAGGTGTTGCGATGGAACCGTTGTTTAGTATGTAGGTATTCCTTGTTTTTTCGATCTGACTATACTGTTAGCCTTAGGGGCCCTGGAGCCTTTACGGCTTTTACAGCTTCACCGGAATTGGAGGCGAGCGCTTAAGGCACTCAGCCGCGAAAGCAAGGCTACAAGTTCCAAGAGTGCCAAAGTGGCCTCGGCTTAGACTATTGCTGGGTATGCAATGAAGTCGCGATCTGACTAATTAGTATGTAGGTAAGTATCAGTGCAGCGCTGATATTTTGACTGGGATATCATAAGTTGACATCAAGGATATAGGGGTATAAGATAACGACAAGAAAATAAATACCGAATGTAGTTATATAATTAACTAAAATTAGGTACATAGATACATTTGACATACTTATTTTATAATTTGGAACAGTTTATAGAATACTAGCGACCCGCCCCGGCTTCGCACGGGTGCAACTACTACAGAATCTCCTTATAAACAACGTTTACAGCTTTTTTGTCATTAGACAGTACAAACATGTTTTGTTTGAGGTTACTCTTGAAAGAGCGACATATAATTGACCATGGTATATAGGGCCGGTACCGCCGCGCCGCTATGTCCCTGCAATTAACATCTGTAATATCTTCGGAAATATTCATTTAAATTACATGCTGTAAAAGGCCATATTGATCTATATTAAATGGACAATGTATTTAAGGTATTTAATTGGATAAGGATTAATGCTGTATTGCTTAAAATCACTTCGTAAATAAGCCATTTTTTGTAAAGGATAAAAAATGGTTATTGTGGGTTATCCTTAAGAGATAGACATATACCATCGCGGACTATTTTGTTGACCTTTTTAAGGTGTACAATACTGTAGTACATTATTTTGATTTATCTCGTGGGGTTCAGCCAGCGTTTGCAATGTAAGCGCAAAAAATGTGTTTATTTACGACATCACATTAGAAACCTCTAAATTTATCAGTGTTTCTCTACAATATTATGCATGTATTATACATATAAACCTTCCTCTTGAATCACTCTATCAATTAAAAAATACTGCTTCAAAATTCGTTGCATAGTTTTAAAGATTTAAGCATACATAGGGACGGACAGAGCGACGCGACTTTGTTTTATACTATGTAATGATGATAAAACATAGAAAGTATTTTTTTTTAACTGTAATGGATTTATAATTGAAATAAATAAATAATATAAATACTGGTAAGAAAGTTTTTTTTTCATTTGCTGCCGCAGAAGCGGTTATAATATACACGGTATAAGTAGTTATCTACATATATTCTAGTGCCAATAGTAGGTACTTAAGTTTCATGTTCAGTTTGATACGATTCTAATCTTCCTCAACCTGAAATCCTATGTACAAGAAAATTCAACATAGTCAAATTACCATATTAAAACATTTTTGTGAGATTTTGATACGACTCGAAGTTTTTTTTTCATACTAATACATAATATATCGAATTCATTTCATTAAGACTCCGTATAGATGATACAATGCCACCGAAGCTACTGTTTCTGTGTTACTGTACAATATGTAGGTACCTAGGTACCTATTTATATAGGTAAGTAGCTACATGAATGTTTGTGTTCTCTGCGTTTACGCATCGTTCATTCCATTGAGTTCAGATTTTTCAGTTTTTTGACTACAGTAGTTATTACCACCTGCATGAATGGTACTGATATAGAACCATCAATTTACGATAGGTGGCGCATCAAATCGTTTCAACAAATGCGTGTATTTCATATATTTCTCATTGTTTTTAGGGTTCCGAAGTCAACAGTTGTAGTTTCACTATATAGGTCTGTCTATCCGAGACTTAGCTCAGAGATTCTTAGTACTAGAAAGCTGTAATTTGGTATGGGTATATATAATAATCACACAGATAAAGGAGCAAAATTAAAATCATGTTAAAAAATGTTTTCATTAATTATTTAAAAGGAACTAATCTTTTTTCTCGGATATCCCATCGACTGGGGTGTCGTTTGATAGACCGTTTAAAAATATTGCGGGTGTGTGAAAGCCATTTTTCGATTATGGGATTCGTTTGCGAAATATTAAGCTTTAACGTGCTAATTTTGTTAGAGTCATGTGTCCCCCTGCCAACTAAATGGTTATTTTTGGATATGTTAAAAAATCGTGTTAGTATTATATATAATTAAGTTAAAAGGAAAAGTATCGGAGGAAAATACCTAGGCTTTACAGGTTAACGATCAATCAACTTATAGAATGTACCTACATTGAGAAGTAACTTCGTACAAATTTCATTGAAAATGACTTAAAGCTCCCTGTCTATGTTTGCATATTGTGACGGAATTACGGACGGTAACTACGAAACCCTACATTGCCCGTGGCCCGACAACCTCTGGTTTTTTTTTTATTAGTTTAGAACTTAAGCTCAGAAAAGATCTAGGCTATATAATATATATCGTTACATTTATCTATATGGGCTAAAAAATAATAAAAATATAATAGAAAAGAAAAGACAGCCCATAATTAATCCAGATAAGGTAGTGTCTATAGAACATGAAAATCGTCATTTTCACGGGAACGCAGCCCCGGGCGACATCCAGTAGATAAATATTACGCAAGTTTGTATGTAAAAATACATTAACAATTAGGTTTTTGGAAGTTATACTTTTTTTGGCGTGTTTAGTTGAGGGTAAAATTGAGTGCGCATCTTATGACGGAAGTAATGTAGTCAGCCATCAAAAATAATAGATAGGTAATAATAAACCTTATTTTAATTTAATTACGTTCAATTACAACGTTGAAACTTTAATTATTTAACGCAATAAAAAAGTTATTAAAATAAATTTACAACTTCATAATGTTAGCACGCCGTATAATTTTTTAAGTTATTTTTGTTTTGTTACTCCAAAGAAATTTAACTTCTTAGTGCGTAACACAATATTTTTTTGTTTTCGTCAAAACGCGCTTCGCATCTGCCAGTTTACCTCCAATGGTTTATTCTCATGCCATGGAAAAAAACTGTTGGTCCCAATACCGGCCCCGCCAACCATCGGCTGGTCGGTGATAGCGTCGTTAACAGAAAGACCTATAATAGTTAAAATTATTTTATTGTGTCTTCTTATTATTTTCATGACAACGTGTGTTTTAAATACACAATTCTGCCATTGTCACGCGAATAGTATATTTTTGCGGTAAGTATCTTTATCTGCCATGTTGTGATTTTAATTCATTAACTTAGGTTCTTTTTTTTATAATAGCTCGGCACATTGAATGTACTGTCCCTTTTTTTTTTTTTTCGAATTGACTATTCTGTTGGCCTTAGGCCCTGGAGCCTTTACGGCTTTACAGCTTTAACGGGCTTGGAGTACTGTCCCTGATGATAAGCACAGTACCTACAATCCAAATACAACTGCGATCCCTGAGAGATTCAAATTCATCGGCGGTCGCCGCTGTCATGCCAGGGTGTTGTACATACGTTAAGTAAAGGCTGATAGTGAAGAAGAGAAAATTTATTACCATTTTATAATTTTTTATAGGATGTGCTTCAAGAAAATACCTAAATTCGCCAATTTTTTTGGCGAGCGAAAATATCTAGGTATTAGGTACTTTCTTGCGAAAGTCAGTGATGGAATAAATAAAAGTTAATAACAACAATAAAATAAATAACCTACAGATTCTCAAGGTAGTACATAAAGTAAGTATTAAAGTAAAGCAACGGTGACGTCAGCGTTGTAATAATCTTCTCTGCTAGATATGACTAATAACGCATTTTTAACTAGATAGATAATTAACTAAACGCAATCTTTATATATGAACTAACAAACTATGAACACAAACTATTTGTTTTTAATGTAATTAAATACAAAGCTATACCGTTCACGCCTAAAATGACTGGCTAGTGACTTGGCTGTACCGCCACGCAGGAGCGCCGCTTCAGATTTGGTTAATTTCTCATACAAAATCTTTTGTTTTACGTGTCGGGCTGTGTATAATGCTCTCTTTCACACTCATTGACTTCACTGCTTGTCGTTGTACTGAACTCTGTTACATATAGGAGTGCAATCGCTGGTGGCGCTCCACTCAATACAACTTAATACCAAATGTGTTTATAGTATGCCATTGTTTTTAGTGAAATACTACATTTAGTTTAGAGTAGATATAAAGGTTTAACATTAAATACATTAAGTAGGAATTACTTAATATATATGTATATTTTATAGGCAATGTATTGAATCCCGGTATTCTATAGAATGCTTGAAGCTAGCAGGTAATGTATGAAATGATTCATATTTCGGCACACTATAATAATATACCTACCTATAATATATTTGCTAGATTAGGAACCTATAGTTTAATACTTTACTAAGGTATATAGTACTACTCTCTGTGCCTGTGCTCTGCTCACGTGGACTACAGAATGCACGTCCGTCGAGCCAACTTAGATTGTACAGAGTCCAACTTACAGTGATCACCCCCTTATTTTTTTAAAGACAAAAATGCTTATTGTGGTTGATCCTTAGAAGATATACATATGCGATCGCTGACTTTTATGTAAGTCTTATAAAAGTCTACAATTATGTACAACTTTAATTTCATATATCTCTTATGGTTTACTCAGCGTAAGCAATTTAAGCGTCCCAAAAGCGTTTTATTTCCGAATTGATTCACCATTATCGTCACTCCTTATTTAGTATGTTACTTTATCTTACAAAATATATCATATAACCTGGCCAGATAACACAGCTATGAACTCAAATAAAACATGTAAATCGGACAAGTGGTTTTCGAGTAAGAAGAACATGAACGGACAGACTTTATAATATATATAGAAGACGATATAGATACATCTCGGTTCATCAGAAATAAATTTACCTAGGAATCAATAAGTAGGTATTTTTAATAGGTAGCTAACAACTTAGGTGATTGTTACCTAAGTATATCTAATATGTACCATTTTGTTTATCGTAGGTAACTATCTACGTATATATATTTCTTTTTCTTTCAAATTACTTATAAAGATTTTGGTAAAGAACATAATATATTCTTAAAAATAAAGGTAAAATACATTGATAAGTGTTTGATTTAAATTGCTATCATTATTAATACTGTGGTAATGAAAATTGACATCTACAAAATACTTGTAGAACTGTACTTATAAGTTTATAAGTATAATATCAATAATATCTCTACTGAATCCACTTGTCTTTATAAAGCCGGTTTTTTTTGTATTTATTTTGTTTTGCTGCAGACTCAAGTCCGCACACTTTACAAAGACAGATTATTGATATTAAATATATTTAAAATACAACAGAACTTATTGACTTAGGTATACCAAGTGAGTTCCCGATAAGTGTTTTAATTGAATTAGGTATGTACCTAGTCCGTAAACTCAGTTGGGGAGTGCTGCAGTCGTTTTTTTGCTTTAATTTATAAAACAGGTTAAGATACCATTAGGTAGTTGTTACTTAAATATTAAGAAATTAAGTAGGTAGGTACCTAAACTTCTTCTTATCATTACTTATGTAATTATATATGTAAATGGAAAGGAAACTAATTTATTACTGTATCTATTTCGAGAAACATTTAGGTGTAAGTTGGTAAGTATGTTTTCTCAAATATTTATTTATTTAAGCAAACAACAAAGCATACACTTCACAAAAACTTAAAAAAAAATACAACATACTTAACTTAGAATCTAAGTGTTGCCTTAATTAAAGGTAGCTCTGACATATTCCTACTAACTTTAATGTACCTAAGTACGATTTAGGTATTGGACTAGGTAATTTTAATCAGATATTTTTTTATAATCGAATATTTGTTCGATATGGAAAAACCAAATAACTAATTATTATATATAAACAATTTATTGCGAAAAGTTGGCTGTATTAGTTTCAAATGCATAAGCCAAAACGTTAAATTTACCATACAAAAAATACACTGAAAAAGTTAAACTTTACTGCTTAATACATTATATACCTAAAACTAAGTAAATACTAGTAATATATACATATTAAATTGTCTTTGATGCTATATATATAAATATATATATATATTACCTATAAGTAATGTAAAAAACAATCGGCATAATATTTTCATAAGAAGCCAACTTCATTATGATGGTGTTCATTATTTTTGTTGTAATTAGGCAAATTAATGATAGCGGCGCGCCGTAACGGAGTACGCGACACACGGCGTGCCAGCGCTTAGCGGCCGAGGACGCGGGGTGATGTCAAGGCGGGCCGTAGCCGTGTATTCGCCTCCATTGGCCGGCACAGAGCCCGCCCTACAGCGACCTCCTTGCCCCTCCCGTTTTAGTTACCGCTTCCTCCGGTCGCGGTTCGTATCGTTCGTTTTCCTCAGTCGCGATAGTCACGTTGTTCGTGGTACTGCACGTGAACGTTACTGTGGTGTTGTTTGTGACGGCGAGTGTATGTGCGATGCTCGGACGGTGATCGAAGCATGGTGAATTACGTTAATCCGCTCGCCATGTATCAAGGCAAGGGCGGGCAATACGGCGGCGGCTGGTACGGCTGGCAGCATCAGAACTTTGAGGAACAACAGTGGTGCGCATGGAATGGAGCGCCGACGGGAGGCGAATGGGCCCCTGACCCGCATCATTTTCCTAAAAGGGAACCGGGTGAACGGGAAATAGCAGATATGCCTTCACCTGCTAGAGGGGATTTGGCGAGCCCAGGTGAAGGTTCCCCGGGCTCAGGATCGAGACCTTCGCAGCCGCCAGCACCACCGCGTTCACCATATGAATGGATGAAAAAACCCAACTATCAAACGCAACCAAATCCAGGTAACTAATTGTTTTTAATCTACCTACCTACCTACAAAATAATTTAATACCGTGCGTTTTTTCTGACGTTATCTGTCGCGCACAAGAAAGCAAAATCTGTTACTTAGGAAAATATTGCTTTTTTGTGTTATTCTTAATCTATTAGTAAAAATTATTGTTTATGAAATAAGAAGTTTTTTTTTTATTTTACTATATAAAAGATAAATAAAAATAGTTGCTTCAAAGAAAGTGTTGTCAATTGTAATAATATTTTAAGTGTCCAATTGACATGAAAGTGAATTAATTGCAGCGCGCCTGCCGTGGGCCGCGTCGTGTCGCGTCCGTGCCGACGCAATGATAATTTACCGTAAAAATCGTTGTTTCGTCGATATTAACTGCGGTTTCATAATTACAGAAAGACATTTAAATTTTCCGCCTCCGTAGTACGGCGGTCATCGCAACTAACTTCAAATCACCGAGGTCGCAGTTCAGATTCGTTGTAGGTCTTTAATGTCCATTATTTTTATTTTTTTAATGTGATATCAATAAATGCCTGTATTTAATCCCACCCGTTTATCAAAAGTCAATAACAACGCGACTGTCGAGAGTTAAAGTTTTCAAAATTCATCATTTCAAAGAATAAAGGGTGGTGATATACCTACACTGGGCAATCCCGAAATGCGACCAGCCGAAACGAGACACTTTGACATAAATTTTCCTATTCGTAGTGTTCCAGTTGGGAATGACCTACGAACCCGGTAGTGGGCTTAGCATTCCCTGGATTATTGTTGAACGTAATGTAAAAATTTTTCGTAGGTAAAGCTTAAGTACTGTATTGTAATGGTCAAACCGTAGTATTAAGTGTAGTGTTAACAAAATCTGGACAAGCCTAATCAGGTATAGTTACGCCTTGCAATAGATCTTCAACTTTACGCAGCAACAAGTAGATTATCCAACAATACATTTGTCCCGCATGTTGGATTATGACCAGCCGCCTGGACTCTTAAGCCCTGTACACGGCCGGTTTTCTAACGCGTTTCTAAAAGATTTCTAAATGTTATATCCAGGGTTCTTAAAAAACGATATTTATAACGATTATGTATAAAAATGATGCGATTTACATAATATAAAGGGTTTGTATGTGTTCAACATGTGTGTTAAAAATTTCAACTAAAAGTTTGAGTCAGATTAGTTAGGGTTTTTTATATAAAAAAGTAATAAAAAAACTAGAGTACACATAATCTTCACTCGTCAGTTATATATAATCAACACTTTTAAATGAAATGTAAATTTTATTGACTAATTATATATTTTGTTTATGCGGGACATCATCATTCGAAAACTACCCCAATCTCATCTATTTCCAGTTTAAACAATAAATGTCTATCGTCATATATATTCTTTTTTTTTTCGAACTGACTACACTGTTAGCCTGAGGGGCCCTATGGCCTTTACGGCTTTTACAACTTTACCGAGCTTGGGGGCGAGCGCTTAGGGCACTCAGCCACGAAAGCTAAGCAACAACATCCGAGGGTGCCAAAGTGGCCGGACCTCGGCTCGGACTGTTGCGCGTATGCAATTAAGTCGCGATCTGACTAATTCCCTATCCGTAATTCGATCTAAACTAACTATACATATATACATGTTTCTGCCCCCTGGGAGGAGGGAAGGAACATGTGTATGTGTATTTAGTGGTCTCAAATTTTTGTCTACTCTAACTAGGCAAAAAAAGAAAAAAAAAAGGTCCCTTACAGAACCTATGTACTTATGTGTGTTGTGCATGTGTGTATAATGCAGTGTCATGTATGGCTGTGAAAGCTAGTGATTGTACAGTCACTTGTATCGCGCGAGCGGCTGCTTGGCTCAAGGGCTCCATGCCGATGGATCGGACATATATATTCTAAATTATTCTAAAGCCTTAAGGGCCCTGAAGCCTCGGACGGCTTTTACAGCTTCACCGGGCTTGGACATATAGGTATCCGCTATATCAACGAACTCTGGTTATAATAACAGAACAAATAAGTGTCCATTCAGATGGAAGCAGTTTTTTAATGTGAAGTTTATTTTATTATTTTAATAAGGAGCGTGTCCACTAACGTGAGAATGTCCAGGAACCAAATTGTTATCGCCCATAGGTTGCGTTCCGGGCACATGGCCCTGAATAAATTCTTTTATCTGATGAAGAAACGTTCTTCGCCTAATTGTGAAAACTGCGATAAAGTTAAATCTTGAACTTTCATCGCATCACGTTTTGATGGAATGTGTCTGGAACAAAACAGAGAGAGAAAGTCTGGTAGGGCTCCTTGGTCTCAATATGTGGGATCAGGGTGCCTTTCATGCTATATTATCTAAACCTGGTAGTTCTGATGCCTTTTCGGTATACAACTTCATTGTTTGTTATTTTAATTAAAACTACTTTATTTACTAGGCCGACATAAAATCAAGGGTTCAAGGCCTTAAAAAAAGAAAAAAATATATAAAAAATAAGGAGCGTTTAAGAATCGCCCGTACTTTGGGTGCATTTTGGCTTACCGCAAAATCGATGTTTAGAATTCGTCGATTCTAAAGTTATTAATTTTAATTAACTACACTCAATAGTATCGCTAAGGTATGAATTTAAGCATCCAAGTATTCAGCAATTGTAATAAGATTGATTATTAAAATCGTTTGTATATATACATTATATTATACATATTACTATCACAATAACGACGTATTCTGAACCTATAATTTAGTGTCCACGCTCGGAAGTGGGGCTAATAAATAGGCTAAGAAACTCCTTATATATAAATATCATTGCTAAGAAACAAATCCCCTAATCGGTGTTTTCAAAAGAATGGACTTAATATTAAATATAAATCGATTACTTTCAGTATTATAAAACATTTTTACTACAATTGCGGACTAATCATGCGATAAAGTAGGAGAGAGTAGGGTTTTTACGGATACTTAACGGATTGGTCATTATTATTACTAGCTGGCCCGGACGACATTGTTCTATCCTTCCCTATATTCAATAATTTCACCACATAGCCACCTATCCCGTTTTTTCCTGATAACTTTTCCGTTACCATGAACAAAGCTTAAAAAGAGTTACGCATATTCATCATTTGAATCGTTAGTTATGGTCTAGAGTTCGTACAACAATCTGGACGTTCAGTTTTTCCCCAATTATAAATAGTTTCCGGAAACTTCAAATTTTTCTTTCCATAAAAACGTAATTCGGACTATTAATGCCATTTTAAAATACAAAATAGCGAAATCTGTCCGCCCGTTCTCAAGTGATGACGTGACTTACCACCAATGAACAGCATTTCATTTTTATATATATTACCCGGTGCTAATCGGGTAAATACGAAAAGCCTGTGGGGTAATTGTGACTGTGCTGGGATAATTACTTTATTTTAGAAAAGTCATAGATATCTTCTGGGGCGTAGAGTGTTAATAAAAAATATTTTCTATAGTTTAATCCCCCTTAAAGCTATTTTTACCATTCCCAGTGTATAATACTTTTCCGTCTTTCGTTAATATACAGACGAGGTATCTGAACCATGATAAAATTACGAATAATCATATATCTATATACTATTTAAATATAATAGGGGGAAATACGGACGGCTGTATTTACCCCAATTCAACTGTCCGTAATTAAACAAGCTCTTTTCTTTTTACAGCAAAAAAAAAATTTATATATAAAAAGTTATTTCATATTTGAATAGGAGATTAACTCTCTGATATGTCACAAATAAATTTTCATTAAAAGTAAATATCATACTGTGTACATGGTATTGCAAATCATCAAAAAATATATAAAAATGATTGATCCATCGTACCTCGAAACCCGTGCGTGCAACAGCGCAGAGGGAGTACTAGTAAGGCCAATAAGGTACTGTCCGCAATAGGGAATATGCATGAATTATTTTTAAATTTTTAATCAATGATATACGTTAGTGCATAGCGATAAAAATAACTCACAGATAAAAATATTAAAATTTAACATTAAAGCCTATATTTTAAAACTGCAATGATATTAGGGCGTTTAGCCTCCATTTTGGCGCGCTGTCACCGAGTTTCAGTGACATCAGCGTACGCAATACAATAAATATATTGTATACTGTAGAGTATGTACTTAATTCATTTTATCTGAAAATTGTTGTTTTAAAACTAATTACGATTTAAATGGATGTGGAAAACCATTGTACAAGTACTGTAGTGTACCTGTGTAAAAATATTCTAAGAAATAGACTTGATAAAGTATATTTCTATGTACTGCGACATCAATTTAGACTTTAGAAATACTGACCGGTTGGAAAAGGACTGAAAAATAGTGTCACATATTTTTACTATTCTTAGATGTTCTAATATAGAACATAACGGAGAAGATCCTATTTAATGTAAAAGTATTCGGTTCAACCTTATAAAGGAAAGAAAGCTTTTTTTTTATGGGTCGGTCACTACAACTGCCCGACTGGATCGCGACCACTATACACCTGGTGTAACACCCGCTACTTAGGCGTGTCTAGTTCGGGAATTAGCCATTTTATATCCAGTAGGTAATCAAGCGGAATAGTGGGGTATCTGTACCCGACTACATCGCGACCACAATGCACATGCTGATAAACTCGTCAGTGTCTGTCTTTTGGTATGTCACATTTCGGGATCAGCCAATGTATGCCCAGCTGCTAAGAGGCTTACAGGCCAGCATGACAGCGGCGAACATTGATAGATTGCCATAGATCTCGATGGTCGCCCTTGTTTTTAGGTTGTACATTACTGTCACTTTATCGTGTAATTATAACAAAGTAAAATATTTTATATAGTTAGAGTATTTAGCTGAATTATTATTTGGTGGTCATTTATCAGTCATTATATAGGTATGATCTGGCCGAAATTATCCGAAACAATCGGGTATTTGAAATAATTTCATATCCGTAACCGAAACCGATTAAATGTACTCTTAATACTCGATCAATAAAACCCAATCTGATTAAAAAAAATTACTAATAAGACTAATAAATAACGATAAAAATTAAATACAATTACAAAACTATCAAAATACTCAGTAACTTGATTTTTGCGGACAAACTGAACGCGAACTTTGATGTCACGATTCGATTTGACCAAAAACATTGCGTTTTGCGATTTTAAATTACCCTCGTATTTTTTACACTTTTTATTATTGAAAATATCTATAAAAAAAAGAATAAATAAATAAAAAACCTTACAGGTGAAATTCTACTGTAATAAAGATTGTAAATAAAAATATTTTACCTATATTTAAACTACGTGCATATTCTCTATTATCCGCTGTTCGTTATCACCCCACTCTCCCCTATTCAGTAGGCTAATCTACTTACAATTTGCTATTCATAAGAAGCTTAACATGTTACTAAAACAGCTATAATAAAGACTTTAATGCGAAATACATATAAATCAAGTAGCCGGCAGTAGTTACTTATTCAATTGAATTGGCACAATCTTCTTCTTGTTTTGGCGCCGCAAAAAGCACTTGCCAGTGTCAATGTGTTTGTCTTCGTAGTATTTTTTATATAAAAAGTTGATCCTACAAGATGGTGTCTCTCTTGTTAGAACTTTCGGGGGAGTTTTTGTGACATCTCATGAAATGCATGTTTCCAATTAATATTTAGAGAATCCACTTCAGGAATGTACAATAACCAAACTATATCACGCAAAATGCCACCAATATTATATAATATAGGATCAAAGAACAAAGAAGAAGTAATTAAAACCACATCATGGCAGCCCAAGATCCCGCCAAAAGTCCTGGCTCAATCTATATGTGGCTGTAACTAACATTTGAAAACAGAACAATTTCTGAACATTTTTTTGTTGAACGGTTTTGTTCTATTTGTTTACTTTGGTCCTTGTTAGCCACATCCTTGTTAGTGATATATGTACGGTATTTCCTAGATCGTTTACATCTGTGCGTTTTTATATAAATCGTATATTTTCTCAAGCGGATAAGTTATGCCGCTCTCAAAAATGATGGAACTAAAACGGCAGATAGGTATATCGTAAACTAAATTGTTTTATTGCTTTAATTCATTCATTCACATGCAATAGTAGTCATAAACACAATAAAAATTAACAGGTTTTGTTTACATTGATCTATCTTTGATTACCAACGTCAAATATTTGATAAGTTATTTTTTTTATATATACAATCAGCATTTGTAACTATACCTATATTAAAATAGGCGTGTGTTTATATACGCGTGGCCGGATACATCTAGTGTAGAATAATTTAGGATTATTCCATACGTACTGTCGTACTCGTACGTGACGTCTGTGAGTAGATATAATAACACCTAAGAAGACTGGGATTACGAGGAAAACCGTCAATAGAAAAGCTATCCTGCTCGATAACGCTAGGACTGTTCGGCGGTTTCTGTCTTTAAAGCACTGAATTCCTGCAGACTAGTCACCTCAGCCGGAGGTGCTCCTGCCACTTAGTTTTCTCCTAAGTGTCAGAGTTGCTCATTGATATATTTATATTATACTACTACCAATGTCCTATTGCGGGGTAATTCCCTCAGTGATAGCACGAGCTTTATCATTACGCCAGCTCTCGATGTACCTAAGTAGGTACCTACATAAACTTCACTATCGATTTTTGGGTTCCGAAGTCAAAAGGAACCCTTATAGTTTCGCTATGTCCGTCTGTCTGTCCGCGGCTTAGCTAAGAGATTCTTAGTCCTAGAATTGTGTAATTTGAAATGGGTACATATAAATGGTAAATATAAATCACACCGACAAAGTTGTAAAATAAATCCTTGAAAGAAAAAATGTTTATGATACCTCCCCTACACCTAAAGTGTGGGTTTGTGAAACCCATTTTTCGATTAAGGGATCCGTTGGCGAAGTATTAAGCTTTAAAGTGCTAATTTTTCTTAGAGACAAGTGTCCCCACCCACTGCCAGCTAATTGTATATAAACGAGTATGAAAAAATTCATGTAATATATAATTGTATATATAGCATATATAATGAAGTTAAAAGAAAAACTATCAGAGGTAAGTAGACTTTACAAGTTAACGAGTAAGTCAATCATTTTTTTAAATTTATTTATAGAAGTAAAATCATACAAATTTCATTGAAAATTACATAAAGACCCCTCTCTAAAGGATGATTAATGTTACACCTGGCAGGGACACGGTCAAACATGTATTTATTTTTATCAGTATGATGCTTATGTGTTTTATCGTCGGGCAACTACGGAACCCTATACTGCGCGTGGCTCGACACGCTCTTGGCAATATTTTTATTGGAAAGTTTTAGTATATTCTATAAATTATTAAGGTAATATTATATTGTACAGCCTTATAGCTATAAATAATAATTGTGTTTATTATTGATCTTGCAACGATCACGGTTTGTTTATTTTTAATTAAAAAATTTCTTGGACATTGTCACAAAGCCAGAATATTTCTGAAAGTGTTCTTTTTTCCTCTTTTATCGACATTCGACAATGTTACTAATTAAATACAAATTATGCGAATTCCGATTTCCGAATTCGTTAGAAAACGCCGGGGTGGAAATCCTCCTTAATCGAAGTCTTCTTTCTTTGCCTCTTCCCGTTACACGGGGGTCAGCTTTCTTAATCAAGAGACACCATTTGACAGGTCTAGACGCTTCATACTCTTCTGAACATTTGTCACCCTAGTTAGTAGTGTTCTAGAGCCTGCCTCGTCTTTCGATAAGGCACTTTCTCATTACGTAGTCAATGGGTTTCCGCATGTGTCCCGTACCTCCTTAATGATTAATCGAAGTAAAAAGTATATTATAACTATTCCAAAAAATTTACTAAAAAAATTCACAAACAAAATTTAATAACTTTACGATGCTCAAGAAAACTTGTTGAACTTACTACTATAGCTGTGAGAATTATGATTACACCACCTCGACAAAAAGCATTATAAATCTTTACAATATTTTTTTAAAGACTCTTGGATTTTAATATTTGTATACGAAAAAAAAAACTTGTTTTACTAGTAAGTATATTGCAAGTAAGAGAGAAGTCATCCAGTAACTTGTGTTTTATGGAATTATCGTGGATTTTACAAAACCCAAATCGCACTGGTCAACTTGTAAATATTACATTAGCTCGTTATATATAAATATAATAAACACTCAACAAATATAACATGATTTTATTTAATAAGTATATGGGGCTACATTTGAACACCTTTTTACGCACTTTTATAGGCAAATTGACATGATTTTACTGCTCTGAAAGTTGGAAAACTGTCACATTATTTATTATCAATAAATCATATTATTGCGTATGTATACCTCTATATTATATTTAAGTGTTTTTCATAAGTAGACGCCGTGACATGCATTTTAATTACCTACCTACCTATCCAATTTTTAGTGAAATTTTATAATTTTTTATTTATATATATCTTTTAATGTTTTTTTTTGTTGTAACATATTTAAAATAACTTATGTTTCCCACTTTATTTTGTTAATGATAGGGTCGAGAATAGGGTGTTATTATTACATAAATAAGCACTAATAACAAGTAATTTTGTGTATTTTATCCTTCTATCAGTACGTTCTTACTGGATATAATAATAATTATTATTATGTATTTAAATTTAGAAACCAACACATTTACACCGTTTTCAATTTATAGACTTTTTATATAACTAACTAGGTTTTCCCGCGACTTATTTCCCGTTGTTTTGAAAATGAAACGACTTGCACGCTATCTTTTGTAAATTGATCTTTTTCAAGCTGTTTTGGAGTCCATAGGGAACATACATACAAACATCTATTTTTATAGTGATAGATAATAAAGCTCAAGATATTTTTTGTGTATTTGAATGCGCTAATCCCTGGAACTATCAGTCAGATTCTTAAAAAAATATGTTATAGTTTATAGCTTATTAGCTATGCTCCGCGGTTTCACCCGCGTATAATTTAAAAGAAATCGCTCATTTATGATTTATAATACTTCAGTATAGACAATATTTTTATCGGGCGGCCAGGGTTATGCGTCACAACTCACTCGGCTCGTTCGCGCCACTATATACCTATAGTCATAGACCCGAGCCGAGTATTGAATTATTTTAATTTTACTTTATTCCTAAACTATTCGTCCAAATAACATGCAATAAAGGGAAAAGTTTATCTACATAAAATTGTCTTGTTGATGAAGCAACTTTCGTTCGTAAGGATTAATATTCCATGCCTAATAATAATGATCACAAAACACTTAAATTTTTAATAAAACTTTGTCATAAAAAATGATATGTCTTATGTATAAAAGATAGATGTACTAATGAGCAATATTTTTTTAGAACATTGTATTTACATATAACTAACCATTACGCCAGCGCACGCGGATAAAGCAGTTAGGGTGCTCGGTTTCGTCCGACTTACTTAATAAAATCAATATTTGAGGCTAGCTGAGAGGTCTAGCCTAATTATAGATATCATATACAAAAAGAATTTTTCGAATCCGACCGGTACTTCCAGATATTTGCGTGTTTAAGCAAACAAAAAAGCTTTTCCGCTTTATTATATTAGTATAGATAAGTATAGATTTATTGAGGAAGGTTACTACTACAGGCTATACAACTTCACGCTACGACTCTAAGGAGCAAAGCAGTAACCATGAACGTCAAGTGAATCTGACAAGCTGTAGACAAGGACGGGAATTGAGAACAACGATTGGTTACATGTGTGCGTTGCGTTGGCGCGGTGGAGTGTTAGTCGAATAAATTTAATATGAGTGAAACCGGGCGGCATAGCTAGTTCCTATATATATATATAGATTAATAAAAGATAAATTCTCGGCGAGCCATGAAGAAGACTATTCTACGGTGTAGCAGCACGTCAAAGGTTTTCCGTGTCGAATGCTTGAAAGACATAAAACTGATAAACGTTGATCTTGCAAGCTTACGACATTTTAATAACGAAACAATTCTACTGGTGGCGTTAGGCAGAAACAAAAACTACGAACATTAAAGATTTTCAAAATTTAATAAGTATCTAATTCTAGTAGGTAATACATTAGAGAGTATTAACTAATAGGAGTCAAGATACCTATAAAGAAGTATGAACAGGTGTTTTTCAAACGTCTACTTATCTCGTAACAGTTAATTGCATTTTAAACTACAGTTCTTTGAACTTAGACAATTAAGCACTACATTTGAAATGAACTCAGCCACTTACGTCTATAAGAAATATATAATCTTAAAAAGTTTTCCGACTAAATGTCTCATTTGATATTTCGTAATGCCCATTACCAAAAGACGAGACCATTTATTGATCGTGTTGACTATAAAAAAATTGTAACTGTTCTAGCGGTATGTTAAAGACAATGCTGTTCTTGTTAAAATTTTGGAATGAGCAATATGGACTAGTAGATAAAGTGTTTACTGATTAGGAGTAATTCTTTTCGGTGTATAGTATATAGCTATCTAGTATTTAATACAAGCTTTTATTTAACTTGCCATGTTCGTGTGTAAATATGTATGTTAATTTCAAAATGTGCAAACTATTTTTTCTTAGACAATTGAATAAGAAATATTGTTATTAAGTATTACCTAACTCAATTTCTATTACCCGTACTATCATTTTAATTCTCTATAATTTCTTATAATTCGCTACAATGTTTTGTGTATTTCATGTTCGGAAACATCATCAACCCATCATCGTCTATTCATCATCATTCAATTTCAGTTTAGGTACAGTCATCATAAACATATTCACGACTGTATCATACCGTTTGCTTATACCTGTCATTGCTTCGTATCATTGTAACTACAGAATTTTGCAAATAACATAGAAAATCGTAAAAAAAGCTAGTTCACGTCTCCAAATCACGTCCTATGATACCTACGATCACAAATATCACGATGGCGTTGACCTCCCCCTGTCCTCAAGACGCACTATCATTTGCTCAAACAACCTACCATGAAATAACCGGTCAGATTCCGTTACAAAATTAACGCACGCAATAAAACACACATATTGTCACAGATAAATTTAAATAATTAAAATTAATCTTTCTGTAATTACAGGGGACAACACCGTGACTAAATCCTATAAATACGGTGTTTTATGTTGTTGCTAATATTGTCAATAGTCACGCAAAATGACGTCACATAGGCCTTTACACGGCTATATTTATAGTACACAATAATGTGTAAATCTGAGTTTTTTTGAACAAAATATTGCTCGGCGATTAAAGCAAAGATTGTATGCAAACCCTAAGGAGAAATTTAAGAAGAAGAAATACAATTAGCTTTTTGAAAACTTCGATTAGTTGCTTTACTACTTGTCTCATAGAACTTTAAGTTCATTATTCAAGCACATATAAAATGATGATGATTGCGTGATAGTAGTTGTCATTAAAGTATAAATGCATACCCCAAAAAGATTGCTTTAGTGTAACAAACAACAAATAGTTTTAATAAACAAGACTGACCAGTTTTCTTTTAGGTACAATTAAAACAGAATAATTAATTTAGTTCATATAAATACTAGATTGTAAAAAGGTAAAGTACAAATTAAAAACCCTTACACAAGTAACCTATTCATTGAAACCAATAAGCCCAAACACGATATCTCTGCTGTAAATTGGTAAGAAGTTAGGTATCCTGCATATTCTAGATGATGTTGCAACATCAGGTCATGGTTACCATATTCTTCTAATATCATTGAAGTAACAGAATACCAAATTTCAGCTTGATCAAACTTACGGAAGATGCTCACATCCATTTATCAACTAGAAGAGCTGATAACTGATAACCTTCAAACGGCGGCAAAGGTTTTATTGAATCATAGATGAGAACACTTTCGATCAAGTCACTTTTCAATGAAACAAAAAAGCTAGATCAAAATCGCTTCAGCTGTTTAATTGCTACGATGCCACAGACATGTACACAGACACATAGATACACGGATACACAGCTGCACACGTTATAACATCTCTTTGTTTGCGTCGGGAGTTAAAAAGAATATTTTCAAATTATATAGGTAATTTCCAAAAAATACATTTTGTTAAAATATAAACCACTGTATCCCTTGCAACCATTTATTTTATTTTTGACATAAACACGCCTATGAGGTTCTATAATATAATAATAATTAACAGGCAAACTATAGACAAAAAAAAGCAACAGTACGCTGTTTTTTTTCAATAGTGATGTGATATGCTTTTTAGTTCCGATAGTTATCATCGAATATTTAAATCAATTTTACACATTATATAATACTAGCGACCCGCCCCGGCTTCGCACGGGTGCAATGCCGATACTAAATATACCTACCTACTACAGAATGTCCTTAAACAACGTATACAGTTTTTTTGTCATTAGACCATACAAACATGTTTTGTTTAGAGGTTACTCTTGAAAGAGCGACATATAATTGACCATGGTATATAGGGCCGGTACCGACGCACTTCCCTACATTTTAAATCTGTAATATCTTCGGGAATAGTCATTTAAATTACATGCTGTAAAGGGCTATATTGATCTATATTAAATGGGAAATGTATTTAAGGTACTTAATTGGA
Organism: Saturnia pavonia; assembly: GCA_947532125.1. Taxonomy (NCBI): domain Eukaryota; kingdom Metazoa; phylum Arthropoda; class Insecta; order Lepidoptera; family Saturniidae; genus Saturnia; species Saturnia pavonia. The sequence goes on along the minus strand of OX383900.1, from coordinate 11,021,882 downwards.
TAAGGATTAATGCTGTATTGCTTAAAATCACTTCGTAAATAAGCCATTTTTTCCCGTGTAGTACATTATTTTGATTTATCATGTGGGGTTCAGCGAGCGTTTGCAATGTAAGCGCAAAAACTGTGTTTATTTACGACATCACATTAGAAACCTTATATTTATCAGTGTTTCTCTACAATATTATGCATGTATTATACATATAAACCTTCCTCTTGAATCACTCTATCTACTAAAAAAAAACCGCTTTAAAATCCGTTGCGTAGTTTTAAAGATTTAAGCATACATAGGGACGGACAGAGCGACGCGACTTTGTTTTATACTATGTAATGATTTTCATTTAATTAAATGTTTATTAAATATTTATTTACTGATTATGTATATAAATATTAATAAAATAAGCAAATTAAAGTTAAATATTTGTTAAATTATTAGAGTTAAATTGTCAAACGCAATATCACTATCCCAATCAGACAATAAATAATCTTTTTTGTTCTTTTGACAACACTCGCCCAGTTTTCAGGCGTCACAATTAGCACACGCATTTTAGTCAATTTTTAGCCTTGTATCCTTTGACTTGTGCCCAGGTGAGCTCAATGGCATTATATTGTCAGTGGTTTTGAGGAATTTTGAGGACGATAGAACCCAAGTTCTGCTGCCATTTCGTCAATTACGTATCGTTTTGGCTGCTTCTTTGTTTTTACTATTTTTAGTAGTAGGGAATCGTCCACATTCTACCCATTGTCACGGAGCCAGTTTAGGATTTCATGTTTTCTGATGGCCTGTGTTGGCATTTTATTATATTTGACGAGAATTATAGGGTGGTTTATCAATGAATATTATTTATGGTTCTTCGAGTGATGTAAGCATTTCTCTGAACCACTTTTCATACACTTCCGCATTCATCTCCTCATGAAAGTCTAATATATAAATTATATTGTGACTAAACCATATCCTGCAAAAATCAGATCCGGCATGTCTCCGTGTGAACGTAGCGTTATGTCTAGCAGTGTACGTCTTTTGATTTAGAATAAAAAATTTTTATTGTACATAGCCATTTTTTATAAATAGTTTATGACGAATTTATCTTTAAAGGTTTTGAACTTCCATACGATATTTGTCCACGTCTTTCAATTTCGTAGGCAACCGACACACCGTCGCTTTTACACGGGAAAGAAATGGCAAGCCGTGGTAGATCAACGGGATGTGTTTTTAAGAAGGCTCAACAAAAGATTATATTAACGTTTAAGAACAAATAGCAGAACATATAAGTACATCTATTATTATACGTTTACTGGAACAGTTCTGTGTTAACGCGTGCCTTGGGACTGAGTGCATAGTGAGAGCAATTAATCCCAGGATTCCCGGTACCGGGATAGTGGGGGTTGCTCCCGGCGACAATCACAGACAACGGCGCCCTCGGGACCGACTCGAACAAGTTAAATCTTTCCCAACTTTGTCTCACAGTTCACTTCTGTTTCAACAATGTTATGTATATTATAATTCAACTGTGAAATCGTTATATAATCTTTAATTTGTTTTTCTTTTTATTTCACTACATTATGATTTATCTGAATAAATTGTTTATATTGATTTCTAGCCAAAATGCTTACTCTTGCTCTTACGGTATTTTGCTATGGGGTTCAGCAGCTGAGGTAGACACCATATTCATATTACAAAAGCGGGCAGTTCGAGAAATATACAACATGAGACCTAGCGAATCACTAAAGAACAGGTTACAGGAATTTAATATCTTAACTTTGCCCTCCCAATATATTCTTGATAATTTAAGTCTGTGTCAAGCTTGATTTTGTCAAAGACCAGCACAGTTTTAATACCAGTCGTACCGTGTTTTAGACTTAGTAAGATTAATAAAAGTTTTTAGTTAATAATAGTGTTAGGTTAATAAGATCCTGACACACGTTACTGATTAGTCAGATAATGGGTTCAAGGACCATGCCAAGCAGGTTTTACTGTCAAAAAGTTATTATTATAGGGTGGATCATTATGTGAATGATAGTGATGTTTGGAATTGACTTCCTTTCTGTGCGATCTACTAAATTATGATTATGATAATATGATTATTATCTGTAAATATTACTTATATAGTTGGCCAACAAATTATAAAATATCGAGTTTCTTGCCAGTTCTTCTCGATGACTGTAATGTTTTCCGAACCGGTAGTAGTGTAGTAGCCATAGATAATTAAATTGTTTTAATTATCTATGGTAGTAGCGTTTGACGATCATAGGTGCCTTCTTAGGGCCTAAATAAAAAAAAATATTTTTTGATTTTGATTTTGTATGGCAACAAGAACGTCACAGCCGGCGAAGATAGTATATTATTTTATCTTCATATAAAATATCGCTCGCCATACAATCCAATGAACCATCACACACGGCGTACATAACATATAATTTAATCATATAATATCTTAAGATACCTAGCGTTATGGTTATTTCATTTTAATTTAATATAGGTAATTTGACGGCTTGATGTTAAATTATTTTATTATTTTTTAATGCTCTATTAAAATACACCGCGGCTATCAATTGAGAGATGATTATCATTCTTCAATTGACTCCCATGTATAAAATATAATCAAAATCGGTTGAGAATTAATAAAAATATTTTTTATTTATCTTTTACAGATTCTATAAGTATTATTGACAGTTCTTACATCATATCATCTGAAAGGCATACCGTGTACAACATTTTATCAAAATCGGTTGGGAATTAATACTTTTTTTTTTTTAATTTATAAAAGTATTTTTACAAATCTTATAGGCCATCAAACAGAATGACATACAACCCCTATACAAATTTCATCAAAATCGGTTTAGAATAAAAAAAATCTTAAAGTATTATGGAAAAATCTGATAATCTATCATTTGACCAATGATGATAATTTACGTCGCTTTAATCTTTCATAAAAATCGGTCAAACCTTTTTTGAGTTAAATCCGGATATGCAAACAGACAGATAAATAAAATATGAATGGCATATTCGTGATCAGTGCCCTTTATATAGGCTGTTCATCGGAAAATTTATGAAGTCATTCCCTCCAATCACTCATGTAGAAACTACCGATAGAATATTAAAATTAATTTAAAGGGTATATTGTATTACCTTTTTAATTTGAAACTACAATATTTATTTTATCTTCTATACATACATACACACATATTATCTGTGTCTGTCCGTTTATTTTCTTTTCACGCGAAGACTACTTATACGAAATACGTGTTTTTTTTAAATATTCATAGCTATGTTATTTGGCCAGGTTAAAAAATATATTTTGTTACATAAATAAAGTAACATACGAAATAAGCAGTGACGATAATGGTGAATCTGTTCGGGAAAAAACGGCTTACGATTATTAAACCATAAGAAATATATAATTTTAATCTATATACCTAGATATAATCAAAATTGAAGTGTCTGTTTGTAATATCAAAATAACAGCTTTTTACTATATGTATATAAGTATACACGGTACCTATAACAAAATTTTTTGTCTGTCTTTTTGTTTGTTCCGGGTAATCTCTTAAACCGGTTTTGACGGGACTTTCACTGGCAGATAGCTGACTTTTATTTTAGAAAAATGATTAGGGTTATGCACAAAAATAAAAATGTTTTTTAGTAGTCTGCGTGAGTGAAGCCGCGGACACAGCTAGTGTAGTATATAATTGTAGGCCGTAAAAAGACCTACAAAAAAGTCATCGATAGTCTATCTTCTAAGGATCTGCCTCAATAAGCATTTTTGAGGCTGAACAACTTGAGCGTGCGTTCGACTTACAGCATTCTGTAGTCCACGCGAGCGGAGTCGAGGGCACTGCTAGTACATTATAAAAATGTTTTTAAATGATAACGTTTTTAGTGTTCTTAACTACTAGATCAAATAGGTGGATATATATACCTATAATATAATTTTGTATATATAATAAATGTATACGTTCAGTCACTGTAAATAAAACATAACAGTTATCACGTTCATGTAAAAGTGACATAAGTACTTAATATTACATTATGTTGCATCAATACAATGTCAATTTTACACATGTAACTTCCTATTTGTATTGTTTGTTATGTCCACAACGTCCTTCCCGACCGGCTCCGTGTGTACAAACGACTATTTATCTTGTCGTGTTTGCACAAACCTGGGGTCGTTCGGAGAAATAAATCTCTATTTGCCTACATTCACCAATCCCGTCGTACGACAGACACCGCGGGGTACTGTCAGTGTTCTTCACGCTCTGTGACAGATCATTTCAAACGTCGTCAAATTAGTTAACAATAGAAATTTGAAAAGGGGATTTAGGATAAAGTAAGTGATAGTAGAATGCTCTCGCTTATTTTTGTGGTAGTTTCGCCGCAGGAAGCAATGAAATTTGCAAGAAAAAACGTCAGGAGCTGTTAGTAGGGACTATTATTTGTTAATGTTTGAGGCTCGTAACTAATCGACACTTTTGGTGGCAAGTTTGTATTGTTTGAGGCTTTGACGTCTTAAACCGTAAGTCCGGTATCACGTAGCGTGTTTCTGGGTGGAAATTGACTACGTAATTTATTATTTATATGAGGCACGTGACAATGACGTCGCTTATGATGTCTCCAATCAATCACAAAAAGTTTGTAATTTGCGTAGGTTCGGTTGATAATTTACGTCGGTTCGTGTTATGAAATTTTGTTAACTCGTTAATTAATTTTTGTCTATGCTTTTGTGTACTCTAAACTGACGCGATGAGGTTGTATGATAAATAGGTAGTTTGCACAGAATCAATTCCTTTATTTGTTTTAACATTCCTATTTTTTAGGTTTTTTTATTATTATAAATCATAATATAATGATATTATATTAGGATTAAATATAAATATGATAGGATTATATGTATTATAAATCATAATAATTTATTAACCAGTCTTAATGTCACTGCCGTTCAATTAGTAGATTAGGAGAAGTACTTAGGGCACAGAGAAATTTCTTTGGGGATTTCTCTCTATTTAGGGCAGTCCGACTGGTAAAATACCTCCATTCTACAGAAAATCGCAGCCATTGTGTTCCTGTAGTAGGTAGTGTTTCCAGAGCTCTTTGGGGTAGGGGGGTTCAATGTCGGCAAAGCACTAGTGATACCAATGGTATTATAAGCGTCCATAGGCTACGGTAGCCGCTTACCGTCAGGCAGGCCGTATGCTTGTCTGCCACCTTTGTTGTATAGAAAAAAGGTACTCTGTTGAGTGACAAAAAATAACAGATAGTATTTTGTTAGTTCACCCTTCAGTAGGTTGCGTGCATAAGCTATCCCGAGGGAAGTGCTTGGATACATAAATATAATTGTTTTTTTTTTAACAAACTATTGCCATATTTTAAAAGACATTTGCTAGGTCTACTCACTATTATAGAAGTTTGCTAACCTAACCTTAATTTAATATTTAGTAGGCAAATTAATCATTGATTGATCACTCTAATTTGGTATTTTAGTAAACATTACGAGTGCCTACCTAATCGGAAAGTAGACTAAAGTTAAAACAAGATGAAAACTACCGAATAAATAAATATACAATACCTACTTATCATAAAAATCTTGAAAATCAATGCTAAAGCACGGATCAGTTTCGTCTTGAAAACTGTCACAATGTTTCTCGTCGAAAGTGTATATTATCTTGATACTTGATAGTGGATATCGACCGACCGCTCCCTCGTCCATCAAAAATACATTACAAGCGTTTACAAGAAGGTAACCGTGCGATACGACATGCGTTGAGTCAACATGTTCAAAGACGCCGCTATCGCTGGCTAGTTGCGATTATCGCACGTTAACTAAAAGCGGATTCCAGCAGGCCGACAAAGCTAGGGTTTGATAACCACTCGATTAATAGTTTTCCTTTCATAACTCGAACACGAAGTACATGTTCGACAAGCTATACGAGTTGTTGGATATGTTATACACGTGTAATCAATAAAGATAAATTCGTATAGAAGTCATTAATCACTGTATTATTAATTTCTCTGTTCTTAGTTAGTACCTAATAAGTAAATTCACGGTAAATAGGTAAATATTCATACTTAATTGATTTTATCTCAATTATTATTTTTATAGAAGCTTGTAGTTTATAGAAGAAGAAGTTTATAGAAACTAGTAGCTAGTAAATTGACGGCACTGTTCCTGAAGGTAAGCACAGTACAATCCTAATACAACGGCGACCACGGAGTGATCGGCAATCCATTGCATCCATCATCATTTTCAGCTCGTAATTGCCCACTGCTAAGCATAGGCCACTAATCCCGGTCCAGAGCTAATCTCATACAGATCTGTCCTGCCCCCCCGCGATTTTAACAATATCGTTAGCCCAATGAGCAACGAGCGTCCGACGCGACGTCTACCCATCCATAGTACGTGAACAGTAATCCGTCAACATCCGTCTGTTAACATGTAGGTACTGCACAATTTCATTTTAGTTTTGTGATAGTCTTTCCAACGTTGCGTACCTTAGTGTGAAACACATATTAAAACACAAAATAAATTAACGGGTAAACTGTTAAGACAGCATTTATGTTAATACTAATACTTGTAAGATTAAGCTTTCATCTTTTAAATTAGCAATGTGGTGATAACAAATTTTATACAATAAGGGAAAGCAATAGTTACAGACACTAAAACTACCATAATACGAGAGAAAATCTTGTATCCCGTAAGGGTTACAAGGTTAATTACTAACATGCAATTAGAACCATCAAGTGGCGGGGCTTTTGTGCAATTTAGTCATTATTAGTGCACTTCATTATTTTCCAATTCGCGAGTTTATGTTTGCGGGCGCGCGATACCTTTTATCTTCCTACATACGAGCAAATAAATAAGCGAATCATGTTATCATAATTTATATATTGTAAGTAATAAGTGTAATATTCTCTTTATAATACTTAAGTTATTTATTATGAAGTACTGGGATGATTTATTGTGGGAACTGTAATACCTACTGATTGTACACCTAAGTGTTTTCTCAAATATGTTTCTTTGTATATATTGATGACTTTTTATTTATCTTTATGTTTGATTGATATTGTATTTAATGCATCAAGTTTCATCGAGTTTAGAAACTTTGTGAATTTGATGATGCAATTTCGTTGCTGTTTTATTCGATTCGATCTTTTTAAGATCTAAAATTATGTAAAACATTAATTTGATCTATCTCTTATGGTTTACTCAGCGTAACTCATTTAATCGCCCCAAAAGCGTCTTTTTTCCGAATTGATTCATTATCGTCATTGCATATTGCGTATATTACTTTATGGAATAAAATATATCCTATAACCTGGTCAGATAAAATATCTATGACTTAAAGGAAAAACCATGCAAATCGGATTACTAGTTTTCGCGTGAAAAGAACATAAACGGACAGACAGACAGACGGAGAGAGGCTTTGAGTTGTGTAATAGTCTAGCTATATAGTCTAGCTGTCTATATATAGTCTAGCTGTGCCCGCAGCTCCGCTCGCGTGGACTACAGAATGTCGTCGGTCGAGCTCGCGAATAGAGCTACCGCTGCTCAAACTACGGAAGACAAACGCTTATTGTACCCACAATAATTGTCCTTAGAAGATAGATACATTTTTATAGGTCTTTTTTAAAGGCTTTTTAAGATTTACAATTATGTAGAACATGAATTTAATATATCTCGTATGGTATACTCAGCGTAAGATATTTTCAAATGTGTCTTTTTCAGAATTGATTCATCATTATCGTCATTGCCTATTTCGTATATTATTTTATCTTATTAAATCAATATCTTCACGCCAAAAAGACGTATAACAGAGATGCAGAATTTTTGTAAACAGTTTAATAATTTCATAAAAATTACTTGGAAAAATTGGAAAACAAATATATTAATTATTTCTTTTGGACTTTATTTTGTTATGTATTTTAATTTACAAGAATGGAAATAATAAAGTACGAGTAAATGCATACAATAGTACACAAAATTATCTATAGGTACCTACAATATTAATATAACTTGTGCTTATATTTTTTATTTACTACTAATCTACTACTACGAATTCGATATCTACACTGCCGTTGAACATATTATTGCACCCAGGAGAGAACCAGCCAAATCCTGTCCCAAGCGAAAGTTGACACAGAAAAAGGTACTGGTAAGTGTTTGGTTGACCAGTGCTGGTGTCATACACTACAGCTTTCTAAGATCTGGCCAGACGATAATGGCCAATCTATTATCAACTCTATTATCAACATCTCTCTATTATCAACAATTGCAAACCATGATGGAAAAGCTAGCCGTTAAACAACCGAGATTGGTCAATCTCTCTAGTCCAATGCTGCTTCAGGATAACGTTAGACACCATACTTCACGACAGACGGTGGCTAAGTTAGAGGAACTGCGGTTGGAATGTCTTTTACACCAACGGTATGGTAACAGTATGGTGATACTCCCCGGACCTTGCTCTAACAGATTACCACTTTTTTCGGAATTTAGACAGTTTCTTGAAAGTAAAAAAATTCAATTCCGATGAGGCTGTCGAAACCACCTTTAAAGATTTTATTGATTCTCGCTCCCACAATTTTTTCAGCAATGGGATCAATGAACTACCTATAAAAGGTCGAAAGTGCATAGATATTAATGGTACAACATACTTCGGTTGATTAAATGTTCATAATTTTTTCGTTTTTTTTTTCATGTTTCATAAATTTTTTTTTCGTTTTAGGTTTTCCATATATAACGCTAATTTGATGTGTAAGGATCTATTAATGAAGTAGAAGAGTTGGTTTGTTTGTTTAAACACGCTTATCTCTGGAACTACCAGTCAGATTCGAAAAATTCTTTTTGTATATGATTGCCAGATTCACGTGGAATAGTATAGGCAATCTAGAATTAGGCTAGACCTCTCAGCTAGCCTTAAATATTGATTTTTATTAAGTAAGTCGGATGAAACCGCACATCCGAACTGCTTTATCCGCGTGCGCTGCGGTAATGGTAGTGATACGTATATACACTGTTCTACAAAAATATTGCTCCTTAGTACATCTAAAAAATGTCCGCGATATTATATGCCTGTCTCGTATACATAAGCCACAATAAGGTATTTTGTGTTTTTTTTTATGTTATTGAAAAGTGATTTATGAGCATTATGGTATGACATATTAATCCTTTCTAACGAAAGTTACTACATAATCAAGACAATTTTATGTAGATAAGCTTTGCCCTTTGTAGCATGTTATTTGAACGAATAGTTTGGGAGATATTGAACGACCTGTGTTGATTGTGACGCATCATAACCCTGGCCGCCCTATAAAAATATTGTCTATACTGAAGTATTATAAATAAAAAATCAGCGATTTCTCGATTTCTGTTAAATTATACGCGGGTGAAACCGCGGGCACAGCTTATATGTTAATAAAGTAAATAGACAATTCAAATTATACTTTGAAGTTGTTTATTATTTAGATTTAATTTAGTAAGTAGGTAGTAATTTAGTTTTAGTAAATTGCGACGTTCGTCTTTTCTTTTCAATATTGACCACTCAGTCCTCTTCAATGGCTATTACTGTCGTTGTCAAATGCTGAGTGAATCGGTTTTGTTACTTTCATATACACTAAATGTTGTTTAGACTACACGAACTGAATAAAATGTGACGTTGACGTTGTAAGCTATCTTTTGTTTTTGGAAGTTTATTCATCTCGTTTGTGTTACGTTTATCTATCATTTATCAAGTACTTATTTGTCCATGATAACCGCTGACTAAACATTAGGTACGCCGCCCTAGACCGCCGCGCCCGCCCGCCGCGCCACGCCGTGGCTTGTTTACGTTACACAAGCAAATAGCCATTTTTTATTCATACATACCATGATGATAACATTAAATAATAACAAAACATTAGATATATATGTAAATAATTTGTGTCGTAAATTTAAAATGCTTTTCAAATAACTTTTTTGCGTTACGATTATGCACCTACATATATAACTATATTTAGGTAATTTTGTTACCTAAGTGGTATTATTTAAATTAATTATACTACTAGAGTTCTATGTTTATAACTATAAATATAAAACAGTGTTTTCTACTGCAGATCATCTACATTTGTCGCTGTCATTCCGCTCTGTAGCTTTTTTTATCAATTATAGGATTATAGTTTTATAGCCACAGTCTCACCTGGTGTGTTCAGTGACAATTGCGTGAACGAAATTGTGAGAATTAATAATATAAGGTATTGTACGAGCTAATAAATGCATGTTATATTGTGATAAAAGTTTACATGCACATGGTATGCAACTTTGACAGACGTCCGCGCCGGGGCCCGGCTAGCAAATTTTTTTTTTTTTTTTTTTTTTTTTTTTTTTTTTTTTTTTTTTTTCGAACTGACTACACTGTTAGCCTGAGGGGCCCTGAAGCCTTTACGGCTTTTACAGCTTTACCGGGCTTGGGGGCGAGCGCTTAGGGCACTCTGGCTAGCAAACGTCACCTCGACTATATGGCCTGTCCGACGCTGCGCTAAGCCTAGATTCTGTGCGAAAAGAGAAACGTCGTAGGGTTTTAATGAACTAACCTTCGAAAAGTCTTGTTAAGCCTAACAGGAAAAAGCCAGGTATGGTATATAGGAAAGGATTTAGTTTTCTAACAATTAAAAGTATCAAAATATGAGTCTTACTGTAATTATATCGTGTTATTGTCGCTACAAAACCGATAAATAAGCACTTGCGCGTCCTTAAATGCCACGACGTTTCTTTACGCACCAACTTCAGTGAGGAAATTAGCTCTCAAGTGCAGCTGCCAGAACACACCTTTAGGTGTTTGGCGAGATTTTCAACTTAAGGGTGGTGGTAGCTACCTAGGCAGGCATTAGAAAATACCCTATCACCATGCTATGGTTTCAACACGAAGTTTCCCTCCAAAGCTCAGGCTCATTGCAGGGATTCGAACTCACGTCGATAGACGCGATGCCCCAATATAGTAAGGAGGGAGGGAACGCGCTAACCAGGAGGCGATTACGCATCTTCACAATACGACAAACAAAAATTTGCAAACTTCTTTGTTCTTGCTGAGATGGATGCTACTGTATAGCTGTCGCTTCAGTTACTACCCTGCGTGGTTCTGTAGAGGAAGGGAGATGATAGGATTATCACTACAAAGTATAAAACAAAGTCGCTGTCGCTCTGCCCTTCCCTATGTATGCTTAAATCTTTAAAACTATGCTACGGATTTTGAAGCGGTTTTTTTGATAGATAGAGTGATTAAAGAGGAAGGTTTATATGTATAATACATGCATAATATTGTAGAGCAACACTGATAAATTTAGAGGTTTCTAATGTGATGTCGTAAATAAACAAATAGGAAGATAAAGAACAGGCTACGAATAAATTGAAGGGCATATTAAACAAACAGAAGACAGATTTCATGGGTAATAATTATCTGTTAACATATTTTTATTAAAAGTTTTCTTTAGAAGATAGAATTATCGCAGATCATAGATAAGTATTATTTATGAGTCGTGGTATTCGAGTGGTTACAACTGGTATGAACGCTAATATGCTTGTATGCCGTGGGCTAGCGTGGTGTGATGATTAACGAAATGCCTTCTATCGAAAGAGTCCATTGCTCAGTAGTGGGACATTTCCACTGAATGATGAAATGTAATGGACAAGCTGTGCTTGCGGCTTCTCTCGCGATAACTACAGAATGTCGTCGTGCTGTCGCGCTCAAAAGACGGAAGCCAAAAATGCTTATTGTGGGTCATAATTTATAAGATCTACTATTATGTAGTACATTAATTACATATATCTCTTATGGTTTACTCAGCGTAAGCCATTTAAGCGCCCCAAAAACGTTTTTTTTCCGAATTGAATCACCATTATCGTCAGTGCTTATTTCGTATGTTACTATATCTAACAAAATATCCTATAACCTGGCCAGATAACATAGCTATTAATAAAAATATGTACATCACATTAGAAGGTTTCGCGTAAAAAAACATTATAATATGTATAGAAGAAGATATAGATGTAACAATAGTTTATCCGGAAGGAAAAAACGAATGGCATTATCTCTTCACTTTAACTGTGTTTCACAATAAATTAGTATTGGTGCAACATTTTTTTCCCCATATATAATTATATGTTTTAAAATATTGGACATAAGTGTTAAACTGGATTTGGAATTTGGAATTTGTAAATCGCTGATTCATACTCTCATTTTGTTATCAAGTAATAATATAAGATAGGTGTATTTTGTTTTACTAAATTAATCAGATAGACACTAGTATTGGTTAATGGAATATTCCGTTTCAATTTATAGAGAATAGGTCTAATATTCATTTTTCTACAACTATTGTTTGTTATAAATAGTATATTATCATGAGATTAATAATTATATTGCAAATTGCTTAGAATATTTTTAAAGTATAAATTATGGAATTTATAAGTACATGAGCGTATTACAAATTAATAATAAAATTATTAAATATTCGGTTTAAATGCGTAGTACATTAGCGATCCGTCCCGGATTCGCACGGGTGCAATTTTCTAATGAAGAAAATGAGAAGTGCGCTTAAGTATATTTATTTTATAACATGCCCCTATCTCCAGTGGTTTAGACTGTGCGTTGTCTGTCAGTCACTTTGTCGAGAAGAGATTCATCCAACCGAATCTTTCCTTTAATTTATGTGAATAGAAACAAAACAATTTCATTACGATAATGAATTTATTGAAATGATTAAATCAGAATTCATTGTTTTGATAATAATTTGTTGGTGTTTTATTACGTTCACCGCAACGTTTGGTAATATTTTTTGTCCTTTCATTCGGAGAGAAAACGAATAGCTCCGATACTGTACCGACTCTCGAGCACAGCATTGCTCATGGGCAAACATGGAACATTAACCAATGACAAACGCAGGGAATAACATTCGACATTGGTCAGATGAAATGTGTAAATGTGCCCCAATGCATGGGTTGAATACCTATATATATTCGAGTATTCAGGAAAGGGCACTCATAAGCACGTGTTTTTGATAAAGTCGATTCACCGTAGGCCTTCTGTAACATTTTCAGTGCATCCGAACACGAAATTTCATTGGCGAAGCCAAATTTAAAACAGACTCTTTTTTCGATGTTTTTGTCCATTATGAAATCGCAATACACACTAGATATGATCTAATTAAAAATAGCACTGTAATCTAAATGACAGATACAACTCAAACTTCGTGCCTAATTGAAATAGAGTTGAGTAAACTAAAAAAAATTAAAAAAAATCGAATTTGTATCATGTATCCATAAACAAATCATCCATTCCCGATACTTTTTGACTGAATGTTTTGTAAAAAGAACAATTTAATCAAATAAAAATCATAATAAACGCACTTATTTAATAGAATTTTGTAACGTTGCGATGAGCCACAAGCTATCTAGTTTCACTATTTTAAAGCCACTTCGGCTGGTTGATAATGAATTCGTCGAAACGATATGATTCAAATTATTAACCTCACCTTAGACCGCTTTAACGGAATTATTATGTAAGACTAATAAAGTTATTTAATTTTTCTTATTGTTATATTTATACGATGTTAGAAGCTTGGCGCCTGCCACGTCACAGAGGCACTAGCTTCTCGTCGCGTCTCGTCGACCCACTACACTGACCTCTTATTTGTTTAAAATGTTAGCGAGTGCTATCAATACTGCACTGCCTATAATGCCTCCACACAGAATGTTTACGTTTCCAGTTTTATACCATCAAAAAATAGGTAAGGTAAAACCACCAGTAATTGACACTGCATCAATAGTTGACACTCTGACGAAGAAAATTAAATATTAAGAAAAAAAAAGAAGCCAAAGATCGAGATGGCCGAAATCACTGATTACTGATATATTTTTAATGTTATAAATACATATAGGTACAGTCAGTTATAAAAGTTGGTTAACAAACTCAAGACTTCAAATCAATTTAGTATCAAATATTTAATTTTCTTCGTCAGAGTGTCAACTATTGGTGCAGTGTCAATTACTGGTGGTTTTACCTTATATGATAATAAAGTATTCTAACAAAAAAGTTTAAATGTGTTATTTAAAAATTACGTATTTTAGATTGTTTGACACATGTGACGTCACTAGCCTTCGTACCGAACCTAAATAGCTGGTGGCTATAGGCTATTTTTTTATTATTCTTCGATAAGTATCTGTTTCGTGTAAGCTATACGTTAACGATGGTGTGAGCAATTGATTCTACAATGGAAACATTACAAAGCGACTGCATCTTTTCTAGACTTACCTGCCTTGTCTAGACAATGTATGTACCTTCTAACTTAACGGTAGAATTGAGTAACACATAGAAAACTGGAGCACTGTGTTGAAGCATGTGAATATTCGCGATAAAATACAAAAAGATAACTCGTGCAAGATCAATATTAATATCACAATGAAAACAAGACAGTAAAGGCTTAAGGCATATAAAGTGGTGTAGAAGTGTATATTACGTAAAATGTCTAATTCAAGTATGATTCTCTCTCTCGAGTGACAAACATAATTTATGAAGTTCTTAATACCGAGATAAGGAATATTTACACACTCCGAGAAGGTATACAAACAGGCACCTCAGCTCTGTCTTAGTGTTATGTACACAGATAGATATAAGTATCTCGGTAATTTTACTCGTTGAGAAATCTACACCGCAGATAAAAAACGTAAACAAAAATTACATTAAAATTTTTGACACACAGTGTAAAATCCAACGCAATTCCCTATGTGTTATACAGATTTCATATAATGTCTAATCTGTCTGTCTACATGAACGTTGTAAAACTAAAACTCATGTAGGTATAGAGCACTCAAATCCACTATGTGTGATAATGGGCTCTCGAATACATCTTTGGATGTTTCTAAGTGAGGCAGTTATCTAAAAATTTCGGTATTTCCGTAATATGTTTAACCATTTGTCATACACGACATAGACACACAACTTATACTAGTCGTTTCTTTACAACTTAACGATGACCTATATTCCCCAATGGAAGTTACTTTAAGAATCAAATTTGGTATCTATTAGACGATAAGGATTTCTAAATATTATGCTGGAAGTAATTAATAGCGGAACGCTCAGTATGGGAAAAAGGATTAGGAGAGGCTTGTACCCAAAAGTAACTTCATCACAGTAAGTAAGTAACATCAAACGATGATAATAAAAATTGCAATGAGAAAAGTATTCGTTATGCCTATATAAAAATATTGTAAGTAGGTATATTTAGGACCAAATCTATGACTGCGGTAAAACCAACCTCAAACAGAAAAATTATCGTATGCGAACTGTTTCTAATAGATGCATGGCTACACCTAAGGAATAAGTTTGAATGCCTCCCGAGAGAATGTGTTTTGTTCCTTCAAATTGTAACACAGTTAAAACAGTATGGTGGTGAAATGTTCACACTTGAATCTTCGTAGATTATGCAGTTTCTAAAACCTCTTTAGGTCTGTTAATTATTATTTTTTGTATAAACAATAAACATTTCCTTCGGGACCGTTTGCTCAGGAGGTTTATTCAGACATCACCTTTTTCCAGACACACTTCGTCTAATCTAATGACACTTTCTTATCGTACGACAGATACGAAAGATGCCTTTATAATATGTGAACTTAAGTACCCAAGAAATCAACAGTCAAATAAATTTCATTTTACATATTTATGATGATAGTTTTATACAACAAATTTATTCGACTTCTAAAATTTAAGCAGTCGCGGGGAAAGCGTTTTATTTGATCAAATAAGTATATCAAATAGAAATAATATATTTGTATAGAATATTAGCAATCGACCGCTTTAAATATTTTACAGTGTACAATTTTTAAAGAATACAATTAGCGTTTAATACTCAGAAATAATGAGCTCGTGAGAAATGTAAGAATTTTTAGAATCAAATCAGTATTTCCAGAAATTACCTCCTATAAACATATTCACATACTTAAATCTTTTTATAATAGTTGTGTTGTTAGTGTAGATTAATTAAGATCAAACATCCTATTTATTTTTTGTATGTACAGATAATGCAATAAAAGTTGCTTTGGCGTTGGCCAGCGTAGTTTATATAGTTATCTTTGTACTTCGACAATTGTGTCTTTCTAGCCTAGTGATGCTCTTTATCGAGATTATAATAATAAAAAAATAGATTCAGGTACATACGGACCGGCTAGTTTTTTTATTATAATCATAATTAGCTACTTCCAACTGCGTCGCCCGCGAGATATTATTATGTAGGTAGGTACTATTTATGAAGTTAAATTAGCACGCCCAATGTTCTGTCTGTGTTTCGAAATTTCATAAAGCAGTTATACACGATTTTTCACCCTTAGAGGTGAATTGACTGAAGACTCTTTTTAGTGTATGCTTGCGTCACTTGAAAAATATCCGTCTGCAAAATTTTAAGACCAACCGTTTAAGCTTGGTTGTGTGGATTCGTCATCATTCGATATCTTATATCTATATTAATAAATCTGTAGTTCTCCATCTGTACACGCAATTCTTGTATTATATAAAGAGTACTGGTACCGAATATGACATTAAAAAATCAGTCTTTTTGCATATCCAGATTAAACTTAAAAATGACTTGACCGATTTTTATAAAATATTTTACACGGAATCTTATAATAATACTAGCTGTGCCCGCGGTTACGCTCGCATGGACTACAGAATACCGTCATTTGAGCGCACGCGTGACTGGTGCTGCCCCAAAAATGCTTATTGTGAGTGATTCTTAGAAGATAGATACATACTATCGCTGACTTTTTTGTAAGTCTTTTTAAGAACTTTTTACATGCTTTTTACTCTGAGAGCAGTGATATCTATTAATTGCCACTTCTCTCTATAGGTAAGGACTATTTTGTGTTAATCTTTTATATTTCTTTGGTTGGACCAAAAGGTCCTGTGAAAAGCCTCTTCCTCTCCCCTTATAGCTCTCCCTGTCTACCTCCGACTAGCACGCACGCCATTATAATAGTACGTAGCGACATATTATAATTATGAATACCACATAATCTCTTATCTAGGTCACTAATAATATTAGAAATAATATTATTATTCACTTCAAACACTATTTTTTCCACGTCACTCCCTCGTACGGCCGCACCGACATCTTTCTTTCTCTAAACCCCCCTCTCCATCTTTTTTGTATAGAAAACATTTTTATATTTATTATTATACAAAATCGCGTTCGCGACAATACCGGTGGCGGCTGGAAGAAAATGCCTTGTGGTATTAAGCTCATTCAAAATAATTATTGCGTAACAAAAACGCTTGCGGAACCGCAGGGCACTTCTACTATTATAATAAAACACAAAAATAGAGAAATAGTAATATACAGATATTTCATTAATCATGTAACAAATAATATATTTTCATATAAAGACATTAAACATATATTATGTAAGTATAGTTACCTATTCATATGACATGATCGCAAGGTGTGGTCTACCCTAAATCCGTGCGTTAATCTGTGGGCGCGCGGCGCCTCTGTGCCCCGCCGCCTGGATTTACCTTATCGAGCCCTCGAGTTTTCTTCGCTTACAACTCCCCTTACATTGCAGCCGAACGTATCTCACTTGTTATGTGAATATAAAAGACCTTTTCAAACAGTGTAGAGACGAGTTATCGTAACGCGAACATGACGTGGATCATTTCTTTTTTCATACAACTAATATGGCAAACAATCTTACGGCTCGCCTGATGCTAAGCGAATACTGTAGCCTATAGACGCTTGTAATACCAGAGAAATCTTACGTACTCACCTCAGAAACAAAACACAAGGTTATTTGGCTGCATCTTCGTAGTAATACACCAATCCTCCAATTTCCCTTAGTAGTTATTGCAGAACGAGTAGTATTTCCTCCATTTTATTTTTAGAATAAAATTGTAATATAGTTTTTTTATATATAAATAAAACGAATGAGGTTCTCAGCTGATCTTAAGTGAAGATGTGGCCCAAGATGGTTGCATGCTAAACCTAGTGGAAGACTGACTCTTAAGTGCAGCAACTGGAATACACGTATTGGTGCTTTCGAACATATTTTCTACTTGAGAGTTGTAGCTAGCCAGGCGGGCATTAGAAAAAGCCCTACCATGCTATGGTTTCATCACGATGTTTTCCTTCACCGAAACCTAAGCCTTATTGCAGCGATTCGAATTCACTTCAATCGACGCGATGTCCGTAAACACAGTTTAGTTACAAAACTGAATAGTATCAGTCTATACCTTCTTCGGTGTTATTCTACTCCTATAGCCGTCTACCTACAATTTTAGTTAGAATGATTTATGGTCGGCTTTTATGCGTCTTGCTCTTATTAAAAATTTCGAAAGAATATGGCTACATATAAGTCTTACATGGGAAAGAAAGTATGCAAAGCATATAAACTAAGATTTATTTGGCCTAAACAGCAATTTCACCCGTGTGAGCCGAAACTTTTTTTATAAGTCGTGAAATATCTTAACTAGTACACCACGCAGGTGTTTTTTTCTTATTAAGAATAAATTTCTTCTATTGTTGAAGGTAAAACACGCACAAAAGACAAATATCGAGTTGTCTACACTGATCATCAGCGGCTAGAGTTAGAGAAAGAGTTTCACTACAGCCGATACATCACAATTCGACGCAAAGCTGAACTAGCTGTTACCCTCGGACTATCAGAAAGACAGGTGAGTACCGTTATTTTGAATTATTTTCAGCTACTTATATTTTGAAATATATTGCTTAAAGTAAAAATTTATCAGATCTGACGTCGACACCGCCAACACGTGTGTTAGCTTTTTACCGTCTATATTTTTTTTAACATTATAATAAAAACATCAAATAATCAAACTCGAACTTTTATTTTACAATTATTGAACATATTAATAATACTCTTTATAGACTAGAAATCATATCTTTTTTAATACGAGATATATCTGATTTAAATAAGTATATCAAATATATGATACTTTAATATTTATAATTAAAATATCGGGTCTCCATTAACCCTAAAATAAACTATTCATTAATTTTATTAAAGTTATAATAGATCAATAGTTATTTAAAAAAAAAATTAACATGGTACTGGTTATACCTGTAACTATGGTAACTAGACTAGCTTTTAACTATATTTCACTTCATTAATGATTACAATTGGAATATTTTTTTATAAAATTATAATAGACGAAAAAAGAGTTATAGAAGTACATCACTTTACTTGATAGGTATCTGAAATTATTATAATATTTAAAGTGTACATTTCATAAATAAAAGCTTTTTTACGTGAAAACCATTTTGGTCATAATATGTACATTGTACAAGTAATATGAATAAAACAAGACGTGTTTATTTTTATATCACACTTGTTTGCACGCGACAAAAGTATACAACCGGATCGTGACCACCATACAATAATAGGTGCAGAAATGGCCATAGTGAGCGCTCAGACGTTTTGTGAACAACCAGTGTATAGGTAACCAGCTGCCGATAGGCTTGCTTGCAGGCTGACATAACAGCGACGACCGATGATGGATTGCCGACCTCTTGGTGTATGCCGTTTTTTAAGGATTGTTGCATGTCGTGCTACTATTAAAAAAAACTTCCATTTTATTTCAATAACTATTTTCCTTACAAAATATCGAGTTAGAAATGATATTATAGAAATTTTTAAGTAATCTCATAAGTTCCGATTGCCATAGTTCGACAATTAAATATATTTTCAGTTACTTCCTATAGTAGTCGGTATATATTAGAAACAAAGTTTAATAAAAATATCGTTCAAGAACCTTCTGTATAAAAATATTAGCAGACAAAGTATAAAAGAAAACGTTGTTACAGGTAAAAATTTGGTTCCAAAACCGACGCGCCAAGGAAAGGAAACAAGTGAAGAAACGCGAAGAAGTCGTTATGAAAGAGAAAGGTGACCACGCATCACTTCAGCACGCTCAGCTTCACCACGCTACCATGTTACATCATCAACAGATGATGAATGGTATGATGCATCACCATCATTATCACCAAGGGGTGTTGCAGGGCGTACCCGAACCCTTGGTGCCGGGCGTGCCTCCTGTGCCTCTGCTGTGACCGCAAGCCTATTGTGAACACAATGATAACTTTGCATTGTAACAACGACCAGTGATTTTTATTTTTATTCCTTTAATTGACATTACTATGTATTTAAGTACGACATGACCTTAAAAATGTGTGATTTTAGTGCAATCTCATGGGAAACGTGTCGATTTAACAACGTTATAAATTTCAAATTTATTAATTTAATACTCTTAGGTGCTACTTCGATAGTTACCTAACAGCTATGAGCGAATGCACTTACCCAATGTTCTGGTTAATAGGTTTTTTCTTTAATGATCGACACATACTCCTATTTAATAGCTATTACACCGTTATTGAAATAGCCTTTTAACCAGAACTGTTTATGCCATGTTAGCCTTTATATTAGTGCTGAAATTAGACATCTAAGTGTTCACGCCTAATAGCTATATTATGTACTTTGTTCCAAGAAGTACGAATAATTCTAATATGAATTTTGTCATTTGAATGTAAATATAGAATACTATATTTTTATATTATTATTATTATAACATTTAAATATAAACTTAAAAGTTTAAGGTTAATTAAAGCTTCTCAAATGCTACAAGTGATTTCTGTTTTCAAATGTTTGGTTTTTGCTAATTAAAATTTACAGTTCACAGAGTAATAATGATTTGGCTTTCAATAAAACACAAGCCGTTGAACAAGACAGTCTGATGTAATGTATTTTATTCGTAATTTTATACAATTCAGTGCTATATTTTAAATAATAGCCCATCCATTATAATTATAATAGAGTAAGAATCTCATACAAAACTATGTGGAGAAAATAAATTTGTATTTCCATAATTTATACATTTGTAGCGTTGAGGAGTGGGTGCGATGATTTTTTTACGTTGAATGAGATTATTCTTAGATGTAATAGTTTTGTAAATAGTAGTTTAAAATTTAGATTCAATTATAATTATTACCTACTATGCCAGTTTGTTTCTGCAGCATTGACACAGAAAGACATTTAGTCCACTAAAACTATGTGACTTGACTTTGTATTTAAATATTATAATCGAGGTGGGTTTTGTATTGAGTATTTCGACCATAATCGTGTAGGTTACAATTGAATTGTTAATGTTTTACAATAATTTATTTATTGATTTCCATTCCACGGATGTAAGATGATTTGTTTATCATTTTGTTTTGTGAGGTATAATATGAGTAAGGGTGCGTGGTGCTAACAGTATTTTATCATAAAACTATTCCGTTTTATGAAGGTTCAGTTTTAAATATTCTTTTACAGAGTGATAAGCGATCTATAATTTTGTGGTTGTTGTAAAATGTTGTGTTGATGTTTGTGAATCTTTTGTAACACTTGAATTGTTAGAATATATGCTGCACTGTCACGAAACACATTTGATAAACTAAATAAATCCATGTTAATCAACTTTAAATTGTTTCTATGCTTTTAGCAATAACTCCTTTCATTTATAGAATCTACTCTTCTCGCTATTAATAACCCCATCAATGATATTATATACCGTTGTTTCACATCTAGAATTCATCTAGAGTTCATGAATATCTTTTTCCTATATTTCTGTGTAAATATAAATAATATCAACGATATTAAAAGATTTTTGCAACATTATTGATACCAGAATTATATTATTATTATTCTACGATTAAAATTGAATTGATTAGACTTCAGAAAATACGAGTAAAAAGAGCTTTTGTAATACCTAATTGGCTAGAATTGCATATATACGACTACACCTAAGATAATCATAAATTAAAAATATCTATATACAAAATTTGCCAAGAGCATGTCAGGCCACGCGCAGGGAAGAGCTTTCCGTAATTGCTCGTCACAATAAGAGAGTGGGCTTTAAGCAATTTTAAAATAACTTCTCCAATTACATTTTATAATTTGTTTGACTACTACTCGTTAACTTGTAAAGCCTACTTACCTCTGATAGTTTTCCTTTTAACTAATTTATATATGCTAATACTATGGATATTTTCACATATCCAAAAACAATCATTTAGCTGCATCAACACATGACTCTAACAAAAATTAGCACTTTAAAGCTATATTTCGCAGACGGATCCCTGAATCGAAAAATAGTTTTCACACACCCGCAATATTTTTGATCGAACTATCCAACGACAACCTACACGATGTGATAGACGATCAAAAAACATTCCCACTTTACGTGTAGCGGAGGTATCTTGAACAACTTTTTTTTCCAAGATTTTATTTTACCACTTCGTCGGCGTGATTACTATATTACCGATATTTACATTTATATTACGTAATTATTACCCATACCAAATTACAACATTCTAGTACCAGGAATCTTTGACAGACAGACTGACAGACGGACATAGCGAGACTATAAGGGTTCCTTGTTGACTTTGGAACCCTAAAAATGAAATAATGTACTCTACTTCATAATTAAAAGTGACAATTGACTAGTTTAAAAACAATGTGTAATGTTTAGTTTACACCGGAAACGTGGAGGACGTAAGAAATTAATGCTTATTTTAAAATTACAGTCATAATAGAAACCAAACATGAATTTTCGATATTAAGAATCGTCTTAGGGCTGAACGTCTATATTAAAAATACGAATAGGTAATATACAATCGTATATACTTATTAAACTAGGTATTTTATGAAGTAAAAATTTTTTTCTGTTGTGTTTTGAAACTCGATGAAACAAAAAAGATACAAACACCTACATCTATAGGATTAGTCTGCGAGAGAATGAGATAGAATACTTTAAACAGTGTTTCCTATAGTTTACTTTCGTGAAGGTTTCACTTATACCGCGTGTGAAATGTTTATTTTACTTTTGTAAAGTCTCTCAAATGAATGAAGTTGATTATATTATGCATTGCCTACAATGTATTCTCAATTAATATTTCACTATTTTATCATAATACTTAAAAACCTGTTCTAATTATATTTACATTGAAATAGATCAAATCTAGTCTTGGCATTGTTAACATATTAATGAAAGTATTGAACAGAAATTAAACATATCCTGCCTTACTTATGAACTTTGATTAAATGTAAGCTTATCCTTACATATGTTTTCAGTTTCAGTATGGAATAGACAAAGCGAGAAATACTTTAATCGGTGTTGAAATTTTGACAGATTTAAGTAAGGCCGTAATTTTCTTATTTATTTATCTAAATAAAGTTATACGATAATTTAGTAAAAAATCTTTAAGTTTAATATAGGATATACTGTGTATAAAATTATGAAGATTCAAGAAACTCTATTATTTATGTAAATAATTACTAATTTAAAAATGGTACTTAATTTAATTTACACCCAAAGAGTATTCATTCAGATAATTTGCCATATTTCACTTTGAGGAGTTATTGTT
Source organism: Saturnia pavonia (assembly GCA_947532125.1). NCBI lineage: Eukaryota > Metazoa > Arthropoda > Insecta > Lepidoptera > Saturniidae > Saturnia > Saturnia pavonia. Next base: position 10,998,458 of record OX383900.1, on the reverse strand, counting down.
TTTTTGTGCTTTGAGGGTATATATTTTTCCTTTTTTCTCGAGTCAACCCTAGAAAGAGGCGTTGGCAACGCAGGGAGGAATGTGAATGCGCTAAACGTTGAGCAAACGAACGCTTATTGAGGGCATTTTGAGAGCACCATCAAAGACACCGCAGCTTTGTATCAAGCCGCCTACCAGATATCTTGACCTATACTACAAACTTAAACTGTACAATATTTAAATAGATACTAACATTTTATTTAGGCAGGTTTTAATAATCGCGGAAGATCACTTGCTATAGTCATAATTTGGGCTATAAGCATTAATCTAGTTACTGCATTAATGGTAGAAATTTATATCTTCAATTAGCTGAAGTATTATTTACCATCAGAATTGTACATACCTATATGTATAACAGGGAATAATTCATTAAACTTTGCAAATTAAGAGCTTATGTTATTGGATTACCAATTAATATCAATATCTCTGCAGATATTGGTCAAAACCTGGTCAAAACGTTAATACGCTAAACCCAGAAAGAGGATTTCCTACCAAGAGTAACTGTCGAAAAATTTTTTGGTGCTTGGCGACAGATGTTAATCTTGAACTACATACTTACAGACGTTCTTTGATTTCATCGAAATATTTCCCGTCATCGAACGCTTAGGTTTATAAGACTACCAACTCATTAACTACTATTCCAGTATTTGGATTCCTCTTTAAGAGAAATTAGAACGATTAAATTTTCTAATTATTTGAGATTGTGAAATAAATTATAAGAACTGCAACCATTTTAGGTTACTCGAATCTAAATTACTACATATTAAGTCACTAGTCAGTTTAAATTAGTCAAAGTAGAGATATAAATGTATAATATGAATATATTTCTCAATGTCTTGTGAGATTTTTAATTAATATTGGAGCCTAATGCCTAAATGCTTAAGTATTGTGTACTAAAACCCATATGAAACTGTATTTTAAACGAAATTGTTTGTGAAATACCTATGGTCACTAATACGAGGAGGGATCAAAAAGTAGTGAGAATGAGATAGAATATAATGACTATGGATAACTTAATAATTTATTTTTCTACATAGTTTCCGAGTCTCTCTACACACCGATTCCAGCGCTTTTCCAAGGCTTCAATCCCTTTCACAAAAAAAGTTTTGTCTTGGTCCTGCAAAAAACTCTCCACGGCATCCATCACCTCGTTATCGTCTTCGTACCTGTTTCCCCTTAAGTATTTTGTCAATTTGGGGAACAGATAAAAATCGCTAGCCGAATAGCTAGAATCTTCTTGAAACTTGTCCAACAATATCTTCAAATTGCCAAGTCGATTTTGTTTCTGAATGTCGGTTAACATTCTCGGCACCCATCTTGCGGAAACTTTTCTCATATTCAAAGATTGTTTCAATATTGATTGAATACTTCCATATGAAATGCGTGTTTCTTGAATTAAGTATCGGATGGTAACTCTTCGATCGCTCAATACAATTTTCTCGACTTTCGCAACATTTTCTTGGGTGCCTGACGTCGATGGACGGCTGCAACGATGTTCGTCTTCCGTGCTCGTTCTCCCTACTCGAAATTGAGAAGCCCACCTTGCGACAGTGGAATACGGCGGAGCAGACTCTCCTAATGTTGCCTCCAAATCGCCATGAATCTCTTGCGTCGTTAACTTTTTTAAACAGAGGTATTTAATAACGGCTCGTACTTCGTTTTTCTCCATTTTCTAGAACACGTTCCGAGACGAAGCAAACAAATGATTACATTCAGAAAAAAAAAGAGAATCGTTTGATCCCTTGATCCCTCATTGATCCCTCCTAGTAAATTATTAATACTCATTTATCGAATCAGATATTGGTCAGTGCTCTTGAATACGTTTTCTAGAAACGTGTGCGAACTACTTAGAACTACTTAGACAAATCTTCACCAAACCTGATAGAGATATAACAAAAGATTATTTGGACTGTAGCCTACGGTATTAATCACTCGGTGACCCCACAAAAAGGATTCCCATGAGGGTTGACAACATGAAACTATAATACGATAAAACAACTTTGAACGAATCACAAGATATGTTGTAAATTAACGTATTTAGACGTATATTAGGGCGCGACCACCACGTTGTACTGTGATCACCACACAGAGGCCCGACTCAAAACAAACACGGCCTCGCGTGTTTACTCTTTCCCTGGGTGTGTTTGCATTTTGACAGCAGTCTCACAGGTCGTTAACACATCGCGGCTAACTGGAGGATACAATCCCGTACCCGCTATGCTCATTGTATTAAATCATAAGACACGTAATTAAAAAGTGCAAACATTCAGACGAGTCACCGGAAATAATCTGAAGAGGCAACCTTGAAAATGTAACCACGTGTAATAAATACTGTTAGTGTATATAATGAGGCGTAAATTAGGTGCAAAGTTATTTAGTGGTTATCGATGTACTTTTTAATGTTGATAAATTAGAAGCAATGGTGGCTCAGGTCGATCGACGTGAGTTTGCATTCATGTAAAGAGCATGAACTTTCTGTGAAGGATAACATCGTGGTGAAACCATAAACTTGGAAATAGGTTATTTTCTAATGCCCGCCTCGCTAGCTATTACCCTCCAGTTAAAGAACCAGTCGTCAAGCACCAAAATGTGTGTTCCGGCAGCTGCACTTGAGAGCCAGTCTACCACTAGGCTTAACGTGTTACCATCCTATTTTTAGGCCCTAGGGCCATATCGTCACTTAAGACCATGGAGGTTGTGGCCAAATAAAACTTACCAGTGATTCTTATAAAGAATAAAATAGAAGCAAGTTATGGATTGGGTTGTGTGAGGAATTTTATTTGTATAAAAGAAGTGAATACTAAGATAACAGATGATAGAGAAGAGTAGAATAGGAATACATATGTGAGTGCAAGCGAACAGTATATTGCAGATCGGAGATCCTATAAGATAAAATATATATATATAAGATAACATTGAATTATGGTAAGGTTAAATAAAATTGTAACTCCATTAAGCTAGATGTGTATCAGATATTTTATGTGACTATCCCAAATACCGGACAAAAGTATGTTCCACTTGCAAACAATTTATGACATGGGAATACCTACTTCGCGAATCAGGAAAGAACAAGTTACAAGAATTTAGTATCTTAACTTTGTCGTCCCAATAAATACATCTTGGATAATTTATTGTATGTTCATAAAATGTAGATACTTTTGAACTTGTAATTGACAGCACAACCCAAGCCCGTTGAAGCTGTAAAAGCTGCAAAGGTTCAGGGCCCCTAAGGCTAACAGTACAGTCAATTCGATAAAAGAAAATGTGAATTTTTTTAAGGTCTACAATTATTTAGTACATTAATTTGACATATCTCTTATGGTGTACTCAGAGCAAGGCATTTAAAAGGTCTAAATTTGTATTTTTCCAATTTGATACACCAATATCGTCACCACTTGTTTCATATGTTACTTATGTTACAAAATATATCATATGCTAGATAGAATAGCTATGAATTAAAATAAAAAACATGTAAATTAGATAAGTGGTTTTAGCGTGAAAAAAAGCCTTAACGGACAGACAGATAGAGATACGTTGAGTTTTATAATATGTATAGAAGATGCAGTGGAAGACGTAGCTTAAAGATTCTGAAGACTACTTTTTTAGTATATCTTTCTGCGCCTTTCATGTTTATAAAACTCCGTGCAAATCATATTAAAGTTTATTTGGAACTTATAATATTGAAATTGTTAATATTGTAATATTGACTGCACAGTCTCCAGCAACAGGATTTCTTTCATCGGTCCACTGGCTTCATATTAACGAAAATAATTTAATAGAAATAAGGGTTGCAACCAGGTCATGTAAACAAATATCCGCTTCACCAGGCTTGGGGGCGAGCGTTTAAGGCACTCAGCCGCGAAAGCATTGCAATAAGTTTGGAGGGCGCCTAAGTGGCCGGACCTCGGCTCGGACTGTTGCGCGTATGCAAAGAAGTCGCGATCTGGCTAATTCCCTATTATTCGATCTAAACTAACTATGCATATATACATATTTCTTCTCCCTGGGAGGAGGGAAGGAACATATGTATGTGTATTTAGTAATCTGAAAATTATTGTCTAATCAGACTAGGCAAAAAAAGAAAAAAAAAGGTCCCTTACAGAACCTATATACCTATGTGGCGTGCATGTGTGTATGATGCAGTGTGATGTGTGTCTGTGATAGCTAGTGAATGTAGGGTCACTGTATCGCGCGAGCGGCTACTTGGCTCAAGGGTTCTATGCCGATTGATTGAACCTAAGTTTGGGTTGCCGCAGAAGAAGGGCGGTCGTGGCGGGTGTGCGGGAAAGAAGTTAACCGTACGTCCCCTACGGAGGGAACGGTTGTTTGGAAGGCGTGGGCGCGTAAAATTGTTAGCTTTCTCGATGTCGTCGTCGGGATCGATAAAGAGATTTCTTGGACGGCGTTTATAACGTTGGACAACTGGGATCGAATTGTCTGAGATGTAGTTAGCGATGGCTTTTACGAGTGGATTGGGATGATTCGAAGCATTATCGAAATATCTCCTGGTGAGATATTTCTCATAGGCTTCTATCGAGTGAAGCCCCATATCTCGATGGAGGTCATTGTTCCTTACAAAAGCTGGAGGATTAAGAAGGCGACGGAGAAACCGGTTTTGTACTCTTTGTAGCTTAACAAAGTTGTTTTTAAACATATGTGCGAACGCGGCGCAACTATATGTCAAAATCGGACGGACACACATCTTGTACAGTGTAAGCTTATATCTTAGGGACATTTTGCTTGTCGAACTGAACAAGGGTCGCAAGCGGGAAAGGATCCAGATTTCACAAAAAAGAGATAACAACAACATAAATAGATTCACAAAAAGGTCACCGACAGCTTATGTCTGTCTTCTAAGGATCACCTAAATTAGTATTTTTGTCTTTAAAATAACTGGCGGGTGACAGACATGGCGGAGGCAGTAAGATTCGCGAGTGCGCTCGACCGACCGCATTCTGTAGTTCACGCGAGCGGAGCCGCGGGTACAGCTAGTACATTATAATTCGTCAATAAATAAACATTTTTTTTCTTTTCGCGTGCCGATGAGAGCCTAGCCGTATTATAGCAACTCTAAACTAAATTCAAAAGAACCGAAGTCCTACTCAGATCAGTTAATCATCATTTCAGCCGAATGATGTCCACTGCTAGATATAGACAACTCCCAAATATGACAATAACGACCGTTCTGTGCTCTCGGATCCAGTGGCCATCCACAAACAACCTTCACCATGTCATCGGTCCATCTTGTGGCGGGTCTGTCCACGCTGCGTTTTCCGGTACGCGGTCGCCACTGAGAAGTTTTTGGCACTGGGCTATGCTCGGAGTTTCTATGCGCGATCGAATCAGAAATGAGGAAATCCATACATGAAACAAAGTCACCGACATAGCCCTAAGAATTGCTAGAAATAAGTGGCAGTGGGCGGGACACGTAGTTCGTAGAACGGATGTCCGATGGTATCAGTTATAATAAGTAGCTAATCTGGCTAAGCTAGAATGTCACGTGTTTTGACAGTCTCGTGGCGCAGTGGTAGTAGGTCCTACTATTCAGCCAAAAGGTTGCGGGTTCAATCCCCGCAAATGACTGATTTTGTATGATGAGCATAATTATTGTCAAGTGCGTGTGTCCTGAGTGTTAAATATACATATATATACTAGCTGTGCAAGCGGTTTTGCTCTCGTAAACTATAGAATACCGTCGGTCGAGCGCAAGAGTGAATCGTGCTGCCCCAGCTGAAAAAACGGAAGACAAAAATTCGTATTGTGGGTGATCCTTATAAGATAGATATATGCTATTGCTGACTTTTTTGTAGGCCTTTTTAAGATCTACAATTATGTAGAAAATTCATTTGACATATCTGGTATGGTTTACTCAACGTAAGCCATATAAGTGCGCAAATTGCGTTTTTTTTTAAATTGATTCACCTCTATCGTCACTGCTTATTTCGTAGTTACTTTATCTTACAACATAGTTACCCTATAACCTGACCAGATAACATAGCTATGAAGTGAAATAAAAACATGTACCTATTCCCGCCACGACGCCCTCTACTGCGACAACTCAAGCCTAGGTCCGATCCATCGGTATGGAGCCCTTGAGCAAAGTAGCCACTCGCGCGATATAGTGACTCTAAATTCACTAGCTATCACAGACACACAAGACACTGCATCATACACACATGCACGCCACACAGGTACATAACATAGAATATCAGCTGTTACCATTACCTATGCATTAGTTTGGCAGTAAATAGCCGTGTGTGAAATTGTGTGAAAAAGTCAATGTTGGTAATGATAAACTTCAAAGAGAAACACAGCAGTAACATTCTTACTATAGGACAAGAAAACATGTTGCGGTCAAGCTTTCGCAGTCCAAATTTATTGCTTCTACCAGTTTTCATAGTACAGGCTAAAGCATAATCGAAATATATTAGAAGCCACTGAATATGCTGAAACTTTAAATGTATAAAATCTGCACTACTATAATAACATCACTACAAACAAAGCTTTATACAAATTGACCATTAACTTATCTATGAAACAAGCTAAAGATATTTTAAATGCGTATAACAGGTAATCAGTTGTTATCATGTGCATTATATTTAACTAGGTGGGTTTAATCCTCATGATTTGATATCTTGATAAAGTCTGGATTATCGGTGAACATGAAAGCGGCTAAATTAATTTTTAATCCAGTCTTCCCTCCGTCACTTGGTCATATCTTGGGTACGTAGGCACACAAACTATATGATACGACGTCGTTCGCTATCAACCACGAATGCCGACATTACACACTCGATTTGTTTTATGTTAAAATAAATAATCAAGATTCAGTTTTCTTTAAATCTTAACTTTAATAATATAATCTTTATATATAATTTATGATAAGCATAATAATTCAATTTTTTTAAGCAGATATAAGGTATATGTATGTATTTTATACACTTTTTAGCACATAGCATGAAAGATAATAAATTAATCTGGAAGAAAGTCAATGTATAAGTCAATAGTTCCATTTATACCTACATCATAAGTAGTTCTCAATAATATAATGTATTTTTATCTTGGTTTTAACGGATATTTTTAATGATTTTTTTCGATTTGCTTATAATTATTTGACGAACTCTAAAACTGAACACTAAAAACTAAGTCGGTTGTTCATAAAATACCATGAAAACTAATTGGACTAATTGGAGATATTTTTTCCTATCAGGTAGACCTTTCTATTATTATTCAACTCTTTACCTGAACAGAATAGTTACAAATTTTGTATCTCTGCCTATAGAGACATTCAAAAAGTCCTATTTAGTCGATCTCGTCCATTATTTACAATCCATCGTCCATTGTAACAATAATTTCAATTAGACAGTTCAATCTGGGAGTAGAGACTTTTGTAAGACTTTATATGGTGAAAATATACCTATAAATTAATATTGAAGTGAAACTTCTTATGCGACTTCCAAGCGTTAAACGTTTAACGCACATTATAGGTCACTCCGCTTTGTGTGACCCAGAGCGAGAGAGTAAATGTCGGAGAGTATATTGCACACTGTTTAAATAAAATAGAAAATGTCTTTTAAAATGAAGTTTCACTTCTATCGTGTGTGAATCGCACACACACCTTTTTTTATTCATTATTACATTAATAATAAGCAATGATGGCTCAGTGGTAGCGTGTACGACTTCGCGTCGTTTGACGTGAGTTCGAATCCCTGCAATGAACCTGAGCTTTTGGTGAAGGAAAACATCATGGGGAAACCATAGCATGGTGGTAGGGCTTTTTCTAATGCCCGTCGGCTAGATACCACTGTCAAGTTGAAAATCTGTCGCCAACTACCAATAGGTGTGTTCCGACAGCTGCACTTGAGAACCAGTATTCCACTAGATTTAGCGTGTTATCATCTTGGGCCACATCGTCACTTAACAACAGGTGAGATTGTGGCCACTACGCCAACCTATAACGATAAAAAACGCCTTTAAAAGTAATAAAAAAATATTTTTACTCTAAGTATTTTTTTCCGTGAAACGCGGTTTGACGTCATCATTCATTAAATAAAACTAAGGTTAAAGGTATTATGTGCAAAGAAGACTTTAGTAGAATTTAAGTTATGAGATTTATTTATCATAGATAATTTTAAAGCCACTATTTCTACGCTTAGTAATAACTTTAGAGTCATTTATCAAAGGACACTCAACTATGTATTTTCTTTGAACGATGATGTATATAACATTTTCTGTATGACGTTTACAATCGCGTGACTCACAGACAAAAAAATTGGGAACTAAAAATTTAATAAATTAACAATTATTTTTTCCAGCTTTGTATTGTTTTAGGTTTTTATAAATATACCAATATTATAAGATAATTACATTTAAAGTTTATACTTACTGTCTACTCGCTAATTGTATGTAAGGATTAGCTATTGAAAATCAAAGAGAATTATGTAAATTTAATATATATAAGTATATTTATATAGATATATATAGAGGTAAGTATATCCGTTCGATTTATCAGCATAAGTGATACCGCAATGCAACTTCCCTTGACAACTGATTATATTATCTAATTATACATTCTGGATTATAAACTCATTATAACTGAATAACATGTGAAGAAAATGTTATAATTAATTCGAGTAGACAGGAAAAATACAACTTGATTTCATACGCTTTGGACCCTAACATATTTAATTATTAAAACATAAAAAACACATTAAATGCAAGGTGTATTCGTCAAGTCACGAATTTTTTGGGTACATAATAACAATAAAAACACGAGTAATTCAACATTCTATCATAAATAAAGTTATCAGCATAGAATTTTTAAACAGATATGAGGATTTTATTAAAACGGAAAGAGATAGTGACGTAATGTTTGTAATATTATGGTATAGTTACCTTAAAAAATCCAGAATAGAGTTGTTTTGTAATCTCACTTCTTTTTATGGACGCTGGTAGTTCTTGATACTGGTAGGTAATATCCAATGAAATAACGGCGTCTTTGATAAATACGGATACCTACTGTTCCTTCCTTTACTACAATAAGAGTTATATTGAAGTGAAACTTCTTATGCGACTTCCAAGCGTTAAACGTTAAACGTTAAAAGGTTTACGCACATCGGTCTATCCTCTTTGTGTGAGCCAGAGCGAGAGAGCAATATGTTATCGGTCTCTCCTCTTTGAGTGAGCCAGAGCGAGAGAGTAAATGTCGGTGTGTATATATATTGTACACTGTTTAAATAAAATAGAAAATGTTTCAGTTTCACTTTTTATCGTGTGTGAATCGCACACACACTTTTTTTAATTACTAGCAGTGTCAAAACGGTTCCGTGTTAAATTTATTTGACAAACTCTCGTTCCAGTTCTCGTACTTGTCTACTTGCATGTAGCTTGCCAGATTGCTTGACATTCATAGTTACTGCTCCGCTCTTTACAGTCTGAGCGTGAAATTATATAGCCTCGTGAATCTGGCTATCATATACAAAAATAATTTTAGGATTCCGACTGGTAGTTCCAGAAATTAGCGTGTTTGTTACAAACAAAAATTTCTTCCGCTTAATATATTAGTACTAGCTGTACCCGCGTTTAATTTAAAATAAATCGCTGATTGATGATTTATAATACTTCAGTATGGACAATATTTTTATCGGGTGGCCAGGGTTATGCGTCACAACTGACAAAGCTCGTTCGCACCACTACTATACTCGTACATCTATAATCATAGTCCCGAGCCTTATTTTACTTATACTTATTTTAATTATACATTATCTCCCAAACTATTCGTCCAAATAACATGCTATAAAGAGCAAAGTTAGCTACATAAAATTGCCTTATGATGAAGTAACTTTCGTTCGTAAGGATTAATATGCCATGTCTAATAATAATGCTCATAAGTCACTTTTCAATTTTCAATAATGTCACAAAATTCTTTTTAGTGGCTTATATATAAGAGATAGGCATATGGTATCGCGGACTTTTTTTAGATATACCAAGGAGCAATATTTTTGTAGAACATTGTATTTACGTATCACTAACCATTACGCCAGCGCACGCGGATAAAGCAGTTCGGGTGCGCGGTTTCGTCCGACTTACTGAACAAAAATCAATATTTAAGGCTAGCTGAGAGGTCTAGCCTAATTATAGACTATAAATACCATTCCACGTCAATCTGGAAATCATATACAAAAATAATTTTTTGAATCTTACTGGTAGTTCCAGGGATTAGTGTGTTCAAACAAAAAAACAAAACAAAACTCCTCCGCTTTATTATAATAGTATAGAAGTATAGTTAGATGTATTTATTATTATTTCTTCGAAATGTGTACATGTCAGCATGAAGTAAAAATGTATTTATTGAATAGTTGACAATTTATATTTTACTAGCACTTTTTCAGCAGTTTTCCTCGCGTCAAAATTGAGTTATGTAAGTATCATCTTTTTACTTTCTAACTGAATTGCTAAATACCAATTTTCCTTAATCTATCTTCAAATATGACGAATCTTCTTACAAACCTTCAACACCCTAGGGGTTGAATTTCCAAAAATCCTTCCTTAGTGTTCACCTACAGAGTAATAGGAACCCGCATGCAAAGTTTCACGGTCCTAGTCCCAGTAGTTTGGGCTGTGCGTTGATATTATGCCCGTCAGTCAGTTAGTTATCCTTTTATATATAGATTTAAAAATATGAGTACTAAAACTATATAAGTATAATATTTTAATATAGTGAAGTAATGAAGTTTTTATTGGCCATAAAAATCTGTAAAAATATTCAGATATTCTAATTCATTACAGTTATTATACAATATATTATTTGATGGTAAATATGAGTATAGAGCAGTTTAAAAACAGCAACGAAAGGTCAGTTCTAATGATAGCTGTCTCCATTATCCCGACCTTCATATGACCTCGATGAAAGCTACCGGGTCACAGATTATGAATTGGCCGAATCCAAATACACTATGTGATTAGTCACTTTGACGGTATTTTGTATTATATACGGTTCCATCGTAATCTAGTCGATCAGCATCTTATATCAGCGTAGCATCAAGTATAATCGCAATTTTTCAGTTTGCTGTTCGGCTGAGACTTGTAACAAATGAAGGTAACAAAATGGACCAATGAAATTGTACAATGTTTGTACAAACAAACAGGTACAGGTGAATCTGCTTTGGATATGCCATATAGCTATAAGTACCTAAGTGGCTAAGTTGTGGTCTCCTTTAGCAAAACTCTTGTAAATCGTTCAGTCTAAATATTAGACAAATAAATAAAATACGACTAAAATAAATAATATATAAAAAAAATATTGATTAGCAACCTATATATTGAAAAACTATCAACACCATATAAATTTAGTCTGTGATCAACGTTACTTACAAATATATGTATATACAGCAAATATTGATATTTTAACGGTACCTATACTTAAATTAATACTAAAATTTGTGTTTGTATTAAAGATACAATTTTTTTAAATATTATCACTTTTTACAGAAATGTTAAAGTTAAGTGACATTAGCTGTTTAGATTTTTAATAACACTTAAAAATGAATATGTGATGCGATTTGACGCGCATCAAGATTTATTTTTATAGCCGTTTTAATTTATAGACCGCTGTAAAATACAACGAATCGCTGTCAATCGAAAACTGGGTACACGACGATGGTATCTTTGTCTCTATATAATATGTTATAATACATTATGTACAGTGTTAAATTGATTCAGAGTATTTTTCTATGTATATCTATGTCATTTTTCTCATCACTTTTTTTTGGCTATAGATATGAGAATCATTTAGCGGATTACATGTGTGTACATTATCTACCTCTCCTAGGTACCTTCAGACATGTTTTCCTGTAAAGATTTAATAGTGCGAATTAAAATACAGGTAAATTAAGTAAATTTAGTTATACTATTGTGTGGTTATTTTATATTCATGACCGAAATATATTTTGTTATAAGAGCTTTAATCTCCAAATATGGTAAATTTTAAACAAAATATTTTAACGGTCCATTCATTGTTTTATTTGAAGTAAACGGTAGATAATGAAAGAAGATTTGTAAGTTAGACAAAGGCGGTACCTTAAAACTATCGACTTTAAACAGGCACAGCATTTTAGCACGTGATCATTTTGCGAAAAAGAACTAACTTGTCGGTAAAATTCAAAGGGAAATAATATTGAAAAGGCATCGAAACTAGTCAAAATATGTACAAACGCGGGCCGTAATAGCCTAAACAATAAAAAAATTGGATATCTTATTTAAGTATTAACAATAAGCGGGTCTGCATTTCGTCTGGGGTTTGCTTCGGACAATAGTTCGTTTTACGACGTCATAAAACCAATGTCTTTGTCCATGGTTCGGTCAATAAACGTAGTTCGGTGATGCCCTCTTACCAATGAATTTAAAATTGGGTATGTAGGTAAATAACTTGATCTTCAGCTGGTTCGGTTAGTGAATATTATTTACAGATAGGTACATAACACAAATAGTACACTATATTATATAGTATATTATTGTACGTACTAATATGTACAAAATATAAGGAGGCCGTTATAATTTGTACAAGTGCATAATATATCATCGCTATGCTAAATGGAAGTTCTTTCAACTTTTTGAATACATTGGGTTATTCGAAAAAAAACAAATTATTACCTTTTTTTGGACTTAAAATTGTAATATACACATACACTTGCGGTTTCACCGGCATTAAATATGAATTATGGTTACTGCTTCGCTTCTTCACCTACTACTACTATGTAACGCAAAATGAATTAGACAAATCGCACTTCTACTTCCTGAATTTAGCGCAATTAAACATACAACTCTCCAAATATATAATGTTAGTATACATGTATAGATATGTATATATAGACCTATACTACTATAATAAAAAGGTAAAGTTTGTAAATATGTTTGGTAGGAGGTAATTAATAAAATGTTTACTGATTTAAAAAAATTAAAATGTACCAACATAACATAACATTATAATTTTACATTATTTAACATTACTACTAACATTAACATATGTAACATTATTACTTAATAAATAGGACATATCGGATATTAATCTTAAATAAAAACCCAACAATTATAAGTAGTAACTTATCTAAAGGTGTTGAGAATATGAGAATTAAGTACTTAGATACACATAAACAAGAAATGTTTGTTCCTATATATTTCTATAGCTTCCAACGTAAAATTGATGTATATATAAACAATGCATTTTTTATCACTCAATAAAGGAATTTGTTTTATTTAACAAGTTAAATTCGTTGGGGATTTTTCCATCTGCAGTAAATGCTACCTGCGTTACTTAGGAATAATTTGCCAACTAGTTAATTGTCCGAGGCCGGTCCGGTTGTAAAGTCAGGTCTAAAATCCGTTGTTTGAAAGTTAACCTGCGAGAAAATCCCTTTAAGAAAGAGTACACAAATCTATTGTAATATTTTGTCAAAGCATACCGACACAATGAACGTGCTAAACAGTCGGGACTGTCTTAGTCATCGGCACAGAAACTCATAATTGAATTATGCTTAATGCTTATTTGAAAAAATAATAGGGCTGTTTAAAAAAGTCTAGGTAGGTACAATAATTTTATAACTTATATTAATAAATCTGTGGTCCTGTCTGTACATGTAATTTTTTATCCAAATTTTTTGATATACTTCCTATATAAACGACACTGATCACGAATATGCCATTAAAAATGCTTTCTCTGTCTGTCTGTCTTTTGTATGTTCGGATTTAACTAAAAACAGATTGTCCAATTTTTATTAAATTTCTACATGGGAAGCTTGTGTTATTGATCAATTGATAAGCTATAAAAGCATTTTCAATAAGAAACACTTTTGAAAGACGTAAGTAATAAAATAACAACCGATTTGTATGAAATTTTGTAGACGGGAAGCATAAGGTCATTCCATAATTAATAGGATATAATAATCGTCATGAATACTTTGAGAAATCGTAAAAAAAGAATTTTCATCCGATTTTGCTAAAATTTTGTATACGAGAAGTATAACATATTAATCGTCAATTGAAAGGCTATACAAATTACGGAATGACAATAATTACTGCGTAACAAATGCGTGGCTCCGCTAATGGTTCCTAAATAAAATTAAGATTATAAAAACATAAAATAGAGAAAAATAATTAAGCATAACAGCAGGTTTTCTAAAACAAATGTTTTTTTTTTATTTAGTATAATTGAACGTTCACTTTTAAGTAAGACTATGTATATGGTATGTACTGTAATAGTACCTATTATAAAATTTAAATTCGTTTATTCCGCCATTTTCTTAACAATGTCTATTCAAATATTGCTTTTTAGTGTCCTGCTGTGTAATGTAGATATTAAATTGGGTTTTTACATTTACGTACACGCATACAGTTAAGTACTTTTTAATTAGTTACCTAAACGTTGTAGGTATTGACTTATCTTTATTGTCGGCATAAAATGAACTTACGATTGTATATTTTTATTTTATTAGGCGAGATAACGTTAAATAATTTATTTTCTTTTTACTTTATGATGACATTGACTTTCAAGTTTTCTATAATTAAGTTAGATAAGATACTTACGTAGAACATGAAATTACAAATATAATATAGGCAAATAAAATAATTTCATAACATGATTTAATACAAAGTTTTTGGAGATCTAACTACTCTTTCAAATCCCTTCAAAATGGAAGTTGTTGGTAAAGTTTGCTTGCATACTAGCAACTTTTTCTCTAGGAAATCACTGTTGCTTTTCTGTGTTCTGATTTGAAACGAGTGGTTGGCACGCCTTGGTTCTCGAAGTATTCCAACTTAGTCCTCAAGATTAGCAAGTTAAATATGACTTGGTTACTGATAGTCCCAAGCTGCAGTAACAATTTACTTACCTGTTTATTGTAAGAAACATATAAGTAGGTACATACTTTTTTTATTATGTGTTATGTTATGTTCTGACCTTTTATTCCATGTACATTTAATTAGAGTCGATGAATATAGACAGATACTGTTGCTAATTAACTATTAATTAATTTGAAGCAATGATGACTCAGTGATAGCGAGTACCGACATTGCATCGGTCGACGTGTGTTCGAATCCCTGCAATGAGCCTGAGCTTTCGGTGGAGGAAAACGTCGTGATGAAACCATAGCATGATGGTAGGGTTTTTTCTAATGCCAGCCTGGCTAGCTACCACCCTCAAGTTGAAAATCTGTCGCCAAGTAGGTACCTATAGGTGTGTTCCGGCAACTGCATTTGAAAGCCAGTTTCCCCACTAAGCTTAACATGGCACCATCTTGGGCCACACAGTCACTTAACATCAGGCGAGATTGTGACCATAACGCTAAATCTATAAACGACTTTTAAAAATACACACAATTCCTAAGCTTAATAAACATTGGAAATTAAAGTGATCTTTGAGGTGTCTCTATATTTAATGTTCTCTATGCGCTTGATAATAATATATTGGCTTTATATGAAACTGTAATAATATAACGTTTCCATTTTTGTTTATTTATACTATTATTTCATAATATGTGTGCTTATTACATTTTTCAACACTAATAGGTCATCACATCATTTTAAAATAGATTTAAATGTTTTCCTATACATTTGTATTAAAAAGTATATATATATATTTATGTATATATATGTATATTATATAAAAATAAAAGCGTCAGTAAAAATTAAGGGTTTTAATATGGAAATGGCAGTCGCGCTGCATCCCGTGCCCTCAGGGTTCAAATATTCCAGAGTCGCTAGCGAAGCCACACAGACGGCCAAGCAGTTTCAACTAGGCAGAACAACCGCCGATCGTCGTGGAATGCATACCAAATTGAACACACCGCTTCAAAGTCCTCGCAAGGAAGTTAGAACATAGGCCCAACGCTCGCCCCTTCGGCCAAGGGGTTCGGTTTACCCCTGCCGACACTAATGAACATCATCTCATCCAGTGATATCTGACGGCCCAGCAGAGAGAGGCCTAGAAGAGGTCGCGATACGCGGCCTCCCATCGGATACACTATCAGAAGATTTATGTATATTGGACTGTAATTACATATAATGTTGTGTTAATTTAGTTTATTAATTAATGGTTACTTTGTTTAACTTTTTTATTTTTATACTGGCGAATCGTAATACGTACGAATGAAGTACTCTCTTATAGTTAACCAGCGATATTGTAGAAAAAATTACGAGAACGGATATTGAGCCAGTTTAGCTGCGAAATTTATTTTACTTCATAAGCTTATGTATATGCTTATATGACCCTACATTATGTAATTTTGGCGGAATTTTAGGTGATGGAGTTGGTTATTGTGCAGAAGTGTAGTAAATTATAAATAATTACTAGGAACATGTATTTAAAGTTCCCACAAAATCTCCCTGGACGGTCTTAACACAGGATCCACCATATTGTTAGAGCTATGTTTGAAGATTACAATAATAATTAAAAAGTAATAAAAATTCTAATCACGTGACGTTAGCAGAATTGTGGATAAACACAGTAGTGATTAAATAGATAAAAAGAAGAATAAGATCAATTTATTGCGAAATATATACCTACACAAAACGCTTGGACATAATATATGTACGGGTCCTTTAACCGGCAGTTTTGTTAGGAATGAGGACCACTTAAATTTTAATAAGAGCAGCGATTATGCACCATAAAAGCCGTAAATATGTAGTTAGCCGGGTTCCCTGACGGCGGGCAATTTGCTGGGATTGTCGTGCATGCGTGCGCTAGTCGATACTTTACATCTATAATTATACATATAGGCATGTAATAACTACATGTATTTATTTCACTCTCTAGACTATTTGCACATGGGAATACATTTTACATAAGATTTCAATTTTTATTCACAACTAAATACCCGGAAGATATTTTGCTGTGAAAACGATTTTCTCGAGGTAGAGTAGAACAAAAAATCGTGATTTTGCAAAGTATTGTTGAAAACTAGAATTGAGTGAATTAATTAATATAAGCATTTATGTTAAGGAACTAAAATTCCAAGGCTTTTAGTGCGATTTAGTTTCCTGATATTTTTTCTATACTGTCGTGAATAATAATTATCCTCGGATATTTACCTATTTCATAGTTTTTAGTGCGCCGTTTTTATAATGTATTGTCTTTAGACTTACATCAATATAATTAAATCTTATTTCTTACACTCTTCTAACTACCTATGTTAATTGTGTATTAGGTATACTAATTTATGTTATAAAATTAGGTAAATATATAGGTAATAAATACCAGAATAATGTGTTTTCCAACCATACTATATCATAATTTTATTCATATAAAGCTAATAACGACTTTTAGAATAATTTTTATTGTAAATTAAAATTGTACTTTTCTGCCCAGGTGCTTGTATACTGGTAGCGTCATCTAGTGACAGTATTATTATATTTCATCGTTCCATTGTATTTATTTTGCTTGGATAATGTCGACGAGCCTAACCACAAACAAGGTTTCATCCAAAGAGCGACTGCTCATCACCTCCGGGACAACGTCGCCTTTACTCGTCTTAAATATTTGATCTCAATATCCTAGGCTTTGTGTGAAGAGATTAGAATGTCTATTAATAAATAGTAATTAACTAAGTGAAATGACTAGTAATTTTACGAATATACATTATATTATCAAGAATGTGTTGGGAGGGTAATATAATATAATAAGGGTAATATTAAAATATTAAATTCCTGGAACGTGTTCTTTAATCGAATCTATTTACGACGTGAAATTAAAAGAGTGTGGAAGGTAATGTGGTAGGGAAGTTGGTAGGTCAAAACAATTGTATCTGACTGGATTCCGACCACCATACACTTTTTTTTTTATAATTGCTCGACATATTGACCGTACATTTTGACTTGTGATTAACATTTACGATTGTCCAATCTACGAATGAGCTTAATGTCTATGATTGCATGTAATTTAAAAAGACAAGTTGAAAAGCGATAAATATTTGCTTTTATGGCTAGCTATAACCCATAAACAGATGTTTGCTAAAAAGAGAACCTATAAAGGACACACGCAAGGTCGACAACATAACAGTAATACTTTTTAACAACTTACCATCAACAATTTTAATCATTCAAGCATTCAACATCAAAATCATTCAACAATTTACCATCAGATGGATTATCTACCTGTTTACTACTCTATTAGCATTAAAAAACCGTTCCTTCTGATCCGGCGACTCTGGCATACTGGTCGAAACCACCAAATAAAGAAATGGCGAGACCGAGATGGTAGGCCCCGTAATAGTGACTTGTTTCGTCATGTTTTAAAATTAGTTGGTGTATGTTCAGCTACGTAGTTGTCTTCATCGCGACTGTATAGGTACCGGTATACAGGTAAAGACGGGTGGTAACTTCGTATATTCTATCTCTCTCGGTAGTTGACACTATTCATATAGGTACTTTACTTTGTAATAGATGAAATGTAGTCAGTTTCTCATTTTTTAGTAAAAGATTGATTTACAAAATATCATTTAATATATTATTTCTCAAAGATGTTTTTTCTTAGCAACGCCATATCTCTGTTTCTTCATCAAAATTAATGATTCAAATAAAATTTTGAAGCTAATATTCTCTTCTATTGATGAAACATACAAGAACAAATATTTTAAAATTAATAGTTTCGTTAAAAATCTCCTACTGAATTGATCGAATTCTATATATTATTTCTCAAATGTGTTCAAAAAAATGGTTAAAAGATATTATTCCTAATGAAAATATACTCGACTAACATGTAGGAAGCTCCATCTATTAACAATAAGTTTAACTAACATGACAGTAGTTAGAATGTTTACATTCTATAATGATTCGCACGGGTCATTTAGTGAATTAAATTTTTCGTCAATCTCAACAATATTATCATAGTAATTTAAAGAAAAAAAACCTTTTTTACACAACCTAATTGTTCACTTAAAAGTATTAGATAAATGGCGTAGTCTAGCCTTTATACATATAGTCGATTTAGCACCTTCTTTGTTATAGAGTGCTAATAAAAAACTGGACATTTGGACATTGACTGTTAAAACTGGTAGGTACCTACATGACGTACGTACGACTTTCGATAAGATAAAACCCAAAAAGTTAAGGGTATAACTACTTGTGGTACCTAAGCATCATTTACATGCATGTATGTTATTTTGTAGAATTGTAGTAGTCAACCTAGGATGTGTACCTACCGCCCACTATTGGGCGCTCCAGCTTTCATGGTGAACGCTAGGAGTTTTTAATTTCATCAGACTTCAGTTTCTATGTATGCAAAGCAGGTATATAAAAAAGATAGATATCACTTTGTAAGTTATTTTGTAAATATTTATTACTAGCTGTGCCCGCGACTTCGTCTGCGTGTACTTCAGAAATGGGCCTTTACTAGGATAAAAAGTATCCTATGTCTCAATCCGGCTTATAAGCTGTCCGTGTGCCAAATTTCATCTAAATCCTTTTAGCCGTTTTAGCATGATTGAGTAACAAACAAATAAACTCACTTTAGAATTTATAATATTAGTCAGGATAAATAAACATTCTAATTAAAAGAGAATTAAAACTGTCATTGGAACAGATACACGTATATTTAATAACCTAATCCATTATAAGTATAATGTAAGCTGAAATTCCCTAACAGCGCCAGCAGAAGTATGTTTGTTCATGTCCGATAGCGAAAACCTTAGTGTTAAATATACATCAAAATATATGTATACACTACATACCTAACAAGTTTTCGTTACTTATAGTTTTTTTGCACTTCATAAATACATATAGTTAAATAAAAGACTGCTAACAAACAATTGTTTTCAATAAAAGTGAAACTATAAATGAGCACTACTTACCTACTCATACTTAGTGAAGTGGTTCATAGATGGGGATTTGATACCTACGGATTATCATTACATAAACACGTATGTCCGAGTGATATATAGAGGATAATATTGCCTCGGGCGGGCAACAAACAATAAGGTGTGATAAGCAGATTCGGCGGCACGTTTTATGTTTCGCCTTTGTCCAAGTGTAATCCGCCGCGCACCGCCCGCGCCCTTGCTTGTACCGGGCCGCACCTACCGCTTGCGCTTGCTACGTAGATAGAGAAAGAAATAGAGAAACAGATCTTGGAACCGGGTATGAGATGGCGTTTCAGATGTTTGTACAATATAATATATTGTTACTACTTGATTTTCGTTCAAAAAAAAAACTATAAAGCATTCTGCACCACGAATATTTTAACAGTTTTGGCACCAAACAGCGGTTATAGCAAAAGAGACATAAAATCCATAGCACTTTCTCTTTTGTTCTTCGTATTTTGTGTATGTCGTTTTATGAGTTTGTATTGAAAGAGTAATCCCTTACTCTTTTAGTTATTCCTTCTACGGATTGATCGTTGTCCTATCAGTCCGCCCGCGGCCCGCGCTACTCCGCTTCTATCGTAACCCCGCCTACGCGCTACGAAACGTAGACATCTAGAGGAATCGCATACATTTGATTTAAACGTAGTTTAATTAAATTTAGACAATGAGCACTGACTCGGTGCTAGTGTGTACGGACATCGCGTCGATCGACGTGATTTGGAATCCCTGCAATGAGCCTGAGCTTTCGGTGAAGGAAAATATCTCGAAAAAACCCGAATGGTGGTAGGACATGTAATGCTTGCCTAGCTACCACCCTCAAGTTGAAAATCTGTCCCCGAGCACCTACAGAGTGATATTTTAAACCAATATTAATTAAACTTAGCAAACAGTAAGTATAATGTCAATCCGGAATTGATATAAAGATTGCTATAAAGATATTAATTCAAAACCATTAAAATATATAATTAAAAATAAAATTAAGATTACGATGTGATAATCTATCACAATGATTAAAGGAATAGATCATCTTTGACTATTGCTTCAAAGCTTTAGTAATAAACTACAATGAGTTATACTTACTTAACTCTTTATTTATATGTAACTAGCAATCCGCCTCGGCTTCGCACGAGCTGCAGAGCATATATGCTAATTTTTTTTGTCTTAGAGGATTAATTCCGTTTTACATACCTACAACTCAATTTTTTTACGCGGCGCCAGCCAGCAAAGCTCCCAGTCGGTATGATTTTATCCAACATCTTCAACTATGACCGTCATTTTTTAACAAATTTGCACAAAAATCTAATAAACCATACACCTAAACCTTCCTCATGAATTACTCCGTCCATCGATGAAAACCGTATGAAAATCCGTACGGTAGTTTATCGCGTTCAGACAGACAGACGCGGCGCGCCGGGACGACTTTGTTTTAAATTATGTAATGATTACATACATAACGGTGAATCTGAATAGGTATATGTTTGTATGTAAAAGTATCCAAATATAAAGGCGAGTACATACCTGTAATGACTATGAATTCATTACTTAATGTTTCATATTAATGAAATAGGAAAATATTTGGATCATGAGTTTAATTTACTTAATAGTATTGCAGTAGGAGTTCCACTATATTACTTGTATATTTTTGTTACATACCTTTAATTAAATATAAACTGTCAGTTTAAGTACTTTTTGATTAAATTTACCAAGGTAGGTAGTAAAGATGGTTTCATTTTTTTTTGCTCTAAATCTGAAATTTCAAACTTCGGAAATTGGTCATAAGTTATAATAAAAGTTTTTACTGATTATGTTGTTTGTAACTTTGTTATTTATGTTAAATAACATCGTATTGAATAAAAATAATTATACTTATGTCGACGGTGGAAACGTTGAGTAACGTGCATTTAATGTAGGTACTAGGGTAAAACCGGGATAGATGCCCCACTTTTTGAAAGGGCCTCCTAATTTGAAAACTATTAATTTGCCATCAATAATTCTTATGAATATGGCTAGTTTAACCTTTTATTTTGCATTTAAACTTGATTTTGTTGACCTAACAATTACTCATTGTTCGGAAATTGAGTTATTTCAAATCTATTTTTTGAGGGTAGATACCGAGCCTATATGAATAGATACCCCACCATGAAAATGATTAAAGGGTAGGTAGATGCTTTTGTGATCCTCGAAAAATACTTTAACATTTGTTATTAAGTAATTATCAGTTTCTTTTTCATTAAAATCACTCACATCGTCAGTCTTCTTCACTAAAATAATGTTTGTTTTTTTGTTTTCCTATCCTAACTTTCATGTCTTTTCTTTTATCTTTGTTTCCATTACTTGTTTTCATAAGTATTCCTTTTTCTTTGGTAGTTTCAGTCTTGTTTCTCTTGTCTTAATTTTTCATTTTTTTCCTTTTAGCAACCCCTCTTTTCTTTTTATCTTGAATTGAGATTAACTACTGATTGCTTGGTCTTCTTAGTGATGCTCAAATGAGTTTGTGGTATTGCTGATGCTTAGACTACAATTTTTAAGGGTGCTTCTTTCTCTACTATGCTATATGCAAGTGTATCATCACCAACACCTACAATGCTAATATTCGCTATTTAATTTTATATGTGCTTTATGTACATAACTACACTAATTGTCTGACAACTAGTCTAGACACCCTATCGGGGCGACTATCCTTCTTGATATGAATATCTGATGCCCTTTTATTTTCGCACTGAATATAAAAGAACGGTTACTGACGCCTAGATGTGTACTTACAGCGTATTGTTATAATAAAAATAGAACATAATTTATTACTTATAATGTTATGCAACAGTAAATACTTAAGTCTGAAACTTTAAAGCGCTTTTCGCGTTCGCCGCGGAGATAATCACACGCACAAGCGAGATGCATCTATTCCTCAAGACGGATTGTGGGGAATTGAGGTAAGTGGAGCCTGCGCTTTTTTTAATTCGATCTGACTATACTGTTAGCCTTACGGGCCCTATTTCACCGGGCTTGGAGGCGAGCGTTAAAGGCACTCAGCCGCGAAAGCGTGGTAACTAGCTCGGGAGTGGCAAAGAGGCAAAGAACCTCAGCTTAGGTTGTTGCCGTATGTGCAAACGTCGCGATCTGGCTAATTCCCCAACCGTAAATTGATCTAACTGTACAGTGTGCTCCCTCTTTAAACTATTAATTGTTTGTTACGATTTTGGGAAGTTAGGTGTTTGAAAACGAGACAACTATCCCATAGAGGCATCTATTTCGGCTTTACCCTATGCACGATAGTCATTAGCCTTTCCACAGTCGATATGATCGTATTCAGTTTGGTAGATAACATATACACCATTTTTGTTTTTGTTAACGCAAAGTCGTTTCAATATCAAATACAAAATAGATAATATTTAAAGGAGATGTTCATAAAGACCATAAACACCATAACTAACTCCGCGAAACGGTTTCGCAAACAATCCTTTTGTCTAGAAGAATCTAAAGAATTAATTAAATTAAAGAATTTTTAAATTATCTCTAAAAATTACCATATGCCACATGGTCTCGATTACCAATAACTGATTTAATCAAATAGATTAAGGCAGTCAAATTTAGAAAAAAATAATATCGATTTTAACTAATATTCATATAGGTACATAATTGTGTAATGCAAACTCGTAAATGTTAGTACCTACTAAGGTGTACATATATGGTCAGCTTAATAAAGTTTTTATTGCTGTTTAATTAGCACCAGTACGTCAACACGGCCGCTGTCGGAGCGAAACAATATACGAGCTATGGGCCATCGTGCCATTTATGTCAAGGCGAATATCTGTTTACTATGTTTACCTCTAAGTAATAGGAGCTTAATATTGAGTCGCTAAAACTCAATAAAGTCGGCCATTCAACAATTTCACGGTGCGTAATTAGGTATTACTCTACGCAGCCGATCGCGGTGGGTCAACTGATTGTTCTAACTTCTAAAGCTAGTTTCACTTCCAATGAACAATGATTGGAGCGTTTAGCGCGTAAGGGAGTCCATAAAATGAGGTGACGTCGTTTTGTTCCAAGCCACCTTTTTATTGTGCACTGTATAAATTTATGGAATCATCATCGAGTTGTATGGACTTCTCTATCCGTTCGCAGCGTGAGTCTATAACAATTACGGGTTGTATTTTTTGATATATATTTATTTACACTTGTTAAAGAAGCCTCATAGATCTCGTTTTCATTTTATTCGGTTGTAAAAATATTGACTGAGGCAATATTAGTTTAGGGAATTGTTTGTTATGCGTAATTAACAAAGTTGTTCACAACTCGCAGTTCGATTGGCCGGTGAACACGCGTCGATGATGCATGACGCCAGAAGTGAAAATATCTTTTCATATATATTTTTTAATGTAATTCACATTGACTAATTCTTCGTCAGGCGTGAAAATGTTCTTATAATATATTTTTTAGTTGTCTATTATAGTCGTACAAAATTTATTTTAAGTTATGAGAATCTGACTCCAAGTTTTTGACATTTTGATTTGCCAACCACAAACAAAAAAAAACAGGATGTAAAAACTTTAAATATAGGCACAGTATTTAATTTATAAGAATATATTTTTATTATTTTTACCTTATCCTTTCTAGGATCAAATCAGGAGCGTTTCTGATGAGGTAGTACTACTTACTAGGTCATACAACACCTTGGTATCATCCGAACAAGATTCTACCTCAATGCTTTGACAAACAAACCTATATTTTGACATTTTATATTCACGCTATTCATCAGCGACTCCCTTTCGGTCCTGTTGTCATATATAATAATATAAATATGCATTTTTATATAACTTCTAATAAAAAAAAACTATTCTTATAATGAAATTAAAATACCGTTATATTTAAAATGTAATCATGGCATGCTCGGACAACAGTCAAACTTAAGGAATAAATTCAACTATAAACATTTAAAATAATAAAAATTAAACATAAAGATTTAGTAACATAAACAATAACAATTATTGATAGGTAAGTGAAAGTGGTAATAATAACAAGCTGTGTCCGCGACTCCGTTCGCGTGGACTACGGAATGCCGTCGGTATTGTGGTGACCGTTGCCCGCTGGTTATTTTAAAGATATAAATGCTAATTATTATATTTGTGCAGAACCCTCAATCTTATTCTAAAATAAAAGTAGGCTACGCTATTCTTTATAAAATCACCTATCTGCCAGTTTCTAATTTAACATATTTTTTTAAATTATTATCATCGTATATACTTTCATCCGCATTTAGTAAATAGCTGTTATTTTAACATTACAAATACACACTTCAATTTTATATGTATAGATGTAGATAAATCATCTAAGAGCGTCATGTTAGTTAAAGAGAATGTTAATAGATGGCGCATTGAATATAGTTTTATTTAGACACCAACAGATGACATTACTAATAAAAAAGTGTTTAATCAGTTTTAACGAAAACATTAATTTGAAACTATTCATCTGTTTCTGTAGTAGTATTCCGTTTCTGTGTATATAGCCTGACACATAAGCTTTAAAAAGACGTTTGAATCATGATGAAGAATTAACAGAGATATAGCGTTGCTAGGAAAAACAATGATGAATTAGAAGCAATGATGGCTCAGTGGTAGCGTGTACGACTTCGCGTCGATTGACGTGGATTCGAATCCCTGCAATGAGCCTGAGCTTTGTGAAGGAAAACATCGTGATGAAACCATAGCATGGTGATAGGGCTTTTTCTGAAACCCGCCTGAATAGCTACCACCCTCAAGTTGAAAATTTATCGCCAAGAACCAAAAGGTGTTCCGGCAGCTGTACTTGAGCGCCAGTCTTCCCACTAGGCTTAGCGTGTTCCCTTCTTGGGCCACATCGTCACTTAACATCAGGTGAGATTGTGGTCACGGCAACCTATAACGATAACAAAACACCTTTGAGAAATAATATTTATATGATAGAAGAAAATTGACAGTGGATAAGAATTAAAACCAAGTAATATATTAAAACTGTTGTTACTCCGGGCTTAGAGAACAGATATTCCAATATTGTACTTTTGAATTTCACCCTTATATCTATCAATATAGCTATGTACACACGGCAGTTATATATCAAACGCATATACTTGTATAGTATTAGTATAACCGAAGGCGAGGGCTCGTTATTTTCTGGTCAATTGCCGCTTTACTGCGCCCGCGCATCCTCACTTCCAATTACATGCCAGCCGCCAACGCTATAAAATGTATCGATTCAAATACTACAAGTCTTATACGCCAATTACTACATTGAAATATCACCTTTATCTATATAAACAGTAAAGCAGAATTTTTAAAAATGTCTATAACAATTTATACCGGTTTTGAGTTTAGTAAAATGCAAATTATGCTTACGTAAAACGTGTTTGTTGTCCATCCCGAGTTTTATTTTTTACAATTATATCGGCCCGCTTACTTGGAAATGCATTCACAAGAAATCTGAGAGCCTCGTGATGTTTAATAGGCTTAGATTAAAAGTTAAAAGCCGGGTCGTGGGCTGCGATCATTAAATGGTTCTCAGGATACGGTTATGTACATTGCACGTACATAGTTTAGTTATCGATAGATAAATAATTTCATTTGGGGAATTACAAAAATATTTATATGACAAAAAAATAATCAATGAAATAAACCTATACCTATTTTTTTATATATTTGGTAATTACATTACTTATAGATATGCTTCTGCTAAGATATATCTAAACTAAAACAAAAACGACTAGTCTGATTTGTAAATTTATTTTTTCGTTTGTTGGTCCATTTATTGTGGATAGTACTTTTAGGTTATGTAGAATCATGTTACGACTCTACGAAGGATCGTAGTAGAAATTAAATGCGAGTGAAACTGAGGGGAGTAGCTAGTGTTTTTAAATATTTTTGTTTAGCTGAATCCGGTTTTCAAAAAGAGTGATGTTACTTTCCACTTCTTCAGATATTAATTTGGAAGTATCACAACAAAAGACACCAATAAAATATTGTTACACGGCGATTGGAAATTAGATATTTAACACATATAATGCAATATTATTAGATACTTCATTAAGAATATTACTTTATTCTAAAAAGGATACTTATGCAATTTATTTCCTGAAATAATTGATCTTAATAAAATGCAATGAAACCTTTTGTCTGGTATAATTTAACTTCATTAGTGATTAATGAAGATAATACAAGTATTGCAAGAGCAATTAAGCCGTAAAGCCGACAAAGGTTCCATCTCTTTCAAGTCACCGGCAGCATCCGCTTTCTCCTTGTAGATAACTGCGGATGTGACGTGGCATTCGCTCGCGCAGGATTCGAGCTTTTCACGATTACTTGATAAATTCCATCGTAGATATTAAGACCCCTCACCGGCTCGTTTAAACAACGAAGAATATATACGTGAGTCACCTAATGAAGGAAAATTATTGGTCGTTGTTTTCATCCCACGTCTATTTACTTTGTTTATATCTGACGTTACTTTGTTTTATATTATTTACCTAGTCAATTGAGTGACTAGTTTTGTTTAAAGTTCTCTATTATTAACATTTTTATTGTTCATAACAGCGACGTGAACATATTGCATGCTACTGATTTTACTTTATTGTATTTACGAGCGAAGGTAGTTCGAATTTGCTATCAGTTTTACAGCGCTTTAAATTATGCAGCTTTAGATGCACTTCTCCAGCAGAAGTTATTCGTACAAAAGCGGATAAGTTTAAAGTAGGGGAAGTGGAAGGGCGGAGAGAAGCGGGGGCGTTCGTAGCGAGCCAATAAAGGCACGCAGTAAATCCACGTAATTTAGAGCGGTCGTAAATTAAAGTTCCGCTATAAACACGGCTCGGTCGAGGCAGGTACGCGGGCGCGCCTCACTGCCGCCGCCGCCTCGTGTCACGCCATGGACTCCGGGGCATAAATCAACAGCCCCGTGTGAACCCTGCATGTGCTCTGCCCTGCATCGTCCTGTATCCAATACAACCTTACATACTAATTAGTTATTAAAAACATTTTTTCAAAAGTTTTATTTTTATGTAGGTACTGTTGTCATAACAAGATCCATTTTTATTCTAAAAGACTAGTCGAACTACGGATTCATAAATTTCAATATTTCTAATATGAATACCTTCATCCTACCCATTGTTATTATAAGATACATATGCAAGAATATTGTTCTTTTAGACTACTGCTTTATTTACACTATTCATAAAATAACATTAATAAAACTGTACATACTTGCACTAAGTAACTAATTGTAAATCAGTATTACTTATTGATAATCAAAATGCACTTAACTCATAAGTCGTAAGAAACAATAATTATTGCACTTAACCATAGAGACATTGTATAAGTTAGGTGTATTAACTAAGACGATTTTAAAGGAATAATAAGTAAATATTTTCTGCAAGGAGAGCCGCAAAGAATGTAGATACTGTTGAAAAAACAAATCTAAAAAGTATCAAAATATTATAATAAATAATACATTTATATAATATCCAACTTTAAACCACTGCCATTGTTTCATGCACAGATTGATTCGTTTTTAGGGTTCCGATGTCAACAAGGAACCATTATAGTTTCGCTAAGTCCCTCTGTCTGTCCGCAGCTTAGTTCGGAGATTCTTAGTACTAGGAAGCTGTAATTTGCTATGAATATACATATTAATGACGCCGACAAAATGATAAAATAAAAACAAAAAAAAAACTTTTAGGGTACCTCCCCTATACGTAAAGTAGGAATGTGTTTTTTTCTCGTCTGTCCCACCGTGTGGGCTGTGGTTGGATAGGTTGTTCGAAAATATTGTGGGTGTGTGAAGATCACTTTCCGATTCGGGGAACCGTTGTGAAATATTTGTCAAGTGTGAGCCTGCGAGCTAAAACTATCAGAGGTAATTAGGCTTTACAAGTTAACGAGTAATAATCAACTTATAAAATTTATTTGGAGAAATAATTTCGTACAAATTCCATGGAAAAGTCTTCTCTAAAGGATGATTAATGTTACACCTACACCGGGCCGGATCCCTGCCACCGTGCCCAGCTGGGGCACGGATACTGCCTGGTTTAGCATGAATAAAGGAAGATTCATGCCGAGGCCGTGCGGGGCACGGTGGCAGGGATTCGGCCCGGTGTAGCATGAATTACTTCATACAAAAGTATAACTATACGTATTTGACTGTTTCCCAGCCGGCGCCCGGCCCGGTGTAACATAAATGATCCTTAAGTCTGCATATTATGACAGGCAACTACGGAACCCTACATTGCGCGTGGTTCGACACACACTTGGCAAATTTTCACAACCTAAGACAGGTTGTGACAAAGTGTACAAAGTTCATAAAAATCGGTTGAGAATTAGTAAAAGTTTAATTTTAAATATAGGTTTTTGGCGAGTTTTAAAAGTATTCATGACAGTTCCTATAGGTTATCTTTTGTGGATTGATATAAACTTCCCGTGTACAAAATTTCATAAAGATCGGTCAAGTCGTTATTAGTTAAATACAGCCATACAAATAGCCAATCAAACAAAAAAATAAGTCATATTCGTGATCTGGCGTTCATTATAATAGACATTTAGAATTAAATTTAAAAATATACATATTGTACAGAGAGAACTACATATTTATTGAAACAGATTAGGGGTCTACCTAAACTATTAACAAATGGAAGGATGATAAATAAATATCTTAAAAGTCTCAATCCTTCCTTATTCAAAATTTACATTGAACGTTAACTGCATGAGGTCGAAAGGATGGATTTTTACGATAACCTATACCTATAAAATAACACATTATCCATTTTATCAAACCTAAAACTAACCAACAAAGAAATAAGGGTTCCTAGTTTACCCGTCGGGAGTAAATAAATTATACCAAAGTATTGTGTATCGTTCACTCGGATTGTCTAAAGTAAACTTGGGATATATGGTCGCGATCATAGTTGTAAATCACTCAGTCGCGTCACGTGTAAAGCGAAGGGTTTTATGTGGGATGTGTACCCCGTTGAAAGATAACAGATTTCAATATTATTATGGGACGATTCGCTTGTGTTTGAAACTGAGAGTAAATACATTTTTATACTGCACTAGCTTTGCCCCACGGTTAAACCCGTATTAAATATATTCGAACAATTCTCCAACAAGCCGCCGCCAACGCATCCGTGTATCTCGGTTCTCAATTCCCGTTCTTGCCTACAGCTTGGCAGATTTCTTGACGTTCATTGTTACGGTTTTTGAAGTGAAAACTTCTTTAGCCGCGTTGAGCACTTTTTGGTAGGGGTAAATCTTATGGTTTCGCGTCACCGACATGCAAATGTTAATTGTATATCTAGATCTATAGCACGTACTGCTCTGATATCAGACTGGCGCATGCGCAGCGGCCTGTGTACTCGTATAACATTTTTAGTCTGTGGATTTCAGTATTTATACCACACAAAGGAGTAGAATAATTAGGTATCTATTACAATTTATGATAGAAAAATAATTATGACTTAGGTACGTATAATAAATGCTAAGGATTCTTAAATTATATCTATCTATTTTATTCTTTATCGGTATTCTTGTGTCCGTGTTTTGGCCATAAGCTTACCTGATTTTAAGTGATGGTGTGACCCAAGCTGGTAGTACGCTAAGCCTAGTGGGTGGGCTGGCTTTCAAGTGCAGCTGGCGGAGCACGCCTGCAGGTGCTTGGTGTCAGATTTTGGTAAATAGCTAGACGGGCATTTAAGAGTTCTCTAACAATATCGAATTTAATAAATCCCTTATCAGGATCCACTACATATGTGTAAACCTGGTACCTGATAACATTGAAACAAACCGAACCAACCATGGCACGGCTAAATAAATAAAAAAATAGTTTAAAATATCCTAACACAATTTCTCCTCGAGTAAAGTACACCAATGTATTAGTGAGTGTCTTGCACATGATTATGTGGGCAACCCCATCAGCCCTAGGATCTTGGAGCTGAACGGTTCAGAAACAAAAAAATAACATTGTGAAGGTTATTTCCACTAACAAATGTTCCATGGGGGTCGTTAAGAGACTCCAAACACCCTCTTTTGACACCGAGAACTTGTACAGACACACATTAGGTAGATATATTAAGAAAAAATTCAACGTGTTTATAATATGCATATTTTAGACACATTTGTCATTTTTTGATTTTCAAGAAATTTACAATGTAGGTACAGATAGCAGCGGGAAAATACCGTAATACTATTTTTTACGATGGTTTTCTTTTAATATATACTGAATTTTATAAAGTGTATACTGTACACTTGTGAACAGGCAGTATCTACAAAAAGCTGTAACGTTCAAATCGTACGCACATAAGCATTAAATAAATCTCTGTATCTAAAGAATGTGTTATCAAGTAAACTTTTTTCGAACACAAAAAGTCCATCTGTGGTATCGGTATTGGTTAGGCAGGTAAAGCGACCGGACGCACTAATCGTTCGCTATGCAGCCGCGAGGAGTTTTGTTATCTGCGATCTGGCCCCGCCCTGAGCAGCGCGCCGCAGCGTTGCGATGCCAACCAACATGGCGGCCACGACTCAACTCTGATGCCGCCGGACCAAACTGGCGCGACGCCCATTTATGGACCTAATGAAAACCACTTTAATTAATTCACAAGAATCACACGCGCCGTGCTCGTCGCGGGTTTTATGTTTATTGTTTTCATATCATTTTAAAGCACCACATTTTGATTTCTCCAGAGTGTAATTGTCACTATGTTTTGTTAGGTAATTTGCTGTTTGTTAATAACATATTTGCTGTTACGTAACTTTTCACTTAATTTTATTAATCATGTTGTATCATCATCATTTATTATCATGTGTATTTTACCTATCACTAAGGTACTTAGGGTGTGACGACACAAAGTGGTGTTTATTATAAAAATAAAATTATCGTAATCTGGTATAAAAATTATTTTATAAAAAATAATGCAAATATAGTTAGACATAACCAATATTATTAATACATTACCTAATATGATATGAGGTCATAAACAAATATGGGTAATGTAGACTGTAGACAATACATTACGATTTATTTGTATTGTCTAATTACTCGGAAAAAATATTTACTTATGTAGTACCTAGCTATTAGGTACCATTAATTAATAAGATTTCCATAGAAATAAAAAACGTAGCGTTGCATAGGTAGTGGTTTTTATTTTTATTCATAAATTTGTGTTATTTGAGCCTATATTGTGTAATACAGGTGGCATTATGCACAATAAAGCTTGTTTATATTGTGAATTCTGAGATGCTACAAAACCTCCCTAGAAAGTTCTAACAAGGTAGTCACCATCTTGTTAGGTTCCTGAAATAGTCATAAGACTGGAAACTATATAAACTCGATAATGGCAGTAATAAAGAAGACCGGTGATTGTCAAGTTAGGAAATAGACGAAGAAGAAGAAAATATGTAGAACGTTTAAATTTTACATATTTCGATAAGCTCTTGTGTTTTTTAACAATTTTAATATCTGGATATGTACGAACGTAACAATGAAATGATCTGCAAGATCTCCGGATCTTACGCCACTGGACTTTTTCTATGGGGTCACGCAATGAATTAACTTACAAAAAGTTCAATGAGACTGTAGAAAAGTTAAGGCTTGGAGTTCAACATGTTATTATGAACATTAATTCATCCCACATTACACATTACAGAAGGTTACACATAATGAACATCTGAAAAGAGGAAATTTGTATAGATATTATAGGTACAAGAAAATGGATTTCATTTCGAGCAACTTCGCAGTTAATTTATTAAAATATTTTATGAAGATATTAATTTACTTAATATCGTCTTTCAGTAATAACTTGCATTTTTTTTTCAAGATTTTATTTTACCAGTTTTTCTGCCTAATTAATATGTATACCCAAATTATAGCTTTCTAGTACTATCAATCTCTGAGCTAAGCCGCGGATAGACAATAAGACATGGCGAAACCATACCTAAGGGTTCCTTGTTCACTTTGGAACCCTATAAAATATTATCTACTTAGAGTAATGTTTTCCCGAATATCAAATACAATTATTTTTTTAAATAGTTACCTACACGTATATGTAAAATACCTATAATGCAACGTCGAATAATGTTATTAAGATTTGATGTTTTAGTTGTTCGAGGTTTAAGTACAATACTTCTGTAGTAGGCATACTTATTGTTAGATCTCTACTTTAGAAGTATAAGGGCGAATACGTCAAACTAATTGTAAGTTAGAACTAAGTAGTTTGTTTTGACTTTGACTTCTCAGGTGTAGATATTTTAGTCATCTAAATTAAATTACAATTTCTTCTTGACGCAATTGAACTATACAAACAGTTGACAGTTGGCAGATCGATGTGTTTACTTTCTATTATTTCGTCTATAGACAACTAACTATACCTATATAGTGTTGACTGTGAGCGAACAAAACAATTATAAAACAAGTTATCAGAGTAATAATTTGCTGTGTATGAAAATAAAATTAATCTCCACAAACAGCAGCCGAATCAAATTTCAAATTGCCATCAAAACGATGCGCTTCACTGTTCAGTGTTTTGCACAGGAGCGACTGTACGGTAACCATTATGTCCATTATTCTCGGAACGAATATTTCTATGTAAATATTCAAATAAAATATATGTAGATATTTTGTTAAATATTGTGTTCATTATTTCGTGGATCGAAACCATGACTATTTTATTAATTCATCACGGTATTATTAGCTTGTGTAATATTATTCAAACGATGAAAACTGAAATTGAACATTCGCTTCTTTAGATTGAGTGTTCGATATGTGCACAAACCTTTAAGATTAATCTTGAGATTTTTTTTAGATTTTGATAATATAATTGACTTATTGCTTTCTTTATTGAGCAACGTAATAATAAATTGTTTGTAAATGTTCTCCTTTCAAAGGTAACCGATATGAGATCTTTTTATCCAATCAGTATGTAAAAATATACAGGTATCTACATAAAGTTGATTGCCAAATTTTGAACATACCAGCTTATAAGTATGCAAATTAGTTTGAACTGTATAACTCTATAAAATCAACGTAAAATCTTGTTGTCCCGCAACTCCTTTCTTAAGTAAAACGTCTTATTATTAAACCACTAGTTTTTGTCCGCGACTTCGTGGCAGATTATATAAACTGTATGCCAAATTCAGTC
This sequence comes from Saturnia pavonia, assembly GCA_947532125.1. Classification (NCBI taxonomy): domain Eukaryota; kingdom Metazoa; phylum Arthropoda; class Insecta; order Lepidoptera; family Saturniidae; genus Saturnia; species Saturnia pavonia. Next base: position 10,964,420 of record OX383900.1, on the reverse strand, counting down.
TAAATCCTTTTAACCGTTTTTGCGTGATAAGGTACACTTTTAGCCTTAAGGGCCCTGGACTTAGGCCTCCTTAGGGTCGTAACGCGAAGTTATATAGACTAACCTTCTTCAATAAGTAGGCTAAAGAATTTTTCAATTCTGGCTGATAGTTCTAGAGTTCCTTTACCAGGATAAAAAGTATCCAATGTGTTTATCCTTATTATATACTAACTGTGTGCCAAATTTTATGCAAATCCGTTTATCCGTTTTAGCCGAAACATACAAATTTTCACAGTAGGATGAGGTGAGTTTTTTTTTATAGTTTATAAAAAATGCGTAAGTGAAATATGTCGTGCGTGTGAATGTTTGTCGAGGCGCGTAAAACATAGTGACCCTAATCGACGTTGCGACCCGCGATTTGTGCGAGACGAGACATCTCCCCCGCGGCAATTTGTCGCGAGCGGCGGTATAGCATCCCGGCAGCTCTCCCAGCGGCCTCGTTTGCGGGATCTCGACTCGCTACCCGCTGATTTATTCACCTCTCGCCGACCAGAGCTCGACACAACTGACACATAAATGTCGCTTTTGTTTCCCTTTATCAGACGATTTAGAGCTGCTATGTGCCGAGGGAGATGTGACAAACATCTAGTCCATGATTTTACATTATTATAAGCTCACTTTATTTCTACTAAGGAACTTACAGAATAAAATGTATTTTCTTAGGGTCTTATACGGACAAACAAAAATACATACCTAAGTACAATGACAACATAAATTATGCAGGTCATTATTCAATTCTGAAATAGTAGCTCAGTGCGGAAAGAGGATTTTGTGGATTTCAGAGTATTAAAAACAATTATTTAAATCTTGATACATTGTCGAACCTCATTGAATAAAGAAGAAATGTTAATATTTACTTTTCCAAAGTAACGGAGGTTACAATTTTAGGTACGTATAGATATTAGTGAACTATCTACTGAATACTACTTTTGTGAACAAATGTAGAAACAAATATATGAGTTAGCTACAAGGGCGGTAGAGATGCTGTGCCAGGTCCCAATGCAGCGGTGGTATCACCGCTACATTTATTTCTGAGGCAAAGAAACTCATATAGCAAGGATCAGGTTTGTAGCGTATACTTTGTAACGTTTTAACTCAATCCTCAGCAATAGCAACCTATCAGTGACTAATGTGAGTTCAAACTGTTTGAGGTTGACACACAGGCTGTGTACACTGAAAAAAATGAATAGCTGAACTGTTTGACTAATCAGAAAATAGCTTAAATTTACTTCTTAGTAACCAAACTTTTGTTAAAATAGCTAAACTGGTTTTGCTGCACTTCCCAAACTAGTTAAGAGTTTGGTTACTAGTAGGCCTCAGTTTAGTAGTCCCCCTAATTTTGTAACTAATAGGTAAAATTTGAGCTACTCTTAACAAAACTTTTTTTTCAGTGTAGCAACAATCACCTAATATTAGACGAACTGTATTGCAATTCTTATTTGCCTTCTATACAAACAAAAATCGTATTAAATACATACTTATGATATTATAAGCTCACTGGAATATAAGTAGGTACGTTCGTGTATGAAACATGTCATCTCTGGGATCGATTAGTGAAATATAAGTTAGTCGCTCTTGACTCAATGCCTCAATTGAGCGCTCTGTTGGACGGCTTGTACGAGTGGATAAAACTCTGACGAAGTCATAAATGCTCAGCTGAATTGCTATAGGCAGAGGTGCTCAAACTTATGGAGTCGGCGGTGTATCACAAAAAAATATCGAATTACAATGGGATATGAAATGGCTTATAAGTAAACCTACCTATCGATCAAGGTGAACGTACGAATCACAGGTTTTTAATGTTGATGCATACCATCCGCAAACTTTTTATATAGCTTGAGCTGGTGACGCATTTGGTGAAAGTATTTTAGGCAATTTGAAATTATAAGAAACACCATATTTTCGATGCTGACGAATCTGGAATCAATAATCAGGAAGAGGGATGCAGTTATTTCGCTACGTGCAGCTTAGGACATTTGCAAAAAAAATACATAAAATATGTCCTCCAAGCAACTTGAAATCATTTGATTCTTTTATTTTAGTATTTATAGAAACTAGAAATAACCATAATAAATTATTAATTTATTAAGTATGAATCGTCTACCCAAAGCTATTTTATAAATATATGCAAAAAGTATTCTGTAGGCACTCTGATTTTATATAGCATATTAATTAATATGCTATATTATCAAATAGAAATGTTTACAAAAAAGCTAGACAAATACGACGGCTTTTTATAATTACGTGACACAAATAAGTATTTTGAATGAGTGTAATAAAAAGTTTTATTCGTAAACATATATATAAGAGAGACACTAGCAATGATAATAAATATTGATAATATTATTATATATAATACTCGTATTAAAAATTAACTTCAACTATGAATTTAATCTTATCTAAAATAATCTAATGTAATATGAACAAAAAATGTATTTCGGTTTAATAGAGAAAAAAATTGCTTTCTTTACAAATACACATTTTTCGAAGAATCTTTATTAATACCTTTATAGTTTTTTTTAGGAAAAAAGAAACGAAATAAATATTGTAATAGTAATTATAAACATTATTGGATAACAAGATTTAATTGCTACAAAATGATCCTTAATTTTCTTAGAACTTACGAGGAGGGATCAAAAATTAGTGAGAATGAGATAGAATATAAAGACTATTGATAACTTAATAATTCATTTTTCTACATAGTTTCCGAGTCTCTCTACACACCGAGTCCAGCGCTTTTCCAAGGCTTCAATCCCTTTCACAAAAAAAGTTTTGTCTTGGTCTTGCCAAGCCGGCTGCCTCTCCACAGCATCCTTCACCTCGTTATCGTCTTCGTACCTGTTTCTCCGTAAGTATTTTTTCAATTTGGGAACATATAAAAATCGCTAGCCGCCAGATCTGGTGAATAAGGGGGGTGGTCAACCAATTCGAAGCCAGCTTGCTGAATGGCAGCCATAGCAACTGCCGACCTGTGTGCGGGGCGTTGTCGTGATGAAACAGCACGCCCCTTCGAAGTTTCCCTCTCCTTTTATCTTTGATGGCTTTCGTCAACTTGGGAATTAAAGCTGCAAAATATTGGCCTGTAATAGTGGTTCCACGCTCCAAGTAATCAATTAACAATATCCCTTCTGAGTCCCAAAATATTGAGGCTATAACCTTGCCAGGCGATGCCAAGACACGAAACTTCTTCGGGGTCGGTGATGATGGCCGTTTTGCTGTTTTGTCTTGGGATCAAAATGTTTCTTCATCCATTGTTACGAAACGAGACAAAAAGTTTTCAGAATTTTCTTGAAACTTGTCCAACAATATCTTCGAAATGTCAAGTCGATTTTGTTTCTGCCACTCAGTTAACATTGTCGGCACCCATCTTGCGGAGACTTTTCTCATATTCAAAGATTTCCCATTTAAATGAAATTGAAATGCCCATTGAAATGCCCATTTCTTGAATTAAGTATCGGATGGTAACTCTTCGATCGCTCAATACAATTTTCTCGACTTTCACAACATTTTCTTGCGTGACTGACGTCGATGGACGGCCGCAACGATGTTCGTCTTCCGTGCTCGTTCTCCCTACACGAAATTGAGAAGCCCACCTTGCGACAGTGGAGTACGGCGGAGCAGACCCTCCTAACGTTGCTTCCAAATCGCAATGAATCTCTTGCGTCGTTAACTCTTTTAAACAGAGGTATTTAATAACGGCTCGTTTTTCTTCATTTTCGAGAACACGTTCCGACATGAAGCAAACAAATGACTACATTCAGAAAAAACAAAAGAGACTCGAAGATTTTTTTCTTTATTAATATCACAAATATGTATCTGAGCTATGCCTGCCAGTATTTTTTTTCTTACCAAGGAGTATGTCGTTCTCACTACTTTTTGATCCCTCCTAGTATAATCACGGGTTTTCACAACAACACTACCGGACAACTAGATGTTGTGACGGTTTTTAACCATATGTGGTGGATTTTCCTCGATTCACAGAGTGGAATTCACTTGGACGTTTGTCTTCCCATCTACTTATAACTTGGGAGTCTTTAAGCGAAGAGTGAATAGACATCTGTTGGGTAACCCCGGTCCATCGTCGTCCTTAGCTACACTTAGCATCAGGAAAGACTGAGGTCAAATGTGACGGACCATCTTGAGGATCTAAAAGAAAAAAGGGATACGAAAGACGGATAAGTGGTGAAAATTAACGTATCGCTTAGACTAAGGGGGAGGGGGGTCCAAATTACCTCAACCCCCCCTTATACACGTCCGGGCATTGACTGAATTCATATTATTATTTTATGTATTCAAAGTCTTTGACCAGTGTGTGTTGACAGTGATTACATATTGTGCTGAGACGTGGGCGCTAACTATGGGCCTCATAAAAAAGCTCAAGGTCTCTCAAAGGGCAATGGAGAGGGCTATGCTCGGAGTTTCTCTGCGTGATCGAATCACAAATGATGAGCTTTATGAATGATGATAGCTTTAGCACCCTCGGAACTTGCCTTGCTTTGGTGGCTGAGTGCCTTAAGCGCTCTTCCTCAAGCCCGGTGAAGCTGTAAAAGCCGCAAAGGCTCCAGCGCCCCTATGGCTAACAGTATAGGCAGTTCGAAAAATAAATAAAAAAGGCCATGTATGGGAAGATGCAGCGTGCTCAGACCCGCCACAAGGTGGTCCGACGACGTTGCGAGAAGCCGCTGGATGCGGGCAGCACAGGACCGGTCGTTGTGGCGATCTTTGGGGAAGGCCTATCTCCAGTAGTGGACGTCTTTCGGCTGAAATGATGAGTAAACATAATAAATATAGTGATACACAGATGTGTAATATATATATATATATATAATATGTTGCTACTTTTAAAGTTTGACATTAAAATCTTCAATATTCACGAACATGATAGTATGCCCAATAACAGATATTTTCAAATAATTAATGTGTGAACAGGATTTTTAAAGGGTCGGCAACACGCATTGGATGTTTCCAGTATTGCAGGCGAACATTGACTGCGGTGATTGCTTACCATCAGGCAGACAACTTAACATTGATTACCATCCTAATTGCCACCGTCGAGATGTAAAAAAATGACAAAGTCAATAAACGCGTTACTATCATAACAACATTCAGAAGTTTGAGCCAGATTTATAACTATAACGGATACTTCTATGTTAAAGATCGCAGAATAAGATTGTGTGAAAACCAAAACTATGTTATGTTTTTAGATAATTTAAGCCATTTTAATAATAATATACTATAGTCTGTCTTTTTATTTCCGTGTAGTTTTCATGTCCGGATTTAAATCAAAAAAGGCTTACCGATTCTTATGAAATTTTGTATACGAGAAGCTTATGCCATTAGTCAATTGATAGGCTATAAGAATTTTCAATAATACTCTTAGAAATTGTTAAAAAATATTTTTAATTAATTCTTAACCGATTTGGATGAAATTTGGACAAGGGAAGTATATGTCATTTCCCAATAGATAGGCTACATGAATTGTCAATAATATGATTAAAGTAAAATAACGGGATAAAAGCAACTACTGCGCAACAAAAGCCTGCGGAGCCGCGGGCGCGTTAGTAAGGTATAATATCTACATTAACTCGCAATTTGGTTTCACATTTTTAAGCTCCACAGCTTAATAAATAGTCTGGGTTATTTTTATAGAACAGTCCAATCATAATTGCCTTAACTTTAGGCTAATACCGTCGGCATACACAAAATTGGTCTCCATTATTATTTTAATATGAAAATAATGGTTGCTAACGAAACAAAAGCAAAGAGTTCAACCAAATTCGCTCGTCACGAAATTATAATCTGGGTACTTGCATGTGAAGTATTTAGAGATTTAACCAATCATAGAGCTTTTTTATCACATGAGCGAAGTTAAAAAAATGTTTTTTATTTTATGTGGTACTAAAATGATAATATGATGATTATGATGAATAATCATGAACGATATTTTTGAGTGTTGTAATAAGAAATCAATTAGAATACACCCACAAGGACCATATTTTTAATACATTCAAATATAAAATTTTGTTGATGTGAACTTGAAAATGTTTAATTAGAAACTAATCGTAAAAAAGAAGAAAGAAAAAGTGAATTATGTATTAGTAACAGAAATGATAAAAGAGTCCTTATGTTATTTTTAAGATGTTAATGTTCCCGAAGTATAGCCATAATTATTATTTACAGTTGTAATAATTATTACCACACAGATTATTTTAAATTTATAAGTAAATTATATAAAAAAATCTACGCTTTTAATATAAGTTTCGCCATCTAGGAAAAGTTTACGTAGTAAGAAGTTTGTTTGGTCATAAACACAAAAAACGTTTCAATATATTATGGCTAGATGGCGGTAGATGTCTCATATAACTACAATTTTTACAACAAACCAAAAATATCCAATTGTCATAATATTCTTCAAAAGAATTAGAAATATATTGAATGTAATATTTAACAGTCTACTATAATATACTGAAAACACTATAATATTGAATATATGAAATCTACGGGAAACAGTACAACTATTTTGTACATAGTTAGGAATGTACCTACTTATACTTTTTTTTTCGAACTGACTATGCTGTTAGCTTTTGGGGCCCTGGAGCCTTTTCGGCTTTTGCAGTTTCATCAGGCTTGAAAACTATACATAGTTTACACGTTCACGGAGTTTCCACGGATCCAGTTTCTGTCGTATCCGTCGATTATAGACATGTATACAATCAAAGGTCGTATCGACAATAAGACAATGCCATTGTGCCATTAATCACGTTTTGAGATTCTTTATATTTTATACAATACAACATGTATATAGCAAGGACAAAATAATGTTAAACCATTCTTTTAACTAGTTTAGCAATATGATTCCATAGAAGCTGATGGTAAGTACGGTACAATCCAAAAACGACGGTGACCGTCGGTGACAGATTCCATCGACAGGGTCGTCGTCATACCGGCCTGTAGAAATCACCCTTTCAAGCCTCGTTTGAAGAATCCAATATCATGAAGGAGGAAATACTTTGACTAGAAGACCATTCCATATTTACACGGTGAGGTAAGGTAAGAATTTGCGATGTTTCTTTTTCATGTCGTGATGGCTGCTACCGTATAGCTGTCCAGTCCGCGTGGTTTTGAAAGATGATGCGGGATAAGCTCTAACTGTTTTTCAGAAAATACTCCGTGATACAGACTATAAAGCGCTCAGACAGGATATATCCCTTCGCATCTGAAGCGGTTTTAAGTACTTAGTGATGTCAGCATCATTCACAATGCGGACACCCTGTCACTTTAATTTGACCGAGGAACCTTCTCGGAGATGCGAACAATATTTTATGCACGGCCGAACTTAAGTCTTATAAGGAAAATACAGCTAGTCGGGCGAGGAAAACCTTCGCACTCTGATCAAGATACCAAGTCTCATGGATGTTGCGGAGATAACGCTTCCAAGATGATCTCTAAAATTAAGGTTATAACAGATATCCATTCATAAGATATTGAATCTGTCACACTTAGCAAGTCATTCTAAAGAGAGAAAAGCGGAGTCTTTTTTTACAAGAGAATCAGCAAAACTGAACTCAAGCATATTACTTGCCCCATCAAATGAAGGTATGAGGTTACAGAACTGATTGAGGTCAGTAACAATATCTGCCCGCAATCTCTCGGCTTCAATTCGACTACAAGTAGGCATATTACTTTAACATTCGTGTACCGTGCTATCATCTGCATATCAATGAATTCAACTAGAGGCAACATATTATCTACAGGTATGTAAGAAACAGGGTGGGGGAATATAGAACTTGGTAAAACTCCTGCATTAACTGGCATCAGTTGTGAACTGTATAATATCTATCAACAAGGACACATATAACACGCACTTACAAAAAGTTTGATTTCTACATACACAGTTTGTCCGGGAGACCTTATACCCGAAGTTTGAACAAAGAACCACTGTGCAAGGCCCTATCAAACAGTTTTGCTATGTCGAGGCTAATAACCACGGTTTCGCCATGATTGTTAATTACCTCCTTTTCCCAGTAATGCAGTACGTATAAAGATCACCTGTTGATCGATTCGTACGAAATCCATGTTATTGTTGATCATTGATTAAGAAGTGATGTTTTAGATAGTGGAGTGATGATAAAGATGTGATTATTGCGTGGACAGAGCTTTGTTTCTTTATACGCAAGCTGCAAGTAAGCGTACAACAATCGGCAAATGGCGAAATCGTGCGTATGAAGCGACGCTACGTGAACAGTATTGTAGGACTTGGGTATTAGCATTGATTTACGCAGTAATATGTAAATTAATGTTTTTATTGTGTGAAATTTTTAGAAAGGAAATTGGCGGAACTCACGGTATATTGATTTACGAATAGGTACATAATCATCTATATAGGTATTATTAAATTTACTCCTAGAATATAAGTACAGTCTAAATAGAGGTCATGTTAATATTTGTTGTTTTTCGAGGAATCGAATAGCCTTTAAAGTTTTGTGAAATTATGGCTAGGCTTTTTATATTTTTCCAAATATTTTATCTATCCATAACCTGTGGCGTGTATGTTTGTTGAGGCGTGTAAAATATAGTGATTCTAAACTTCTTTGCGGCGTGCGATTTCACAGCAGCTCTCCCAACGGTCTCGTTTGCGATATCTGAGCTCGCTACCCGCTGTTTTTTTCATACTACGATGACATTAAACAAGCATTCGGTTTGCCTGATGGTAAGCGGTTATCGCTGCCTAAAGAAGCTTGCAACGACAGAAGCATAACATGGGCGTTACCAACCTGCCACCTCGCCGACTAAAGCTCGACACAACTGACATGTAAATGTTGCTTTTGTTTCCGTTTATCAGACGACTTAGAGCTGCTATGTGCCGAGGGAGATGTAACAAATATCTAGTCCATGATGTTACATTATTATGAACTTATTTTATTTCTAACTAGCTGTACCCGCGGCTCTGCTCGCGTAGACTACAGAATTATTGTTAATGTAGACATAGTATTTTTTTTTATAAGAACCAGGAATCTAAGGAGTAAAACAGTTTTATTTTTATCAAAATATTTCATGTAGTTTTTGTCTATTTATATGGTGAAACATTGGCACTCTTCGATCAATAATACTATAATATACTATAATAATAAATGTATTATTGATCGAAGTTGGCACTGAATGAAGTAGGTAGTAACACTTTGGACTTGCACTTATTATTATTTGCTCCCCCAAAGATACCTGGTTAAGACTAACATACCTACATACATTTTGATGAACTATTGAATATTACAGATACTTTTTAAACGAATGTATATAAAAAGGCCTACGCCACATCTAACGGAAATTTCGTCGCGGTAAATCCGCAACCAAATATAGCGGGCACATTAGCAGATTGTCTGTCGAATGCCGACCTTTATAAGGTGTGCATTTAAAATGGATCCTATAGAAGTGATAGGTATTTATGAAGATTTAAAACAATACAAAAGAAAGTGTAAATATTGGGTGCATCCTCTAAATACCCTTAGAGTAAGTGAAGGACAATTTCACAACTTATACGTTTTCACGTAGGCAGTATCCAGATAAGTCATTCGAATGTTATCGACTTCGACTTTTCTGTGAATCGATTCGTCAGATTTTGATATAAATTGATTTAACAATCGATCCCTTTCGAAAAGAATCGCCATTCCTAGTTAAAATAGTGGTAGAAGCTGTGCAAGGTTCAAATGCAGAGATATAATCAACTCTATCCAATTCAATCATCAGCAATCGGAACCTATCAGTGACTAATCTAAGTTGAAACTGAAGTCCTATGAATGCTCAGTTTAGAGAATCGTCGGAGAGTAGCTTGCCTTTCAGTGTTTTATAGGTTACGCTTTGGAGAATGTGTGCAGGAATTGCACGATTTAATTGCGCTCTCTCCGTTCCTCTACCGGACAACTAGATGTGACAGCTTTTACTCATGTGTGGTGGAATTTCCCTCTATTCACACGAAGCGTTGGCTTATTTATAATGTAAATGGCTAGTGAGTGGAATTCACTCCCGGCGTTTGTCTTCCGGCTACTTATAGTTTGGGAACCTTAAAGGAAAAAGTGAATCTGTTAGGTAAGCTCGGTCCATTGTCGGCTTCATTTTCACATACTTTAGGTGCAATAAGGAGACATACTTTTTTTGTGTCCATAAGAAAAGTTTTTTTGCCAAAACAGAAATGTAAAGGACCTCTTTGAGGATCAAAATGCTATCCCAAAAGGAATAAGGGAACTAAATATTAAAAAAACAGGGTTTTTGGTAAAAATACTTTGTTATTTTTTATGTACCTACTTATTCATAATTGTAATAGCTATTACTAATGCGTGTTAAAACATAATTACTTAAACTGTTTGATTTGTTTCAAAATGTCTTATGTACGTAACATTTAGATAGTCGAACTCACAATTTGACCTATGATAAATAATGTTCGTTTAAATAAGATAACAATAATAAAACAATTTAGTAACCAGCAAAACTCTTAACACAGAAGTTAAACAAAATATGTCTTCACAAATAAACATCTCGGGAGTTAACAAATTGGATGGTGATAATTTTGAGCGGATGTTCGGTAATGTGGTGGAATTATGCACGGACGCAGCGAAGCAAGTCTGGAAGAGGAGACCTTTTTCAAATGTGTCCGACCTTTGTGAAGAATTTCATAAATATTTAATGAATCTTACTTTTGAAGGTAAAACTTATAAAATGTACTAAGTAGGTAGATACTACTAGCTTTTATATACTGCTCCATTCGCGGATTATTCTTAACTACATTTTTTAGGAGTTTAAGAAATAATTATGCAATGATGTTAAATTTAACTCAATGTCAAGAAAGTCTTGTTGATTCTCCAAATCCTATCCAGGTTTACCTAAGATGCAGTGAACAACTAAATAGTAGTTTTGAGGTAATTATTATTCTTACTTCACAGAAAAGTTAGTGATATTGAAACTACATCCCGATTTAGCAGGACGATTGGCCGCGCAAGGTGAACTCACTCGCGAGTCAAAAAACGAACAACGTTTTGCTGGACTGAACGATTTGACCATACAACAGAAGAATTTCATCGACGAATACAACGAAAGGTTTGATTAAAGTATTGATTTAAGATCATTCTTTATGTAAATGACGGTGGTAGCAGTAAATGTTTATGCAGTATAAACAGTTTTAAGCAAACTCAAACAGGATTGGTTTTGTATAAATCATAGTGAGGAAACCATAGCATGGTGGTAGGGATTTTTCTAATGCTCGCCTGGCTAACTACCACCCTCAAGTTGAAAATTGTCGCCAAGCACCAATAGATGTGTTCCGGCAGCTGCACTTGAGAGCCAATCTTCCACTAGGTTCTTCAATTTTGAGCCATATCGTCACTTAACATCAGGCGAGATTGTGGCCACGACGCCAAACCTATAACGATAAAAAAAGATCCTGCGTTTCTGAAACAACCTTAAGAAGTTAGACTAAATCACAGCGGTTAACGATCGGCAGAAAAACGGTAGTGGTGCTTCTGCAGTCGAAGCCGGCACAAGTCATATAACATGAAGAATAATTAGGATGTTACAAATATTGTTTTCTTGTATTGTATTATAAACCAATCAAAAAAATCTTGAAATATAAGTAAATAATTACTAAAATCCCTTTAATATTACTGTTGCCATCTAGGTACTTTGTCCGATACTAAAAAGTTAATTATACCGTAAAAGTTCGTTTCAATATGTTTGCGCTAGATGGCTCTTATTGTCTACTTTTTTTAATTCAAAAATATCCAATTGTCCAAAAAGTGAATGTATGTATATTGTAGTAATATTTAATTTCATAAAAATTCAAGCTGTGAAGTCAAGTCTGGGAGGTGGATATAACAAAACAAGTAATTTTACTAAAATCTGGCCTATCTTTTTCTCGTTAAATTCCATTCTTTAAAATCCATTGTGCCCAATTACATGAACCTAAAACATTTAATTATGGACAAGTACACAGATTTAAGAAAAAGGGACAAGTATAGGAGGTATTCTTATTATATTTTGTGGAATTTTATACGACTTGTATCGGGGAAATCGAATAGTTCTATTTCGATGATAATGATCAGTGTCGAATTTTTGTAGGTAACATTGCATCCCTATAACCTCTAAACGGATGAAGCTATAAACTTGAAAGTTGTAGGGTTTCACATATTACTATCATTAATCATGTATATTACTTATATTGCGAAACACATCGTAAATTCTTAATTAAGAAAGTCTATTCTCCGAGTAAGGTTCTATTTTCTGTCGTGTTGACTATAAGCTCATTAATATTCATGCTTTATTATGGGAACTTAGGATAGTGTGCCATACCAAGTCCACGGACACGGATGCCCTTGGTGGCGATCACGTTTTGGGATCTTTGTTTTTTTATATATGATGATAAATTTCTTCTTCTTTATTTGGCGCCGCAAAAATCACTTGCCAGTGTCAATGTGTCTAAGACTTCGTAGTATTTATTAAACATTCAAAGTTGGTCTAACAAAATGGTGGCTTCATTGTTAGAACAATCTAGAGAGTTTTTGTGACTACTCAAATTGCATGTTTATATTTATAATCCACTTCACAAATGCCACCAATATTACATATACATAATATAGGGTCAAAGAACCTAAACTACAATGATAAATTTAGACATAAAAATAACCGTCACTCTAAATTGGTGTTCAGATTTTTTTTTGTAAATGTTCTTCGTAATAAAATACCCACTGTAAATCAGGTCTTTAAAATTTATAGTACATCTCATTTTTGCCTCAACGCGTAAAAAAGGTACAAATGACAATAATAACGAATGTAACAACAATATCTAAATGCGATGCTAACTCATTACTAAGGATAGGATCAAGATTATTAAAAATGAGTAATTAGAATTATTATCCATTTTGTGATAGCTATAATTTTATCTCTTTCAGGTATAAACAAAAATTCGGATTTCCATTTATAATTTGCGCAAGAGAAAACAAGGTACAATCTATAATGAAAGGTCTACAAGATCGCTACCAAAATTCATTTGACCAAGAAATAAATATTGGCATCGAAGAAGTAAAAAAAATATGCAAATTAAGGATACTTGATATTGTAACAGATAATTAGTTTTCTAGAAAATATCACCGTAAGAAAGCATTACTGATATGGCATAAATAAAATATGAATCAATACTCTAATACTTTTATATTGAACTATTAAAATGAATAATAATATTTCAAGAAACAATTTACAATTAAATTTATTGCATATCGAATTGGCATTTAAATAAAGGTTTAAAAACAGCCATTTTCTTTAATTATCTTTTTATATTCTTTGTTAGTGAATTAATCATTTGTGTAGTGAATAAAAAATAATACAAAATAAGTAATACAAGGATGATCATATTACAAACCACACTATGTTAAAATGAACAAATTTTATTATAAAACACCAAGAAAACTCGACAGCTTATATGCCTAAATTAAAATTTAGAGAAGTCCTAGAGATCTTTCAACAACAGCATGAGGTTGACCGGATACTTCACACATATCCCGTGTATTAAGGATATCTTCAAAGCCAATTTCAATGTGTCGTCCAGTTAAAATTTCAAGCTGCATATTCGAACTTGGAAGGAATGGGAGACGTCCAACCTGGCAATATTTATTATAATTAATATCAGAGGACAAATTTTTTGGCCAGACTTTTGTGTATTTTACTACTGGATTGAGGTTTTCTATTCAACCCAAGGCGAATGCGGTTTATTGATTGTGCATATGTATTTAAAGAATGATGAAACACTTTCCTTATCATTATTGAGATTTGAAATATTTCTTATATTATAATGAATTATTATGTCTTATCTTTAATTTACTTCAATAGAATTCATTTAACTTTGTAATGTCCTGATCAATATCGAATCACCAACGTTTTACCACATATATGACCGCTCCACACTATGTTCAGCTTACTACTGCCTCAGTTGTAGGTGCTTGAGATAAAGTAAATACACTAAAAGCGTCATTAATCTTCACCTGCTATAAGCATTCGACATTGCCACTGTTAATTATTTACACAACCTAACTAAAATCCTTGACCATAAAGATGCAAAAATCTTATATTTGACAGACCATACTTTTTTGCAATTTGTGACAAAGTTCCATAAGAGAATTCTGTGTTTAGTGGTTAACAAAGTTTTTCTTATCTATATTTTTTTTTAAAACCATTACATACTTTACTAGCAAACTTTCTCTCCATTGTGATCTTCATTGGTGCATGTAGTCCTTGGATGTTTCGGAGCATTGTTAAGTTCATTTTTTCTTCATTTTTATGATACTGTAAATATCATTTAAAATATTACAATACAAATTATTAATCACATCATTAATTAATGTTCACCCCATCTTTTGACTCGGGAGAAAGCCTTCAATCAGTAGTAGAAGGTAAACGAACTGATATTATTGTTCATCAGTGTGTTATATTAAATTATTAATATGAGAGAAAAATAATTTACATAATCAGAGGACATTAAACCTGTAAAAACCCATAAAAATCTTTCTCTTACTTTATTGCAAGTGTATTGTTTATTTAGACATTTTAACTAAACTAAACCAAAATGACATGTTATTTTATTACACATTGAAATTATTGAAAGGGCCTGAGCTATGAATTCCATTTTACATTAGAAGTAAAGTTCTAAGTTTCAAAAAACAGGTACCAAGAGACAATTAAGTAAACTTTACTTTTTGCTTGATTATTTTAATCATTATTATAGGTAATTAAAATGCTTTATGTATGCAATAACTCTCTATTCTAGTTGGCAACCTCAGTGCAAGTGAGTAAGCGAACATGACTCTGCATAAAGCTTCTTGTAAGTTGCCTCGAACTATTACACACATCTCGGTATACATCTTTTGTTTATTACTATATATATATATTAGTGTGAGTAGCGCTGGATATCATTCTACATTTAACATTTGTGATCCAGTTATCCAAATTTCAGTCAAGCTCTTTGAAATAGTGACAGTTTTAGCTTCAAATAGTGAATATATAGAGATCATTAGACCAGAGGAATTTTTGCAAGTTCCATTATGCTAATCAATGGGTACTGAAAGACCAGTGTCATATAAAATGTGGAATAGAATTTGTCATATTTGGATATGCAGCTAAATACCTACTATATGATGTGTAGCTACAAAAAGTTACAACTTAAAGGGCTTACATATAGTAGTATGTAAGCCTAAAACTAGTACTGCTACTTACATTACGTTCTGATAATTGTAAAGGATGTGAAACCCCGAGTTTGCTTTTGGTAGAACTCAATCCAGCGACCATGGGATCTGGCATGCCGAAAGGGCCCTCCTGTATTTTCATGCCATCGTTACCTAGTTCAGGCTTCACTTTTAAGGATGGTAGACCGAAACTCTGAAATGTAACACTTTTCATTATAATATCGAGCGATGATACGGTTCTAGTTTTATAATATAATATCGCGTAAGTTGTACACAACCTTATATTTTAGAGATTTAAGCAGCTGTAAACTTACCATTGTGTAATTTCTATCAAAATAATTGAAATATAAAAGGAATGAATAGATGCTACGATAAATATATAAAATTATGAGAAAAGAGAAGCCGACTTTACTACAATTCTGTAACATTATTCCTAGAGACGAACTGTCAGATTTTGACGAGATGTCAAAAGTTGTAAAATCATTTCACAGACAAATAATGAGATCATTAAAATATACAGATAATATTAGAAAACGTTATAATACTGTAATATGTATCATGGGTTTTTTGGCGGTAACTTAAAGTGTCATGAGGTGGTTTTTGTTTTAATTCATAAACTTATGTCATTTGGCCCTATATTATGTAATTTTGGCGGCATTTTACGTGATGTAGTGTGGTTGTTGTGCACAAGTGAAGTGGATTACAATAAATAACTAGGAACATGCATTCTGAGTTGCTACAAAGGCTCCCTGGAAAGTTTTAACAAGGGTGCCGCCATCTTGTTGGAGCGATGTTTACAGAATTAAGATTTAATTAAGATTAAGATGTTTACAGAATTAAGAGAAAGAAGATTACAGAATATTTCCCTCGCTTTGTTGAGAAAATGTAAAATACTTCACACTGGCCTAATACACGAATAGTGCCGGCCATAATTAATACGAAGAAGAATATGTATCATAGACTTTGTAGTAGTAAAACCATAGATTTAATATACGTATACAATAATCTATGAGTAAACTAAACCAGTGTTGCGAAATATCCTATAATATGGAATTATTTCTTGTTCCTTTTTTCGCTACGTTCGTAGTTGATTTATTTTATTCATTGTGCAACATTACTTAAAACTTTTTTGAAAAGGAGCGAAATTTGAAATAAATGAAATGTGACAGATTGTACAATAAGTGAAAACTACACCACAACGTATTATATAATTAGCGTAAAACATATATCAATGAATACCCTGTTAACTGTGGCCTGAATATTTTTTTTGTAATTGTTTACTTTTTATATAGGTATCTTGCCAGTAATTATAAATTACCATGGCGGGTCGTGGCGGAGGAGCGAAGAAGGAATTGGTTAAGATTTATATTATTTTCGGAGCATTATTAAACACGACATATACATTTTTATTTTATAATTTTACGTTTCTCTTAGGATCCAGAGGAACAGATGAGAAAGAAATTTCACGCCAAATGTTTATTTCGCGCGCTTGGACGTTTGGTTATGGCAAATGCCCATTGGCTAATTGAAGATGTAGATCACTATGAAGGAGTTGAAAATGTTCAGCGCCGTGTGCAACAAGCAGTGCGCGGGAAAGCAAAAAAGAAACAGTTGTTGACTATTACAGTTACGTAAAATGATTATTTACGTTATTCTTCCCCCTGTTAGGTACTGGAATACAAAATTACCTTAATGTTAACTTCCAGGACAAAGCATTATTAAATAAACCAGCCGATGAACGAACAGACCAAGAGAAAAAATATATCTTTAGAATAATTGGCGGATTGAAATGTTTTAAACGATATCCTAATGTAAGAAACTTAACAGTTATACACACAATCATATTATAAAATAGCATTAATGTTATTCAATTATTTTTACTAAGCTGACATTTTGTACTTGGCTGTCTTTTATGTAATTGATAGTAACAAAATATACATAAATATGTAAAGGTCATGCACATTAAAGACGGAATTAGGAAGGTATATTTGTAGTTATATCAAATGATATTTGCACACTTCAAAAAAATTGTGTGCAGCAGTTCACACGTGTCAGAAGTGAGACCTTCAGAAAAAAAATATGTTATATAAAAATTCTTTTTAATATCATAAATCAGCGGGATTGGGACTATCGACCACTCGTGCGTACTGCGTATAAAGTTTGGTAGTATCAGACCACTAGGCCAATCTTACGACGATCACAATTATGAAAATCAGGACTTGCATTAACTGTGCATAATGTAAATGTATTTTATCTCATTCTTTCGTAGGCTAAATCCTATAGTTGTATGTGTTTGTCTCTTTTTACTGTCGCTTTTTGTTTCATCGTGTTTCAAATCACAACTATACGAAAGTAGTTTTCACTTCAAAAATTCTTTCAACTTTAAAGTTACATATTTTATTTATTTAGCTTTTTGTCCTTCATTTCTGCAGCATGTGAAAAAGAAATTGGCGGCTGTAACTTATTTTAAGTACTACAGACCAGGACGCGTCATAGTTCGTCAGCACCACGAAGCCCACGCTCTGTACTTTATAGTTACTGGTGACATAATTGTTAGCCAGATGGTCTACGACGAACTTTTGCAGCAATACATATCGGTTGAAATTGGTGTTATGCATACAGGAGACATGTTTGGAGAAGTTTCCCTCTTACATAACATACCTAGAACTGCAACGGTTACCACTGTTGGTTAGATTGATAAACATATTTATTAATAAGTAATAAAATTCATATTATTTTTCACATAGTTCATAATCATTACAAATTTATAATAAATATATGGGGGATCAAGCTAAATTCGATGTCTCAAAAAAAAAACCTTATGTAGATAAACTTGGTTAATTAACTTAACATTATCTAAATACAAAATATCATTCAAATCATCAGAGCCGCTTCTGAACAATTACATATAAATATCCTACATTTATATAAGAATTGTTCACTTAATAGTTTTGGATATAAGTATATTATATTGTATACTTTATCTATAATTCATGATTAAGGTTTTTAAATTATATTAATAATAAATCTGTATTATCTATCATTGGAACTATTTATTGAAAAACACTTAGCTGTTTTTTGTATTGGCTAATACAATATTTGTCGACTAAACTGTTACTTAGTAACTATATCAGAGGTTGTTGGTTAGTAACTAACAAAGTGTTTTATGTTATGATATTGGCGTCATACCTTGCTAGGTCATTGTGAACTATTGGCGCTCATGAAGGAAGACTTCAAGAATGTTCTCCAGGCTTCGGTTCAAAAACAGTGGGATGAAGTTCGAAGGGCAATGTCAGCTTTTACATACTTTGATGGTCTTGATGAGGTAAATTTGTTAATTATTAGTTCACTCTGCTTGTGAGTTTAGCCTTCAGCTACGAGAATTTTGAGTTCAATTCCTTGCAAATGGGTATGTTCTGGATGTGTTTATAGCTTTCCGTTCACTAACTATCCGTTAATTGTCTATTAAAATTCAATAGTCAAATAGTCAAAAACGACTACAGCCCTATTTATCCCGATTTTTTTCCTGAAAAGTTTTACAGAACATAATGAAAAAAATAAATTATAATTACGCTTATCTATCGGTCGAATCTTGATCTATGGTATTGAGTTCATAAAAAATACAGTAGAAAAAAGCAATTCAGTTTTTTAAGTTTCCCAATTTTCCGGGATCATTTTTAAAATTTTCTCTCTGTATTAACTTTATTCGGCTTATTAGTAACATGAAAAAAAAGGCAAATCGGTACAGCCGTTCTCAAGTGTTGCGTTTACCAACAAACAGCATTGATTTTTTATTTACGTAGATAGATAGTATAGATAAGTTAATTTAATGTAATATTGCAGGTAGCGCGACGCGAAGGTTGTATAGTCGCTAAAATGAAATCCTACGAACCAGATGAGACATTGCTCGGAGATGGCGTGGGTGTAGCCAATTTCGTATACTTCATACTGTCGGGCCGATGTCAGATGATCGAATCCATTCAAGTGATTGTTACGACGCGTCTTGGACGTACTTTCTATACGTTGCATGATCCATATGTACGTTATTTTTCAATATCTATATACCGATGGATTTCGATCTCTCGGTGGTTGCCGTTGTATTAGGATTGTACTGTGCTTACCATCAGGGACAGTAGAGTAAATGTGCCGAGATATTATACAAAAAAAGTATGTCATAAAGGCGTTTTGTGGCAACGTCACATCTTCCTTAATTCTTCATCAAAATTAATTATACAAATGTCATTTTAAGGGTTATGTTCTCCGATATTGTCGAAAAATTAATGTTAAAAACTAATTGATTAACTATCTTTTTATAAACAGATGGCATTCTAAAGGAAAATATATTCAACTAATATGTGAGAAGCGCCATCTATGAATAATTTGTTTAACTAAAATGACAGCTGTTTGATTACTTACGTTCTATTTTCGATAATGTAGGAATCATTCTCACGAATCAGCTTGTTTTTTTATATTCTCTAGTACCTGCTAGTTATACCAACGTGTCCACAAAATATTTAAAATCTAATTGTAAACTCATTTTAGCACATATTATTAAAATTGATTAACTTAGGTGCATTTCACTTGGTCACTATACGAGATAGAGTAATATTATGTAAGCATTCCATTGTCTAAATCTGAAATAAGTTTTTGCATATTATATTTTTATCGAACTGACTATACCTACTGTTAGTCTTAAGGGGCCTGGAGCCTTTAGAGGTTTTCACACCTTCATCGGGCTTGGGATTTTTGCATCTAACGTGGTAATTACAGGCAAGTAAAAATACCAAAATATACAGCACAGATGTTTTTAGGGTTCTATTACATGTAAAATTAAAAAACGGAACCTTTATAGAATAACTTTGTTGTCCGTACGTTTGTCTATCTGTGCGTCAAGACACGGCTTGACACGGCAAAGCTGTATACTCCTGTTAGTTATATGCGCATCGAATCTAGGGATTATAATAATAATACTGTTTAATGTTTGATGTGTGTTGTTGGAATAATTAATAAAATAAAACATGGCTTGAGGTATAAAGATTAAATTAATATCGATTACCAAGGGTAATAATCTCATACTGTGTAAAAAAGTTTCTAGGTTAACGCAATAAAGAGATGACACTAACAATCCTGTTACATAACAAATCCAATATATTCCCGAGGACATACAGTCACATAATTGTTACGAAGAGACATCTTTTAGCATAGTCATCACCGTTGCGCGGCGGTGATATTGTAGATTGTAAGGTTCAAGGATACAAACAATATTTTTTCAATATACGGAACCCTCAAGACCCGAGTTTCAATCGCTACTTGTCCGATTTAAAACAAAACTTAATGTGTATTAAATAAGCAAATATATTATATTTAAAAAGTAATCGTTTGAGTGTAAATTTAGCCTTATAGTCACAATTTCACCTGATCTTAAGTGACAGATGGTATCACTCTAAGCATAGTGGAAGACGGGCTCTCAAGTACAGTTGCCGGAATACACCTTTTTCGTGCTTGGCGACAGATTTTCATCTTGAGGGTGGTAGCTAGCCAGGCGGGCATTAAAAAAAGCCCTACCACCATGCTATGGTTTCATCACGATGTTTTCATTCATCGAAAACTCTGGCTTATTGCAGGGATTCGAACTCACGTCGACCGATATGCATGAACAATGCATGCACGCTATCATTGAGCCATCATTGTTAAAGTATATGTATATCTCAGAATAAAGTTGGTAAAGATAGAGGTATAGGTAACTTACAAGCTTAAAGATTTCAGATATTATATGGGTATACCGAGATGTTATTTCTAAATATAGGCTGAAGTAGGCGCGTATAATAAATAAAAATTTACGTTAATTATATTTTAATACGTGACGTATACTAAAAAATTCCAAAGGAAATTTCGTTATTGAATTATACCCTTTTGTACATCATTTTTAACAGAGTCCGGAGTATAATCTATATTAGAAAATTTGACTGCGGAAACACCACCGCCATACAAAGATATTTCTGCCGAAAAGCATAAATTCTCACATTAGGTACCTTGTTCCGGTTCGAAGGGTGTGGTTGTGGCAACACACTGGCACTCGAGGCGGTCCACCTTAGTCTTCAAGGAAAGCAACATATTATGACAAAGTATAGCCACTGGGCCCGATCTTCGATCCTTCATTTCTATTCGATTCCAGCGATCTTGCGTAGATCGTCGTTCCATCTTGCAATCTTGCAGGGGGGTGCTCCATACTTCGTTTGCTTAACCCAGCCGAGTTTCAAACATTTTAACCTGTTAATAGTTTTATCAAACACCCTGCACGGTACACTCTCTAGTCTTTATGGGCCTACATCCGACATAGTCCTTTTATGTAACAAATTTTAAAGGGGTATAAAATGATGTTTTTTTTAAAGCTGGATTTGTAATGTAGCTGTTTGTTTGCGTTTATGGGTTGTACCAGAGACTAGGTTGTACTATTAGACTTATTTTCCTATTAAAGGCTTTAAAATGTCATTCTTATATCGTAAGTATATAATAGTAAATGCCTTTTATGTGATTTTTCTGTCATTCAACGGTCCATCTTCGTAAGTAAATATTTCTGTTTTATTTTTCGGTATTTTCAAAGACGGAAACTGTCTATAAATTTACAGACTATTACTAATTAACCATTAACAAAATTGCTACATCATCTTCACACTTTTTCACATTATCGATTGAATATAGTAATTTAATTAGTATGGATATTGTCATTTTTCACAACTCCATGTGAACTTTTTATAGGTGCCTAAAGAAGAAAGTGAACAAGATTTTGATACAAAATACTTTGGTGCTTATAAAAATTTAAAAGAAAGAGGTTCAACGTCTGACGATTTGCGCATATCACAAACGAGAAATATTTCAAGCGGCGTTATTCCCTCCAAAGGCATGGAAAGTATACTTAAAACGCAAAGTTCATTGAAACAAGCAAGAACATCGGGAAACCTTCCTGATAGCCAGCTGACAGCAAAGAACCAGGGAAACCAAAGGCCTAGTACAGGTACTGGCGGGAGTCGAACAACAACTGAACGTTCTGCGTCTTTGAAGTCAGAGGTTCTGTTAAATCCTTCTGAACAAACGAGAGATTCAGTAAGGTAACTATATATTCTACTATCTGACCCGCAGACCTTGTTTAGCCCTTTCAGTAGTAAATAACTCGACCTCATCAGCACTTATCGCGTTCAGAGATTGCATAAAAACCGTTTTGGAAAAAAAAAACATATAGATCTACCAACTTCCATGGTGATCTGTTAAACGGTTTTGGAGTTTATAAATCTATATCTATAAAAACAGATATTTGTATGGATATTCGCTATGGACTCAAAACGGCTGGAGCGATTTTGATGAAATTTTCAGACAATCTTCATATTAGCCCAGCGGGTGATCCTGTAAAATTTGGCTGAGCCACAGCTACTTGTGGCCGAGTTTCCTAGTCTCATATATATCTGTATAATACGAACATCCATTTATATTTATAATCTAGATTTTAATCATTTTTTAATAAGAATAATATTTTTATTTGACTAACTGATAATAGAACTTTGTTAAATGTAATTTATATTTTTCCGTTATTTATAAGAGATCCAAGCCGATTTATTTATCCACTTTTGTTGAAGTAAAGTTTCATGCAAACTAGTGAATAATTATTTAAAAAGATAATTGCAAGAAAATTTCTCTTCGAAAAGTTAACCAACAAAATATCAAGGTCATTTTTTCAGATAATCTCATTTAGATATGACTATTTATTTATAATCGCTTTACGTAAAGACTTGTTTATATTCCACTTTATCATAGGTTGAGCGTACTCCCTGAAGTCATTGCAGAGCCTCCACAAATCCCAAACCTCAGAACCTATTTCATGCAGGTATGATTTGGTGTTTTGTTTTTAAATTTATAATTTGAACTTTATCCACCAGAGCGTTTTATGGAATATATTATTTATGTTATACCATATTTTTACGAAAAGTTTGCAGTTTAGAAGCAGAATATAAACACGGTATCTAAGAACCTCAAACATAATACAGATTTATTTAATATATAAAATATTGAAAAATAAAGACAACAAACCAATCTCAATGTACTTGCATTACGAGTACATTTGTCGGTGAGTCAATTTTCATGCACCTACGAGTATGACATAATGCGAACTTGTGAAATCAATAGGTAGGTACTTACTAGGTACCCTTGGAATATATTTGTGGTATATTGTTAAATATAAGCGTGTGTAATGCAAACTGTTTGTTGACCTTTTATAGGGTATTGTTTTGAACCGTAAAAAAGGCGTTGAAAATAAATTGGAGATAAAGTAGTACAATGCTATTTGTTTTTCTTTAAAATTGGTAAGCACAGTACATTCCAAAAACAACGGCGACTACCGAAAGATCAACCATCAATAACTGGTCGCCTTTCTCATAAACCTGTAAACCTCTCGACTCACTGTGAACTGACGGTGTCAAGTTTATTACCATGTACTAATGATGGTCTCGACCCAGTCGGGTACAAATGCCAACTACAATGCTTTATTACACCGGCTGGTCTCGAAACACGATAAGCCTAAGCGTGCCACGGTCGCAGGTGTTACACTTGGTGTATAGTGGTTGCGATTCAATCGGGCATAATTTGGCATTTGACTGTTTTCGAAAACCCACCTAAAATGATCAAGAATGTAAAAATGAAGCTGACAATAAGTGGTTTTCTTCATAATTTTGTGTATATTTAATAAAAATCGACAAATAAACTCAAAGGACTAAAAAGCCCGCGTAAATGCTCCCATTTGTAAACATCGCACCGTGACGTCATACGCCAGTCTAAGTATATGATACATAACCATTGTGTGTTATTGTCGGGTAAAACTTTGTTTTATAGCATATTTAGGAGATAAAATAATATACAAAAAGTGTATACTATCACAATGGTACAAACACATTTATAAAGACCCCAGAAAAACCGTTTGTGAATGTTTCAAAGAATGCCTAAATTCGAAAGAAGTGGTACAACATCAACATGATTTGATAGTATGCTGCCCACTAATAGATATTTTCAATCAGTTACAGAGTGAATAGTTTTTTTTTTTTTTTTGACTGACTATACTGTTAGCCTTATGGGCCCTGGAGCCTTTACGGCTTTTACAGCTTTACCGGGCTTGGGGGCGAGCGCTTAGGGCACTCAGCCACGAAAGCTAAGCAACAACATCCGAGGGTGCCAAAGTGGCCGGACCTCGGCTCGGACTGTTGCGCGTATGCAATTAAGTCGCGATCTGACTAATCCCTATCCGTAATTCGATCTAAACTAACTATACATATATACATGTTTCTGCCCCCTGAGAGGAGGGAAGGAATTTAGTGGTCTGAAATTTTTGTCTACTCTAACTAGGCAAAAAAAGAAAAAAAAAAAGGTCCCTTACAGAACCTATGTACCTATGTGTGTTGTGCATGTGTGTATAATGCAGTGTCATGTATGGCTGTGAAAGCTAGTGATTGTAGAGTCACTTGTATCGCGCGAGCGGCTGCTTGGCTCAAGGGCTCCATGCCGATGGATCGGACCTAGGCTTGAGTTGCCGCAGAGGAGGGCGGTCGTGGCGGGGGAGTGAATAGGTTTTTAAAGGGTAGACAACGCGCATGCGATGCTTCCGGTATTGCAAGCGTCCAAAGGCTGTGGTGGCTTACCATCAGGCGAGCCCCACGATACTTTGCAATCGTAGTGGTATAGAAAATAAAATAAAAAATCAATAAATTCTTTATTATCATAACAACTTTGAGAGGTTTGATCCAGATTTATAAACAAAAACTGATACGACTTTATTAGATTTCGCAAAAAAGACGGTGATAATAAAAACTTATTTTATGTTTTTAGATACATTTGTTTTTAGTTATAAATATAACCTATAACATAGATATTTAATTGATATTTTAGAATTTATTAAGCTGATCTTATATAACAAATCATGAATAAAATTAAGGCTCCATTGTTTACTATATATGATCGTTAGAATAAATAAATATAAAAGTTGTTTTTTATACTTTGAACTTATATAATGGTGGAATACTATAATTGACATCGATTGAATAAGGTAGAAAATCTATATTAATAACTAGCTTAAAAGTAAGATATTACATATTTATAAAGTACTATATTATGAGTATATTTACAAAAAAAAAAATTAAGCTTCGAAGCGTAAAAATCAAGCGTTATTTTTATAGAATAGTCCAATCATAATTGCCTTAACTTTACGGTATATTTACTACTATCGGCTTACACAAAATTGGTCTCCATTATTATTTAAAATGAAAATATTGGTTGTTAACGACTTATTAATAAGAAAAGCACAGGGATCAACCGAATTCGCTCTTTACACAATCATAATCTACTGGCACATGACGTAATTAGAGATTCAACCAATCATAGAGCGTATGTGATAACAAGGCGGAAATTTAAAAAGTATTTTTCTTATTTTTTGATTTACTGAATAATAATGCAATATTTTTCAGTGTTTTAATAAAAATCATTTTAAAAATATATAATCATTTAGAATTACACCGACATGATTCATATTTATAATACAGTCAAATACCAAATTGCCGTTTCCCCCAGGCAAGATTAGGCAGGTACTTTGAGGAAATCCATATTGTTGTTGTTCTTATGTTCGGTATCTTCTATTAATATAAAAATTAACAAATATAATTATTTATTAACTCCAATTACTTCTAATGATATACTCAGTTCAAACTGTTATATTCGAGGACTCTACCGGTATCAATAGTTTACATTAGTGGAATAGCTAATAATTTTTTTCTTGTGATCTTATGTATCCCACCCACTACCGTGTATGGTCCATAGCCCACCTTATGGCGCGTACCTGAGTAGAGTATGGACCAGTTGTCGATTGTTATAAATCATAGGGATGTCAACAGTACTTTACAATAAAATAATAATTAGAATATAACTTGTTATTATATACTTTATACTTTTACACGAAGAACGCTTATTTCGGGGATCATTTATAATGAATGCATGATCATTATCATATACAAGGATTATTATACAATTATTTACGGGAAATTGATCGGAATTATTTTTACATATATACATTTTGTGTTACGTTCCTGCATGGAAGGTAATGCTATTTGTTTTTAAAAATTTTGGCATAATATGTTGTTTTTTTTAATGTTGTTAACTGATTGGTCAAATCCAGATTAATTATAGTTGGCTTGTAGTTGTACAGACCAATATTGCACACAACTGATCAAACAATTTAATATAAACATATTAATTTCTATTCAGGTATGCCAATTTAATCCTGGTTCAAGCTTCGGTTTTGGTGAAAATATGCGAGATCGGCGTATAGTCGCCTTAACGCCCCTCGACTGCATGTTGTTACCAAAGATATGGCTTCTCCAACGCAACACTGCGAATATTTGGACACGTATACAACACTATCTTGACAAGAAGGTAAGCTTGTTCAATCTGTTATCATACCTTGTCATTATTTCTTCTTCTTTCAGATCGAAGTGCATCGTGGTCTTAAAGTATCTTAGTAAATTGGAGACATTTCGATCAATAAATTGTCATAAAGTAAGACTTATTTTTTTGTGATGAACATAATTGTTAGTTGTATGTTTGGGTGTTAAATAACGAATAGCTGTTCGTAAAAACTTTGGCAAGCTAGATTTTAGTCAAAGATCGGCACTGTTTTAATATTAGGGGTTAAAGTATTAAATGGCCGTTTGGTAATGAAAAATTAAAATCACTTTTTTGTAGGATGAAATATATTTATTCAATCAAAGTATCTACCTTGGTTTTCTATATATTTCTGCGATCTAATAGGAAAATCATTTAAATCTTTACGATAAAATCTTTGGACCTGGACTCCACAAACTGTGTGAAGGCATTTTAACTCCTTACTGAGAAAAAAAAATCAGTCGAAAAAATTGTAAAAATGGCGCATAAACTTGGTTGGGGTAAATTCCGGCGAGTAAGTAGAATGTTGGATGATTTCTAACTGCAGTTCTTGTACTGTTAAAACTGTTGACTAGCAGTGTGAGGTCTGGC
Source organism: Saturnia pavonia (assembly GCA_947532125.1). Classification (NCBI taxonomy): domain Eukaryota; kingdom Metazoa; phylum Arthropoda; class Insecta; order Lepidoptera; family Saturniidae; genus Saturnia; species Saturnia pavonia. The sequence continues at coordinate 10,937,100 of OX383900.1, read as the reverse complement.
GTTATGGTGAACACCGATTGACCGGACGTGGCTGTTTTGCTGCGAGTTTCGCCATCATTGTTCGGAGTTCAGTAAACATCTGCTGTTATTGCATGACCGGATCTGGGGAAGTGACCACCAAACAATTTCCTTCACTTTTTTGTGGGTAAGCTTCGCTTTAAGGCATTGTTTTGGCGTTTCATCTGGGTTCAGCCTTGCGATTTTCGCTTGCTATTTTCTTAAAAAAACCACTTTTCGTGTCATGTCACAATTCGGTACAAAATCCCTTCATTTCTGTACCGGTTTAAAAAGGTAATGCAATCTTCAGTGCGCGTTACTTTCTGCGTATCAGTCAAATCACTAGGCACCCATTTTTCTATTTTTTTTTTTAATTTTACCAATTTGCTGCATATGAGTGAATATTGTGGGTATGCTAACGTCAAACTATGCCGCTAATTCTTTGGTAGTTTGACACGAATTTCTACACCATCACCTTCAATTATTCGTTATTTAACATAGTTACAGGTATTCCTCGTGGCTCATTCTTTACATTAAAGTTTATACTATGAAACGGTTACACTAATAGCGCACGGTGCGTTCGTTAGCCGTATTCTCTCAAAATACAGCATTGACATTATGAGCACATTCTGCTGCGTAAGTCCACGTCGGAACTCGTATTAGAAATATTACCTACTCTGATTTTCGCTTTATCCGTCTTCACGTTTGCAGGTGAATGTAAAAAACAATTGAATGAGGGATGGATCATCAAATTACATGTCTTTTAAAAAAATTAGAATGTTATAGTTTTCGAGTGAAAAAAGTTTCACTTTGAAATCTGACACTATGCAGGTTTAATTTTTATTCAAAGTGGCTTGTTTGTTAAAACGACAATTTCATATTTAAACCCTACATATTACTAGAAATAGATATAAATTTATCGTTTTATACTTAGTAAGATCAAAACAAGTTTTTAAGTAATATTGTTAGGTTCTATAATAAGATTCCGAAGCACATTACTTTAGAGTTCAAGGACCATGTCAAGCAGGTTTTATTGTCAAAAGGGTGTATGATAGTGATGTCTGGAAGTGACTCCCTCTCTGTGCATTCATTAAATTCTTAATGTGGTTATTATTATTGTATTGTATTATACAGTTGTTATTATTGTTGTACAGTTAGAAAAAAATCGATCTAGTTTCTTGTCGGCTATTCTCGACGACTGTGTAGTTCATAAATGCCTTCGTAGCGCATAAATCGAAATTACCATAATATAAGCTAATAAATGACCGTGTGTAAAAAAAGTAACTTTCAAGGTTACACCCAACGACAACGGTTTTATAATTAAACTGTTAATATTTTTGAAAAAGCCCTGACACAAATAACGTTTTAATTGAGACCATTCCAATGAGCATAAACACGATACATCTACTGTAAGTTGTTGAGGAATTGGGCAGATTCCAGATCATGCTGCAGCATCAGGTCAAGGTTATAAGCTTCTAACATCATAAGAAACTTTCGAATCTATCAGTTTTGTGGAAGATGCTCACATCCATTCGTCATCTAGAAACGGCTATCTTCGTACGGCTGAACAGATATTCTTAAACCATAGCTAAGAACACTCTCAATTAAGTCACCTTTCAGACAACAACAAAAAATTAAATCTTAATCGGTTTAGCAGTTTGAGAGCTGCGATGCCATAGACAGACATACAGATACCCATGCTATTCAACTTATAACACCCCGAAGTTTGCGTCGTGGGTAGAAATGGCACAGCTTAGGAAAACTTGTTTTATTCTTCTATGTTTTCTATATTAGGCACAATTTAACATTATGCCATTTCTTTCTATTCATGTAAATATTTTCAATTTCTTTCACATTTATCAATCCCTTCATATATTCGCGACGGTCAAAATACTTTTCAGTTTTTCATCCGTTAATAGTTTTTGAATCGGATGCGTATTTACAGGTCAGTCGTGGTGAATTGTATTGCTAAAAATACACAAGGTTGATGTCTTAAGAACATAACATTGATTTCTATATTCGTATGCTGTACGCGAAAAGATGTTTACTGGAATTGAAAAGCATGATTCAGCTGATGCCTTTTTAGCTTTACTTAAGCTTCGTGTATATAAATAAACAGTTATGTTGTTTGTCTTGAGCGCCGTAAATATTTTAGTTCACAGTGAATCCCGAAGATTGAATATGAATTATGCCAGATTTTCTTTCATCTATTTAATTAGCACATAAGCAAAGGAATTAAATTTGGTAACATAGGAAACGAAACGTTTACGTGGGGCGCACTCAAAATTTGTGGAATCAATAACAAAGAAATACTATTACTGGTCAAAATTATTTTATATTTCTCAAAATATTGAACTCTTATCTTCAATGTAACCGCGTAAATATTCTTAATTTTTGAAAACTGGAAGAAGTTGCATGGTGCCAGTTCGAGAATGTATGCAGGATGGCCTATAATATCCCACACCAAATTTGACGTCTCTTCGTTGAATCCGGTAAGCGTGGCATTGCACCAAGTGACGCGGTTTTTTTTGAGCCTCAGTTAAATTCTGAGGGATCCATCGGAAACAAAGTATTTTCACACTCAAATGTTTTTGTAAGAATGATTGTATCTGACTCATGCCTATACCTAAGGATGTCCGAATCTCATGGTTAGTCACATGCCCGTCTGTTTCGATCATACGGCGTACAGCATCGATGTTATCGTTGTTCATAGTGGTAGACGGACGACCATCACGAAATTCGTAACTGAGATTAACACGACCGCGTTGGAAATCTGCAAACCAGCTATAAACAGTTGACTTGCATAGTGCTTCATTGCTAAAAGCAGTTTGAAGGCGAGCGACACTCTGCTGAGGCGTCAAACTACACATAAAATCGTAATAAATCATTCTACGAAAATTTTCACAAGCAAAATCCATGGTAACATTGTCTATGTTATTTATGTATCCAATATTTAAAATGGCGCCAAAATGTAAAAACATCTGTCAAATAGATGAAACAAACTGTATTTTAAAGCCAAAAAGAGTTTCATTTTGAAATGTCATAATTAGTTTTTAAATATTCTTAACGTAAGTGGCAAGTACTGGAAATTTTTTCGTGCGCCCTGTTCGATTTAAATTAATGATTGTCGTAAAAATTTGAACAGCATAAAACGCACAATGTTAATTAATTATAGATTACCTAATAATTTTGCGTACAGGTTTGCACATTAAATTTAAATCTATCAAATAAAATCAAAACATTAGTTATAATTACAACTATAATGGATTTAATACAACACTAATTAAAAATCTTATTATTTATTAAGAACTATAGGACTTGTTATACTCTCCATATAGTGTCAACTATATAGATATGGGACATGATACACGACGATTATAATAGCTATTTTCCGCAAATTTCATATTTTATAATTATTATCAGATTCTTAAAATAAAGACGCATCAAACTATTTTCACCTGTACTTACTAATTGAATTTAATCGCAAAATATAACTAAAAAGTACAATTAGCTCTTTATTTAAATAAACACATAAAGTTTTATTAACATCATCAGTTACTTTAGTTTTAGCATTTAGCAGTTTAACGTCCGGTGTTCATAAGTTTATTTGTAGTCATGTTTTGTATCAGTTTGCATGCTCTATTGTTTTAAATAATTATGTTATCGACATATTTTCCCTATAATTGTGGATGCGTGGTTGGGCTTATCACTTAAATGCATATAGGAACTGTTCTGATAGTTCTTAAATAAAATGGGTAAAATATTTTGTGTTATCTGTTCTAGTCTAAGGATACGTCCAAAAACCCAACGAATTTCATTTTAGTCAGATATCTCTCGATAGTTTGACTAACGTGTTTATTGCGAAAATAATTTTTGGCCTATGTAAAAGTCGAGTAATTAAAAAGTAAGACGCGTTCTTGACCAACTTTAAATATATGTATATTATACGAGTAAATGATCAATATTAATTATTATCAATGAAATTTTTATATAGGTATAATGTTTGGTACGTAATATTTTTTAGATTCCCACAAAGAAGGACCTCTTCAAGGATTTTGTACAAGATCGCCGCTGGCGAGAGTTTCGTGAACAGATGGTGAATGATGTCGTGGCTCGCTCTAATACAGTCAACTGGACTTCGGTTCACGACGTCCCCTATTCTATTCGCATGGAAGAAATGTTAGACATTTAATTCTGAAATTAATTTTTTGTGACATTATTAAATAATGTTTTTTTTTGTATAATTAAATATGCTTTTCGGTCTTCTAAGTATTTATTATAATACACTTTTCAGTTTAACCCTACACACAATGCAATGGAAGGAATGATGGCCCAATGTTAGTGTGTACGACTTCGCGTCGGTTGACATGAGTTCGAATCCCTGCAATGAACCTGAGCTTTCGGTGAAGGAAAACATAGTGAGGAAACTATAGCATGGTAGGGCTTTTTCTAATGCCCGCCTGGCTAGCTACCACCCTCAAGTTGAAAACCTGTTGCCAAGCATCAATAGGTGTGTTCCGGCAGCTGCACTTGAGAGCCAGTCGACCCACTAAATTTAGCGTGTTATCATCTTGGCCCACATCGTCACTTAATATCACGTGAGATTATGCCCACTACGCCAAAAAACCTATAACGATAAAAAAAAACAAGAAATATATATTTTATAAATATATATTTTTTAATATCATTTTATTTGTATTACTTTTATACTAACATAATCCATCTATATTTACTATTACTTTTCAAATTGTATCTTAGGCCTCCATAATACAGACATAGCCTAGTTTGGGACCATAGTTAAAGCTAATGCTTATATAATTGTTTGTAGTACCTAATAAAAATATTTCTATATTCATATAGACATATCAAAAAGATAAAGTGGGTATAGAATAAAGACATTTTCATAATCCATACCTTAACAGGACTTATTGGTAAGGCAGAGGCGAAGGCTTCGAAAGATTGATTACTAAATATGGTATCTAAGAAGAATGAAACTTTTGATAGGTAGGTAGGTATATTGTTTATTTATTTATTAAAACAGGAAGCCTATTTTGTACGTGAAAATTAACATAAACATAAATTGTGAAAAATTATAAAAACAAATGATATAACTATATTATATTACTACAATATTTGAAGAAATGGAACGGTATTGCGAAAAAAAGCGCGAATCACGAATGATGTCATATTGGTTCTGCGTCGCGTAACCAAGGCAACCGGTTTTGGCGGGAAGCGCCCACACGCGATTTAGCGCTGTGGCATAGAATAATAAAGAGTGACGGTATTTCTACCAGTGAAGATTATTCGTAAAGCTATAATATTCGACCGCAGTGCACCGCGACGACCGAACGCCGCACAATTTACGACGACAGCCTTGCTGATCGAAAATTCGCGATTTTTAACACAATTATACATCATAACGTAGACGTAAATCTTAAGTTTAATAGTTCTCGATATCATTACTAATACAGTGCATACATTTTATATTTATTGTAAGGTGGCATCGTCATTTCTAATTTTAGGCTCTTTGAAAGCGGTTTCTATTAGGTAAGTCAAGTGATTTGTCCTTTAATACCATTATTTTTTGTACTTACACTAGTCGTTGTTTATATATGACATTGACATTTAAAACTACGTTTAAATTGATAATTGTGAATAAACAGGTTTCATTAGTTGATATGTTCAGATAATTTTAATCAGGATGCTGTTTATTCAAGACACGGTAATTACCAGTTCATATAAACACGTCGACAGTGGAAAGGGTAATTGACTAACGTGTAAAATTTTTCATATGCACGTTAGTCAATTAGCCATTGTTTATATAATAAATAGAAATTACCAAAAATGTGAACATTACTATAACGTACTATGAGTTTGTGTACGGCCGAGGATACAAACTTTTTTAACACACGTAGCTATTTGTGGAAGACGCAATACCTTTCTGGGGTACTTATAAATTAAAATGTAATGCACGACTTAATCTTCAAAAGAAATTGGTGTCAATGTGTACAAGATGCGTAATTTAGTTTCAATGAAATCGAACTTTGCAGGAGAAACAACGCAAGTGTATTGTATAATGTAACTAATCAATGTTTTTAAATCTTACATTGTTATTTTTTTCTGGAACAGAATAAATGCTGTTACTTCCACCTACACAAAGCAATTATTGAGTTTAGTATTTGTTATATTAATAAACGCTTTTTGCAGAGTAAAGGAAAATAAAATAAAAACTACTTGTGCATTTACCATGGATTTCCGAAGAGTAACGTTTTTATTAATGTTTTTTTTTAAATAATATACTGTTAGACGTTTGGCCTCAGTCACACCTGATGGAAAGTGAAGACGAGGCCGAAGATGGTACGCGATCGCTCAGTGTGTGTTATCAAAAATTGAACATAAACAACAAAACTACTATACATTTTTTTTGCTATTTTATTAATTTTTAGATAACTTCCTTTTTTCAAATAAACATTATTTTTTTCGGTACGTTATTTATTAACTCTTAATTACTTTTTGTATGATTTGTATTTGATTATTGAATTCCCTAAGCATATCTGTTGCACGTATTATATGTTGGGCTTTTCGAAACTATAAGTATAAAATATATGATATTATTTTGTTCATTATTATATGTATATACATACTGCATGAGTGGCTTTATAATAAGATTAATAAGTTACATGCCAGTAATAAGCAAAAGTAGGTACAGGTATGCCGTACGCAATGTGCATTACAATGAAGCCGGGTGTTGCATTTCATCTCAAGTAGCAGTGATTTCTCATATTTCTTATTAACATTGCTTCTGTATCCAATATATGCTTCAATCAACTTTAACACTTATTCATTCGAGAACGAAGTCCATTTGCAACTATTGTTGTTATCTTTCAATTAACACGAATTAGCGAGAATGCATAACGTGACGTACCTAAGGTTTATTTTTCTTTTAACATGTTCTTTCTATTAAGCGGACAAAATGCATTCAGTTATATTTGCTCTAGTAAAAACATAACATCATAAAAGTCTATATATTCTCATCCGATTTTTTTATCGTTATTGAGAAATAAATGTTTGCTTGCTAACTATGAATGGCAATGTCACGTATAATACAGTCCTTGGAGTTCCAGCAGAATTAGTGTAGCTTTTAAACTAGTAATCAACCATGCTCTTTATTCTTCTAATTATTCAAATCCATGAATAAAATAAAGGTTCTAAATCATTAATAAAAACAATCCATTTTAATAGTGATTTTATGACAATGTTTTGATTGAATATATATGCTTTTCAATTGAACTTTGAATAATGGCCACCTATCACCTATAGTTACTAAATATAGGTACTACAAAATGCAAATACTTAATGTGTATTTAAGCAAACCATTGTAATATTAATCAAATTCAAAGGAAGTATTGTGTTATGATATTATTCTGTTAACCGCGACCTTAGCATTTAAACTTAACCGTGGATGTTTCCTTGTTCTAAAACGAACTCAAGTTATATACCGTATTCGTCGATGACGGCATATTTTCTACCGACCGTCAAACGGGCAGGTTATCGGCAAATAGGTCTCAAGCCGTGTCTCGACCCAATTGAGACTATATCTTTTAATAGAATAGAACAGACCAAAATTTTTTTTATGCTCAGTTGAATTGGCCAGTTGAATTCAATGCCGAAACAATTAATATTAATCAAACCAATTCATTTATATACGAATTAATTTAATTTGTCAAAAGCATAACTAGAGATTTATTTGTCATTACATATTTGATACGAATTGGTATATACGAATAATTACATTTTCTATACATATAGTTACATTTTAATAAGCGGTTACGTATGAGAACGGGTATAAAGAACAAATTGAAGTATCTATCTGACCAAGTATCTATTAACTTCATTAAAATGCTATTAAAAACCGTTGTTATATTTAAACGGTAACATTTTGCTATTAATTAATAGATAAAATAATTGACTAAACACTTTGAAGAACTTATTGAAGGTTGATGCCGAAATACATTTTATTGATAGTCATTTTCGTATTTCGCGAAGATTTCAGAACATAATGTAGCGATGCGACGCGACGACGCGATGGCCCAAATACAATTTTATTCATTTATCATATAAACAGTGACTCGTACACCCTGGCACTGGAATTTCTTTTCATTCAGTGGTCGATGTAGACGAAATAATATTTATAGGGTTTTTTTTACATCATTTGAATTAAAATCTGATTATATCTATTGATTTCCTGTTTATTAAAAAATACCTACATGTTAACATGGAAATTACAATAGATGAAAGCTCAAAAGAAAAAGTTATGGTGTTGGATTAAAAATATAGAAAAATATATTAGAAACAAAACATTTACCTCCGGAATTGAAATTGTCCTTATTATTTCACTTCTGTTACTACCTTCTTGTAGTTTTATTAATTTTAGGGCCGATTTTTCATTGAACACATAACTTTATCAGAGGAATGATTTTTAAATTTTGATAGGTTTTCCCATATATTATCTGCCAAAACGACAAAATTATTCCTTGTTTAAATTATCTGACGGTTGAAAAATCGGCCTTTAATAAATAATACATATGTATATTTTTTAATTATTAAAGTACGGTACAGTCTAGAAGTAACGGCGACCGCCGGTGTCAAATTTCAATCAGCAGTCCATGCCGTATAGTCGGCTTGCAGAAATGCTTTTTTTACGTGCCTAGATTGTAGGACTCGATATCGTATGTGGGCTGGAACAGGCTGGAGAGGAGGTGATTCCACATCTTCACATTACGGCAAACAAGAATTGGCAAACTTCTTTACTCTTGTCAAGATGGATGCCACTGTATTGCTGTGGCTTTGAATACCAGCCTGCGTGGTTACACTATGAAGATGAAGAGAGATGATAGGACAAGATCAAACAACTCATTGTAGACCTAGTACTAACCCGTTGTTGCCACAATGAATCCATATAAGAATTGAGGGGATAACATTTATTACCTTGTAGATCACGTAAATCAGCAAATAAAAGCCTAATGTGGGTGTAATTAATTATGTTGCAGGTATTAAGCATAGAGTTGGGCGTTTCACGTAGGCTTTAGTGAATAAAAACCGGTTATTTGAATTAGATTATTATTAATATAATCAATCATTGTCCACTGAAGCTGTTCACTATATTTGTATTTTTTTTTGTATTCGAGTTCAGTGATCGTGGACGTGTGCCACTTTGATCCATTGACTATTATTAAAGGATAGGATCAATACTGGAAATCAATGTAATATTTGAAACATTATTTGTAGTCACAACTTTGTTATTACTTAACAATTATATGAGTAAACTAACTATTTTGGCTCAGTGATTCACGCCACTTGTCCCGATCCTGCGAAGTTCTTGCCAATTGTCAGCTTAACGCTGACGCAGATTCGCCTTTACTGTGCCAGTGATATCTGGGCCGACCAACTGGACGACGACCAGTTGGCGTCGTACTCTCTTATACTCTTTTATCTGCTCGGTCCTCCCCCATTCTCTGAAGATGGCCGAACCAGCGAAGTCTATGAGATTGTTTTTGGCCGATGATGTTCGGCTCGGCAATCAACTCCTCATTTACAGCATTGTTACGGATTCTTCAAGTGGCATCATCTCTCTTAACAGGCCCCAGGGTTTCTTCTTCCTTTGTCATTGTACAGGCCACAAGCCGTAAGCACATAAGGATGGGTCTAATGATAATTTTATATATCTGTGATTTCGTGGTTTTGCTGAGAAGCTTGGACTTAAATACTTTTTGTAAGGCTGCACTGCATCGCAAAGTATTTTTATCTTCTCTCTGTTGTTGGTGTCGGTAATAGTGCAACCCAAGTATCTAAACTTAACTACTCCTTGATAGGTGCTATCCCGAACATGAAGGCTATTAGGCCGAGTATGCTAGTTTTATGTGGATGATATAGGTAAATAGTTTAATAAATAATCATGATAGTGCAGAGATACCTAATTTCAAATTAGGTATAGGTACTAGAGGTATTGTTGTCACAATACAAGTCACACTTTAACGTTATCATTTATTACTTTTCCTATTTCTTTTGAATACCCTGAACCCATGTTATGCAACTAGGTATAATAAAATGATCATTTAATTAACTTGAAATACCTTTTACTGTATATAGACGAACGGCTTTCTATGTTGCTAGTTTTGCGAAACGATTGAAGTCACCTGTTTAAGGTAATGTTAAGAGACATGTATACACACATCTAGTCTCTTTTAGTAGTACTAAATTCATCGTAAAAGGATTTGCTAGATTGCTAAAATTACATTACACAATTATTCTGAATGTTTAAACAGAGACACAGGTAGTATTTTTGGACACATCTGTTTATCCAAGCTGTTCGTCTGTAAAATTTGTTTTCCACGTTGATCTGAAAACCGTAATTATTACAGAATTTAAAAATATCAACTACTGTTATATTATTATATGCTATAACATTCCTTTTAGTATACAAAGTAACTAAACACAATTGTAACCAAAAATTTGTTTTAATTCATAAACTGTAAATGATGTTTTGTAAATATGTATATATTTATTGTATAAGTGTTATGGACGTTATTAATATTCTTTTAGAATTTATGAATTGCAATATTTTTTTTTGTTCAAATTGTGTTTACTTTCATTACTTATTTCTTGTTTTACAATAAAGGTTGTTTCGGTATCGAAATATTAATACATATTTACATTTGTCGATGATTTCACAGCGCTTCATATTTTGTTTGTTATCTGGTAAATGTTGTAAGGTTATCTTTGGAATGTATATAACACAAGACAACATAATATTTTTCGTGGTTTAAGAAGTATTTTAAACAGTTTGTGTGTCAAAAAATATGTGTTTATTTTTTATAATAATTATTGTTAAGGTAAGCCTTTGACTCGAATTTCATAATTCGAATTTTATAGGCAAAAATCGTCATTGAATGGTTTCTTAACTGTATTTTACTGTATTATAATTGTATTATAACTGTATTTATATGTATCGAGCTTTATGTAATAATACCTATTCGATCATGTCTTTCGAAGCGATGCCAAAACGCACTATCAGCTAGTTGCCATGGTCTCAACATATTATCTCGGAATAACATTATGATTGTTTATATTTAAAGATACCTACAGGATTTAAGTATTATTTTATAGACATTAAAATTGCGTTTTAATACTTCGAAATTATAAATTTAATGACTAAATAAGCAGTTTATAAACTATTACCATTTATAACTTTGTATTTTTTTATTATCCACGCCCAGGTGAAGCTGTAAAAGTTTTAAAAAATCTTCGATGTGAATTTAGAGAATATTAAATTTTGTTGTTAAATTGTAAACAAATAGTAATAATAAAAAAAAAACTAAATTTGGCTCATAATAAGTAAAAAATTTACAAAATTGAAACAAATCTTTTTTGTTGAAAATATTTTTTGACAATACTGAAGTCTCAAATTTGACGTTTTACTTTTGTACACTGCATTATTTAAATTACTATGATTGTGGAAACGTTTTAATAGATTATTTTTATTGATATTTAGAAAATTTTTGGACACTATTTGATATTTATATTAAGTACCCGACAATGCATGCAAGCAAGTCCACGAAGTCCACAATAAGCACAGCACGTTCGGTACAAAAAATTGTATTATATAATATTCCAGTGTTCGTTGCAGCTTTGTGAATGTTTTACGCTACCTAATAGCTGTTTTTCAACGCCGACTTGATTTCGATGAGGACGTAAAAATTCTCAAGTTGGACGGGTCAACTTTCCAAGGCAATGTGTTGATCACAAGCTAAGTCATAACGGTATTTGTACGGATGCTCTTGACCCAGTATCATCGTACCTGATTGATTAAAAATTTTCAGATGCAATTAATTAGGTTACAGTCACATCAGGATTGCTAATTATAATGGGCATATCTTCTTTGTTCCTTGTAATTATAAATGACATGTCTTGACGATTTTTATGATACTGGTTGGATGAAACTTTGAAACAATTATTTAAATTAAACTGAAATAATAGACCTTAATAAATGTTTAAACCGATAATGTCTCAATCATAGCGCGTTCTATAACCGCGATGATAAGTGGGAGTTTGGATCCTACTGTAAGCCTGAGCTTTCCGTATATAAAATATTGAAACTATCGTATGCTGGTAGGGTATATTCTAATGCTTCCCTAGCTGTCAATCACCTTCAAGTTGAACACTCAAATCTGCCAACAAGCAGCTTTTCAGCAGCCGTACTTGAGATCCAGTCCGCATTCTTATCATTATTGGCAATATCATATCTTAAATACGTTAAAACGATAACCTATTAAAAACTAAATTAGATAATGTATCGAAATGATTTGCTGCAAATGAGTTACTTCTAAACTTTAATATAATAACAGAATACATCAAAGTCTCATTGTTCGATTTGTCATTTACAGCCATCGGTATAGAAATTGATGATTGATTTAGTTAATAAAATATATGTTATAAGTTTGAATATTCTTTCAAAACTTCATTTGAGCATTTGAACACATACAAGCTTTCACAGCTTAATGACATACATCATTATATTACGGAGCATAGCTGTGAATACTGATACTAACTTTATTATACAAAAAATAAGAAGTCTGTAAAATCTATGTTCAAAACGTGCACATTAGAAATTTATCCACGAAAATATTTCCTAATTTTTTGGTCGGAAGATATTTGCATATATCCTACAATTTGCAGTTATTTAAATTAAATATTGATTACCATATTATCATTACCAGAAAAAAGTATAACCGATTAAGACTTACGAAAAGGAATAAAACATTCTTAGGAAATTGGTTTATCTTAGTTCATAAAATCCTTAATTGTAGTAAGGTTTAAAGTATTCACAAAAAATATAAAGTAACTGTTTTGGCGGTTCTTCTCAGTAGCGACTTATTGAACCTAATTTCAATTAACAATTTCTTATTTTAATTTTGTTTTTGTACAAGATACGCCTGTCTTTCAATTTATCTTTGCTATATAAATAATAAATGAATTAATTTACACATTTTTAAGCAAATTAGATAGTTTATAAATTAAGGAGATTCATCTTCTGTATCTTAAATTTGCATTAGTATTAGCATTTGTTATTATCAGTTTTATATTTTTATTAATGTTCATTTCATTTCATTAGAGTTCAATCATGTTATTTTTATCTTGTTGTTCTTATTATTCACTTTGGCTCTTATGTTTGTTAATGTCTCTTAGTTATAACATTATAATATAATATATACATTCAATGTGGTCTAGTCATTTAATAGTAAAATGGTGACTACTCTACTAAAATTTTAAAAGAAGATTATGAGGCGAATGAAAATTCATGTGAATTAGAATTCATTTAATTGTATATAATAAGGACACTAAGGTCATCATGTAAAATGCTACAAAAATTAAAGTATATAGAGTAAAATAACTTAAAATTATGAATTAAAAATATAAAGACTATATAACTAATCTTATATTCAAGCAAAAACTCCAATAAAACTTAAATTTAACATTAAATTTGTTTTTTCAGACTTTAGTTGGTTCTCGGAAAACAGGTTTTATTAGACGAACATCATCGTCATTACCAAAGAAAATTTATCCTTGCGAATCTCCGATGGGAGTTAGACAAAACCCTTGGACACCTACCAAACGAAGGGGACCTATTGCTGCCGAAGCCGCAAGTCCTGGACCAGCAGTCGTGTCATTGCCTTCTTTAATAGGTAGACTATTATGAATATACATTTTAGTATTTCCATGTTATAATGTCAATGATCAAAATGTTTGTATTATAATACATACATAGCGATTTGAGCTTCCGAATGAAAATATTTGCATAAAGAAAACTTGTTTTTATACGATACATAACTGTTTGCACACCTTTACTTACAATATCCTTGATCATTATTAGCAAGCCATGTCGCATCAGTTTCGGTGCCGCTTTGTTCGCTATCTCTCGTACGTACATAAACCGAGGACGTTCGCTCTTACGTCACCTCTCAGGTCCAACAGAGGTTGTGTTTAAGATTATCGCGGCTTCGTTAGCACCGTAAACACCGTTCACACCCAAAATGTGTTGATGCAAAAAGTTACATCATGAAATATAATTACTTAGTGGATCTTAAGAAGTGTATTTAAATATGAAAACGAGATTTGGATGTTAATGAGGAATATGATACTTCGCTCGGAGAATTGTAGAGGTACACGTAGTCATGTTGTTTAATTTTAATAAAATAATAATAAAAGACTTCAAATTCTCAGTTTCGGAATGTTATATGGGTAGTAATATTCTTGCAGTTTATAAGCGTTACTTATATCATCATTATCTATAAACAAAATAGTTATGACGAACGTGGGCGAAAACATTGACCCTAATCAAGGTGAACTCTATCAGTGCAGCGATGTATGCGATCATAATGTAACACAATGTAAGAGTGACATTGGCAAAACGTAGACCTAGATATGTCATCGAGTGCTTATGGTTTTATACAATATTTAGGTAAATTATTCATTAATTTTTCAAAGACGTATCTCTAAATGTATTCTTCTTTCTTCTAAAACGTATCTCCGAATGTATTCAATGCATGTTTTGTTAATCATAAAATTACCACATAATATAATACTATTAAGTGAGATAACGGTTTTAGCGATTTAGATGAAATTTTGTAGTTAGATGATATTATAATTTCCAAGTACGGTCGCCCAGATATTATAATATAATGTATATGTATAATGAACTTATATTTATAGAAGGCCGATTGACAGAACATACGTGAGTCATATGAATAATAAGCAACGAATGAGTAAAGAAATACATAAAAAAAACTTTGCCTATAAATAGGGTTTGACTAGTTTTTATTAATAAATAAATATTAGCAATAGGTTCAGTCTGAGCTAAGATTGATTATTTTTCATATTTCCAAACGTGTAATGCAACAATATATTTGCAGGAAAGCCACCTCCAGAATCAAGAAAAGCACGCGCACCGGCATTTTCTTTCGGTCAGAAACTCGAACCTCCTGGCACTAGTGCAAAGGCTGGACCCGGTCCTGCTTCGTACAATACAGAAGGCATGACAGCTAAAGGTAAAAAACTTAAATACAAATCATGTAATACCAATTTGAACAATTTTAAAACATTTTACGTAAAATCATTTAAAAATCAAGGTCAATTTAATAACAACTTTGTTTACTATTCACGACATTCTACTATTTGGTTATCAAAGTCCTGGTGAATGAGAATTCCATTTAAGTGTAAGAAATGTTGAATAACATAACAAGCTGGTCAGCCTTGTACTAGATGCAGAGTAAATTGAGACAGGTCATAGTAGATTGATAGGAGAATTCATACACGATGACCAACATAAATGTTATGTAAAATCAATAGTGACTCTCTCAAGCATTCTAGGTTCACATTTTGACGACGTCTATCGATGAATGATTTCTTCTTTTGATCACTCTTAGTGGTCATCATTGTTCCTGAACTGTATTTCAATGATTATTTGATAATTAATACGGTCACTATACAGAACTCGCGTACTGGTGCCAATAAAATGAATATTTAATTCTTGTTGGATTTTAGGATTCTGAAGGTTCATTTAGTCTATGCAGTGCAAATAAATTAAAAAAACGACATTAACTCTTTTTGGTAAAAAAATTTTACTTCGTTGCCTTCGTTGCTTGCAATATAAAATTATACAAAAATAACTTTTAAACTTCATAAAATGTGTAGGCAACGACTTACGAAATTCATAATAGTCTTGCATGTTTAGTCGGCATTCACCTTTTTATGGATGATTAGCTTAAACGGTAGCCCATCAAAAGCGAACAATTTGGGTGTTAGAAAAAGAATTTGGATCGATGTCAAGATAATTAATATCTATATAACCATTGACTTCTATATATTTTGAGAATTTTTATTTTATAAAAGTAGCAATTAAACATTAAATCCTTTTTGCGTTAGGTAGACAATGTAGAACATAGATTTTTATGACCAGCTTCAAATAAAACCGCACTCCAAACTAAGATCAGTCATAAATATGTTTGCTATTTTTAAGGACTGAGTTAAATCGCCTTGTGCGCCAATTCGTAATACCAGCCACAACCTTAAGACCGAAAAAAAAAAACACAATGTGAACATTGCCACTTTGTGGCAGATGGGGATGAGGTAGATGTGGCGATGGTGTTATCCTAGTCAAGTACACAAGTTAGATCCTTGTTCCAAAATCAGAGCAAAAGTTCCGAAATCTAAGTAAAAAGAATGTAAAAACGACTGTAAAATAAGGCCCTTATATTCTTATTTATTTCATTAGGTATAAATGTTAATGTTACTGTTTGCTGGCATATTAGCTGTAGTTTATTCTATTATTAAATAACAAATTCACGAAAATGTGTTACCATAATTACTGTATTTTTTGTCGAATGAAGCTGTTAATGAATGGCTGCATTAGCGTCTGATACATGTTTAATAAAATGAATATTTGCTTAAAATATCAACTACAGTTTATAATTATATATTTAGATTCGCGATAATTATCTTAATATGGTTGATTAAAGGTATAAACTGTAAACGAAGCAGTGACAAAGACACATCCAAAGTATTAGCGTCGCCATCAGAGCGCATCGCACAGCTGCAAACGAGTTGAGAGATCATTCATTACAATTAGTCTCCAATTGTGTAATAAAGACGTGGTTGCCATTGATCAGAATCACCTCTAACATCAATTGTAATTCTGCTGATTGTAACTCTTCATTGTATTTTTTAAGTTTTAAATTGAAATTGTATTTGTGAAATGTCTTTCAATTTTAATTTTAGCACAAAAATCATATACGTGATTAGCACAAAACACATTGATAATCATTATATACATCTTTATTTCGTAAGTGAGATAAGGAAATTATAAAAAATAACTAAGTAATTAATTATGTTTTAGTTAGTACTCGTAGTTGTATATACAGAGTTGCAAATATGTACTTCGTCTATTTAAATTTGAACGACGAACATAAAACATCTTTATTTGCATTTATACCTAATGTTATGGATGTATATATAAGGTAGTATATACTTTGGGGACGCCATTAAGTTTCTATATTTTTTTTTCATTTATATATTTGAAAATGGTATTTTGATTAATGTAGAATCTATTTTTATAGGAGAGACTTTTCTTATAATAGCATTTGTTGGTTTCACTTCCCATATCCTGCTATAAGCGTTTTTGAACGGTCATTGAATTAATAAAAGCACTATTTATATTGTTATTATTGTTGTGGTAATGGTTTTCTGAACGTAAGTGTTCACATGAAATTTAATATTGTGGATTATACTTTTGTGATAGCGATCACAGTCAAGGGGTTGTTTGATTTATTTAACTTATTTTCTTTGATTTATTTAATTATAACTTGAAAACGACTCGTGACTGCAGCGTTATTTGCAGAACATTTCATACCTGGTAGCTAATTATAATATATGTACTATTCTACTATTAGTATTCCCCTATAACGTTATTTCTGTTCTTTATGAGAAAATGTTGATTTGTTAATATTATATTCGGTGTATTTTGATTTAAAGGATATTTTAATTTCTCCAGGTAATAAATTCTCTTAGCATAAAAAGGCATCCTCTTAGACAAAAACTAATGAAAAGGGTTTTTGATATGTCGACATACCGACAATTTCACCTCACACACGGATTTAAAGTTGTTGGTTCCGTCAATAATGGAATCATTAAAATTGCAAATCTGTGATTTAATAATCTTGTTTTTAGAATAAATGATGAATCATTACAATAAAAAAGCATGTTGCCACATATATAAAAGTAGGCACGATGACTTTTTTAAAAGCATTTGTAAAATGATTTTGCGTCTTTAATATTTAAAAAAACGATTTCACATAAAATACAGGTTTAGTAGTAAAAATTGCCTTTATTTAAAACAATATTTAATTTGTCTCCAAAACGCTTGCAAGTGGTATGGCAGTGCTTTTGACGTCACGAGTCATCCCATACTTCCCATAGTAAGCGCGGCGCCGCGCCGTGCCGTGTTGTTTCAACAATAGTCTACATCAAGGTCGTATACATTCAGTGTTCAGACAATAATGTACCTAGTTATTTTGAGTTTTAAAAATGAATTGTAAAGTATATGTATGTATATATATGTATAATAATTCGAAATTCATGAATTTTAAAATAAATAGTCACTAAAAATATCTCAACAAGTTATTTATTTTCCAAATAAATTGCACAATAAAGAAAACTACAAAATTAGCTTATGCAATATATTATGTATAGTGTATTTTGGTACAATAGTGGATACATAGGGTTTGGTACTATACTAAGAGAGGTAGGGTAACGGAGACATTTCTTTGGAGATTTCTCTCTACTTGGGCCAGACCAACTGGTGAAATACCTCACCTTACAGAAGATCGATGCCAAATAACCTTGTGTTGTGTTCCTGTGGTGAGTAGGGGTTTCAGAGTCCTCGGGGAAGAGAGGTTCAAGGTCGGCTACGCGCTAGTAATACCTGTGGTTTTATAAGCGTTTATAGGTTACGGTAGCCTTTTACCATCAGGCGGGCCGTAAACCTTTTTGCCACTTTAGCTGTATAAAAAAAATCATTTTAATTTCCATAATAACAATAAAACATTAAGATTGCAAGATTTTTATTTAAGCTATAGATGAAAAAAATAACTATGTAAAATCAAATCAAATCAAAAATAAGTTCACCTTCCTTAACATAATGTTTATAGTAATGTTGTAATCTTGACAAATACCGTCTGTTAGCCCTGGTAGGTATAACAGGGTAGTTTTTTGACAACATTAGACCAACTTTTTAATATTTATATCAAGTCTAATACCCTTGAGAAGCGACACATAGCATGCTACGGAAATAACTGGTTCTTTTATATTATTTACTAACTGTGCCCGCGGCTCCGTTCGCATGTACTACTAAAAGGCTTCTTTTTTTTTGCGCCTAACTCGTACTATTTTTCTAAAATAAAAGTTGCCCAAGTTATTCGTTATAACATCAGCTATCTGCCAGTGAAAGTCACGTCAAAATAGGTTCAGCCGTTTCTGAGATTACCAGGAACGAACAGACAGACAAAAAATAAAAGAATGATTTTTTGTTGTATCTATCGTATAAACTTTCATATGCATTTAGTAAAAAGGTGTTATTTGACACTTCAAACAGACACTTTAATTTTATTATATGTATGTATTAATGTGACTGCATACTACTTTACATGTACCTTATACATATACTCAGGGCAAATTGTACATTTCTATATGCACATTTTAATTACATGGAAGTTTAAATAAATCGAAATTCTGCTTAGCAAAAGCTTTTATTTGATGCAAGCAGTGGCGGATTAAGGCTTGCTGCCGCCCTAGGCCCCGTTGGATATGCCGCCCCTTTTGAGTATATGGATGCGATTATCAAAATTAAACTCCAAAAGCCTTGACCCGTGACGTCATTTGCTCTGATTGGTATTTCGCAAAACATGGCGGACTACTAATATTTTGTGTTTTTAGTTTAATAGATTCATTTCGCTTTTACTATAAATATAAACACCTTTTTTTTACTTATTTTATTATTTGAAATTAATATTTCAGTGATTCTTTGTTATAGTCATCTTACCACTTTACTCGAAGAAAGTAGTCTCCACTGCATGGATTTAAATGTAAAATTTATTAAAACTAATAACATTTTTGAAGTAGTGTAGATAGGAGACCACGTCATTCGAAGTCAATGAAATTATTGATTCATATATTTTTCAATGTCTCTATATTTAAATAAATATTCTAGACGATTTCATGACTCTATACATTCTTAATTAGACAATATTGTATGTAGACATTGGTCGATCGTTTATCTCCTTGCATTCAGTCGATGTCGCCAAATATGTCCGTATAAACGAAGGTGATTGGCGGTGAGTCAGAACTTCTCGTGTAGGTGCTCCGGACGGACTCTGAGAGCCTCTGAATAGTCGCTGTGGACTCAGTCGCTTATCCACCTCGCTTCAGTAATCACTCTGAACTTAGTGCCTTGAACTTGTTTATTTGCAAGTTGTATTTTGGTTTCATTAACGTCAGAGGGGATTGAGTTCCTTGCTAAGTGATTTATTGCGTGCTATTCATAAGGTAATTCCAACATGTAAGCCTTTTTTGAAATTCATTTTTTTGATTGTTTATTTTAAAAGTCTAATATATGAATTTGTTTTCGAATTTAATTATCCATCAATTATCGAAGTTTTCATTTATGGTCGTATATTGAATGATATCCTTAAGGAATATAAAATCGATCGGTTAGGATTAAGATGTTAGGCACTTATATTCTATTTAAAATAATTTACATCTAAAAAGAACTAATTAATGATTGTGAATAGATTATTCTAAGAAACAGTAAAATATAAAAACTAAGCAAACTAATATATTTTTCGAATCATTTAGTTGTAAATTTAATAAAATTTCAATAATCTATAAATAATAATAATTATTAAGATGCTTGAAGTCTGGCTTGAAGGTTGGTAGGTTGCATTTATGGCGGTTTGTTCGCGGCCAACGAAGTCTTTATTATTTGGGTTTTTGTTTAAAAAGAAAAATGACGTCCAAATGGTTCATTCGTATTTTATACTGTAGGTATACATAATTAACTGTGTTTACTTGTTTTGGAAATGTAAACAAATATCTTGAAGTTTTAATAATTAATTATCTAAAATTTTTACTTTTGTATTTTTAACTTTTAGCTTTTAGCTGAATATGCTTTGTTTTTTTTTCGAATACAGGTAATCGCATAAAATCAGAATAATAATTTTGTCAGTAACACATTCGGAGTTTATCCATTTACGATAGAAAGTTTAAAGTTAATTAACACTATGAACAGTTATCTGTAACCGATGTGACGGCAGGGCGTGCAGTAGGCCCAGCGGCATCACTCCACAGCCGCTGGCCACCTCTTCGCGTCGCCCCGACACCAGCTCCATGCGATTATGAACCTAATAAAGCAGCCCGAGCGGTCTTAGATCATGCTCCGGCATTCTCTATCGGACTCCGTGTCAGTCTTCCGCTGGCCCGGGGAAAATCGCCAGGTCTCCACTGCATACCATATTGTTTTCATTTGTTTGCGTCGACAGTTTGGGCTTAAATTATATCGCTCTTGTTTGGCTTTTAGTACCTATCTATGTCTTCGTTATTTTCATGATTATTATTCATTTTAGATAAATATTATTGTTTGACTCTACAGGATATCTCGTGATGATGTATGCTAGAAAGTTTTTTATATATAAATACTATAACAACAATAAAATTTGCGTTAATAATTTATATTTAATATGTTTTTCTGACTATTTATAATATTACTACAAAAAAAAAGTTACTATTTTTGTTCTAAACTTATTTATCATTTTGTTGTTGTTATTCTGCGGTACCAAATATTTGTTACGTCAGTACAGGTCATTTCCAGTTGCTTGTTGTTAAAAATATTATCATGCCGTGTAATTCAGAAATACTGCTATTTGCAATTCATTTTAGTTGTATACCATATTCAATATCGCCACAAATGATGTCATCAGCTTGCAGCGATTTTCTGTCCATATACACATTGTTTTTTCTAGCACATTGTTCTAAACTTAGGTCACGCAAATTTTTAGTATTGTGTTATAAATCACGTTACGCATCGCTACATTCTAATTTTATTTAGACTGATTTATTTGTTGTTTTTTAAATTATATTCCTATTTATATTTTTTTCAGCGCCAAACACATATTCTATGCCACCTGTCCTTGGTGAAGCCAAAGAAGGTGGCAAACGAGCAGCACCGGCCTTCAGTATCACAGGTCGTAGAAAATCTCCGGAGTCGAAACTTCCTATGCCCGGTCCTGGTTCATATACTACGGACAAAGCGGTCACTGTTATAACAAAGCGATCACCAGCATTCACAATGGCTCCTAGAAGAGAAGTGAAGCCTCCAACAGCTGCAGTGCCTGGACCAGGCGTGTACTGTCCTGAAAAGGTATAAAAATTACACTGTACTATTATTGCAAATGCCTATATTTATTGTGTAAACATTAAAATATGATGTCATAACTTAACTAACTCATCATACTAACATGTCTATAAGTCTGGTATGGTACGCTACGTAGGTAATTCTAAAAATGTTTAACAACTATAATAGAAAAAATATCCATAATAATTTCAATAGGAACTAACTATCATTTTTATTTTCATGTGATCAAGAAATAATGGTATTATAAAGTCAGGCCGGGTTATGGCAGGTGAGTGGGTGTTATTTGTCAGCAATTTGCATTATCATCTTACCTATGCAAAATCCACGCGGAAGAAAAAATAATTTGCATATACCTACCTATACATCAGATTAATGTTTTGTTTCTACCCACATACCTGTTTAACCTTTGTTGATGTTTTATTCTATAAATTTGGTTTGCATGTTATAATAACAACTAATTAAGGGTTGAGTACACACGACAGGTTTGTGCCACACTACCGTGGGCACCGGCACACACGTTTGGAATCAGACACTCGCAGTATGCCGGACAAGCGGTCCACTACCCTGCACCAGAAGGAATCACTACAATCTAAAACTCGTCTGTAACAAGTCCTGCAATTATAATTTCATCATTTCGTTCTCTATCCAGCTTGGGAGCTTAGTGATTAAATTAACTTATTTGTAAAGTCTATATATTTGGTTATTAAATAATATATTATTATTTATTATACTAGTGTTTATTAAATTATGATAAAATTAATGTTTTAACAAAATAAAATAAACTAACTGCCGTTTTAATATATGACATAGGCAGTGTAATGTAGTATTGTTAAATTTATATTATTAATGAATCGATTTTGTCGATGATGGTCTTTATACTTTCTAATAATGTTGGATTGTCTGTTTACATGCGGCTTGTAAAATAGGCACAAGGTATTGTAATATTGAAATAGTAAAAATAATTTATTAGTTTATAGTATAAAAGTATTTTAGTAAATTCCTAAAGTAGAATATTTAATTTGTTAACTTTTAATGAATCATATATTATTTGTATTTTACTTTATACATTAAATAGATTATTAGAGTAATTGGGCAGCTATATTGAAAATATTTTAATAGCCTTGTATTAATAGTCTAAATAACCTTGATAATTTCTGTGCTTCCAGGCCGATGTTGTTATAAGAGGGAAGTCTCCTAAGTATACAATGTCAAGTAAAGTAAAAATAGAAAAATTCGATACGGTTCCAGCGCCTAACGCCTATTGCCCTGAAAAAGCAGATAGGCTTTTGAGAGAAAAATCACCAGCATTTTCATTTAGAACCAAACCCGAAATTATCCAACATTACGATGCGCCACCTCCAAATATTTACTCTCCTGAGAAATCGCTGAATGTTCTTAAAAGTGGGCCAAAATATACACTAGCAGGAAAAGGAATCGCAGAAAAGCACGATGAAACACCCGCTCCAAATTATTACACTCCTCAAAAGGCTGACAAATTTTTACATGAAAGTGCACCTGCTTACTCTATGCGTTCTAAAGAAGTAGTTGAAAAATTTGAACAAACTCCAGCTCCAAATGTATATGCTCCTGAAAAGTCGCTCCATATGCTAAACGGTGGGCCTAAATTTACTCTATGTGGAAAACCAGGGAGTCAAAAGATAATAGACACGCCCGCACCAAATAGCTATGAACCTCAAAAAGCGGACAAAATACTTCTTGAAAATTCACCCTCTTATTCATTTAGGACCAAGGAACAGATTGTCATGAAAAGTGATTCTCCAGCACCTAATACTTACAGTCCAGAAAAATCCATTCACATGTTAGATGGGACTCCAAAATTTAGTATTTCAGGGAAAGGATCTACTCCGAAAGTAGACAATTATCCAGCTCCTAATTTATATAATCTAGACAAAGCTGATAAATTGTTGCATGAGTCATCACCTGCATACACTTTTAGACCTAAAAATGTACTGGATAAACAAAACGATAACCCTGCACCGAATGTATACGACCCCCACCTGTTAGATGGTACTCCGAAATTTAGTTTTTATGGCAAAGGACACAACTCCAAGCCCTCAGATACTCCTGGACCAAATGCGTATGATCCCCATTTATTAGATGGTACTCCTAAATTCAGTTTATATGGAAAAGGACATGATGCAAAACCTTCAGATACTCCTGGGCCAAATGCATATGATCCTCACTTACCAGATGGTACTCCCAAATTCAGTTTATACGGTAAAGGAAGTAATTCTAAACCATCAGATACACCAGGGCCCAATGCATATGATCCTCACTTACCAGATGGTACTCCCAAATTCAGTTTATACGGTAAAGGAAGTGATTCTAAGCCATCAGATACACCAGGGCCCAATGCATATGATCCTCACTTACCAGATGGTACTCCCAAATTCAGTTTATACGGTAAAGGAAGTGATTCTAAGCCATCAGATACACCAGGGCCCAATGCATATGATCCTCACTTACCAGATGGTACTCCCAAATTCAGTTTATACGGTAAAGGAAGTGATTCTAAACCATCAGATACGCCTGGGCCTAATGCATATGATCCCCGTTTACTTGATAATACACCCAAATATACATTATCGGGCAAAGGTCAAGATTCAAAGATATCTAATGGTCCTGCTCCTAATGCATACAACCCACATGTACCAGATAGTACTCCAAAATTTACAATTGCTAGTAAAGGTCAACCTGAAAAGATAATAGCAACACCAGCACCTAACGCTTATGACCCTAATAAGTACGGTTACATGTTAGACGGAGCACCAAAATATAGTTTTGGCATAAAAGGACCCACTGATAAACCTTCGAACAATCCTGCACCAAACGCTTATTCTCCGGAAAAGGCAGACAACATTCTTCATGAGCACTCACCGGCCTATACATTTAGAACAAAAATAGAAAACGGAAAAGTGAATGACACACCTGCACCTAACTATTATGATCCTACGAAAGGAGAAAAAGTATTGCATGAAAATTCACCTGCATACACTTTTAGGCCAAAAATTGCGAATAATAAAGTACCCGATACACCAAGTCCTAACGCTTATAATCCTGAGAAAGCTGATAAGATTCTATTGGATAGCGCTCCTCGATACTCATTCCGAGTTAAAACTAACCCTCATAAACCTGATGATATACCTGCTCCAAATAAATACAATCCAGACAAGGCTGATAAAGTCCTTTTGCATAATGCTCCACAGTATACATTTAGGATTAAAACCGATACGTTGAAGGTTCTTGATACACCAGGTAATTATACCTTAACTAATTTATATATTATAAATATACATTACTCTATTAAAATTTAGATTTTTGTGTAACATGCTTATTTTTATTCAATACTAGTTGTGCTCGCGGCTCCGTTCGCATGGACAAAACAGGAACTCGTAGTACTTTTCTTGAAACTTTTTATTGAATGAAGATATCGTAATTTTTTTTATAAGGACAATGTTACTAAGGAGTAAAACAAAAAAAACATGTACGCACGACGACAAATCTTTTACTTATATAGAATTTTCGAATACATGACAAGTGCTAGTTATTTGCACTCAGTTGCTCCGTAGACATAATTTAAAAGTATTTTATGTTTAAATTTTTTATTATAATTATATAAAAATATTTTGTCACAGCTCCCAACACGTACACGCTTCCCACACCAGTGAAAACACCACTGTACACTATTTCCGGTAGACATAAGGATCCAATTGATGAACGTCTGAAAGTGCCAGCTCCTGGTGCCTATAACCCAGAAAAGGGCTACAAATTCATTCTTACTTATTCGCCACAGCATACTTTTGGCATAAAGGTTCATACGGCGAAATACGTTGACACTCCGGGTAATTATATTTAAATACTTTCTTAAATAAAAAAAAATGTATAGGTATTAACAGAATAATGAATATTTTTTGGAACCAATTCTATTTATAAGTAGATCATTAAAAATATAACTGAGAAGATCATATAGTTATTGTATTATATAATAATTATCATAACTGCTTTATTTAAGATGTGATTAGCATAGTAAAATTAATAAAAGAAAGGTAGCAAACAGATAAATATATTTCAAATAATGTCAAATCAAACACATTACCTATACGTTATTTTATAAAAGGTATATTACATATGTATTTAATGTTGTAACTTGAATAATTAAGTCTTTCCAATATCGAAAATTATAGTAAAAACGTAGATAAATATTTTTTTAAAACAAACTTTTATGATTACAGCACCAAACAAATACGTAATACCATCTGTACTCGACACTCCGGTATACACCATATCGGGTAGGCACCATGTCCCTGTTGATGACAGAGCTAAAGTGCCAGCCCCTGGGACCTACTCTCCGGAAAAGGTATAAATAACGTTAAAATTATTACTCGGGGTTAGGTTATCAGTATATTAATAAGCTTGTTTGAAAAATGCTGTGAAAAAAGCACACCAATTTTTACAAGATTTCGAAAACGATAGACATATAGAACATAACGATTAATCATGGGGTTAATAATGCAGGTATGAGAGTGGCATACAATAATTTTAGATTCGACAAAACAAAAAAATGAACCTAACACGAAATCAAGGTTTGGGGTATATAATAATACTAACCAGTAAATAGGTACCACACTACTTTGAAAAAGTAATTTCTTGAAGAAAATGGCAGACTTAACTAGTTTATGAAATATTTACGACTTAAAATGCTAGTACATATAAAGTCCCATTTATGTAGGCGATACATGAAATCATTTTTACATTACGATCATTCACGATCGTTTTACGATCAGGTTATAAGTGTTAGTAATTAAATTTACGTAAATTTCGAAAAAAATAGCGTATAAAACCTTGAGTCCGCACTGTGGTAGTAAACCGATCGAAGACGACATTTTCGATATATCTTCAATGTGTTTAATGTACCTATACTATACTAATTTATTAAACTTTTCTTTTAAGGTTCATGTTAATAAAAAGCCACAAATAACTTTTGGAATCAAACATTCTCCACTTTTGGGACAGCTAAAGCCTATAAACTCAATCAAACCAAACGATTATGGAAACACTAAAGTCGACAAGACTGCAATAAATAGTACACCGGAACCCTCAAGCAGAATATCTCAAGTTGTTAAGGAAAGGGTAGCTACACCCAATAATGATCAATATGAACGTGTGACTAGGGTTTCTAATTACGACGATGACAATAGTTCTGAAATAAGTCAATCACGTACTCACGTCACTCAAATTCGGCAAGAAGGCGATGTTAGGAGTACAACTGTTACTCCGGAACCTGTAAAAGAGACGTTGACCCAAGAAATTGTTTGGGTACCTGAGAAACCAGCGCGCAGAGGATCTTACACAATCGAAAAATCAGACGGTACTGGATTCAATGATAATTATGAAAACACTGAAGTCATTCCTGTAGAAAATGGTATTATCAGGAAAACTGAAAGTGGAGAAAGAGGTGCCTTATGTACCGAAGAGCGTAGTAGCGAAGTTATCAGAAGGGATGGTTATGAAAAGAATGTTGATAGAAATGTCAAAAATGCTACTGCTCATGAAAGAAATCAGAAAGCTACTGAAGAAGTACATACAGGTACTGAAGTGCAGCATCTACCTAAT
This sequence comes from Saturnia pavonia, assembly GCA_947532125.1. Taxonomy (NCBI): domain Eukaryota; kingdom Metazoa; phylum Arthropoda; class Insecta; order Lepidoptera; family Saturniidae; genus Saturnia; species Saturnia pavonia. Next base: position 10,909,451 of record OX383900.1, on the reverse strand, counting down.
GGGGGTATTGCTAAAACAACAACTACCACTACTGTTAAGAGAGTTGGAACTGCTGATCGAACGGCCAACGCCACTACAACAGTTACTCGCACTGCAACGGCTGTAACGTCTCGTGACATTGGTGTCAAATAAATTGTTGGCACTTCTACCAAATGATGTGCCGTCCTTTACGTCAAACCTTAGATACTATTATAGGCACTTAAGGACTAAAGTTACTACATTCTAATATTTCTAATTATTCTAAATTAACGGTATTTTTTTATAGTTTTTAACACGTTTAATTATTGTTTGAAATCAGATTCAAGTATATTCTCAAAGAATGTTAAGATAGCATTCAAATAACAATTTACAATTCACCGTTCAATATAATTACCAGATTGTAAAATGTTATCTCTTTTGTTAATATTTTATATTATATTAGAGATTAATTACTAAGTAAATCGATGATTGTTCTATAATGGCAACGCTGTCGTGAACTAATTGTAAGGATATTAATTTTTAATAATTTATAACTTTGCTAATGTTATTTGTAAAGTGAAGATTTGATTAATAAAGTTTTTTTTATTTAAATACATTGTTGTCATTCTCAACCGATAGATATGTTTATAATAAAATATTTCACTAATTTTAACTAAAAGCAAATCTCTGTCATAGGATTTTTTAACAGTCGATTATTTAAATTATTGCTAGAATCTGCGTTACACTAAACTTATGTTTATAAACTCTAGAAAAGAATAATTAGCTCTGCTAATTTGATTGCTTGATTGATTTGCTCAGTATATCTTTAAGTATACTTTCGAGATAAGCGCGATTAAAGTTAGGAATGCAAAACGAAATGTGTTCTTCCTGGACTCGTACATAATAGTATATTAAAAATAAATATAGCAAAATATGAATAATGTAACATATGGATCTCGGCATCCTGATTACTAATATAGTGTTAATTCATTTTTGACGAAATTGTCATTTTGTAAATAGGTACTTATATAAAAGATTAATATAATTGCCTAAATCTAAACACTAAATAATGGTTTATATCCTAACCTTAGAAGAACTATATTCAGGGCCATAAGTAAATCGTAGTAACATTTTATCTATGTTTCGAGGCCATAATCACCGAGGCGGATGTGTTGATAAGTTGTAACGGAAACTTTAGGAATGGACTCTGGATAAGTGGGCACTGAACTATATATTGTTCGCCCCCGCATGAGCCATGACGATGAATTTGTGTTGCGATAAACATGTAAAGACAACAAAAACACACAAAATGTTATTATTGTATTGATAGCAAGTGAAATGTTTATACTGATACAATACTACCAAAGCGTTACGTCGAAACATTTCATGTTCAAAGTAAACATGTCCAATACATAATGAAATTAAAAAAGAAAAGGTAATTACTGTATATAAAAGCGAAGTTTTGTAAGAATTTTTAATTAATGTTTAGCAAAAGTTAAACATAAAATACTTCAGTACTAGTAATAGTAATAACATTTTTCTAATTAAAAGAAGTGACCGGAATTATATTGAGTGAAAAAATTCGTTCCGACTGATTATGTGACTGGAGTTGATAGAACGAACAATAGTTTGTTTTGTTAGGGGAACAATTCTGAGAATAACTTTGGTATAATAGGTTTAGATTTTTTGTTAATAATATTTGTATACACATCACATATTAAGTAGATAGCGGGTTAGTTATATATATAAGCTCAGGAGGGCTTCCATCAGAACTGATCATAAGGCGTAGTTATGCAGTTGGAGAAAATCGGAACTCAATAAATATCTTCTTTTGAACAAAATTGTTTTAACCACGAAATAAATCTTTTAACATATAAATCTAATTAATAACCATACATTCAACTTTAATTTAGTTTAAAAATACTTTGATTGAAGCATTGTATAGCGATTCGTCGCAAACGTTGCTATTCATTGGTGGTAGGGTTTCTTCTGATGCTCGCCTGGCTAGCTACCACCCTCAGGTTGAAAATCTGTCGCCAAGCACCAATAGGTGTGTTCCGGCAGCTGTACTTGAGAGTCAGTCTTCCACTAGGTTTAGCGTGTTTCATCTTGGGCCACATCGTCACTTAACATCAGGTGATATTGAGGCCATTACGCCAAACATATAACGATAAAAAAAACCTGGTGCGCTCTCGGGTCTCGAATTCTTTCTTCAAAAGTCACCCTTTAAAATTGCCAACCCGCTAGCATCGCTCTGCGACGACTCATCGACGCTCCGCTAGAGTGACAATTTAGACAATAATTAATAGACATTAGCGACATTACACATTACAATAGCGCGCCGACATATACATAATATTATGTTCCTTGTATAATAGTATATATTAAAAAATGATTTTATTACCGTAAACCTATCGTAATTTATATAAAAACATTAAGTTTAAAATAAACTTCCAATATGAAATCCTATATTCTTGGCACTATGAACTATAATATTGTGTTCCTAAATTCTGCATTGTGGATGTTGAAGCTACTTTTTTTTTCGAACCCCCTTTCACGTCACTGAAGGAAAATCCAAAATTTCATATAAAATAATGAACGTTATTTTTGTAATGTTATCAATAGGACATTTGTTTGTTTATTTTAATGGCATTTTCAATTTTTACAGACTGGGAATAGATAAGTATGTTTATTAAATAGCATGTTGCATAAATCTGTTTTGTATTTTAAGTTATTTTATGTTCTGCTTTGTTTTATCCTTATGCAATAGACGTGATTCATCAGAATAATATGTAGAATAGTTCAATATGTACTAAATGCTAATTAATAGAGGAAGGGCATAGAGAAATTTCTTTAGATATTTCTTTCGGAGCAGCCCGACTGGTGGAATACCTCCACCCTACAGAAGATCGCAGCCAAATCACCTTATGTTGTGTTCCTGCGGTAAGTACCGTTTCCAGAGCTCCTCGAGGCTGGATGGTTCAAGGTTGGCAACACGCTGGTGATAGATACCTATGGTGTTACAAGCGTCTATAGACTACGGTATTCAATTACCCTCAGGTGGGCCGTGCGCTTTTTTGCCACCTAATTTGTATAAAGAAAACTGTTTTATTTTATAACTGAACGTTCTCGGCTGAGTGCCTCAAGCCTGGTGAATCTGTCAAGGCCTCCTGGCCAACAGTATAATCAGTTGGAAAAAAAGGTGTGTGTGCGATTCACACACGATAGAAGTGAAACTTCATTTTAAAAGATATTTTATATTTTATTTAAACAGTGTGCAATATACATACACACCGACTTTTACTCTTTCGCTCTGGCTCAGACAAAGAGGAGAGACCGATAATGTGCGTTTAACGTTTAACGCGTTGGAAGTCGCATAAGAAGTTTCACTTCAATATAACTAAACGTTTCTAAGTAAAACCACGAAGATTTCGAGCCTGATTTCTATTACGGCCGCTTTAATTTGTAAGTGGTCTAATCTGGTTAGTGCTTGAGAAATTAGTATACCGCATTCTCGTCAAAAGTATGTTTTTGGGTGATTTTTCATCAATAAGTATGTAATAGGACTTCCCATATACGTAAGTGGCTAGTCCTAATGAAATTAGGGCCCTTACCATGCCAAATACGATGCTAAATGAGTGAGATAAAGGAGTAAGAAGAGTAGCATATTTATTATGATTATTCGATTTAATGATTTTTTATGATACATCTATGATTTGAACAATATGTTAGTATTCGTCGAACTTTCAAAGCATGGGTACAGTAAATTATAACGTATAATTTACCTAGAAAGTCTAGTAGATTATGAAGTGTAAATGTTCCGACTGACTTGTTACATGTTGGTTTAATATAAGCATTCACAAACCGAGCGTTGAAGCGAGCATTACGCGACGCGGCAGTATAAAAGAGATGCAATCTGCTCTACCTAGTTTATAACCTAGTTTATTTATGAGAGACCGATAATATATTGCTCTCTCGCTCTGGCTCACACAAAGAGGAGAGACCGGTAATGTGCGTTTAACGTTTAACGTGGTGGAAGTCGCATAAGAAGTTTTATTCCAAAAATAAGTTAGGCATTTTAATTTTAAAATGTATTTGATGAGTACGCATTCTGTGGCCGCAATTGTGATATAATTATTCCAAAATTTAGAATATTCGTTATTGCACCATTTAAATAGATAAGTAACCATAAGATAGAGAAAGAAGGGGCATTGTTTCAATAAGCTGTAATTATACAAGTGGAGAACAGCTGAGAATATTACGACGAATTGTATATGCAGAACTCACCACGAATGTTAGATTGGAATTATATGATACAAGTCAGCCACTACAACGACTACATCACGTGATTGGGCTGGCTGATTGACGTAATAACAACCTCACTCAGAACCCCCGGCTGTACCACCCTACAATAAACCAAATTAATGTTTGTCCCCGATAGGCTTGTGGGGATATCGCACACCAGTGTACAACTAGTATTTTGTTTAAAGATGACATAACTCAGACTACGATAGTGCCGAGATTTCTTGGATATATACGAGCACATGTTAGAATAAATTATTTTTAACTTACTTATGTCCTTATGTTTCCAAAGAATAGATTTGTTAATTATATGTTATTTCGCTAGCTATGTAGTCGATAACAGCCATGAAGATCAGCGTTTACCGCATTAAACTAAATTTATCCGTTTACATTATAATATGGCCAGACGTTATGAAATTATTTTAGCTTGATATAAACATAAATATTATACCTATTTATAATTCCCTGATTGTATTGTAATAATGTGCATATATAGAGCAGTGTTTTTAGTAACTGTAAGAAACGGATTAACGGAAATACAATGTTGATATTTAATAGAATGTGGATGATTATTCAATTATATATTAGAATATCTGAGTTAAGTATAATAAGTACCTTTTTAATATTTAATAGAATGTGGATGATTATTCAATTATATATTAGAATATCTGAGTTAGGTATAATAAGTACGAATGTGGATGATTATTTAATTATATATTAGAATATCTGAGTTAGGTATAATAAGTACCTTTTTAATATTTAATAGAGTGTGGATGATTATTTAATTATATATTAGAATATCTGAGTTAAGTATAATAAGTACCTTTTTAATATTTAATAGAATGTGGATTATTATTTAATTATATATTAGAACATCTTAGTTAGGTATAATAAGTACCTTTAATATTTGTTCTAAATTTTAAGTAATTTTACCTAACATTTGTTTTAATTTTTGAGGAAACAGAAATAGGGCACAGTAAATCTTTTTGGACATTTGTCTCTCGGGACGGCTTGTGAACACAGACAAAAATTGTGTCAATCTGTTGATTCAGTTAAGGCCCTTTATACATTACAACACGTGTAGGCGACTATACTTTGGTCAGATATCACTACGTGTAAATTACTGGATGCTCGTACATTAAGCTACTCAAAATGAACGAAATTTCATAATTTGTAATTAATTACACACTGATGCGTTAGGACGATAGAAAAGTAGAAATTTAATGATGTCGAGTATACCAGTGATCAAGAAGCATTAGCAGTTTTTCTATTTCATATTCAAACCTGTTATTTGAAATTTCTCCCATTTTTTTCCCAAGCCCTTACCTCATATTCTCGGGTAGTTTAAAGTTGTATAAAACTTGGATGCTGCTCTACTTTTTGCACAAGTTTAATATTTTTTCACCTCAGCAGCTCAAACATGCCGCTTTTGCTGCGAGACAACAGTGAACAAAACGCGATTTTGATTCGAGCGTGGGTCAAAGTAGTTTTTTTAATTTTTCAATCTTCAGTGCCAAGAATTGACATTGTTGAGCCATAAATTTGAAACATTCGAATTTTACTGTGCTCTGTCTCTTTCACATGCATATAAAAGAGCGAGTGAAAAAAACAAACCCCTTCGAAATTCGATTTTGGAATTTTCTATGTCTCCTAAGTAATACGTGTTCTCACTGCTGAGGTGAAAAGTTATGTTTGCTACACGAGGGCAAAGTTTTTTGCATCTCGTGCTGTTGATTCCCTCACTATGCTCAGGATTCCAACTTTGAATCACTCGCTACGCTCGTGAATCAATCATAGAGTCCTTCGCTTGCTCGGGACTCAAAATCAGAACTCGAAACAAAAAACAAACTTTGCTCTCTTGTTGCACAAATAACTATTCTTGCTCACGTGCCATTTTGAGAATATATTTGTGAAGGACGCAACACGGCGGGTATCGCGATTTTGCGATACTCGGCTGTGACTTGTCTCCGAGACGTGTAGGATACTTATCTCCTGTCAGTATCGTAAGTTAAGAAGGGTCTTATACTTCTTTAAAAACTCTAAAACATCGATTGTGACTAACTTGACCGCAAAAAACAAGAGGTTTAACTAATACCATTATGGCGCTTTTACATAACGTGCTTAAAGGATTAGGTATAACTTCAATAAATGAATCTAAATATTCCTAATATACTTAAAACTTACTGAAAAGTTATTTTCTTTTTGTCTCAAATAATGCAATTTCTTAATGTGAATTTCAAAGTCTACAAAAATACTCTTTTTAAAAGTATGTAAAAAAACTACAAGGAAGAGAACGAGAAAATTAATTTCGATATTTGAGAAAAAAAAAATCTTAATAGACGGTCACTGAAAAGGTAAATATTACAGTGATCTGATAAAATATGATTAAAGTACATTCAACTTCGTTGTAGAAATAAAAGTTTCTTAAAAAAAATATTAGATGTAATGCAGAATAGTAGCAAATTACATATAACAGACAATCCGGATGTGTCGCTTAGTATCGTTAACAATAAGAACAGCGTCATAAGCGAATGTAGGATGTGACCAATGAAACACTTGAATTGTCAAATTAAACCAAAGTTTATGTGGATCAAAAATTACCAGAGAAACTGATTCAGATTCTGCTTTTACTGAAACATTTGATTTCAGTAAAATGCATACTTTATATTTTCTAGGCGTTATATTTGAATTTATAATTCTTTTGGCGCGCTTAGTGGAGGCTAAAATTGAGATATGATGAAGTTAACTATCAATGATAAAATGTGAATTCACTTCACTGACTTTAACTTATTTTTATTTTTGTATTTAGATATTTGGAGTTAGGTTCTTTGACCCTATATTATGTAACATAGGTGGCATTTTACATGATATAGTTTGGTTATTATGCATTCCTGAAGTGGATTATAAACATTAACTGGAAACATGCATTTTGAGATGTTAGGAAAACTCCCTAGAAATTTCTAACAAGAGAGCCACCATTTTGTTGGATCAAATTTGTATATAAAAATACTACAAAGACAAACACATTGACACTGACATGTGCTTTTATCGGCGCCAAAACAAGAAGAAGAACAAGTAAAAATATTTAAACGTTGTATGAATTAACATTATTTTAATTTGTTTAAATTTTAAATTGATGATATTATTAAAATTATTAAAATGTAGTAATATTTATTCACATTATTATCATCGATGGCTTACTTTATTATTTCTATCGGACCCTTTTCGATCTGACTATACTGTTGCCATAAGGCTTTACCCCAGCAGGCTTTTACAGCTTCACCGGACTTGGCGGGCTTTCTTCATCATGTTACTGACACAGAGGGATGAACAAATTTGTAGTTATTTTTGTTTTCTTACGCCAAAAAACTATAACTTCTTACATGCGTACTTAAGTATATACAAATTTCTTTTTCTATTATTGGTATAATACTTGTACTTTGAAAACACAAAATTATTCACGTCTTGCTTATTTAAAAAAATAAAATATTCAGCATGTGGCCTAACAAAGTTGCGCATAACAACTCCTGTATCAGGAAAGTGGTAAATCAATACGGGAAGGAAGTACAAGCGTGTATAATTAACTCTGTTAGGCTTGATCCTTTTACGGATAGCATTGTGTATTGCGATTCCGTATTTAATATGCGAAGGAACGTGACCGCGGATTAAAATACATTTGTACAATGGATAACATCATAATTATTTTAAGATTGTATTATACTACTTAGCCCAATGTCAGTTTTTAAACAACATTACCCTATAAGCATTTAGCAGTAGAAATATTATCTTTTGTATATCTATACTAATATACTAAAGCTCTCGAGACTGTGTTTCAAACGCGCTCATCTCTGAAACTACTAATCAGATTTGGAAAATTATTTTTGCATTTTATGGACTATTAGTTGAGAGATTTTATAAATTAACGCTACGATTTTAAGGAGCGGAGTAGTAATTATTAACGCCTAGCAATTTGACAAGCAGCAGGTAAGTGCGGGAAGGAGAACAACTATAAGGAGGAGAGTTGGTCCAATAATTTTAAGAAGGATAAACCGTGGTTCACAGCAAGTGTATAACATAAGTTATATACGCAACGAGGCAAGTGTAGAGACTTTTTACAATCGTCACAGGCGCGTACATATAATTAACGGATATGAACTTCCAGATACTTCTATGATACAGAAACTGTAAATGTAATTATAATACGGCTTTTTCATAACAAATTGAATGAGTGCTGTAAATATTCCACGTAATGGTCATATCGTCTACTTTACTACATACCGTCAAGCGTACCTATAATTAAAATAAGTGCTACCGACTCTATAGGTACCTACACCTACGTCGCGTCGTCGGTAACATAATATTGACACGTTTATGGATAAATTTATTTTAATAATAGCTGTTTGATTTTACATTAGAACTTAATATGGCATAATATTGCTGATATCATGCAATATTATTGGTATTATGTAATACGGTCCAATAACGTCAGTGATTAATCTAATAATGTTTTTTTCCTTATTAACAGACTAAAGAATATCGTAACATGTTTTATATTACACGTTTTTTTATCGTAGTACAAAAAAATTAAATAACATTTGAATTAGATGTTTGATAGTTTCAATAAATATTCTTATTTAATTTTTTAACAAAGGCCGTGACAAAGGTCTTGTCGGAAAACGCTTTTTGTAGAACCATTTGAATGTATACCCTATTAATAGAATCATTTAAGTAGTAACGCGTGATATTTTTTAAATTTTGATACGGTCCAAGCCCGGTGAAGCTGTAAAAGCCGCAAAGGCTTCAGGGCCCCTAAGGCTAACATTATAGTCGGATCAACAAAAAAAATGATACGTTAAGTAACGAGCGTTTTAATGAAATTGTAATTATTTTACAAAGCATGGTGGTAACGTTTGTAAGAAGTAATCTCTGGAACTCCTGATTCAATTCTAAAAGTTCTTTCATTTATAGTAAGCTATGTTCTTCCCGAGTGATTATGTTTGATTGTACTTATTGTTAAAGTTGGTATAATATTATCGCGATACAAAGTTTTAGCGGTTCTAATTAATCAAATAGGCATTAGCCTAGTTCGAATGAAATTATTCTTCTTCTTTTATAATACCAATGTTTACTGCCGTAAGTAATCAATCAAATCAACGATAAAATAAAAAGTGTGTAGCAGATCACACGTGTCAGACGTGACTCCCTCATAAAAAATATGTTCTTTAAACATTATTTTTGAATATTAGGAATCAGCGGGATTTTAAATATCGACCACTCGTGCGTAGTGCGTTTGAAGTCTGGTCGTCTCAGACTTCGACGACGATCACAATCATGAAAATCAGGACTTGCATTAACCGCGCATAATCTAAATGTATTCTCTCGTAGGCTAAATACTATAGATGTATATTGTTGTCTTATTGACGATTTTTCGTTTCATCGAAATCAAATCAAAACGGTGCTAAAGAAGTTTTTACTTCAAAAATACTTTATTAAATTTAGGCCCTAGAAGGCACTTATCAAGGTCAAAACACTACTACCGGTTCAGAAATATCCTAATTATCCAAAAGAGTCGGCACGATATCGGATCGGATGTATCAGTTTTTTTGTCTGTTTTCTCAAAACTATGTATGTATGTATAGTTATTATAATATTAAGTGGATGTATAGAGATAGAAATAGTTACTATCAGGCATCACTATCAATCACATTTTGGACCCACCCTTTTGAAAATAAAACTTCATTTACAATGACTTATTGATACATAACAAGTTCACCGAATAATAGAAAACTGTATTAACTTCAGATAGTAACTGATATGTGACAAAAAATTTCTTTATGTTAGAAAATTTGAACGCTGTTAGCAAGAAAAAGTACTTATTTGGTTTAATCTGATATTATCATTGATAATAATATTTATTGTATGTAATAATGTAGGGTCACTATGGAGACGTCTTAGTATAACTAACTCGCTTATTGTTTAGTACATGTTCGTACAAGTAGTGCGGTCAAAACTCTATGTCTATGTCAAGCAGTGATGACTCCAGTGGCAGCGTGCACAGACATCGTGTCGATCGACGTGACTTTGAATCTCTGCAATGAGCATTTGCTTTCTGTGAAGGAAAAAATAGCAATGAAATCAAAGCATTGTTGTAAGGCATTTTCCAGTGGTGTGTTCCGGTAGGCTAGACCCCGAGACGGCTTAGCGTGTTACCATTTTGTTTAGTTGAAATTAAATACGAAAGTCTTTTACGAGTAGCTTTGCGCCCCGTTTGTGTTTAAATTATAAAGGATTGATTAATTTCAGATTTATGTTTAATGCTTGACGAGCGAAGCAACGCTTTATAGAAAGAAAAATTAAAAGAAAGAAAGCACATTTATTCGACGTTGAAAACACGGACATAATTACAAACACAAAATTACAATAGATAGGAGTATTAATAATGTTTATAACATTGCAACTTAGCCTAACAAATACCGTATTCAACATTGAAAAGCACCCCAGCTCAGCAAGTTCTATACTAAATTGCCATAGCGCTGGTTTTCAGCTGGACCCAACACTAATACTGATTTCTGTTGGAGTGCTAATATAAGACAATGGTGTAGGTTGCAAGTCGTGAGGTAGAAACATGAGGCACTTTTTAAATAAAGCCAAATAATAATTGTAACAAATTACTAACAAAAAGTTTTAAAACTGTCTTCATCATTGTATAACCAGACTAAATTCATACCAACAGATTTTAAAAATGCGAGTGACGTGAGTACGGTTGGCTTTGTCGCGAACACATAAATGAATATACAATGCTTTATGGGATATTTTGTAACGACATTTAACTGGTCGCACGCGACAGGTCAGGGCCATGGTTTACGAACTGGCAAAGCTGTAGTGAGTCTACTTCTACCACTATAATTAAGATTCAGCGTAATTTTGGTATTCATAATTACGTTAGTGTAAATTTGTGGGAAACAAGGAATCATTTTTGTATATTTTGTGTTTATCAACTACCGACTTCTTGATTGCATTTACATTTTCACATTTCGCATTTACATTTAAAATTTACATCTTGAGCCAGTACAGTCTACTGGTAACATTTCCTTCGAAGATTCTTCTAGAATCTCAAAAAACTACAAACGAGTAGAAATTAGTAGAAACTGTGGTTTCTAGAGCCCTTCGGTTTATAGCTCTAGGAATCCGACATTTTACACCATGTAGTCATCTAGAAGTGATTGAACTGTGCCTTTTAACGAATATAAAAATAATCTAAAAAGATACAAATATAATTTGTATTTTGGGTCTTTATACCGGAACAGGCAAAATGTGTGTTGAGCATTTAACTTTACAGATCCAATTATAGTGATTGGACAGTCGGTATAATAATTGAAATGACAACGTGCACAAGGCCTGTCCTAATACATGTTATCTATTAACGAATTGTATTTTTCAAAGAAAATATTGTACGTTAGTAGTGGCGTAAATAACGCCCCCGCAAACTCCGCGTTGCGGGCGGAGGGTCACCAACAAACACCAGGGGCGCCCTCAACGTTTATAAAAATGTAAATACGAGGGATCAAAACGGGTCAGAAATCTGCGGTGGAAGTAGATAGGTCTCTTATTTATGTCATTGTATAAACCATTGACTTAGTGATATACTTTTGAAGCAATGATGGCTCAGTGGTGTCGTGTGCGACTTCGGGTCGATTGTTGTGAGCTCGAATCCCTGCAATGAGTCTGAGCTTTTGGTGAAGGAAAACATCGTGAGGAAATCATCTTGGTGGTAGGGCATTTTCTAATGCCACCTGGCTAGCTACCACCCTCAAGTAGAAAATCTGTCGCAAAGCACCAATAGGTGTGTTCCGGCAGCTGCACTTGAGAGCCAGTCTTCCACTTGGTTTAGCGTGTTATCATCTTGGGCCACATCATTACTTAACATCAGGTGTAACGCCAAGTCTATAACGATAAAAAAAAATTAATAGGACCCACAATTCCATTTCAACTTTACAAGAAACATTTATTTCTAAAATTCATTGCTCTGTAAACAAAATATGCTACACATGTACACATGAACTCTAGTGTAATAATTACTTGAAGGCCCCCTGGGATGGCTACGTTAACCAAACGTACGTGTTTTGTGATCTTTAGTTACAAATTGTATTAAACCTTTGCTAAATACAAATCTCTCATATTATAATTGATATTGTATTCTATATAATTATATATAACTCTCATTTTAAAAATAAATATTGCCTTCAAAAACTAGCATGGATAGCCGGTTAGTAAAATAGTTTTATATTATAATTATGATAAAACCCAAGTAGGTAATTGGCGGTTTTTTTTAAATAACTCGCTGTTGTTATTTGATTGCGACATTATGCATATAGGTATGTTATGTACGATGTTAAATAAATGTAATAAAACTTAATTTTACTGACAATTTAAAAATTATTAATTAGCCTATCCTAAAACAATTTTGGTTAAAACATTCACGATGTTAATGTTGCACTATATATTATACCGTATAACGAGTTACACTAAAAATAATTACAAATCCCAACCATTATCAGTTATCGTTATCACTATCGTTATGCAAACACGAATGCAGAGATAGTGGCGTTTTGCGAGATGTCATATCTAGTTGACTACACAGTGTATTTATTTCTGATTGCGCTATCTTTTCATGATAGCTATTGTACTATTATTTATTATAAAAATCTAAAAATTGAAGATACAAATTTTGAAGTATAAAACATATTTGTTATCAAGTTGGTATATACCTACTCGTAATCTTGATTATATACACGTCTAGATTCCTATGTATCATGTTAAAGTAATAATTTTAACGGTATTTAAATATAAATACTACTACTAAATTATACAAAAATAATCTTTGAATACTTTCCGAGTTACAGGCTTCAATATTTTTGTTTTGAAACTTTTAAACAGTTATTAGACAAGTCTAAAGATATTTTAAAGGTAAAAAATTTGGCAAAGTATCCGTCCGTATTTTGTGGTTGCTGTTGAGAAAGCTGTAATGTAGTGTGTTGAAATTACAATATATTTTCCAAATAATAAACACAATAACGAAAAGAAACGTAACTAAAATTGGCGGCGCATTTTTTCCTAATTGAAATTGGATAGTTCAATAGAACAGCTCCATTCAGCTAGCCAGTAGGTAGGTACGTTCAGCACGTTTTATTTATTTTTTGTACATAATTCGTATAATTCGTGCTTGTTCTAAATTCAAAATGGTTTTACTCGCTCAGTGACTTAAAAAGTGTTTTATTCACTGTTGTCTATGAACCAAATGCCCTTTTTCGAGGAGCAATAGTAAAAATATCTTTTTAAATATCCGTACCTCATAATGAAAAAAAACGGTATCATTATAGGATTACTTTGTTGTCTGTCTGTCTGTTTTATAGGAGCCATGTGATCGCTGTTTTAGTAGCGTGTTAACGAAAATGATAAACAAACCTGAATTACGCGCGGTTATGTGCTTGATAAATTGTACTACGGAATAAGTCAACCAAGGTTCATATTAAAAATACATTAGCGGCATAAGTAAGTGCTCCATTTTACAATTGTACGTTGATGCATCGAACTTAAACGTGGAAGAACATCCACCAAAGATTACCCTCGCGATATTTGGTCAGAGTTCATAGAACGACTCGTCGTTTTTACGTTTGATATTCTTCCAGCAATCGATTACGTATAGTTTGATTACTGGTACCTCTTGACAGCCGTAGGCGATCTTTTAACATACGAGCCATCACTGTGCAATCTCGACGGCACTAAAACAGACGTACTCCTTGTGAACTGTGTAACGCGAACTCTATCCGAACCAGATCTTCTTGAGATACTGCCTGTCACTTAGATTGGTTTTCTTGTATTTTAGATATTTTGCTTGAAACGCCCCACAGCAAACCTTTAGTGTGCTACAAAGTTCATTCTTGTAAACTGTGCTTGCAGTGATCATGCCTATTTGAGTGCCTAATGAGTATATCAGAGGAAGTCTTAAAATAACACTAGTCACAGAGAAGTTGAGGGGTTATAGATTAGCGTGGTATGGACATGTCATGAGGAGGGATGAATGTCATATGACTAAATTTATGTTAAGTATGAAGGTGGATATATGAGTAGAGGAAGACCGAATAATGTATGGGTGGACTGTGTGCAGAATGATATGCATATAAAAGGGGTGAATACTGAGATGATAGTTAATAGAGTGGAAGAGAAAAACATGTGCCGACCCTACTTAAGTGGGATAAGGATAAGAAGAAGAAGACGTCGAAATATAATCGAGCAAGTGGTTCGCATTTTCTTTTGCTTAGTTTTATAGGTGCTATGCGTGATCGCATGGAATATTTCTATGTAATACGTAAAAAAACGATATATGTATAAATAAAGTCCGTCATTATAGTTTTATCGCTAATTATTGTAGTTTCGTGTACTTAGTTCAGTGTTTAAAACATTGGAGTCTGCATCCGGGTAGAAAATATTTCATTTACATTATGTATATGCTCTAGGGACGTCATAAATTAATTTCCTGGAAACAACTAACAGATGAGTTGTGTGTATGTACGTTGTTTAAAAGTCTAGCAGCACTTTATTAAATTGTAAACATTTTCCCGTTGTTTTTCAAGCAAATTGTCTTTTTATAAATGCAGGTATTATTTTCCTGTTATATACTCTTATAAGTAAGTACAAGTAACTGAATACACTCGTCTCTATGAATTCAAATTTATTAATTAGATTCGTCAATAATTTTTATATGTAGTTCTGTATCTTTTTATATATACATTTTATAAAACTCAACGTCTCTCAGTCTGTCTGTCCGCTAATGTTCTATTCACGCGAAAATGCTTTACATGTTTTTTATTTTAATCCATAGCTGTGTTATCTGGCCAGGTTATAGGATATATTTTGAAATATAAAGTAAAATACAAAATAAGCAGTGACAAAAACGGTGAATTAATTCGTAAAAAATACGCATTTCGAGCGCCAAAATGGCTTACGCTGATTAAGCCATACGAGATATATAAAATTAATATTCTAAATAGTTGTAGATTTTAAAAAGACTTCCAAAAAGTCAGTGATAGAATATGTCTATATTCTATGGATCACCCACAATAAGCATTTTTGTCTTCAGTCTTATGAGAGGCAGCACGATTTGCGCGTGCGCTCGACCGACGGCATTCTGTTGTCCACGCGAATGGAGCCACGGGCATAGCTATTTTATATATATATGACAAATTATAATATTATATGGGTAACTCCTTATGAATGGGTTGATTTATTCAAATACGTATATCTACTTAAAGAACAGGGTCTTAATATAAAAATCGTCTTTTGAAAACAAAATGCTTTAGTTAAATAAATCAAACATTAGCGTAGCTTGTGTAAGTTCAACTTCAAGAAGTGGACGTAAACAGAATGATGATTATGACGAAATTCAAGCTTTATAACACTATTAATCGAGAATTGCATACGTTAATATAACTTATGGAGTGTATATTCTACAAATAGAATTGCAAATAGCACAAGAATGTATGTTAAAAGTTTTGTCTTGAGCATTTAGATTTTAGTAGAACAAAATGTTTTAATGTGAATGGAGTAAATAAAACTGCAAATGGTACACGTATGTAACTAAAAGATTTTATCTTGAGTATTTCAGAGAACAAAATGTCCAAAAATGAGCGATATTTAAAAACAAAATTAACACCCGAATACTTATAATACCTATATTCTTAAAGAAAATTAAGACTAGTGGTTCTATAGTTGCCAAAGTTGTTTTCAAAAAGTAAAACTATTGAAAACGTTACTAAAATACCTTATATGGGTTTTTTTACAAGCTGAGAAACGAAGGAAATTTGCTTCTTATAACCCATCGTCACAGAGCCTTGAGCGTTATTATTCTATAATTTTTCTTCTTATTCTACGGTAAAAAATGTAGTTTGCATACTGATTTTATTGACCGGTTAGATATAGGTAATATGTACGTCAAATATTAACTATAATGTAGGTATTATATATTACAATAAGTCACATTGTACAGTGATAAGGTAAATTATGTTTTCTGTAGTAAAGGAAAAATTACCAAGAATTATTATGTGACTGCAAGGTTTTTTGACAGATACAGCAAAAGGTTTTCCATGGTACTGGTTTATTTGCCTGTATATTTTTTATAGAAAACAGAAACTGTCTAAAGTAATGTATAAATATGATTTCAATTGAAATTTCTTTGTCAGTTTTTCGAAGTAACGCGATTTTCCGAACTGGTGATAGAGACGTGACTCTTATAAGCACCTTTTTATTGTCTTATTGGAATTTCATTGTTTTTTACAATCTGATTTTGAAATATTTTTATTTATAAGTTGCATCCTTTATTGATGCCAAAAGAGACGATTAACGAAGCACACAATTTGGATTATTATTAATTGACAATTTCTTTAATTAACTCCTTTCTACGCATCGCAATGGAACATTCAGTTTTTTATAAGATTATATCGTGGTATTTTGAATTGTAAACATGGCACCGATGGCCTCTGTGCATCACACTTAATCCATAATCAGGTAAAGTGTTCCTAATTTTTAGCTCGTTTAAAATAACATCGTGAAAAACAAGCTATAAAATTCATTAGTGATAGTTGACGATATACTCCCAAAAAAATTGCCTGCTACTTCGTTTGCTTTAATTACGACATAAAGTGTAATAATAATATTACACTTAGAAATAACGTAGCTTCCTATAAGTGTGAGAAATATTATAATCAGTTTAGTCGTTCCAGAGATTACCTTCTACAAACATACAAACTTTAACTGTTTATAATAGTAGCTAGATTTGGAAATTGAGTAATAAGTACTTGTATTTATAAATTAATACTTAAATTATTCATCAGTATTACAACGCTATTATAAAAGGAGAATCAAATTGGATCGTAACTCTAAACTTAATGAGTTCGCATCATCTTTCCATTATATCGGGTTATGAATTTAGTAATTGTCTCTTTAACGATACTATTATTACGAGGACAAATGGGAAGAAGGGGTAAATACGTTGAATTCATTGTACAATGTTTAAAATAAATGTAGGAAGACAGATATTTTTAAAATGTTACGTACAATTCTATAATTTACTTATATACTCTCAATTATAGTTTTAAATGCTTTGCTGAATATTAAATAAAATTATAATAGGAATGTGCAATTACCTTACTATATAACATTGATATTGTATTTTTATATAAAATTAAATTATTTATTTCACTTCTTGAAAGTGGTCAAACGCTAAATATTAATTACTTTAATTATTTTAAAGGATTTTACTATTTATATAATTTGTAATTTATTATAATTATTATTATAGATATATGTATATTTAAACCTTTAACACAATTATTAATCAGTGGAACACAACAAGAGATAGAATATGTTTTTTACTCAACAATTTTCATCCATTTTTTTTAATCATAAATGTTTGTCAAGATATTATTGTAAAGTGAATTTCTATCTTATCAGTAAATAATACGCTCCTGCGTATTTTTTATCAGTTTTCGATATTCGACACCCTTTGTGAATGTGTGGAAAATACGCTAATTCGTACGCCAAAAAAGGCAAACTCTTAGCAAATTAAAATTAGCTATAAAAATATTGTAATGTAATTGTGTTATATTGCATCTTTAGATAAATATATTGTTTACGGCTTAATATATAAAAGATAAGTTTTATTGGAGTGGAGGGAATATTTGAAAAAAAATCTAACGAAAATGTATACGGTGTAATACTTTATTACGTCATCCTCCATGATCTTCTTTTCTTTGATGTTATTATGTTTACATTGAAGAAGGTTTAATTCGTTTTGTTGCTATGGCTGCGTTCTGGACATATTCTATCATGATAGTTTGTAATCTCATGAATAATTTCATCAAATTGTTGTACAACGTGCGGTAAATGAGGGTGTTAAAATTAGAGTAAACCTATAACCTATATAGGGCACGGAGAAATTTCTTTGTAGATGTGTCTCTACTTGAGGCAGCCCGACTGGTGGAATCTCTTAACCCTATAGAAGATCGCAGCTAAATAACTTAGTGTTGTTTGTGTTCCTGCAGTGAGTAGAGTTTCCTGAGCTCTTTGGGGTATGGACGTTCAAGGTCCGTGCTAGTGATTTAGTATTACATGCGTCCATAGGCTATGGTAGCCGCTTACTATCAGGCGGGACCTATGCTTGCTTGGCACATTTTTTGAATTAAAAAAAAATATTTATGAGAAATGGCATACGAAAGGGATTAATTTTAGTTGGTATGAAAGGTTTTAGTTTTAGCTAGACGAAAAGAAAAATAAAAGGAAAAACATCACTTATAAACATATCCGTATCTACCTAGCAATCACATTAAATTATTTTTTACATCAAAAATAGATTGGATTCCTATACCACATAAAAATTATAACTATCTGGTAAGTGGTAAGCCGAGATAACTTATGACGTATTATTGAGTTATTATTAACTACTTAGTATAGTCAATATTGAAAATAATTAAGAACATGATTTAAAATGTATAATGAGGCTAAAGTGTCTAAAAGTAACAGTTGTAGTTGTTAATTTTCTAGTTCCTAAAGTAACGCTAGAATGCTAGTGTATAAAATAGTTTATCTATAGGAAAAACTAGCGGTTTCGCTCACACTTATGGTACTATTATGGTGTTATCTTGTTCTCACGCGGTCGTAGTGGAACGAGTCTGGTTTTCGCTTGACATTCCGTCGGTCGGAGTTGTTCCGAGTCGATGACGCGAAACGGCCGCGTCACATCTAAATGTACTTACTTTAATGTCGTGTAAAATCATATTACTTTTTAAACTTTCTTTTATACCAAATATAGTATTATGTGTTAGACTTGTCGATATGTTTTATTATAAATAAAAGTCAATTTAAATAAAAGTAAACTGTTTATTGGAGTTTTAAAATAATGATGTCAGTGTAAATGTCTGTATTCTGTTTACAAATTACAACGCGTATGGTTTGAATTAAAATGATCCAAGTGTTTTACACATTTTGATCTGTGCTCATTAGAATAGTGATCCAAAAACGTTCTAATATCGATGGAATGTGTGTTATATAGATTTGTAAACTGGAGTTGAAATCTTAAAAATAGAACTCTGTCGTAATTCCAATGCTATGGAATAAAAGTGGTTTTGTTATGGGAGACTGATGTCTGCATGTTTTAACCAATACTAAGAGGTCGAGTCAAAATGATGAACGCATCAAGACTTCTACTAACTGCTATAGTCGGGTTGATATTTTCAATTTCGACCGCGAAAGCAGCGGATACTTTGAATTGTACAGGTTTGATAATTTTT
The DNA here is from genome assembly GCA_947532125.1 of Saturnia pavonia. Taxonomy (NCBI): domain Eukaryota; kingdom Metazoa; phylum Arthropoda; class Insecta; order Lepidoptera; family Saturniidae; genus Saturnia; species Saturnia pavonia. The sequence goes on along the minus strand of OX383900.1, from coordinate 10,889,847 downwards.
ATTAATTATTTGGGATGCCAACTGAAACTTTTCTACGTTACACCCGTCTATCAACAATAACTGTCTGCGGTTGATAATTAACTCGGCTAGGTAAATTTTACAACCAATAAGGGTGCGTAAAGTGTGGTGCCCCAGGAAAATGCGTCATTTAACCGCTGATCGAAGGTTCCTCGTAACGCAGTACTTTTACGTTTGTAAAACAACATGACATTTTGTATACGAAACATATGTACTGCAATCCTGCTTTTACTATATACCGAGTTATTATCTAGCTACTTAACACAGTTAAATATTTATAACAAAAAAAAAAAAAAACAAACAAAACAACCTTTTTGCATCTTGTTCTGGTTCAGTGTACGCTAGAGTTGCCAAAGCTACTATATAGTATATCATTCTTTTATATTGTAATATGATTTAATATACCTTTAAGAATACTATATATTAATATTCTTACTCAAATGAAAAAAAAAATAACAAATCAAAATCAGAAAAAATTTAAACCTTTTACAAATATTAATAAAAGTTTTATTAAGAATATCTTATTGCAATAATTTTATGCAACATCTACTTTAAAAATAAAAATACTATATAATGCCTCTTGACAATTTTTGCCAACCCTAGTTCAAGCCAAAGTCATTTCAGTGATATCAAAATTAATTAATTAATCGTGTACGTAGGTACATGCATATTGATAATTTTATTCAGAATCATTCTTATCTTGAACTTGTCCCGCTGTTTTATCCGGGTAAAATTTTTGCTCCGCTCCTCAGAGTCGTACCGTGAAATTACCAGAAGCCAGAAGAAGTTAACCTTCTTATCAAATGCAAAACATATTTTTTAATGGACTTATAATTACCGAGAGTAGCATGTTAAACCAAAAAAATTCTCAAGCTTTATAATATTCGTATAAATAGATATGAATTTCATAGTATTAGTACAATATTAAAAAAATGCTTCTTAACATTATCAAAGACGTAGCCAGCTTATATATAGCATATATATCTATAATATATTATAAAATCAATCATAGTCTACTTTCTTCACCATTGCTGATGTGAATTGTGAAATAAGCATAAAGCTATTTAGGTGTGCCATTAATTAATTCAACGTAAATACTGCATACATAAGTTATACATTTAAAAAAGCCTTTGCCGTATTGACAACGTCATATATATTGTGTGTGTTGTAGTTTACTTAATTATATAGTTATTCTTCTTTGAACAATTCGTATGAGGAATGGGTATGTTTTTATGATACATTGGCACGAAACAAAGCCTAGAAAATTTACAGTAGTTTAAGTTTATATTTACGTTTCTACCAATGCAGAATAAGTTTAAGACAAACATTATTGAGTTAAAACTTTTGTGAATATATTGTACCAAAAAGAACAGAATTGATACAAAAAATATCTTATGTTAGGTAGAATGCTGAGATTCCGAATGTTCATGATATAGCTGTATCGATTCTTTTATTACTTAACGATATTTATCCTGTAGGTACGTACAATTGCAATTTAATATTCAAAGGTTACAGTGTGTTATTTTTTATTTGTTTTATTTGACTGAATTGACTTTGGCACTGCACTGCACCAATTCCAAGTTCTTTCTTATCAATTAAATTATAATTTTGTTTATAACTTTATACCAACTGTTGTCTACCTAATTGTTGGCATTCTCCAGTTATTAGTCACTAATTTTATACTAAGGCTTGCTACTGACATAATGTGTGGAAAAGAACGCGTTGACTGCCTGGGATGTTGTTTCAAAATACGGCTTTGCTATAATGGGTTGTGTACAGCGGTTGCCGTGAAAACATTTGTATGTAATATTAATAATAATCGTGTTAACAAAGAGCGCACAGTTATTAATCAAAATGTAGTTAAATTGCTGGATATAATGTTATTGAAACCATTCACCTGAAAATGGAACGGCTACCGAAAGTTAACGATAACAAAAGGATGGATTGTTCCCTAAGCAACGTTACTTAAACTTTTTTGAATAGAATTATACTTTTCATTAAATATTAGGAAGACTTTCGCTTAGATATACCACTTTGATATTATACTTCGTTCTTTACGTATTAATTTAATATGCAGACTTTAATAATACTCATAAAATCTTTGTTTAGACTGCGCATGGTTTTTTGGCATGGATACAAAACACATAATTAAAAATAATATATGATTCGGGAATGTTACAATAATAATCGGTGTGTGCATAGTATTATCACAGCATTAGAATAAAAATTGGAAAGAACTAATATTTGGACGACGAAAAATTTCATATATCTAAGATTGCATTGCAAGATTGTTGCAAAATATGCATAATATATCCTAACAGTTTACGTAAATTATTTTGGGTAGCTTTTGGAGATAATTATCATTAGCATGATGATAATACTTGGTCTGAAGTCTGAATAATGGAATCAACAATATTACATTGAGTTAACATTAATGTTATCTAATACTAATTATTCGTCTGACGTCCTGTTTATGTATATTCCAGTCCATTTGCAATATCACGTTTCACTTTAAGTAATGATTTTAATAATATCGGTTCTTACAAAAGTATTACTACACTATAAACTTTATGTATACCAAAAACTGAAAACAAACAAATATTAATTAGTAAGTCTTTCATCATAGGAACAATAAAAAAATACAGTCGTACAATATTTTATTTATCTAATTTTAAAATGAGATTCTAACTAGAAAAATGTGTATTAATCGAAAAAATTGGTTGCCGTTCTCCTATACATCTCCATTTTAAATTATTTATACCGCCTCCGCCATGGTTCCAGGAATTTAGATTAAGATTCCTATTCGCATTAAGTGTCACAATACTTATGCCACAGAATTGGATTTTAAATATTCTGAGACAGAGATTATTCAATATATATATATATAAATAAGTAATTGAATTATACTCTGACAATGAATTGTCACCAATAAAAGTGACCAGTGGAGCGCGCGTTCTCCTAGAAACAAAACTTCCGTTTAAACTGAAGCAAGAGATGAAAGGGCATGAGGCCTTGGTGACGTCACACACGTCAATTTTAGAAAAATGATTCAACCGTATACATTTATACGTATACATATATTTAGTATGTAGTAAATCATCTCAGACCTTTACTTTTCACAAATTTCGAAAAATTTGATTAAAAATATACATTGGTGCACACTTCATAATTATTATCACATACTGCTAGGTACATTTGTACCGGAAATTTATGTATTCTTCTAGCTTTTGAGCTACATAAAATGTATTTATATTTTTTGTTTATACAATTAACGTAAGTAATTCTTTGTACTATCGACGGAAACATCGATTATCTCAGAAACATTAACCAGAGTGCCTGTCGAAAACATGTATAAACACCTATTGGTGTTCACCATAATATATTAAAAAGAGCTGCAGAAAATGAAACAATAAAACTTGAATTTCAATAAAATCAGAACTATTACAAGTTACACTATTTGAGATTAAACTTGTTCATCTTGTGTCTGGAAGGGACGATAGAGTCATTAGCAACTGTGATTCATCGGTCTTGCGGATGAATTCACGATATTTTACGAGAAACGTGGGTTGTGATTCATTCGTGGAACTGCATCCGCCTGCCGCATGGGACACTTTCATTCACGTTATCTTAATATTTACAGTCATAATTACTTTTGCAATGAGCTCATGACGTATGACGTTATTTCGAGAAGTATGTATTCCACTTACAATATTATCATTGCCGATTATTAATGGTACGGGAGCTAGCAACGTTTGAAAAGTAAGAATTTTAGGTCAGCTGATTTTGTGATATGCCGTTCTTCTTGCTCTTTCGGTAGTTTGGGCTATCTGGCTGGCTGGCGGTAGCGGTTGCGTTCATTAGTGCGCATCCTACCTGTCCAGGTAATAATCCTGGATTTTAAAACCATTTTAAGAAGCGTAATTTTCACTTTTTTGTTTTTAAACAAGTCTACCTGACGTACCTTTTTTATTGCCAGACATTTTTGACGATGCAAATTATGTGCCATACGCGATTATTATTATTTTTAAAAATATTCAAAGAATTTTATAATGTCTGTAATTTTAACATTATGTTATTTAAAGATAAGAAAAACTTAAAATTAATTTGGCTGACATTAATTCAATTGAATAAAAAGTTTAACCCTGAATTAAAATTAAAAAGTCATGAAAAGTATTGCAGTATGATGCTAGTAGTCCGAGAGAGACAGTTGCAGAATATATAGTCGAGAATGGAACAGAGAACCATTACAAAAGTAAAAAAACATGCTGTTTACAAAATATTATTTCTTTCTGGTACTTAATCATATTTAAATGACATAGTATTCATTATGGTTAAGTTTATTGTTCTGTAAATTAATAAACTCGTTTTAAATTATCGTAAGGTCGTCTCACCGTACGATGTATTTTCATATTGCATGCACCGTGTGCGTGATCAACAGAACAAAATATATAGTTTACGAATAAATGATTCAGTACATGGCATTACTTTATTCTTATTCCATGTTGTAAATACCAGCTGCTAATAACATTAATGTCTTATATTATAAGGTAACCTAGGATCTTATTGTGAAATTTATAAACTAAAAACCAAGCAAGAATGTTAACTTTGACTGAAGAAGAATGGTACTAAATGTGCTATATAATATAATACTCTATAATAATCGATAATGTAACTCGATAATGTACGAGCCAGTAAACAAAATGAAAATATATTCTTAAAGTGTTTCAATAATATGCATTTGATAAGATAACAGCAGTATGTAACATATTTATGTTACATAGAAGTAACACTTATTATAAATTCTATGCGTAATAAAATCACATTTGGAATCGGAAAAAAAATTAAGGTGTGTACAACTATGTATTCATATTAGAAAAATATCATTGGGAATACTGCATTTCCGCATAGTGGTAAAATTCGTTAAACCAAAAAGATTGTACTGTAGAAGCCTACATTAAATTATTATTATTTTTTAAATAATTTTTGAAGGTCGGATCTTTCAGCCGTGTTATGAAAAAATTAAAGTGAATTGTGAATGCCATCTGTTCATACTAATGAAAATATATTCAAGGCGCCATCTATCAATAAGTAATCTGTTTAATTAACATGAAAGCTATTAGTTAGATTATTTAAATGAAATATTAATTTTGTTTTTCTACTTATGACTTTATATATATTATATTTTTATTTTGTCTAATAACAATATTCATTTCGACAACTACTGTCAGTAAGAAAAGATTGCTGGCATCGCTGTTTAGTCCCTATTGAAAAGCGTAATGATATGTAACCTAGAACCTTTCACGGGTTCAGTCCTATACCAATCTAATAACTACATACAAATTGGCTTACTAGTTTCAAGTTATTCGCGTTTTAACTGGGAAACTATACAGTACGTTTTAACTATATAGTGGATTTTTGAGATGGGATTGTATGACCAAATCCGAAGCTATGAGAAATAGACAAAAGTGCACCAACGGATTTTTTTGCAAATAAGGGTCAATACTTGCAAAGAAAAGCTTTATTAAAAATGAAAGCGTATCGATTATTTTTACAACTCGGAAAGATAAAAATTTATGTTCCAAGAAAATGTACTTGCTTAAAATTATGTAAGAATGGATTTTTCGTTATCGTTTGACTACAATCTCACTTAAACTTATGACCTTTATAATATGTAAATTAAAAGACATTATAATTACAGTTTATTTAGTACGTTTGTAACGTTTTAGTAAACATTTGGTTATTGATAAGTCGACGCTGTTTAGTGTTTACAGAAACAAAAATTGATTTAAAAAGTAATGCTTAGAATAGGTAACATACAATTATGTTAAACTTTAAAAACAATTGAGAATTCAAAACAGCCATGACAAATGCAATTTTGGAATATTATTCTCACGAGCTTGGCCCTCATTTGAAATTTATGACATTATTAAATTTTTGTCGTTCGTGTTCGACATTGAGAACTTCATTTACAAGAATAATAGGTATATACTCGTATAGTATACGTAATTCAAATCACGTCGACTGGCGCTAACATACTTCAAATACCTAGTTACTTATAAATGCACAACTCTAAACCTATTACCTACCTATCGGTAGGAGTAATTTGCATTAAAACACGTGATGATTCTTTTAATACATAGAACAAGGAACGTGTTTGTCTTATCATTGTTAAATTCCATACAGTGTTTTTGCCAGACCGTGGCCCCAAAGTAATGCGAAGCGATGTCGTTTCAAGGTTACATTAACAGATGTGAGATGAGAATTACAAATGATATATAAGAAACTAATCATTTTATGTATTTTTTTATGATACCTGTGTTAATGTATGTAATTTTAGACGAAACTTTTAGTTATTTTCGGCGGGCAGGTTTTAAGTTTTACAAGTAGGCTAGTATAGTATTATAGATTGTCATCTATCAATCATCGTACTGTTGTTTATCGTTATTAAAAATAGGTCTTAAAATGAACAATGATTGTTTTAATAATTTTATTATTTTATGGCATTTAGTACAAAAGGACGGCAGTCCTGAAGTAAGTCATAATAGCTTGCTACGCCAGAGGATTGAGCCAGAACAACTCGCTTGTTGCTGTGTGTTGTCAATTTCACCCTTCGGCTGCTGTTGCTCCGAGCACTGCTGTTTTGAAGCAGAAATAGATGTGGACGTTGTCCTTCCATATTCCAGATTTGATTAAGCGAAATACATTATGTTATTGGAAGGACTAAGACCTTTGTTTTACGTAGTACCTATAAAGGTAGAGGCATTAGGGAACAAAGACATTACTACTATTTATTACCTGTGACAGTAGATTTTCCGTTTCTATTTATGACATATTCAATGATTCAACGCACCAATCATTTTACAATTTACCTATATTTAGTTACGGATCTGTGGATTTGAATTTTTATTGTTAGACTACGTCTGCCTAAAGCTGTTTGCTCTTCCTTTAAAGGCACAAAGGTCACATTTAGTAGCTTCAGTTTAAAAATTATTATAGGTTTCTTCACCATTACATTTAAGATTTATTTGAAAAATAAGTAACTATAATATTTAGTCTTGTATATTTGCCCAACAGTTTTAGACTTCATCCATGATGTTTTGATGAATTTGATTGAGTTCCTATTAAAATGTTATTGCAAATTATTTATTGCGTTATATATTACATTAATAACATCATTAAAATTCTGTATAAGTATACATCTGCACATAAAAAGACGAAAAAAAATATTATTTCATAAGATCAATCATAAACCAAGGTATCAACCAATCAGAACTGTTTTAATAATCCTACGTCAATGATATCGTTACATGCCAGTTATATTAGTCAAAATAAATGGTACCTATAAGTACCTATGCAGTTATATTTACCTCAAAGCCAATAACAGCGTTGTGTCCACTGTTTTAAACAAAGAGAGGTAAATTACATTACATTACATTAAACCTCTTAACAGGTAAAAGTTCATATATAAATGCATATAATGTTAAATGTATCTACTATTTAAACATAAGTACCTATCATAACATTAAAATGAGGTGAATAAATAAAAAAAAGATTGAAATTAATAGATATTCATTTTTTAACTTTGTTGTACTTAGCCTTCATATAGGATACTAGTAGGGGGGATTGTATATTTCCAGCTCACCACCATTTTCGACCACGCCCGTTCGATTTCCTTCCGTTTTGTGATATCTCTACTCATTCAAAAGATAGCTTTCAGGATTCAGCATCTCCACTACCCTCTAATGATATCATTAATCCTTAATTAATGTTCTCGCGCGATAATGATAACAATGAGTTCGCTTCCTTGCATCGTTTCCTTAATGAGGTAATTACTAATCACTTGTTGTTTTTAAATATAATAAACTGTTTCCAAATCTTATTATATGACTTTGCTGTATAAATATGTCTTAACTCTTAAATAAATGCGATAATATTATGTCATTTTCTATAGTATTACTATTAAATAATCATAATTCCTTTCATTTGTAAAATTTTCAAGGGTAAAAGTACTCTTAGCACTCGCCGGCCGCTGCCGCGGTTATAACAGGTTATTTAAAGTCTGATGGAGGGATGTAAATAAAAAATATAACTTTGTATAACATATTATACATTTTTTAACTTTAAAGTAGGTATTACAATGATAACTCAACTACTAGTCTACGCTTACATTACGATTATTATCAATTACAATAACATTATCAAATTCATTATACACAATACAGTTGATAGTTTGTGAATGAGATGTAAATATTATTAATTTCTAGTAAGGGGTCCATTTCTCCCATTCAATTATATTCTTAATTTTTTTTGAATACTTTTCTTCACTGGTTTGTGTTGAGAAAACTTCTTCAGCCGATGTGTGCCCTGCGAGATCGTTTAATTGTAGCTGGCTTATAAATTCACACCTCTTTGGTTTTCCAACATAAGTCAGTGGTACTTTAATATCTTTCAATGCTTTTGCAAATGTTTTCCAACCTATTGGATCACTTTTCTGCAGTGGTCTTAGCGAATCATTTACTAAATCTACAATATTACTTCCAGGATTTTTTTCGTTATATATTGTAACTGTACCTTCATTATCCTATTTGATTTTATCTTTACTTACAGACATCAAATCTAATAAGAACTCACCATTCCTTGTATATGTTTTTGGTATTAAGCTCAGTATTTAACTTGTAGTGTATGGTGATTTTTTATGAATAAAGACAGTTTCCTTATCTTTTCCATGTTTTCTCTCTGTATCTGCAGAAACTACATTTTTTCTATCTTCTACACCACTATTTTTATTTTCGCTTAAACCATCATTAATCGTGTTCGTAATAAGTGATAATTGATAAGGTCGGCGTACTTCTTTGACAAAGTGCAAGTACCTTTGTAAATATAAAATACACTTTTGCGATCTTTTACGTTACTATTTAAGATTTTTTCCATATAGGCATCCAATCTTGATAAAGGGGTATCATTTTTATGTGTGGTTTGTTTTAGTTTTTCTTTTAAAGCTGGTTCAACCAGCAACATTTTCTTAGCATGTTCCGTTTTTATACAAGTGAACTTCTTATCAACGTCCTCAAAATAAAACCAAATATTATTGGTAAAAATGTTCCTCTTTTTTGTATTATTAGTTTGTTTTTCATAACTTACTACCTTCACGTACTTAATATACGAAGTGTACTTTTTACTTAAGTTTTTTTTCTCGTTTTAACTTTTCAAATGGAACTTAACCCGGTAGTTATGAACACATTCACAAATGCAATTTATTTCTTCCTATCATACAATTTTAACAGCGCTTTTCAATATTTAGAATTTGAGTGTGTAGTGCATTCAGTAATTTTTTATGTCTTCAGGCTACGCTGCATTATCTGTATATGATAGAAATATATTGGTTCCCTGTATATTTAAATCCTTTTGTTGGAATATACACTAGACAATATTCATCTGAGAGGATTTTATTTGTTTTAATACGACACATATCATATATGTTTTATTTTAGATCTACAATTAAATATCCACGTACTTTTTTAGTTGCATCATTATAAGCATCTTCAATAAATTTTATATATTTTGATGTAAAGATGATTCCTTTTATATTTGACATCATTTGTCTTATATTCTTGTTGTTATATTGCTTTGAAGACTGTTTGAACAAATTTGATTTAGTTTTTAATAAATTATCCATAAATAATTGTAAATATTAATTTGATGAGTGGAATATATAATATAAATACTGTCATACGTTTGAGTTAAGATGAAAATTAAACGTAATTTATTTAATAACGTTGTCATCAGGAATTATAGATTTGAGGTATTGGTATCACAGATTATCAATATCAATTGGATTACTTCACACTAATGGCCTTTGCGATGCCTTTAGACTAGGTTTTAGTATGCGAAAAAGGCTAACGCGAACGTTGTGATACATTTATAAAGACTTTAAAACCCAAAACCGGATTCTAATATTGCAAAAGACTTATCCAAAGCGTAGTGAGTAGATTGTCGGGCGGATAGCCTTACCAGCTCGTTGTAATGTACAAGGGATTGTATTATCTACAAAAAATGGTACCAAACACAGAGTTATTACGTTTTATAGTGATAGTTTCATACAACGCAATGTGCCGCTCAATATTGAAGCCAACACTTAATAAATGCTTGCGCAAGCGACACGTAATTACACTTGCCAACACAAAAAAAAACGCACGAATGATATTGAGATTAAAATTTACACCAAAAATGGGGGAATTAAAGTATCCAGTGAGTGTTGGTCTCATTCATCCTATGGTCATTCAGATTAAATACTAAAGGCATAGTTAATAAGCCATAGTTGACATAGTTAATTATTGCTATTGACAAACCAAAAGAAAATCAATGATGAGAACAATGTGTATGGTGGTCGCGATCAATACCACCACCACCCCGCTTTATTACTGCATATACAATGGCTGATCCCATAACGCGACAAACCAAAAGAAAATCAATGTTGGGTTTACCACTGTCTGTATGGTGGTTGCGATCTCTAACACACTGCTTTATTACTGCATAATGCATATACCCCGACTGATCCCGTAGCGTCACAAATCCGATGAAAATCAGTGATGGGTTTATTACTATGTGTATGGTATAGTAATTATTATTAATAACTACTGCCAGTACATATATATGCCAATATTAATCCGACACATTTATCGTCCCAATAAAACCGTCATCGGTCTGACCTAGTGTAGGCCAGCAGTAAGGTATACAAAGTATAGCTGTCTTTTTCGTTTTCTAGGGTTATATCATCATACGTTATATCTCTCTCATGTAATGAAACGTGTCTAAATCTAACGTGTCCTTGAAATTTCACTCTCAATTCTCGTCTAATTATAATCGAATCACCTGGTAAGAAGTTTCATTTCAAAAAGTGTGGTAAAATATTTTCCGATAACTAGCAACATTTATTTCATTGTAATCAGTAATGGCGTCTGTCAATTTTGCGAATATTATGACTGTTTATTATTTAGGTTTGACGTATAAATATAAGCACCGGGTAGTGCTTTCCCGTGAAATAGTATAGGAAGATAGGATATTTAAAATTATTCTGGTTATTATGTGATAAGCTGTGACGTTCTTTCATTGCGCCGTAAGTCGTATTTTGTCTAAATTTAGGGAGCGGTACCGAAAGCATTAGGTAGTCTTTAAAGGCTAACTTGAAATGGCTTCCCTCTGCGTGCGACTGCAGCCGTTCTAAGTGTTTTTATTCTATGGTACCAAATATCGCCACAAGCAGCTAAGATTGGCTTTGATCCTATAGGTAATGTTGAAAACACTTCTGTTTAAAATCGATGGATTACGTAAAGGCAGCTAAACATATACTGTTCTAAACAATATTCACAATAAAGTACCTATCAGAATACGTTCAATCAATTCAATACCCGTTGCTCAAAGTAATTACGTCCATTGTTCTTCCATTGTCCAGCTTCTATCTAGGCACACGACAGTATGTCAGCCAAGTTCGGAACCGGCGACACCGGTCAGTGGGTTTATTACACGAAACATTTTGAGCTACTTTATATACCTTCATAAGTCAAAAACTATTCGACATACACACTAGAAATTTTGCATATTGCATATTGCACACACGCGTTAGCGTTGTGTTTTTCCTATTTGTATTGACACTGAAAAATCGATGCTTTAATAATAGTGAAATTAAATAAATCCAAATAAGTATGTACAATTATTGATTGATTTTAAACGAAATAACACTCATAATTAGCATCAACTGCAGCCGCGTGTTCAACAGTTAACCAATTGAAGGCGTGCAGATTTCCAAAAAGTAATGATATTCCAATAAATACATAAATGTGAAAAAGGGGCAGGTTCGATAGAAACGACGTTCGGGATAGTCGTCACCGATAAAAGAGTTGAGACCTAAAATTGAAACTTGCTAAGTTAGTAATCCCATATCCAAAGAAAGTAACTAATTGTTTTGTAAATGAATTGAAAAACATACCTTCCTACAGCTATAATTAAAGGAACTACTATGGAAATTGGCACCCCTTTGATTTCATCTCTTTTATCGGTGACAACGACTACCTCGAACGTCGTTGCTAACGAACTTGGCCCCCTTTTTACATTTAGGTTTTTATTGGGATCTTCTTTACGTCAATCTATAGCGTCTCTAAAATGTAAAATTTAAATAAACTAGCTCGTATCACCAGCGGTGGCACCCACGCACAGACCACGCAAAATTAATGCTCTCATTCGAAATAGCATCCATCTTTTGACCCGCTTAAAATTATCTATATTTTAAATAATTGTTCTTTAGTAAACTCCCTAATCACAAAAGGGATTTAATAAATTTAATAAATAACGACTTTAACTATGAAATTGCCGTTTTGTATGAAAAAATTTTAACGATTTTTTTTTTATGTATTTTTTATTTCTATTAATCGATTAATAGTAATCACCCATGCAATCAATGCATCTTTGCCAGCACAGTGGCAGTTTATTGATGCCCTTCTTAAAGAAATCAGCTGGACGGGAGGCAACAAATTCTTCAAAGGCATTTTGTACTGCCTCTCGGGTATTGAATTTTTTTCCCGCCAAGGAGTTATCCAAATTATGGAAAAAGTAGTAGTCTGTAGGCGCAAGCTCTGGTGAGTAGGGCGGATGACGGAGAACTTCCAACCCCAGTTCTTGCAACTTGGAGACCGTCTGTTGTGCAGTATGAGGTCGCGCGTTGTCGTGCAGGAGCAGCGGAGACGAGCGATTGACCAATGTTGGTTAGAGATGTGCCAGCTTCTCCATCATTGTGTTCAGTTCTTCACAGTACACATCTGCTCACGTCGTTTGTTAAGAAGCTGTGATGAATCACACCGGCGCTAGACCACCAAACAGTGACCATCACTTTTCTAGGGGTAAGTTTTCGTTTAGGGCATTGTTTAGGTGCTGAACCAGGATCCAACCAACTTGCTGAGCGCTTGCGGTTATCAAACAGAATCCATTTTTCATCGCAGGTAACAATGCGGTTCAAAATTCCTTCATTTGTGTGTCTATTGAGCAATGCAACGCACGTCTCGACGCGTACTTCGCGCTGGCGATCATTGAGTTCGTGGGGCACCCATTTGTCAAGCTTTTTTACTTTGCCAATTTGACGCAAATGGACCAATATTGTTTTGACGCTAACGTCGAAAGCTGCTGCTAATTCAGCCGTAGATTGTGTATCATCAGCTTCCACAATCGCCTTTAATTCGTCATTGTCGACCAAAGTCTTCGGACGACCGCGAGTTTCATTTTTCAGGTCGAAATTCCCAGAACGGAAGCGAGCAAACCAATAACAGGTGGTGCGTTGGTATGTAGTGTTAGCTCCGTAAACGTCGTTGATGTTGCGTGCCGCTTGTGCCGCGTTACTGCCACGACGGTACTCATATTTCATAATTACTCGAATTTTTAACGTATCCATGATAACAAAAAAAATTGAAATGCGATGAAAATGTAACACTAATCAATAAACAAATGACTACTTTTGGGAAAAGAATTCCATGTTTTTAAAATAAAATTAATTTGAAATTAGAATTCTTAGCCAAACAAAAATTATTTTGATCTGAAATGGCCAGTACTGCAGAACGGCAATTTCATAGGTAAAGACCTATGACCTATTATATTGTCCCGATTTCATATACAGTTGTGGTTATGTAATTAAGAACGATTTGTTTCCTTAGGGTCGAATGCTTTATTCGGAGAGCGTCGTACATATAGTTTTCCATCAGAACATACCCTGTTTATTTTTGTCTCGTCAAAAAAATAACATTTTTCCAACTGTCCAGTTTTCATACCTTCTTGCAAATGCAAACCGGGCTTGCCTATCGCACCGTTTCAACCTACCTTGCTATCCTTCCGTGCAACTTTTCATCTACCAAACGCCTTCGAATAGTGGCTTCCGAGATTGCTGAAGGGTTGTTTTCGCCAAAATATACTTTTTTCATCTCACTAAACCCTTTAAAAGGATTTTGTTTTGCCAAACGAACGATATATCGATCGTCTCGACGAGGACATGACTTTCTCTGTTTAGGTACACGCGAAACATTTGAAGTAGTTTGATACGTGGCAAAATGCTTCACAGCGATGAAAACCATCGTTTTTGAGCATTGTTGATGGTTGGCTATCTTTTTATGCGACCAATTCTTCTCGCGAAGTTTTATTATAACTTCCCTTGTAGATTTATCACAACTTTTATTTTTTTAACTATTTTTGTCCGCTACAGTATTAGTAGTTTATAATTACATATACAATTAATTGATTTTGATTATTATATACATTTTGACATTATTTTATTTAGCTATTGAATATTTTATTTTACATTATCTACGTTATACACTTTTACACATGACATTACATATTTACATGACATTATATATTTTAAATAACGAGATATAAGTAACAATGTAATGTAGAATATAAAAATTGGAATATTAATCAAGAATGGAATGTAATTGAAAATTGGAATAGTAATCAGGAATGTAATATAATTTAAAGGATGACAGTAAGAATAAGACATGTATTAAAAATTGATATACGAACAAAAAATGAAAATAAAATAAAACTGCATATAGGTTAAGTAGTTTACTAAGAGCCGAAATTGTGTGAGAGAGTAAAGAAATTAGACTGAAAATAGCTCGGAATAAATATCTGAGGAATTAAAGAGGAACACTACTATAAAAAAGTTACAGAGCCACAGACAGCTCTCTATTTAAATTTGAATAAAATAACGAACTATTCAGCGTTCTTAATTATGTGACCAGCCAGTAAGTAGTAATTCTAGGTTCAGATCTAATCTATAAAGTATATCTATTTATTTTTTAGCCAAACATGTGTATCAACGAATGCACAGCTAGTATGAAAAAGTTTTGCGATACCGAGAGAACTACAAAAAAATACATGCAATTATTTATACTTGTTTGAAAAAATCTTCGCTTTAATTTATATGAGTGTAAATATAATATAGGATTTAATTATTGTTAATTGGGAAAAACATAGAAATAAGGAAACTCTACAACCATAGTTAAAATATTATTACATAATTACAATTATATATATTACGTCCTATTTTCTTGTTAACGTAGTCAATGATTTCTAGGTGCTTGAAATGTGTGTTTTTTGTTCTAATATCTGTATAGGTAGGTACATTGTACAAAACGAACATTTAAAATATTGCTTCCCTCTATCTCACTCGAGTATTTTGTTAGTAAGCTAGTAAATAAACTATAACTTGGATCAATTATTATAAATTAAAATAATATTATAAAACATACATAAAAAGTGGAAAATCATTTTCGTTTTTTCCAAGAGTCTAAATTCACCTACTGAAACCTTTCTTTAAACTATCCATATACTGACAAAACCAAAAAAAATACAACAACGCAAAATCAAGTAGCGAAAAATAATAATATAAAGATTTGTAGGTAGAACTTATTTTAATATTGACCTAGAATTTCATAATGAAAAGAGAAACAATGAATGTCAATGCGGTCGTTCCAGTCGGATAATTTTTGTAGTTGCTGAATTTACCAGCAGTGATTGGTAGTCACGTACTTTTAGGTCATTACTCAAACAAATAACGATCTACGTTTTTCAGTACTGATAGTAATATTGACAAAATTTAATGTACATTTTAAACAGTACAATTACATTTAACTATGTAAGCCCATATAATATTTTAGAAACGAGAGACTTATCCATCTTATTAAGATCTTAGTAAGAGGAAGTAAGTAAGTAAGGAGATCTTAGTAATCCATGGATTCATCGTGCGGGTGTCGAGTCCATCGTGTGGCAGAGGGAGGAAATTCGGGTGTAGGTTTAGAAGGACCTCTTATGATGTACATCAGCTCTCATCTTGATCAACTGCTCATGTTGCCCTCACTGCCTAGCCAAATTTGGTAGGAACCTGTTAGTGCTGCTTTAGATACTCGTTCTAAAATAGAATTACTAATAATAGAATAGAATTTATTGCGGCTCTCGACAGACCAAGGTCTTTTAGTAGGTTATAGAGAGATATACCTCTCGCTCCCACTTCTACCAAATATAAATTAACCGCTTAGCCAATTTTGGTTAGTTCATTTGTTAGGTGGTAATATTTATTTATTTTTATTGTGTGGTGATTAGATATGTTACTTTCCCACGGTACAGTAAACTCTACAAGTACTATACGTTTGATTTTTTTAGAAAAAAGGAATATATCCGGTTTGGATGATAAAACATCCTCTGGGACTTTATAGTGCTTTTCATACGAGTCCATTTAAATACTCCAATCAGGTGCAAAACCTAGGATTGAAAAGGTCTTGCTTATAGAATTTACTGTTAAACCTTCTTTTATAAAATAAAGTTTGACTTAGTTTGTTGTCAATCCTTTTTGGGCTCTAGCTACTGAAAGACTTACTGTTTCACGTATAATTTGAAGTACTCTATCATGGCGATCTGAGTAATGACTCCTATCATTTAGCACCTTGCAACCTACCAATAAGTGCCTGGCTGTACCTATTGCATCTCCACAAGTATAGCAAGACTTTTCAGAGGCTTTCCCTAAGCTTATCAGGCTACTCTAGGCTTTGAGAGCCATTAGGAAGGCATTTTAACAGGGCAGGAGACCAATCATATGCAAGATGCGCCATTTCAGTGCTAATGGGATACAGAACTCACCTATGGTTAACTTAATGGTTACTTTGAATTTCTAAACTCATTTCGTGCATTATAGCTGTCATTCCCGTCTTGTTGTAGAAAGGATTTTGTTGTGTGTCGGTCTTCTTTTTTCTTTCTGGAGCCCAGCCCGACTATATCAACCTGTACACCTGCCATAAATTGTTTGTGAAATTGAGGTCGACTTAAGTTCTGTGGCATATTTGTCTTTTGTGAGTGACGTAATTATTTCATCCTGGGATTTTCCCAAGATATGCTTTTTGGTGACTCTAAGGTATGTATATAGTTCTGCTGGCTCTTTAATTTCATCCCAAAACTATTATGATCCCTAAATAAAGTTTAAGGGACAGCCGAATGTACCAGGCTAAGCCATAACTTCAATATCTTTGTGACATGCATCTAACTTTGCGAGGAGTATCTTACCGATGTCATATTATATAAGGAAAGTCCAAATCAGACGTGACGTAAGATAGTTGTCGTTATGCAAACCTTTTTCTTAGGTCATTCAGGAAATTATTGACTACTGCCTCCAAGGATCACCATCCTTGTAATCCGTGTAAAAACGTCCTTTGTAATCTATCTTTCTACCAAGAAATTTGAAAGACACTGCTTCAGCAATTGTAGTAACACATTGTCCCCCTATTGAAAGTCCTGGATCGTTCGAAGTATGTGTTTGGTGTTTCTTCAACCTACACATAGTGGCATTTAATTGTTTTTGCCCTCAGTACGTCAGTCCATGTACATAACTCATCTACTTAATATTTCCCGACATTGTTTTGTATTACGTGTCAGTATTGCAAGGTCGTCTGCAAAGGTTAAGAAAAACTGTACATTTATTGTTAATTTTAAACAATTTCTTATTAACTTTTCTATTAGAATATTTATAATCATAATTAATGCTAAAATCATATAGTACCTATGTATTCAGTCTTCCTTTCTGTTCCAAACTTAAACGGAGTCTTATATGGTAAAAATAAATTACACTGCAAAACGCTGTTCTAAATATAGTTTTTTTCTGATTAAGGCGATTAACAGCATTTGTCTGTTCCGGATATTGAGTAAATGCAAAGAGAGCTATTTTAAACTTGTAGTACAACAGCAGTACAGATGGCGCGGATAAATGTTTCGACTGTTATAGATTAGCAAGCAGTTACGAGATTATGGCATAGCTTTTATTCTGCTTACTTGATCGCTGAATAATGAAAGAATACTTTTTTAAATGAACTTAATATTATAGGATTTGTCTATAATACAGTTATTATCATATAAAAATTTTCCTTCACGATAACTTAAATTAGGTCATAATAATACTAATATTATAAGTCGAGTTTTTGGAAGGAACTTTGCTGATTTTGTATCCTATAGTAGTTTTGTGTTTTTAACACTATATTCTGTAATAGTATTTTACGTGATACAGTTTGTTTATTGAAATTAATGTTCCGATTTCACTTGCTCTACTCAAGCGAAGTCGGGGCCTTAATTTGAAATTGCCACAAAATTTTCTCAAAAAGTATGATCATCACTGAATCACAATAGGTGATCGATCCACCAGTTTACTGAAAATGTACTAGTAAAGTACATAGAATATACTAAGTATACACGTATTCCTATATTTGAAGATAAGATTTTTTTTAATAAATAATAATATTATGTACTTAATAGCAAATCATAAAAATAAAAAATAATGTATAAATTATAAAGTCGATAGTGTGGCAATTGGGAAGATTTATTATTACCTATTAGTGTATGATTTCAGCAAAAACGGCTGCTGTAGCCAATCATATTAAAATAACGTGTGTTCAATGAATTTGTTCAACCTTTTACTGGAATGTGACAGTTTTTGTAGGCGTGTGATATAGATTGTTATGCAGGCTTAATTAAGACCAGGCAATGAATTTCAATTGTGTTCTTATATAAGATATTCGTGATATGATCTCTGTAATTGTATGGGAATGTAACGGGTTTATGAATGTCAGTACTCTATATAGTTTAAAATATGATCAAAGATACTGGCAGTAGAATTAGCTTTGTCAGTACTTATGCTGATATTGATTTGATTTTAGCAATCACAAATGGATATCAGGGTCATATCAAAATTTTACGACTAATAACATAAAAAAACACTAACATCAAACGCTTGAGCTATTCAGCGGCCGTCGTAAAGCAACAAACATACGTAAGAATGTATAATTGATTGTACGAGTTATGTATATACGGAATTACCGACTAGAATATGAACGTGAATCATTAACTAATGGTTTTTGGAACTGTGACGAACTACTGATAAGCATAATATACATAATACTTAAAAGCTCATTAAAATAGAACGTCTCTGTTTACGTAATTACCGCGTGGTATGCTTGACATTCAGTCATTCAAATCCAGCTGGTATAGTTTGCATTTAATACTATATATATTAATGTATTTAAAAACAGATTATTGGGTTGCATTTATCATATACGGATAAATAGCCTAAAAATATTGTTTTTTTTATATATACAACTAAGGTGGCAAACAGGCGAACGGCCCGGGCCCCGCCTAATGGTAAGCGGTTACCGTAGCCTATGGACGCTTGTAACACATTGCCGACTTGAACCTGCTTCTCCAAGGAGCTCTGGAAATCCAACCCACCGCATGAACACAACACAAGATTATTTGACTGCGATCATATGTAGGGTGAAGGTATTTCACCAATCGGGCTGATTTAATTAGAGAGGGCTCCAAAGACAAATAAATTCTCTGTGCTCATTACATCGGTTTTAAAATTCGTCCATTATTTTTATATTCTTGAGTGCCGTATCCTTGATTGTAATTGTTTGTCATTAACGCATGAATGATATCAGACTGAGAACGGTACATTGTAGGTATATTCCGAACGTTATCAACATTGTTATCCAGACACAGTTTGATTTACCGTGTTATATCCGTGCTAGTAAACGACTCGCGTGACTAGATGGTATCGTAAAGAAAAATGTTCTAATAAGCATTTATTTTAGGGACTTAATAAAATAACTATCAAACATTTACTAGCGTCACGATTTCGAATCAAGATTCTTATAGCAGATGTCTTGTATCGTAAATCTACTGTGCAGATTATAGAATTACTTATAAATGAAAATTGCATCATTGTTTACATTTGAAAATTTCTATTTTCACTCAAACAAATTGTGCATGCATAATGTTTGTAATACGACGTAAGTTTTATATGTTATTTATTAGTCATAATATTAAAGAATGATGTTTCAATTCGGAATCCTGTAGTCGTACAGGCTAGGTGTACCAGTAATAATACACAACTCAACCAAAAAAAAAAAAGGTCACACAAGATAAAAAAAAAATTGAGATCGTTTTTTTTCATTGTCATGAAATTATGGTCTACGATTGACATTATAAGTATTCTGAACATTTTCAGTTGATATTTTATTATACAGAGGTCGCTCACGAGTTATTTCATTTTTAAAGTAGAGTACTTTTTATGTCTTCGAACGACCTTTATATGCAAATATTGCATACCTTTTTACATAATATAATACTGACAAAATAAAATTATCACTGCTGAACTTAATTTATTTTAATTGAATAAATTTCATCAGTAATAATGGTATTTATATTTTTTTCTTTATATCTCGTGCTTTACTTCTATTTTTTAAGATGTCCACTAAATGTAAAAGCATTTAAACTAACAATCAAGTAAACAAACAATCAAACAAAAAACTCTTCAGTTTTTTTATACTAAGTATAGACATCGCAGCATTCACATGAAAACTCTGTATAATTTTGTGAATGCTCTTAAAAAAAGTTATGAAGCGTATTTCTGAGAAAAGATGTTATAGGTCATTCCACAGCAATGTAAATATGGTAGGTAGGTTAGATAATGGTATATTAATAAGTATGCACGTTTGATAAGACTACAAGCATACTTTCATTTATAATTAATTAGCGACACTAATATACATACATCAATCTACCCTTAAATAAATAAATTAAAAAAAAAAAAACAAAAAAAGTTCACAACGAAAAATGACATGAGTAAATAAACCAATGTAAATAAATATACATAAAAAAAACATAACTTTTAACATGATGCAAATATGAAAATAAAAATAGTTATAAAAAAAAAAAACTGAATTATAATCGACCTGGAAAAGAATGGATTTATCATATATGATAATTATGAGAGCAAGCGCCCTTCATCTAAATTAATATACAACCTAATAAAATAATAATTTGAGAAATTTTCATACATAATTTATTGTATTCAGAGTTTTGTATGAGAATTTACAAGTGCCGTAATTTTGCTTGCTTTAGAGATATTCCCGAATTTCGTCGAAAACAGTTTGCAGATTTTCGATATGTTATGAATTTATCATGAAAGTAGTAGAAAATATGCATTAAAAGCAAAATATATGCTTTGCTACTCTATAATAAATCAAACCAAGCGGTCGTGGATTTTATCATATTTTACCTATGAACAAAATATATCTATTTCTAAGGTATGTAAAGCTAGACTAGGTCTATTAACAACAACGTGTCTCATTATTATTAATGGTAGTTTGTACACGCTAAATACTAAATAAAATTGTTCATAATAAACTCAACATTGTTAAAAACTCTACACATATTGCAAAGAAGATTGTTTCTAGTTTATTTAGTTTGACTATCTATCAGATAATTCTTTATGAATTGTATAAATAACTATCGGTGCACCGCGGCTCCGCCCGCGATTGTTACTTTATTACTCAGAACCTAATTATTTTAGTAACATAATTTTATTTTTAGATGAACGATATAATATACCTGCCGTGTATAAATTTTCATAAGAATGGGATAAGCCTTTTGTGAGTTAAAAGCGAATATCAGAGACAAACCAAAAATGGCTATATATTTGTAATCAGTGTCCTAATGAATACCTATCGGGAAATTAGGAAAAAACTTCGTGTACAGATAGGAGTACAGATTTATTACATATATTAGATATAGCGTGCAAATTACAAGAATGTACTTGCATGTGACATAAAACAGTACCTATTATTTCTTACAATTTATTGTAGTAGCCGATAAATACTAAAATATGAAATAAGCCATTATGTGACCCATTTATCTACTCATACTGTAAATAACTTAGCATTCATTACGCATAGGTCGTTTTTCAAGGAAAGACACTAGCTTGATCACTATGCCAGCTAAGACATATAGACGATATCAAACATCAATTAAATATATAGGGAGCATAAGACTAGATCCATGCATGTATGCAAATTATCCCATTTCAATTATAATCTCTAGTAAAGAGAGTAAAAAACATTCAGCAAATAATTTAACATACGAGTTTTAACTTTATTTTTAACTATCTCGTGCTTGCGCTGTCGTTGACGTGAATATACCTACTATTGTGAGCTGTATCCTATTTGGATGAAAAATATACAGTTAAAAAAACTAAAAAACACGCTTTTATCACACACAAAAAATTATAAAATAATTAAATTGACTTGTATTAGGTACTTACTGTATAAGTACCTATGCATTTTACCCTTGCCAATATTTTAACATCATTGTAGAGAAAAAGTGAACACATTTTTTAGGTACTTATATCGAAACTAATATAATTGAATTTAATTATTTTATATTTACTGTGTGATACAAGCGTACTTTTTAACTTTTTTAAACTTCATATGTATTTTATTTTTTTATCGTTACCAAGCCTAATCTATTGTGATAAATCATATGAGCCGAAACTCGAGAGGATTGCTAGTAGCCACTAATGAGTTCCACTCTCCATGTAGTAGCTCCATCACCATACTGTAGTTACCAAGCCCAATCTATTGGACTCGTGAAAACAAAACATATGAGCCCAAACTCGAGGGATGTGCTAGTAGCCACTGAATAGTTCCACTATCCACCTCTTGGTTCCATCACCTTACCGTCGTTACCAAGCCCAATCTATTGGACTCGTCAAGACAAAACATATGAGTCCAAACTCGATGGATTTACTAGTAACCACTGAAGAGTTCTACTATCCACCTCCTAGCATCAGATTAGCTCCATGATTACAAATTATAATTTTGTCATCCGAACTACATATAAATACAAAGTTTTATTTAGATACGACAATTACAAGTAAGTTAAAATTAACTTCTAATGTTTTATTACATTGTTTATTATGAAGATAATAAAAACGTACTAAAAAGTAGGCAATCTGACAATTTTAAATTGTTAATTTATTGGGTTTTGCTTAGTTCTTAATATGGGAAAGCATTTAATGAATTATGTGACCTAGATTTTTCCTTGTGTTCATGCGTACTACTAATCTGAAAACCACATTCATATTAGTTTTTTAGTTTTTAAATGATGCGCGCTCAAACAAGTAAAATTAACTATTTTATTATAAGTTTTTCTATATAATATACTATTGTCCTGATTGAATACTTGAACAATATAGACTGAGTAATAAATACTTCAGTATAGACAATATTTTTATCGGGCGGCCAGGGTTATACGTCACAACTTACACGGTTCGTTTACGCCCCTAAGCCTATAGTCATAGACCCGAGCTGAGTGTTTAATTATTTTAATTTTATATTATTTCCCAAACTATTCGTCTAAATAACATGCTATAAAGGGCCAAGTTTATCTACATAAAATTATCTTGATGATGGAGTAACTTTCGTTCGTAAGGATTAATATGCCATGATAGGCATGTGATATCACAGATTTTTTTAGATGTACTAAGGTGCAATATTTTTTAGAACATTGTATTTACGTATTACTAATAATTACGCCAGCGCACGCGGATAAAGCAGTTAGAGTGCGGTATTTATTCCAACTTATAAAAAATCAATATGTAAGATAGATGTAGATGTAGATAGCCTATACTATTCCTCGTGAATCTCGCTATCATATGTAAAATATTTTTTCGAATCCGACTAGTAGGTTCAGAGATTAGCGTATTTAAACAAAAAACTCTTCCGTTTTATTATATTAGTATAAATTCGACTTGCGGGTAGACTCGTGTGTACTATTTGTACATTTTCATTTTAATGGTATTTATTATATGTTTATATTTTTCATGTATAAATCAACAAATTATACAGACCTCCCGGCAGATAGTTAGAATTTAATAAAGCACACATTTTTGTATACCATATTATATATTAGTAGTTTTATTTTCTGGTGTAAAAATACTAGGCTATGGAACTTATTTTCAAAGTGATCTGGAACAGGCAACACAGAATAAACCTGACTTTTACACCTTAGAGGATAAATTTTGAAAAAAATAAACGCTTAAATACATGTTTTATCTATTATGTTAACGACTGACAATATCAAGTTACAAATAAATCTGACAAGAAAAATATTATTTCCCATTCAATTTTTTTCCAAAACCTTTCACACCCTTAGGGTATAAAAATTCTGATAAACGATTAAATATGTGTTTCATTAATTTTGTCGAAAACTGTTAATATCAAGTTTAAAGCAAATCTGACCAGAAAAATATCTGCTAAACAAATATTACCATCCCATTTCACATCTGGGGTTATCTTCTTATTCGTTATAGATTTAGCGTTTAACCATAATCACACCTGATACTAAGTGTGGCCCAAGGTAGCAATACACTCTATAAAGCCTAGTTTAGAGACTAAGAGTATAATAACACTTTAAACTATTGCGTTTTGTATACATTATAATATAATTATTTAATGCCGGTCTACAACGAGTATTATTTCTTGATTACTCAACATTTCGGCTTAGTTACACAAGTCGTGGTCGCAAGCCAACTAAAGTTGTCTTCGTTAGCGAGGCCAGTTTCTAGTAACTACCCCATCTGCTTATTATCACTAGTGATGTTCCTGAACACCACACTCACTGTATCCGATGCGAAATTCTTCGATCGCATCCGAGGTATAAATTACTTTATCACCGGATTCACTTCAGTCGGCTTGTGACCACGGCCTGTGTATTGTGTAAACAGGGCAAACGTTGATTAATTAAAACAGTAAGACGCGTTCCAGACCCGCATTAAAAATAATAGATTATAATGGGGAACGCGAAACCTTATTGAACAATGCCTACAATATAAAGTTTACACTCTTGCCATTACTACAAACATAAAACTTTACCACTTTATTATTAAATAATAGATGTAGGTTATACTTTTTGAAACGAACGATGAGCCTTTGCAGAATTACGTACGATTAAAACTTATTGGGTAAATTGCAAAAGACGTCACAGTTTGCACTTAACGTGATGAGATGGCCATTAATTTGTTGATAAGTAGAACTGCGGGATCCTAATCACTTAATTGGACGCTCTTTCTAGAGTTTGATACAATCAATTGTTATCAGTAAGCGACAAGAGTGACGGCGCAGTTCATTTCGTCCTGGTTGGATTAATTTTGTGAATGTTGACCGCGCCTCTGTCACGCCCTGTATACGAACTCTGCTAATTAATAGAGTTTTCGATAGACGTACGAATAAACCGTTGATACGAACCACCGCTGTTAGAGCTCACATTACAAGCACCATTAGCATGTCTATAAGCCCGTCAATATTACGAAATTCGCCACCCTACTCCCTTCTTAGTGATATATTACTTATTCGATTAGTGCAGTGAAACACTAAACTTGCCCTTGTTAAGGTCGGCGATGTTTGTCTTTGCATCATGATTAACAATAACGTGATCAACCTAATAGGAACATGATGGATCTTTCTCGTATAGGAACTAATGGCCTGTTACATGTTACTTTACTGTTATTTCTAGAGACAAATGTTTTTTTTTAACACAAAACATTAATTTATTATATAGAAGGGTTTTAATTTTGCTACCGTTATTGGAACCTCTACTTTATTTTCGTTTTCAAGATGAAAATTAATATAATGGCTTATATAGCAGTTTATGACTATAATTGTTTTTAACGAATAGAATTGTTTATAACGAAAATTAATAGGTATATGTATGACGTAGACACATTTAGAAGCATATCATTGTCATTTCCAGATGCGCAACAATTGATCGGCCCGATTATCACTCCATGTCGAAGCGAAATTGTATTGCAAATGGGTCAAAATTACACACTTTCCTGTAAAGGGAAAAATGAATTGCAGTTTAAACAACAAGACATACCAGAGGAAGTTTACGCTCCCTTTTTTATGCAACAAAGAATCACATCATCATCAGACCCCGACTATCCGTTTGAAACGTTTCTAGACTTATATAACATTGATCAGTATGCAGTAGGTTTTTATGCATGCTACGACAACACAGTGAATGTTAGCAATATACTAAATAATCTCACCGATGAACCAAACAATACTCAGCATGTATCCTTCATTTACATCTACGTTAATGGTGAGAACTCAGAATACAAATTCATCTTATAAAATACTGAATCATAGCAAATTTTCTGCATCATTAATACATTAAATTTTAGGCTCTGATAGCTTGTTTGCACCCATGAGAGAGGTTATAATATCGAGACAAGATATGGTTTTAATTGAATGTAGACCAACTACACCTGATGTCAAAGTCTCACTGATGTCGGTATGTATGAGTTAATAAAAACCGGAAGATTAGTATTATGTTTATATGTAATAAACAATGAATGACATGATACAACATATTAGACAATGCATTTAGAAAATGTAAAGATAATAATGATAATGAATATAATGCTCTATTGAATTTGCTTCACGCATCTGCATGGTCCTTGATTAAATAATAAAAACATATTATACTTCTTATCTAATGGGGCAAAGTTAATGAGTTCTCTGCACAAATGGATAATTTACTCGTAAAACATGTCCTCGTCACATTATGCGGGAAAGATAAATTAAGTGAAATAATATTCTGGTTGAGAATATTTGATTAAATTGCGAAAATCAACGTTGTCTCATACACGGCTTATGAATGATAATAACTAACGCTTATTGCTAAATCCGTATAGCCGACACTAAAGCATGAAAGTATATTAACTATAGATGAATTGTTATTCACCATTTCTTAACATAATTTTTAACATTCAGGACACGGCAGATTTTAAGATAACTAAATATAGTCCTAAAATAGGGTACATTATCGATGGTGAAGACCTCGTTGATGATTCGTTTACAGCTTTCAATTGTGACTTTGTAACACCAGCCCGAAGGACAAACAAAGAGATTTACGTGCGAAAACGTAGGTGATTAGAACATGCTGTGCCATTTTTATTACTATTCTAAACATCACGTTCACGAGAAAAGGCAAATACCAGGGAAACTCCAACACGTACTTTCTATCTTTTCCATATTTAATTGTTGTGGTGATACAATTTCATAAAAATGAAAAAAATTATGACAATTTTTTCGTGAAAGTGATTTGAACGTTGTTCAATTTTAATTTTAAGAAATTTGAAACATAACAACGTACATTAAATCATACAAAACATCAAACAGACTAACAAAATTAAAATTGAAGAACGTAATCTTATGAAATATTAAAATACCCGTACTAACCATTACAATATTTATTTGGAAATAATACATAGCATCAGAAGAACAAGACCGTAGAATATTTAAAATTCACTCCAAAGATTGGGTATTTTATGAAACGGTGTGGTAGGTCAGCTTACAAATGTGAAGGACAACGTGGAGAACAAAAACAAGGGAAAGTTATACGTAGTAAGTAGCGCTACAATCTTGATGTCACCTAACAAGGTAGCGTGGTGTGATGGTTTCATTCACTGGACGAGTTCTTATTTACTCCATGTTTTGTGTGACCAGCTTGATGCTTGACGACACCTTTTTAATTTTCTTCTTCTTTGGTGTGTTGCTCTGTATTCTCTGTATGCATGAACCTGTTTATGTAAATACTAATAATCTAACTAACACCTTATGACGTACATTGTATAAATTTAATTATGTGTTATTTGTTCAATTTACCTTTTTTATAGGACACTGTTAAGTATGTTATTTTAGAATGAAATATATATTTTGTTGTTGATAGACAAGTTAATATATAATTTGATAATAGACTTGCCACATGTATTGAAAGAATTTAACCTTATATATTGTTTTAATGTAGAAAACACTTTAACGTACATTATGTGTATTATGGTTGTTTAACACTATTGCTTTGAGTATTCTAGTTTCCTTAGATTTGTGTTATTTATTTTAATTAGATTCGAAATTTATTATTTATTTTTCTGTACTGATTTCTTTAGAAGTTAATTAAAAACAATGTATTAATTTATTATTATTTACAGATATAAAACCGCCACCAGAACCTTTGCTTTCGGGTGGGTTCAAGCATTTTCTGACGGGTGAAACATTTTCACTTAATTGTACTGCTAAATACGAAAGTGGTCTTGTCAATTTAGATTGGGAGTACCCAAACAATGCTCCAAAGGTAATTACTTAATGTAACGGTATTAAAATATACGTTTACTATTTTTAAATACATTTGCAACACATTTTTGCTTACTTACTATTTATTATGTACGTAATTTTAGGAGAAAATTAATAAAACAACGAATGCATATGGCGTGGTGAATGGCATATTATATCATACTATAACAATAGTGAATGCAAGTAGCGAGTACAGTGGGAGTTATACTTGTATATCGAGTAATAGTTGCGGCGCAAAAAGAATCAGTTTTACAAAACAATATTGCGGTAAGTTGAATAACAACCAAATAAGTTAAAACAGTAAAAGTCAATTAAAAAGAAAAAACTTATATAACTTTAATAGGTAGGTACAAGTATTTTTATTCAACTCTTATACCTATAATTCTTCTTTTAATCTTACTATGATAAAAAATAAATAAAAAATATTACACAATAAAAACGCCACTAAAAGAAACTTAAATTTTTATTGCTAAGTTCATCATGTTTTTGACAGGCGGGAGAATTTTTTTAGATTAAATTTTAATTTGGTATGACGTATAAGTATAATTTTTTACGTGTCTACATATGTAATTATGTATACACAGATTTTATATGTACTTAAATTAATACTAATAGTAATATTAATACTGGAAGATGCCAGCGGGAATCTCATCACATCTGTAGATGAAATTTAAAACACGTGGAGAGACTCTTTCCTACACCTATTCACCTACTTTGGAAGAACCGACCCCTCTCAATGATAACAGCACTGATGATATCAAAGTCTCACCGCCAATCTTTGATGAGGTCCACCGAGCAATAATGCTACTCGAGAACAATAAAACTACTGTGATTTATCGGAACTATAAAAGAATTGCTTAGGCACAATAGAATTAAAAATGTATGTGCTTTTGCTGAAAGTATGGCAATTAGAAGAATATCAGAAGGAATGGAATGTGGGTGTCATACATAAGAAAGTGATCTAAAACGAATTGTACAAACTACCCATGGATTGTTCTACTGACAACAGCGTATAAGATCTTATCTAATATGTTGCTAAAAAGACTAGAAATACATGCCGAAAAAATACTTGAAGATTATCAATGTGATTTCCGCAAAAATCGTAGCACAATAGATCAGATTTCTATTAAAACAACTTATGGAGAAAAAAATGGGAGTAAGCACAAAGGATTCACTTTTCGTTTATGGACTTCACGAAAGCATATGACAGCATAGATAGAAGAGCCTTTACTCACTTCTCATAAATATTAACATCCCTGACAGGTTAGTTGCTTTAATCACAATAGTAACAAAGGGTAGGAAAGAGTAGGGTAGTAAAGAGTAGGGTGAGAGTCAAAATAGAGAATGAGCTGACAGAGGTATTTCCGGTGAACACTGGTCTAAAGCAAGGTGATGCCCTGGCGTCGATGCTTTCCAACTTAGCTCTTAAACATATAGTTGATGCGGGTTCGATTCCTGACCAACGCGCACTTTTTAATAACTTATGAGTATTCATTGATTATATTTTTATACAGAATATCTTGTCATTTTTATATAAATGTATCCAATTTCTTGTACTAGATGTCAGCACCATTATAAGGGGAAAAGAAGTTATACAAGCTGCCAGTGTCTTAGAGCAAGAGGCATCGAAGATAGATCTCAGGATCTTTCAGACAAAAACTGAATACATCCATATAAAAATGCATATACTCAGCCTAATAGCACTCATGTTATGGGTAGCACCTATCAAGGAGTAGTTAAGTTTAGATACCTCGGATGCACTATTACCGACACCAACAACAGAGAGGGGAATATCAAAATTCGCATAAATAATACTCTACGATGTAGTGCAGTCCTCCATAATCGAAACTTCACTTTCCACGAAATTATGAATACAAAAAACTATCATTAGACCCAACCTTATGTACGGCTTACCTTCGGCTTCGGCTCGTCCAGCTTTGATCTCGAGTCTTGGTTAGGCTGTAAGATTGGGATGGAGAACCTGGAAAAACTGAATGCAGTGAAAGTTCAGATCGGCTCTTTTAGAGTTTATAGAGAGAATTACTAGAATAGCTAATTAAAATAATAAATGAAAAATGGCACAGTAATAAAGGGTGAAAGAACCGAAAATGGGCTACAAAGATAACATGGTGTATTAAGAAAACTTGAATAAATACAATGATAAGACAAAAGTTGAAGATTTTAATCTGAATAAATAGCAATTAATTATGTAATTGACTAAAGTTTGACGAAATTGAGAAATTAATGCAATAGAATAGGAATGTCTCATAATATGGTTTAGGGAAAGAATTATAAATGGAAGTAATTTAGGCATAGACTTGGATCAAGTAACAATAAATTAATGGAAAAAGAATATATATTAATGTAAGATAGAGTAAGGAAAATCAAAAAGAGAAGGTTGCGCTTTGTTTAAAATGAGCTAGTAAAGGTAAAAAGTAAATTAAGTAAGAATTGTAATGGAAACAAAGAAAAGCATAGAACTAGGGAAAATACTTAAAAAATAATCATATAATAATCTCTGATTTGCGTTAGATAAAAAGGGGATATATATATTAAAAAAAAAACCTTATGTGCGGCTGTGAGGCCTGGACACTAACAAAAATAAGAAAATCAGCTCCTGGTGGCAGAAAGGAAAGTGCTCCGATAAATCCTGGGGTTTGTCAAGAAAGACGATGGTATTTGGAGAATCCGAAACAATGCTGAATTTGAGGAGTTGGTGGCCGTGAAACAATCATCGGCGAAACAAAATCTCAAAAACTTCGCTTGCTCGGCCACCTTCAGAAAATAGGGGAGGATCGAGCAGTTTAAAGAGTACCTATATTTGTGATGATTAACTGGTCGTCGTCCCGTTGGTCGGCCCAGGTATCGCTGGAGTGACACAGTAGAGGCGGATCTGCAACAGCTTCAAGCTAACAATGGGCAAGAAACTGCGCAGGATCGGGACAAGTGGCATGCTCTCATTTCGGAGGCCAAGACCCTTTTTGGATCACTGAGCCAAAATAGTTCAATTAATTGTTGAGCGCTGGCGTAATCCTGCTATCGAAGGTCAAAATTCTTGTTGAAGTCAATGATAACAACTTCAATCTTCAATATGTGGACTCTATTTTCTTTTAAAAGCCAAGTATAGTCATGCTAGCTACAATAATTTATCGGTGCATTGCATTTAAATAAAGGTAGAAATTATCTTTGCTTATACCTTTTTTGATTCTACATTTTAAATATCATTTTAGATAAACCATTTATAACATTAAATAATGGAAATAGACAACCTATACAAACTTCACAACCGTCGGTGAGGCTACAATTGGAAATTGAAGCATATCCTCCCGTCGAGGTTACCGTGTAAGTTACTTTTTAATAATTATTTATTGTAACCTTGTTTTTAGTTTTATTGTTTCTCATATCAATGTAAAGAAATAAGTGTAATTGTTGAACATACTTATTCTTATATATACCGTACCATAGTTTTAGTTATTGATCTACTTTTTGCTTGGTATATGGGAGCCTATTCTATATACATAGGAAGTAGCTAGCGTTATTACAGTGACACTACATCTAATGGCCCGATATAGCCAATCTACACCTATCTGAGGTCATTCACTCGTAGTTAGGTATAGTCATTCACTCAAGCAGGCTCGAATATCTCGTGTGCCAGTGCGTGCTGTCGAACATCGAATCGAATGTGACTGTTTTTGTTATGCACGTTGACCGCTGGATGACACAGATAATTTTATTATAAAACATTTTCAAACAATGGAACGATTATACAAATTTTATGTTCGCTTAAATTCAGAATTCTTCTGAAGTAGCACATCCTATATAAGAATAGTATGTCAACTTCGAGTTCATGTTATCAATTAGCACGCCGGGGTATAATATATTGAAAATAGTATTTTGGGCAAATTAGACCAATTAATATTTGTATTTATGAAATACAAAATAAATTGGCAATAAATCAGCGTAAGTCTTAAATCTTTAAAGATAATTTAATTTATATTTCAGTTTTAAAGACGATAAAATGATTAACATAAAGTATCCCAAATATGAACTGAAAAGAAGATCTGACACCGGTGATGCACTATTTACAATCAATAATACATTCGTATCTGACACCGCAAATTATACACTCGTCGCTCAAAATAAATATTTGTCTAAAAATATGACGTTTGACGTTAGAATTGCATGTAAGTACCTATTCTATCTATTCAGCAAAGTGACTACAATGAAGCACCTAGCATCTGTTATAAAAAGTGTTTATCAATTTATTTATTGTAAGCCTAAAAAGTAGCCAATAGCGCTTTTATTTCCCCAGTTATAGGCTTATCAAGGAACCAAAACCGGGAAAAGTAAAGATTATCTAGATACAAGAATTGTTCACTTAATATATTAGATTAGCAAATTCGGCCACGCATTGCTGTGCCTCAGAAATTTTTTTTTTTCATCCGTTCGTTTTCTAACTTTACACGATCACCCGCTGAGCTAATATGAATATTGTCTGATTGTCTCATCAAAATCGCTGCAGCCGTTTCCATAACATACATACGAACATCCACTTAGTTACATATGCTATATAAGCTATATATGACATCAACTGAAATATTGTGACTCTTTAAGCTACTTGTAACGGCGGCGTCTAGAGTATTGATGAAAAAGGATTAAAATAGGTCCCATAGTTGTAATTTTTACGTACACTAAATAATAAAACTAAATTACAATTTCTATGTACATACGTATTATAATATTAGCAGTATGATTAAAATTTAATATTTGTTTATTATTATAACAAGTTTTAACTACTTCTATAAACCTATCTATCTATTACAGCTGAACCAAATATATATTTTGGACAAGATAAACATAGTATGCTAAACACACACGTGAGCTTTAAGTGTCGCGTAACAGGGTATCCTTTACCTACGGTAACGTGGACGTTTTCAAACGGAGAGGAACAACAAATGGTATACTTATTTAAAGATAACCGAAACCAATAAAAATAAATAATTTTTACATTAGTAACTTATTTAATTTCTAATATTATAGGAATCTAATAAATTCGATCAAGATTCGCTTTTTGAAGCTACAGCATATTTGGATACTATAGTACGCGATTCCGGCAACATAACATGTAAGGCGAGCAACATTAAAAAAAACAAATCAGTAACAAAGTCTCTCTTTGTTTACGAGATACCAGGAGGCTTTGGTATTATGGAACCATACAAAGAATGGTTTTCGCAAAACGAGAATGTAGCATTAAAATGTATTGCATCAATATACAATTTTTCAAACGTAAATTGGTTGGGAAATGACGGTGAAATATTAAATGACATTGGTTTGTATATTTTTTCCTTGACACTATACTTTACTTACCTTATACTTTATGCTTTTGGTAATGATATTATCTTGATTGCTAGCTCTGACTAACAATGATTTCTTGCTTTATGATGATTTCTTTTAATTTAATTGGTCAACCACAATAAGCATTTTTGTCTTTCGTTTTTTGAGCGAGGGTTTCTAAGACTTATGCGTGCGCTCGACCGACGGCATTCTGTAATCCACGCGAACGGAGCCGCGGGCACAGCTAGTATAAGTATATGGAGCTATGTAAATGTGAGATAGCTGTGGTGTTCGACCATAATGACATTTTGGTATAAGATCAATGATTTATATAATTTGTTACATTTTGTCATCTGTGGTTACACTTGGTATATGACTTAATGCTTGGTATAAATTGATAACTGGTTTTTATCTTATTAAGGGGCCATATGGCGTAAATATGTAGTTGTATGTGGCCCATAATACATGAAGCAAATGTACTGTAATTTAGTGGATACTCAACTTGTTAACGGCCTGGAAACCAATTTGTGAAGCCTTTATAATAGACCAGATTAAATTTATAATTTGGTGGCTTATAATTTCTTGGTTATAAATATGTCGAAATATTTTGTTTAAATGCAAATGTTATTAATTTTATTTTCCAGTGGAGTATAAGAGGAGTAAGTTTTCATATGTTGCTGTATTGAAAATAAATCAGATTTCTTTGAATCACGCTGGGAACTATACGTGCCTAGGAACAGCACTTGACGGTAAAGAACTACAACAAACAATTCCAATAACGGTTGCAGGTTAGTTTTCTTTTAATGCTAAATACCACACATTTTAAATAATTCCTTTAGTTTTTAAATGCGTAAAGTCGTAATTTTCCGTGATTAATTTTATCTTACATTTTGACACAAGAAAAAAAAAACTTAAAATCATTTAGACCCTGAAACATCAAGGCCACCATCGGTTTGGAAATCATCCTTGTCATTTAGAAAAGCCGAGAAGGAACTGTAGGAAACATCTATGTAATTAGAATCTTTCCCTTTTTTAAATTAAAAAACAAATGACATTGTACAAAATATTTATTTAAGTCTATGTATGTATTTAATTGTAATAAACATTATTGCTAACATTTTGGTTACCATAGATTAGATTCCATTACTGCATATACCCAAAAAAAAAATTTCTAACCTCGTTATTATATCAAAAGTGGAAAGGCTAATTGACTAAGGTGCATTGGCCAAACTTTGCACGTTAGTCAAGTAGCCTCTCCTTCCGTCGCTTCGATATCATTGATGTAATGAACTATCTAATAAGCTCCATACGGTTAAACCTGCTTTACATGGTCCTAGTATTTGTAATCGGTAAGTCGATAGTATCACTAGCAATCTTCAAACATAAAAGAGATAAGTACATAAAAAGCATTTTTAATTTATGTAGCATAAATTTTTGAATTTTGTTGCCCTACATCTATTTTTAGTATTAGCATTAAAGTTGAACTAGAAACACCAAGTTAACTTAATCGTGAATACTGATAATTTTTCTTCATTTCTATGTTCCTTACTTTGAACGTATTGTGATAAAATACATCCTGAATATTATTATTATTAACCTTGTCTTATATTTATGTAACTCACTATAAAATAAAACTGCTTCCATACCAACATATTAAATATATTTTAATAAGGCTTTCTACGAGAAGCTTTACTGTATATTTCTTTATTGATTTGACAAAAAAAATTATATTCTTATAATAAACTAGCTGTGCCCGCGGCTGTGCTCGCGTGGTCTACAGAATGCAGTCGATCAGGCACACGCGCGAATCGTTCTCGTTTTTCCTAGTTAGTGTTATTTACGCGAATTCCTAATTATTTTTCTAAAATAAAGCCTCCGTTACTCCTTATAACATCAGCTATCTGCCAGTGAATGTCCCGTTAAAATCAATCCAACCGTTTTGGAAATTACCTGGAACAAACAGACAAACATTTTATAACTTGTTTTTTTTTTTTGTTATAAGTACCGTATATATTTTCACATGTATAAAGTAAAAAGTTGTTATTTGGGCATTACAAACAAACGCTTCAACTTTATTTATTTGTATAGAAGAGTAAAGAGGCGAAATTTGTACAATAAAGATATTTGAGAAAAAATACTGTGGGGGAATTAGAATGACGGACCGAAAATATTGCGACAGTTTTTGAAATTTTTATCTGTCGGTCTGTCTGTTAGTTTGTACGCCAATCATGCAGAAACTACTGAATTTTATAAAATTTGATATGATTGTAGTTTATTATATAGTCGGTAGGTACATTTCGGATTTTACACGTATGGACACTTGTATGGTCTATAAATTGCGTTTAAGTTATATGCATATAAAAAAGGAATGCATGTATATGTAATACTGTAATTTATTTTAAATAAAGAGTGAAATTGAAGGAAATTTATCCTAATTCTTTTAGCTTCACGTAGTTTTCAATAGAAAACAAACTGGCTTGAATTTTTCTATTTTGTTCTACAATTTTAAGATAAATGTATAATAGAGTTTTTTGCGCTATAAAAAATTTTATTCAATTACCTACCTATATTCAAAACCAACACTATAATACGCCATTATTAACTGAATAATAACGGGTAATAAATATAAAATTAATTAATAAATTTAGCATTTCCTGAAGTTTTGGTAAACTACTCCGCTCTTATGTATCTTCTGTATAATACTACGTAATTTTTAAAATGCTTATACTTGGGTATTCTCAAAGGGCTTTTGATCCATGTTGTTACGATTTGGATTAAAATTAAATTAAAATACCTGTTTGAAAGTGTACCGGATTTTCTTAGTATTCCATTGCTCTAAAAAAGAGTGAGATCCGATCGTTTACAAGGATTTGGGGAATACCATCAAGTGAGACTTGCTGCTGAACGTGATTTTAGGAAAAAGTTTAGAAACCTGTAGGGAATGGTGTATTAGATTAAATTCACAAAGTAGACGTATGGCAGAATATCGATTGATCGAAAGTAGTGAATGTGAGGTAAGGTTGAATGCTAACCGTGAGTACCATGCTAAGTCTCAGGAATCCGAGATATTCATAAAGCACTAAAACATGGTTAAATCACAAATGTTGAATTTCAATACGCCTACATATCTTTTTTATCCCTGTTTTCATATACGAAATTCCACGAAACGAAGTTGCAGGCACATCTAGTATAAGACTTGAATATGAAAATTCTATAAGAACTCGTTACATAGTAAAACATTATGCTTAGATACACGTACATAAATATTTTTCATAAATGATTCTTATGTAGCCAATTTTTTTACTTTGTTTTGGCTTAAAGACCCATGAGTTAAGCTTTATAGAAAACAGTTTTATTATTGTTGTGTTACAATTGCATACAATTTTCTATATGACCCAGCTCTGCAATCGCCAGTAATAAGGGAACCTGCAACTGATGTAAATGAACAATATTTTCTTCGTCAACCTGTAAAACTACATTGCCAGGCTAACGGAGTACCGCCACCGAGTCTAGTATGGTATAAGGTAAAAATTAATTATTTTTTATTATGTACCTTTTAAAATTTAGTAAATTCTAAATTTATTATCAGTATTTTACAATATATTCTCTTTAGTGTACTATAAAAAATATAATGAACAAATTATTCGGATCTGCAAAATCTGTAGTCATGAAGAATTGCCAAGTTAGAAATTACATATCGAAGAAAGTAACTAAAAGTTTTGTAAATGAATTTAAGAACCTACATTTCTACAGATATATTTAAGGGATATGTATTAAATACTATATCATATATGTTTAATTCTATAATATATCGTTCTTTCACAGGATGGTGACATACTCTCAAACAGCACTAGCAATGTAAAAATTTATACAACTACTATAAATCACACTGATATTAATTCAACCGTCATCATTACTGAGTTTACTAAAGAAAACCAGGGTAAATACGAATGTTTAGCTAATACTACGACTGAAGAGCAGTCGAAATATTTTACTCTTACTGCAAAAGGTAAGTGTTCTTTAACTATACGAGATAATTACGTTCTTGGTTCTATGAGATTTATTATATTTGGCACACGCTAGTTCCTAAATAGAGTTGAGATCATATCTCTAAGAATGTAGGTGTTAAGGTTAGTTAAGGCGCTCAACATCAACATATGTTGGCTTGCTGACAGAGCGAAGATAATCATCGATTAGGCTCTTAAACTGCGGTGAGGATGTGTTATAGGCATTATAATATTATGAGAAGGCCTTTTTTTAACCTTTTATACCGTACCTTATATACGTACGTCTAGAGTTTATATCGAAACCCACTAAGAATTATACCTACTGATATTGATTTTATCATTATTTTAAATTTCTTTCAAATACCAAACTAAGTTGCAAAATTTTGATGTCTATGCTCTTGTGATACTTTAAATGAGTAAATGTTTTGTTTTTGTTATAGAGGAAACAGATAATACGGTTTATTTAAGCGCGATCTCGGTAATCATACTCGTTCTAATTATACTAATAGTATATCTAACATGGAAGATTAAAAAGGAGAAGAAGTTCCGAAAGGAGTTAGCAGAGGCCGGGCTTTTATATTTCAAGGAAGGTGCCGCCGGTTCGCTTAACCCTGAACGTGGTATCGACGAACAGGCAGAACTATTACCTTATGACGATAAGTTTGAGTTTCCGGCAAAGAAACTTATTTTAGGTAAGAATAGAAAAAAATGTATTATTTATATTAATATAGAAATGTGTGCAAGATAGATGATTTTAGTAAGACGGTAACATCGGATTACAAAATATTATGTCGTAAAATATAACCATAACCATACTACACTACAATACTTAAGAAGAGTACTTCATGAATATATGAAGAAGATATAAATAAACATTAAGCATATCATTAACATAATTATTGTACAATATACATCATACTTATTTATCACTGGACTATCTGAGTCACTACAATATATTTGTTAATGTGTTTGATGATTCACTAATGTAGATAATACTCGTGTCCTCTATAGACCTGTAAATATTAAACTAACGGGATAATTAATTTATCTAAACTAATATGGAAAAACAAAATATATTTCTAATAACTTAATATTAATATAATTATATAATTAATTGTCATCAATAGGTCTGACATCGCCTTAATTGTTGACGCCGGACAATAACTCGAAATGGAGATCTTCCCTTGAAATTATTATTTTTATTTTATCGAAAAAAAAAATTAAGTCTTTTTTGTTATTAAAACCCCCTTCCGGACGCTTCTCTGAAGCTTTATAATTATAATGCTTTATGATAGCGATATATCCGAGGAAATTCGGACGGAAGGCAGCTCTAGTTATGGATGATATGCTTGATGACCTAACAAACTGCGACGCACAGCTGATTGCGCTACGCCTAAAATACAATAGTCAAGTGAATAATACAGCAAATACCGCAAATATTTGTTTCTGTTCTGCTAGCTGTATAAATTCATGAAAGATAATCACGATGATAAAGTATTATTATAATTATATTAATGTGTTGTTCTCTGTTACAGGGAAACAATTAGGAGCTGGTGCCTTCGGTGTGGTTTACAAGGCCGAAGCGCGTGGCATCAACGACGCGGAAGAGACCACTGTTGTAGCTGTGAAGATGGTGAAAAAAACCGCAGATAATATGTATATCAAAGCTTTGGCTTCCGAATTAAAGATCATGGTACATCTTGGCAAACATGTGAATATTGTCAACTTGCTCGGAGCTTGTACTAAGAATGTAGGAAAACGTGAGTTTTTAAACACTTTGCTTCTGACGTGAATATGTCTTTATTAAATTTGCTTCCATTAGCGGTGAGTTATAACTGATAAAATAAGAAACCTGTTCCTCCTGTTCCTGTTCCAGAGAAATAACAGTTCCAGTAACCTGTTCCAAAATATTAGTCTGTTAGACTATACTAAGGATACACATATATAGAAACACTAGTAACCATATATTTAATACAAGTTATAACTAGACTAGTATGTGGAACAGGTATCTAGTATTTAGTAAGAGCTTTTTAGATTACATTTAACTGTTTCCTAAGTGTTATTTGTAAATACATGTTGATTTACCCTGTTTCGATAAATACGCCTCACTCCCAGCTTCTGTAGTAGTCATAGATTTTGTTTTACCCTTGAAAGGTAATTCAAAAAACTGATGATAACAAAATCGGCGCATACAGTATGACATTACAGCTACTTATCCATCATCACCTTTAAAAATTTAATCACACCACTCGATAGTTAAAATATCAAAGAATTCGTTACGTAGAGTGAGGACTTGTGAGTAGAGTGGGCGCATGCGCCGCCATTTTGGGATCGTTTTGCCGCGTCACATAATTTCCATTGTATATCATAATATACTAAATATTGCTTTTTAGTCAATTTCATTTTAATTAATTATATATTTAACCGACTTGAAAAAAGGAGGAGGTTCTCAATTCGATTGTATAGATATATTTTTTATGGATGTTCAGCCATAACTTCTTTGTTTATATGAACTTCTTTAAATGATTATTTTTTTGTTGGATAGGGGATACCTCAAGGGTGGTCCCATTTTAGTTACATTGGCATTGGACATTCGTTTTCGAAGATACACCAGGAAACTCCTCAAAATAATTCGTTGGTTTTATTTTTTGTTAAAAATTGTCTTGCTACAGTGTTAGGTGTTTCTTTCTCTAATAAAAACTTTACTTTTTTACTTTATACTTTATTACTTTTTTTCTTTTTTTCTTTGATTAGGTTACTAAAAACTTTCGACGATTTCAGGTGAATTGATTGTTATAGTAGAGTACTGCAAGTTTGGTAACATCCATAATTACATGCAAAAGCACAGAGAGGTGTTTATTGACCAGCTCACCGACAATAATGAGAAAATTCTAGGAAAAGTAAATCGAGGTTTTTCAAGCAGCACTGGAAGCGCCGGGTAACACATTTGTTACAGTTACTGAATTTAATATACTTACAGCAATAGGTACGTCGTGGACTGGCTTGGTGATTAAGCCTATACCTTCCCTTAGGACGAGGCGTTTGCCCAGCTGTGGGACGCTTACAGGCTGATGTTATTACTATTTTATTATTAGAGGTAGCGTGTAGTAACGTCGCGTCGATTACGAGCGAAAATCATTCGCCAAACACTAGACCTATAGGTGTGTTCCGGCAGCTGCACTTGGGAGCTAGTTCTCTAATAGGCTTAGTGTGTTACCATCTTAGGCCACATCGTCACTTAACATCAGGTGAGATTGTGTCTAAAAGGTAACCTACAAAAAAATTCATGAATTGTTTGCGTTTTAAACCAAAACTCAGGAAAAATTGGGGTTTCTTATAAAATGTATATTTAATTTTTCGTTTTTGCATATAAATAGTTACTGTGTTTTATAAAAAATATATATTTTATTTTCAGAGTGCAATCCGAATATTTCACTAGTGGAAATACCCAGGATACTGATAACACGTTTGTGAACACCGCTAATTCTCATAGATCTGTCAGAAAAGGTATGTATTTTTTAATGAATATTTCTCAAGTTATCCTCCATTAGACGCAATTTACGTATAACCTTATGCCAGAATTAATTATTTAGTCTGTAAATTATTAAAAGTGAAAATACAAAAGCTGTATGCGCGAATACCGTACGTTATGGGTGCGATTACGGAAAACTCTATAATAGCTTGTTATGACGGATAATGGTAAATATTTATAATTATTCATGACTAGCTGTCCTAGCGGCTCCGTTCGCGTGGACGACAGATTAACTCGTAGTGCTTATAAAAATCGTAGTTTTTTCAAACTTTAATAACTTTTTATTGAATGAAGATATCGTGATTTTACGAAGGAACATGTAACTACCAATTAAACAAAAAAAATGTTTAAAATCTATAGTATCAGTAGTTTTTCCGTGATGTGCGTCAAACGGCAAACCTCAATCATAGATATTAAGCATATGCGTGCACATACTAAATCAAAAAGAAAATATTGCAAGAGAAAATTTTAAATACTTCAATTCATTTGTTCCTTAGCAGATACTCGGAACCAAGTCGTGGAGCCAAAGCAAGGTACAATAAATTAAAACAATGGAATGATGAATGTATTATTGTAATGGCATGTTTTAATTGAAATCGTTCCGGCAGTATTTGTTTATTTTAGTTTGTTATTTCACTGCGCATTCCGTTTTGAACAATCTTGTTTTCTTGAATATTTTTATTAAAAAAACGGGTGTTTTGCTCGTTTATCATGTTTTGCTTCTTATGCCTGTTATCTTAATTTACTATCACTGTATTTTATATTTGCTATACCTAAATCATTTTACTTGTGATCTTATAAACATACGAATATTTTAAAATTGCAAAGGCATATTTGTATTTATAAACGTATGTTGTTGTTGGATGTTCTTATTTGCTATAATAAATCATGTCGTGAAGAAAAATAGATATATGAAACGTGAAATTACATTATCCATTATATATTCGATCCAATAACAAATCTGTTTCTAATTCTAATGTAAAATAATATATAAGTAACTTTTAAAATAATTTGTACAAAATTCCTGGCAGAATTTCAATAAAGCACACTTCCTTGTATACGACCAAGAAAGAACTACCAGGCCGATGTTGGAATTTATTCTGGAACAGGCCTCACAGAATAAAGCTAGCCTGAAAAATATTATTCCCAATATAAATTTTATTACCTCCTTCCTCCCCTTAAAATATCTGTGTCGATGAGTATTAATAGCAAATTTCAAGTATATCTGACCCGTTAAATAATATTTTCCATATATGTTTTGTAGGAGTTGACATTTGAAAAACACCAAAACATGTGTATCATTAATTGTGTCAAAAAACTATTAATACCAATATGTCAAATAAATCTGAGCTGAAAGAATATTATCTCCCATGTAAACTCTTAGGGGTAGAATTTCGGGTAATCCCTTCTTAAACGATGCCTATAAAATAAAGTCAACACCCTTACCAAAATTCAAATTTGTATCTTTAGTGAGTTGGGCTGGGCGATGATGTGTCAGTCAAGACAAGCCATAACTTTTTATATAATATAGAACATAAATAAATCCAAAAGTACGTTTTTCCATCAATCACAATTAAACGACTGGAAGGATTCTAATGAAATTTGGTATAAGAACAGATTAGATTGTATTTTGTGGAAGACATAGGATATATTTTTATCTTATTAAAGAGGGCGAGCAATAGCTACTATCAAATAAACATATATTTTGAAAATAATTTAGTCTGCCATGAAATTTCAGTGTCAGAAGGTTATATACAACCGGAATGGCGGTCAAACTATGAAAGTGACTACGTCTACGACTTTAGGAATCCAAGACCGCTCACCTCACGAGATCTCCTTGCCTGGGCATTCCAGATCGCTAGAGGCATGGAATATCTTGCAAATAGAAAGGTTTGTTGTTTTATATTCTTAAATCTAAGATTAGTACTCATTTTTATAGCAATTATAGTTAACTAGATTTTGTTAATTTTGAAAAATACTATGTCAATATTAATTTATTTTATTAAATACTAGCAAGCCGCCCCGGCTTCGCACGGGTAGCACACTAATTCATATAACTCTATTGGTTTACGCGGCGCACGCCAGTAAAGCTCCCAGTCGGCATGACTTTTTCCGACATCTTCAACAATCATCGTCATATTTTACTGAATTTACACAAAAACCGTATGAATATCCGTTCGATAATTTTTGAGTTTATCGCCTTCAGACATACAGACACACAGACGCGGAGGGGAGACTTTGTTTTATAATATGTAATGATTTTCAAAAACCGTTACATTATATATTCTGATACAGCAAATGTCTGAACTTTACCTTATTGTAAATGATGCCCATCGAGAGATGGGTCCGGAACTAACTTGATAAATCTACCTATATTATAAATTTTGAAACAGGATGCATCAAGGCTAGTTAGTTTATTGCATGTTTCTTAGCTGTGTAATGTGTGTGGTGGTAGAATATTCTACCTCTCAGCTACTGGATTTCAGTACGGAGTGTTGAGGTTAGTTTTGGTGATTGAGATCCTAATTGATACCTCTAAAAATAAAACTGCGCGGCGTAAATAATTAACTGCGTAATAAACGCGTGCGTAACCGTGGGCACAGCTAGTATACCTGAATACATATTAAAATAACAGAACTATTTATATTATAGGTCCTGCATGGAGATTTAGCAGCGAGGAATGTGTTATTGGCTGAAGACAATGTCGTTAAGATCTGCGATTTTGGATTAGCCAGGAGCATTTATAAGAACGACGAATACCAAAAAAAAGAAAACGTAAGAGCATAGTATTGAGGTTCAATTTGGGTTTACCCAATTGAACACTTGTTCTTAAAACTGCACGTAAACAATTATGTTTCATTGAAATCTGATAAATATACCTTAAGACTAAATTTTAATATATTATACTTCAAAAGAACACGTTTGCTTTGAACAATAAAAGTGTATTTCTCTATAATCAGTTTCACTCTTGTGAAAATTATTTATACCAATAACATTTAGTATGTACTTACCTATACAAAACGTTAAGATATTTGTGATGGATAATATACCGGTAGATATGTTGGTAAAGGTTCTATTTATATTGTCACTTTATATATTTCAGAGTCCATTACCTGTTAAGTGGTTGGCAATAGAATGTATGGCGGACCGTATATTCTCAACGCAGTCAGACGTTTGGTCTTTTGGCATTGTGCTTT
Organism: Saturnia pavonia; assembly: GCA_947532125.1. Classification (NCBI taxonomy): domain Eukaryota; kingdom Metazoa; phylum Arthropoda; class Insecta; order Lepidoptera; family Saturniidae; genus Saturnia; species Saturnia pavonia. The sequence continues at coordinate 10,845,713 of OX383900.1, read as the reverse complement.
GGGAACTGTTTTCACTTGCTAAGACTCCGTACCCAAATATAAGCCCGCCCAGCTTACTGCAGTGGCTTTCTAAAGGGTAAGTAAATTCTCTAATTCAAGCATTCAATAATTCAAGTATTCCAGATTGTGAGATTTAATTTTTATTATAGTTTATTTTTGTTTTTTAATTTACACAACTTACACACTCCTCAATTGATTTGAAACATAATTGTATTATCGATTATATTTAGCTTTAAAAAAGAATCGATAATCGTAAAACCAACTTCTAAATTCTAATTTAAATTGGGCTACATCTCTAAAATAAACATTTGACATGTGTCATGCAAGCCTTCTTATAAAGAACCAAGTATAAGTGATCTGATTACATTAGGGTTATATACATTAATCGCCTTAGTTATATAATTAGTCTTCTCGGTAGATCAAAATTTTTTTTTTTTTTTTGCAGATATCGATTAGAAAAACCACCGTACGCGGATGATAGACTATACGAAGTAATGACAAGATGTTGGCACCAGAAGCCTAACGCTCGACCCTCGTTCACAGAGCTGCAAGAACTACTTGGCACGTTCCTCGAGGATAATGTTCGAAATGTAAGTTCTTTTTTTATAATTTCTAGGTTTATCTTTCGGCCACAATCTCACCTGTAGTATTACGTTAATATTGTGGGAGGACTGGCTCTCACGTGCAGCTGCTGGAACACATCTAAAGGTGCCTCGCAAGATATTTTGGTAGCTAGCTAGGCGGCAGCTACCACTACGCTAGTTTTATCATCCATTCAATGATATCCGTACATCATTGCATAATTATTATTATTATTCTCAAACTGACTATACTGTTAACCGTAAGGGCCCTTGAGCCATTAGAGGCTTTGACAGCTTCACCGGGTTTGGGGCAGAACGTGGAAGGCTCTCAGTCGTGATAGAGAGGCAACAAGCTCAAGGGTGGCAAAGTGGCCGAAACTCAGGTTGGGCTGTCACCTTACATGCAAATAAGTCACGATCTGACTAATTCTCTGTCTGTAGAAAATCCGATCAAACTAACTATACAATATATACATGTTTCTAGCTTCTGGGAGGAAAGAACATGCGTTTATGTATTTTGTAATCTGGCAGTTTGGTCTAAACTTATACTAGCCAAAAACAGAAAAAAGTCCCTTACAGAATCGATGTACCCGAGTGGTATGCATGTGTGAAGTGCATTGTATTGCACGAGCGGCTGCTGGTTTAAGGGCTCCATGCGGGAGTAACGTACCTAGGCCTGAGTAGGCAGTAGAGGGTGGTCCTGGCAGGTTAAACATTGCTTCGTTTATTATATCTCTTTTACGCATTCTGTAATACAAAAATGTGTTAATTTAGAGTTGACACGTTTTTTAAGCTACAAAATGATGGTGAGATACCTGAGCTCTTTACTAAAGCAAAGAAAAATGTGGTAGCCTTAACACGATAATATAGTATCTTATATTGCAAATTGATCGGTATGAATCTACCTGAGTGTAGCAGCATCTGTACTTAAACAGTAGGTACTGTATAGAGTAACGACTTTATAAACTCCAAAAATTAGTGGCTTTTTTTATATGAAATATCTAATGGCGTGGGGTAAAATCGATTGTGCATACCGTCACGGAATCACACGGTTACGGTAACCATCAGATTTGTTTGGATGCCATTTATCACTCAGTCTTCATGATACATATCAGCTAATAACTATTGTTGTATTTGTCTCACATGATTGATATTTTTCATGTTATCGTTTTTTATAAAACTTATATTTATTTAAATTTTATTCCCTGTTCACTTCTTTCATAAGAGTCAATTTCTATGTTTTACATCGGTCAGACACAACGGCTCAATATTTTATGGTATGAAGTAACAATCAGGCATACGGTCCATCTGAAGGGATTACTGCAGCCAATACCTATGTACAATCTATCTCAAAAGGATCCTATACTTGATAGATTGCTACTCTGAGGACCGATTTAGAACGTCTTTTGTACTAGTGTGTGTTGCTTACTTACACCCTTCGGACCGGAACACAGAACGAGTACTGTTGCTTTGCGCCAGAAATAGTTGTGGCGGTGTTGCTTCCACATTTGAAACTTGCTCGTGTTCGAACACTTTCCAACCGTGGTATACTTTTGAATTACGTATCAGAGAATAGTTATTTACATAAGCTTTCTCATATTTCAGCACTACGTCGATCTAAATTCTATGTACATGGCCATTAACAATGAACAGCAGCAAGGTGCACAAGATTATTTGGATATGGTATGTGCGCCTGACTATAACAACGTGGTGACTCCGAGCCCACATCACTATGTTAATATGAATAAAAGTTTCTTCCCGTCTACACCTTTGCCTCTTGGTAAGACTTTTTAGATTACGATACTTGTTAAGATAGTGTTTTGGATAATGATGTTTTATCTAATTGGACATAAGGAAGGAATGGGAATAGTTAACACTAGTAGGGATTTACATTTTAAAATCTTGCAACACTAAACTGTCATATCGATGACAATGACAATTATATTTTGAAAGAAGAGAGACGTGAGAGTTTGTTGCCTATTAAGACTACTGTAAACTGTGTTTTATTAAAAAACTAATAAAAATAGTATTTGTTCTTAATTCTAGGCTATATCACTTTCCACATAAGTACTAGGTCACCTGCTTATATCTTTGATAAAATACTAGCAACCGCCCGCAACTTTGTACGCGTTAATAAACGTATAAAATTTATTAAAAAATATATATAGCCTATGTAGGTCACTCAAGGAGAACGTAGCTTGCTATAAGTGAAATAACTTCTATAATCGATTTAAGTTTCATGGATTACCTCCACAAAGATCTAAAAAACTTTACTTATATACATACATCTCATACATATATCATACATCTTCCTTTTAAGAACTGACTAGCTGAGTCGCGAGAAATATTCGCACATTATGGATATACAATGTAAACAATGTAACTACTGTTCATATTAATTTAACAAATTGTCAATAGATGATGCGTCCTACATATTAGTTTTCAAGTACAAGTTTTGTTTTTGTTACGTAAACATTAATTTTAAACCATATTTGTCTATAATTCATCAATACCGAGGAATATAAGCTTTAAAATGTTTGAATAATTAATTTTTGATTAAGAATTAGGGAGGTATGACGCTGCTACAAAAAACACCTTTTTGAATTAATATATAAAGATTATAGAAAACAGTATGGTATGTTTTGAATTATTTTAATGTTGAAATTAGTATTATCATATTTGTTCATGGTTTAATCAAAACAGTAATGATTCACACTACTACTCAATCATTAATTACTATATGTACTATATTCGTATATCATTTTGCGAAAATCCGTATGAAGGAGACCAATTGAAATAACATTTTTAAAATTATATATAATAATAGTGTAGATATAGACTAATTATAAATTTCGAAATTTAGTCATGATAATGTTAAGTTTTCTAAGTGATAATTATGCCCTAATACTCTCTCATAAGTGTAAAAAAATGCCCATATAATTTATCAAATATATTAGGGAAGTATTATCTGCCACTTATAATAATTCGTGAAAGTTATATAATTTTTTTCCTTTGGTATTATAATATCAAATCGAGAATTTACGACGTTTGTAGTAAGGTTATCAAATGGCGTATTTTGTAATGAACAATTTGCCTTTCACATCTGTACTTTTTGTCGAAAAATCACTTATTCTTAAACTCACTTAATATTTTATGTAAATTAATCTCCATTTTTGTTATTTTTATGCAGCTGAAGTGAAAAAGGGTAAATTTATAAATTTATATTATTTGTAATACACATACGAAAGTATAACCTGCTACTGTTATAATAATACGCGTCGTAACAATGTAAATAATTAAAATATTTATTTATTCAGCTCAGATACCATAATTAAGATTATAACTTTTTTTAAATTAAATTTCCTTTTGCCAGACGAGACGAATAACACTACGGTGTGATTAAGAGAAACATGCACGGTAATAAATACATAAGGGCTGTTATTTGGTGTTGTTACTAACAGCAAGAAATGACAAGTTTGGTTTTTGCTTTGCACAAAACAATGCGCTTTACTTACTCCCTCTTCAAGTTTCTTAAGAACGAATGATCTACTCTATACACATACTTAATAAAGACTAAATTTTCCGAATTAGTGTTTTTAGTAAATACTTTTTTTAGGTGAATTTCGTTGTGGTAATATCTCCGTAAATACATTATTTTAATTTGACATCACATAAAGATCATGCGTGTCAGATTTATATAAATACAAGTTGCGCCCCACGGTTTCACTCGTGTTAAATTTAATCGTCCAACTCTTCAGCCTATCGTTGTTCTCAATTCTCGTACTTGCCTACAACTTTCCGTTTGCTTAACATTTATGATTACTGTTTCGCTCCTTAAGGCGTGAAGTCCTTAAGGCATCCTTAATAGCGTGTAGGTATATAGCCTATGACCTTCCTCACTAAATAAGCTATAAAATGTAAATAGGTTTTTTACATTCAGACTATTAGTTCCAGAGATTAGTGCCTTCAAACAAACAACCTCTTATATAATAAGTATTGACTGTGTGCTGTCAAATTAAGGTCACGTGTTTACTGGTTTATGATGTTTATTTTATTTCCTGATATATATGTGTTTATACAAATTTCAGATGAAGACGGTTACCTTCAGGTAAGTCCGACAGGAAACCAAGCGATATTCAGTCCGCGGCAACAAAACGCGAGTTTTGATTTCGATGCGAGAAAATTCAATTCGAGAGCCTCGGACGCGAGCAGCGGCGGTTCAGAACTAACACCTATGTTAACTTTGAACAATTTACCCGCGAGAAGCGGTTCCGAATCGGACCACGAGGGTACTACGTTCCCCTATTCGAACGTAGTATGTCCGAGAATTGACGAGGAAACCGACGAAGTATTCGAAACGAAACAGAACAACGCGAAAAACACACAAAACAATATCGCTGTATCGAATCCAACGTATGCGTTCGATGTTGCAATCGAGAAAAAACCAAAAGATATTATCAACAATTACGTTAATATGAATATACCTAATGGTCTAGTCAAGTAGATACATCCTTCTAACAATAAAAAAGTGTATCGTTTTAATTATTTCATAGATGTTGTTAGCTATGTGTCCTTTACGTCATTTCGATCTCTTCAGTTTAAATCTTTATGAACGTGTGTGAACGAAATATATGTTCAATTATTTTTTAATATAGATTTATTGCTGGTCTCTTTCTCGTTATAATGAACTATTGTGTGTGCCCAGTGAACATATTTCCTTTTTTTGACATCACATTTATATCATATATGTTATTATTACATAATTTTTACACATATGATGTGAGTGTGATGTCAAATATAAGTCATGTGTTCACTGGAGTGAAATGATTATTACTGTTTTTATATATGAAAATTATACTCTTGTATGGATATAACAGTTTAGGTTAGAAGGTGTAAGGCCCGGATATTGATTGTTGCTTTTAATAGCTTTGTAAAGTCAAGGGGTCGCTATGAGAAGGAACGCGTGTTAATCAGAGCTGCCACAAGAAAAAATCTGTTTGAGTGTCATCAGTGATAGAATTTATTTTATAGGTACTTTGAATGATATTCCGAAAATGGTATATTAACGATACTTTCTTATTTTTCAAGAAAGTTGTGTAATTTACCTTTAAAGGCTGGTGGTAGCTGATCCTGATCCATGCGTTGTACGATGTGATATTTTGTTAAATTATCTCTGATATATAAAGAAAAAAAAGCGAATATTATAGTAGTTAGTAATGTAGCAACCCCACCATTTTAGTAATAATTATAACTTATGTTTTAAATTGTTTATTCTCATAATCATTCCCAATGTGTTTGTTATTTTAACATAAAAGATTAACCTTTTAAATCGATAAACTGAGAAGCTTTGAGTTCACCCATAAACTTGATATTCAAGTTTTAGTTAATATTTTACATTTGTACAAAATATGCGTATTATATTTTTATAAAATTATTTTTATTGTATTGATCTTCAGCCGAGTTTTTTTTTAATTTAAATAATCGTGCTTCTACCTATGTAATCAACTAGCGTGAAATAATTATAAAGCCAAGTGACGATACATTAAAAATTATATTTGCCTAATTCCCAACTACACTGCGTTTTTATTCCTACGGAGTAAATTGACAGTCACTAATGTCAAACTTAAAAATAATGTTGCCAAATTTATTTTTGTAATGTTGAGCTATTATTTGAACTGTAAGACTTTACATACTGAATTGAGGGTTTTATTTATTAATTGAAATATTTTATGTTATTCAACATACCCGATAATTTACTATTATCATTACATAATTCAGGAAAAAATTAAATATATATGGCAAGCAAAACAAATGCCGTGGTTGACCTGCGAGAGACACGATTTTGTCTGCCTTATTCGGTCTTCACCTTTGGAGGTTTCAATGTTGTTTTTTTTAGAAAATCTTATCAATACTAATAATATTTAGTACGGTTTTACGATTAGTTCTGAATGGTGACATCACTATTTTAAAAACACAATAAGCTAACAACACATGAACTGTCATTTTATTCCGTGGGAATAAAATACGCACTGAACATACTAGATCAGAGACATACTATAAGAGACGGCAAAACTAATAAATAAGGCCCTTGGCTCTATATTGTTTTTTAAATTTCTAATAAGTGCTAGAGACCTCAAATTCCATACTGCTTTTAATCTTGAAATTTTTTTTTATACTGTTAGCCTTAGGGGCCCTTGAGCCTTTACAGCCCAGTAAGGGCTTGGATGGGACTTCAATCTGGAAGGGGCACTCCGCCTATCGCCCTCCCTCCATTAGTAGGTACGCCACCGTAATGGGTCTCGATACTAATTGCGAGATCAATATTATTGTATATTTGATAGTAATCTACATTTTATTTTTATGTACAATCTCCTCCAAACAGTACAAAAAATCATGTTCAAAGTTACATTACACTAAAAAATTGTGTAATTACAACCAAAACTTGTAATCTTGTTTTATATGAGTTTTGTTCTATTTACATCGTAAATCTTATGAATGGACTTAACTTACACTCTAAGCCTAGTCAGTGCTGGGAGTCCCTGAAAAATCCATATAGGTTATAACTTGTCGAAACTTTACTTGAACCGTGAACAACCGCATGACATTGATAATGTAATTAATTATAATTACTGCGGTTGGACTTACCACAGTTATTTTTCAAGTTGCTGAGATTAATGCGAAACTAATTGTTTTTGATGATTACATATGAAATCAAGAAATCGTAAAAGCCAACATATTTTAGAATTTGCTTAAACATTGTGGTAATTGCTGTTTTGGGATTCCAAAGACGACATCCTACAATGTTGTTTTTTGTACGAGCCTTTTACGTGTTTAAGTATGTATACCGTATCAACCTATATATCTCGGTCAGAATATCTGTGCACCTCGCTGGAATGCGGCGCCTCTCCCGCTTCCCCTGTCACCTCTCCGCGCACTCCCCGGTGCGTACAAAAAACTTCACACCGTACCCAGACCGCCGATATGACGTCACGAGGTCAGGTGCACAGATATTGTGACCGGGTAATACGTGGTGGCATATAACTATAAAAGATAATAGTTATTGAAAAAAAAACTTTTGTTTAACCATCAATACCACAAAGTTTAAGCTAAATCTGAAATAATGCAGCAACAATTTTAAGGCATTTTTTATGTTTTCACATGGATTGATCATTTGTTGATCCAGAAAAAACATCACAAACATACTATCTATGTAATATTATTTAAATTATATTTTCCCAGTAAAATTAAGACTGATTATTAAACATTTCTCCACTGTTCTGTGCTGTGCCTTAATGGCAGACATTTCTATTAGTGCAAACTAAATCGAATCCCTTGTTTGCTAATTTCAAATTTTTACAATTAATGTAAATATATACCCATATATATGTTAGAAACGAATACAAATTGTTTAAAATAAGTATAAAAATTATTATTTAAGTTTATGCCATATTAATAACGATAAAATGCAATAACGTGTTGTCTCATAATTATTTTAAGAGTTAGTAATATATATTATATTTAATATTATTTCTAGTTGCAAGAGTTCTGTTAATATAAATTTAATCATTGTAACTCAAGAGTTAAAAACGTGACGTCATTGCAGTGGAGAGTTTTTAATTTCTAATACGATTAAGTCTTACAAATGTTTTGGTTAATTTGATCAAATTATGTATCTATAGTTTTTGTTGGTTAAGTTACGAAATGTAAAGATGTTAAAGAATAAATTTATGTGATAAAAGCGCTTAGTATTAATTACAGGAGTTGGTTAAGTGATTCCTCGTTTCGAGAATTCATCCGACGCCTGATATTGATGTAAGCATAACGGTTATTTTTTTACTCCCGACGCAAACAGGGCTGTTAAAGGTTCATTTATTTCATTTTGTTCATTACGCTATTAACAATTCATATAACTTATCAATTGATTAATGACATAATATTTCTTTTGTATAAAATTTCATCAAACTGGTTTTTTTTTTCTATATCTTAATGTATTATGTTTAATTCTTATAGCATATTAATAGTTGAGTTAGTTTTTTTTACCTTCTACAAAATTTCATAAGAATCAGTCAAGCCGTTTTTGTGCTAAATCCGGACACAAACAGACCGAAAATTTATTTAATACTTTGTTCGTGTTCAATGTACTTAGAATGACTTTAAAGTTTTTTTTAAAATACATAACAGAACGACCTGTGTTTTAAATATAGATGTGTATCTGTATATCAGAAGCTCCCAAACAGATAAACCAATTTTATTTAGATTTAGTTTTTTTTTTAAGTTTGAAAGCCGTTTCAGATCATCAACTCTTTTCTAGTTGATGAAGGGATGTGAACGACTTCCACAGGTCTGATAGATTCGAAACTAGTTATTCTGTTACTTAACTGATATTGGAAGAACACGGTAACCTTAACTTGATGGTTCAGCATTATATGGAATCTGCAGGATATTCAACTCCTCACCTAGTTACAAGAGAGGTATCGTGTTTAGACTCATTGGAATGATCTCAATGTATTATAGGTTATTAATGTCGGGGCTTTTTTATATATATCTTGTTATTTAATACGTTTGAATTTCAAAAAAAAAACAAAACAATTTCTACGATGCTTCACGTCGTAAGCTAATAAAAAAATCTTGTACGGATTTTTTTTTTTTGTAACTGACTATACTGTTAGCTTTACCGGGCTTGCGGAAGGAAATTAAGTTTCAACGAAATATGAACCCATTTTTAAAGGGTACTTTCTACTAGATGTCGTGATAAATAGGGAAGGTACGGTTTAAACAAGTTTTTATACCATAGAAAAAAATTGTGTTCTTAACATAAGCATGGTGCGTATACAGGCCAGTGAATAGGGATTTTTACATCACTATATTAATTAGGACAACAATCTATGAAACAATGCTATAGGTGTGATGGAGCTGTACAGTACCAACAGTATAAGTTGGCGGTGGAAATTTGAGGAACTAAAGCGACAATCCTGCATTGACACATCAATCTGATTCAGAATATTATACATTTAAACTAATATTCTTGTGTATTAATTTCGTACGAACTTAATTTAACTGTCATTCATTACTGTTACCTAAGTACAGTTACAATACAATAAATAATCCCTAATCCTTGTCAAATTTAAATGTCTCGGTTTGATGGTGAACTATCGCTGTACATATTTTGAAATAATTATTGTTTTCTTTTTTATTATTATAATTATTTTAAAATACAACAAGATAAGTCTTCTTATGGCTTATACCATTGTTTAAATTTACAAAAACCCGCCACCTGCTGCCTGGAAAGTGAAGCTCTATGTAGATTAATCTACTATTCAGAGATGAAGATAGTTCTCGAATATTAAATATAGATGACGTGTTAATTGTAAAATATGTTTGATATTTTGTTATTCTACAAAATTGCTACTGCTTTATAAGTATTAAAAAAATACATTAACAGATATATAAAAAAGAAGTGGGTATATAAATATGAGATTGGTAATAAACTCCCAACACCGATAATTTTGACTGATAACCATGAAAGTTCTAAATTAATAAATTTATTGATCAAGAACCATACCAAATGGGTATGGTCAACTGTCAAACTACTGTCAAGCTACTGTCAAAAAGTCATAAAGTTATCAACCGGATCATTACGTCAATGATGTGATTTCTGGAAATGACTCCCTGTCTGTACATCTATTAATCATAATTATTAATTGTAAACAATATGTAGTTACCCTGTTCAGAAAATTATCTTATTTTTTTTTTCATATGGCTACGCTGTTAATCGTATGGGCCTTGAAGCCTCAGTAATAAAATCTTATTATGTGCGTCTGGAAGTGATCGTGTAACTTCTAAATGACTTGACCGATTCAGCTCATATTCATATGATAATATATTTTTTTATGGAGACGATGGTTCATAGCTATGTTAGGATCCAATAGATGGCGCTGTGGTCGACCCATTAACTGCCGGAAAGGGTAGAACAACGTCACGTTTGCCGAGCTAGTTAGTACCTATAGATATATGTATAAAATAATTGATAAGCCCGACTAACCGATCAAATTTCTTGCTTATTTATTTTTATTTTTTTCGATCTTACTACACTGTTAGCCGAGAGGGACCTGAAGCCTTAGTCGGCTTTTACAGCTTCGCCCGGGATTGGGGACGAGCGCTGCAGGCATTCATCCGCGAAAGCACTGCAAAAAGGTCCAAGGGTGCAAAAGTGGCCGAGCCTCGGCTTGGACTATTGCCGTAGTTGCAAATAAGTCACGAACTGGCTAATTCCCTATCCGTAACTCGATCTAAATAACTATACATATATACATGTTTTTTTCCTCTGGGAGGAAGGAAGAAACATACGTATATATATATAGTAAACTGTCAATTTTGGTCTTAACTAATTAACCAAAAAAAGAGAAGAAGGTCCCTTACAGAACCTACGTACTTGAGTGTTGTGCATGTATGTAGAGATGCAGTGTAATTATTGTATGTTGGTAGCTACTGAATGCAGTGACACTGTATCGCCCGAGTGGCTGCTGGCTCAAGGACTCCATGCTGGAGGAATGGACCTAGGTTTGAGTTGCTAGGAGAGGGTGGATGTGGTGGGTAAGTTTCTTGCCGATGTCTTCTCGATTCTTTTCGATGTCTGGGATGATTTTTTTCATTAAGAAAGTTTATACTATTCCGAACTCGATAGGTGGCGCTATTGCCAAGTTATTGACTACTGGAATGGTCAAAAAAACATCTGCGTACCGGCTAATTTGATATAAAGCGTGCACAAATATGACGGAACAATACAATCAAGTAATACATCTGTAGTTCTTTCTGTTCATATAATATTTTTTCTATTTTTTCTGTTTTTTCTATAGATACATACATACAACTTTCTATAGATATATATACATATATATGAAGGGATCACAAACTATAGAATCACGAATATGCCATTAAATTTTTTTTTTCATTTTATTTCATTCATTTAGCAAAACAAAAAAATAACTTATGTGTCTTATATGGTAAACCAACTAAAATTATACTTTATTTGTATTTTTATTATTATTTAACATATCTGCCATAATCATATTGACAATTAAGGACACATTATTGACAATTAAGGAAATATTAAAAATTCACTAAGCTATTTGAATTTTAGTAACAAAGCGTTGAACGCTGAATACAATATAATGTGCATAACAAAACATAACATATGAAAATATGCATGAGCCTCGCTACTCGAAAGACTGAACAAAGAATTTTATCAAACGACCTTAAATTCTTACATTATACAACTTCATAGTTAATTTTCCAGTAGATTACGTTACACGTTTTATTGTTATCCAAAAAACATTTACATAAACATTGTAAAACCTTGTTTATTTAGTCTTGTACACACTATATTTGGATTCAATACTAGCTCTTAGACTACAATGGTCTTGGGAGTCTATTTCAAATAATTCACATCTCTAATCATCTATAGATAATATTTTTTTTAGATACTACAATGTTGGCAAACAAGTATACGACCCGTCTGGTGGTAAGCGGCTATCGTAGTTTATGGACGCTTGTGATACCTATGGTATTGTATGATATCGATGCCGACCAAGAACCCCCTTCCTCATGGAGCTCGGGAAACTTTACATATCGCAGGAACATAACACAAGGTTATTTGGCTGCAATCTTCTGCAGGGTGGATGTATTCCACCAGTCGGACTGCTCCAAGTAGAGAGAAATTTCCAAAGGAATTTAATACCTTTACTACCTACTCTTTTAATGATCTCACATCCGGATTCATTCGATAAATACTTCGATATTATTTCAATATAAAACAAAGGAATTGTACATAAATGTTATTCAATACTTCAGTTTATAAACATCGATATTTTCATTAGTCAAAAATCTATTCCTAGTGTTTACCAAATTCTGTTCCTGTGTAACGATTATTTTCCTTTGATGGAATAATAATGGGGCCACATGAACGGAACATAGAAGATGAAATATTTGAACAATTACTAGTGTTAAAATGAGTGAAATAAATGACGTAAAAACTGTACTAAGTAGAGTTATTTGATTTAAATAAAGTTTGAGTAAATACGTATTTAAATACTTTTATTTAAACCATTTTGTATTTGTATTTGAAAAAGAAAAGAAACCTTGTATTTGCATTTTGTATGTAAATACTCATAATAAACTATTTTGCCCATCTCTAAACATTATCTAGTGTACGTTTGGCAAACCATAGCTAGCACGTTCTGTGTCTGTATCAGTTCATTCATTCAGCCAAAAGGCTTACATTTTTATTAAAAGTAATTGAAAATAAACCTCTATTTTAAAATCGATGCGTTACAATTTACCACATTTTCTAAATTTATATAATAACAAGCTGTTTACCCGCGCGACTTCGTCCTCGTTGAATTTAACCCTAATTATTTTTCTTAAATAAAAGTAGCCTAAGTTACTCCTTATAACATCAGCTATCTGCCAGTGAAATTCCCATCAAAATCGTTCCAACCATTTCATAGATTAGCCGGAACTAACAGACAGACGGAGTTTTTGGCGGGATCTTGAACTGCCATGTTGGGTTTTTATTTTAATTCATTAACTTAGGTTCTTTGACCCTATATTATGTAATATTGGTGACATTTTGCGTAATATTGTTTGGTTATAGTGCATTCTTGAATATTACAAATATAAATTTAAAAATTGCATTTTGAGATGTAACAAAATCTCTCTAGATAGTTCTAACACGGGGGCCACCATCTTGTTAGACCAACTTTGAATGTTTAAAAAATACTACGAAGACTTAAACACATTGACACTGGCAAGTGCTTTTTGCGGCGACAAATGTAGAAGAAGAACACACAAAAATTTTTTTTTGTTATACCTACCCTATATGCTTTCATACGCATTTAGTATAAAGCTACTATTATGACATTATAAACAGGCACTTCAATTTTATTATTTGATGCAATTGAATTCATTAATTGACTATAATTCGCCGTAGTATTGATTTAGTGCCTGAAAAATCTATATGTGGTCATGCCCAATTGAGGTAACATGCACTACGTACTACATAATACCTTAATGTCTTGCTTTAGCAAATATTTTACTTAACACTAGCTGTGCCCGCGGCTTCGCTCGCATGGACTACAGAATTATTGTTCAAGAAATTATAAGGATCAAGTATCTAAGGAGTAAAACAAAAAAGTTTGTTCAAATTCTATCCAGTAGTTTTTGCGTGATGCGCGCACAACGGCTAACCTCAATCATTTTATTTATTAAATATGCATTAAAAATAGAAACATTTGTTATATATTTTTATGATTATTTTTTTATTTGATACACACTAGTACGTAGGATACATATCAAACAGTTTGTATTCTCTCATCATGGCTTACGCACTGAAGGTATTTTCTCAAACTTGTACTCAGAATGAAAGAAGATAAAGAAAATTAAAATTAAAGTACTGTCAAACTATTAACAACTATGTAGCAATCCCGGCGATGCGTTGCCGTGGCTCAGATTTTTTTTATCCGATCGCTATCAAACTTCACTGGATCACTCGCTGGGTTAATATGAAGATTATCTGAAAATTTCATCAAAATCGCTCCAGTCGTTTTGGAGTCCACGGGGAACATACATACAAACATCTAATACAAAAATCTAACAATTTATATATATATATATAATATATCTATATTCACATAAATTGTCATATTATTTAATCCTTAATAATTAAGTAAAATTATTTATGTAGTTAACCATTTACCCATTATTTTCCAAACATGTTTTCTATGATTTCTCCTTTCTGAAAAATGAAAATTATTAAAACTCTTTATTAAATTATAAAGAATATAAAAACACGTATATATTAATTTACAACACCAGTTTTTAAACATGTACTAATTCTCATAATAGATATTGTCTGACTTCGGGCAACATACTTTCTTATAATAAATTGCTATTTTGGTTTATGGTTTGCATTCTTCTTTTTTTTCTATATTAAATAATGTGTGGTGCCGCTTGAATTAGGCCAACCTTGTATCTCAAACCCTAGTTGCTTGCCGTGATACATTGTGACTTTGTTAAAAGATTCTCATTTAATATTATTTCATATGGAAATGACGTACTTTCCGATTTATTTATTATTTTTTCATCTTTATCGCAGTCATAATGTAGCAAGTTTTTATGGTACGAAATAGTCAACAGGCTTGCAATCCATCTGATAATAAGTGGCCACTGCAGCCTATAGCTATGTACAACCAACCTCAAAAGACCACAGACTTTAGGCCAGCCATAATTGGTAGAACCTGGTTAGAACGCCTCATGTTCTGGTGTGTGTGCTAATCGCACCCAATGAACACGTTACCATAGTTTGACATCACAATAACATCATATATGCCATATTTATAAACGTATATGATGTTTGGATTATGTCAAATACATGTCATGTGTTCACTGTGCACCCTTTAAACTGAAACACGGTAATGCGAGTATTGTTGCTTTGTGGCTGAAATAGGTACAGCGGTGATGCTTCCGCGGACGAAATAGGTTCTGCCACCCTTCGAAGCACTTCAATATTGAGAACTTGAACTAATGTGATGTTATGCCAAATAATATTTAAGTTTTATAAATCTAAAAAGGACAGTAAAATGTAAACACTTACTTTTTTATACGCTGACGCAATAGCTGAAGGTATGATCGAAAATAGTGACATAAACTGGTTTATAATCTGTAAAGAATGACAAAAAGTTATCCAAAGGAACAATTTGATTTAACTAAAACCCTTGTAGCTCCAATAAATGTTTGTCGTTACTGATGGTAAGTAATAAAAAACTTCAACAAATCAAAAGCTAATGCGATGAGGTGATCTTAATATAGAATATATTACTATCATTGGTGATGACATACATGAGAGAAGGCTCAATATGAGGCCATGCCTGTCCTAACTACCCAAAATTACGTTTGACTTCATCGGCCAACCCTTAAAAATAACCCTAGATACGCAAATTAAAAAGTGAATACTCACACTGTTATTAGGCGTCATGGTCGGCGTAGAAGTTATAGTCGGTGCTGTCGTTGTACTATTGTCAGCCCCGAAAACGAGTCTCATAAATGTTAGATATATTATAAATACTCTCAACTTTACAGACCCCATTGTAATTACGTAATGTGTTTTTATTTCTCAAAGCATTCTTATATATGTACATTGTACACGTTATTGACAAGCGAGACCAATCATTTTGTTCAGGTGACTCACATAAAAGACGAAAATACAATAACATTTAAATGAGATGTTAAAACTTTTTATCCTATTGAAACTACTTGGTCATATTATGTTTTTCGCAATTATATAAGTAAATTCTATTAGAACGTTAATTTGCTAACTTATTTCAATACATTAATGAATAATTTAATGTATTGCAGTATTCTGGGAGACTAAAAGTATCATTGCAGGTAGTGAAAACACAAGAATGTGTAAAAATTAATAAACATGAGCTAAAAGTGAAGTACAGTGGATTTATAGCGACGTAACACTGAAGTCCGTTGAATTTAACGTATACTTTTAGAGCAGCCATGTGAAACTCAAATTCACTGTTTTTTTTTCTCGCACTGATTATACTGTTAGCCATAAGGGCTCTGAAGCCTCAAACGACTTTCACAGCCTCAACCGGGCTTGGGGGCGAGCGCTTAAGGCCACAAAAGCAATGCAACTAGTTCCGAGGGTGCCAAAGTGGCAAAACCTCGGCTCGGACTGTTGCAGCGATTTCAAATAAGTCGCGATCTAGCTAATTCCCTATCCGTAATTCGATTTAAACTAACTATACATATATACCTGTCTATATCCGCTGGGAGCAGGGGAAGAGACAAGTGTATATGTATTTACTAATCTGTCAAATTTTGACTAACTCGCCAAAAAAAAAAGATGTGCATGTGTGTAATGCTGTGTAATTATTGTATGTTGGTAGCTAGTGAATGCGGTGTCACTGTATCGCGCGAGCGCCGCTTGACCAAGGGCACCATGCCGGAGGATCGGATCTAGGCTTGAGTGGCTGCAGGAGAAGGTGTACGTGGCGGGTGTGCAGGAGCGAAGTTTACCGTCCATCCCCTACGAAGAGAACGGTGGTTTCGAGGGCGTGGATGCAAGCACGCTTGTCGGATAGGCAAAAATTCACTGGCGGGCCTAAAGCATAAAAACCGTGGACTAAGTGGGCCGCAAAACTACTAAGTCTTAACGAATAAAAATGTACTTATATAGGACAAGTATATTTATTAAATTTCTAATAAAAAGGACATTACAACAAAGTTGTCTATTTGTAGCGTGAATTTAACGGCGGAAATAACTTTTAAAACTGCGTCCAATTGTGTGTCCTTCAATCGCGATCTTGCGGGAGATTTGTTTCCTTTCATCAGAAAAAAAAAAATTGTTCACACTTTCAATACTTCCAGATTTATATTTTTTATAGGCAGGATTTTATAGGCAAATTTTCTCATTTCTTGGTATTGAACAGGCAAGTACTTATAAAATTCGAATGTACCAACATTATCAAATTTTTGTTTTAAATGGCTCGTACACTGAATCTCAATCACTTCCATTTGCACGTGAGGCGGTACTTTATCAATATCGATAGCGAAAAGACCATTAAATAATGAAAAATTGTTTTCTTGGGATTTAAAATCCTGAAAACGCTTTCAAATTTTGCGAGAAGGTTTCCCATTTTCTTTGTATACATTTTGTATGATATTGGGACACTTTTTCTTTCCTGATACGCCTTAAAAGTCAGAAAATGTGACACGATTATCCACTGCTAACTGTTTTCCCACAGCATCTTACACTTGAACGCTTTCACATGATCATGCATATCTGTTATAACTTGACGTGGTCCTTACAATTCTTAAAGATCTTGAGATGTACTTCGGATAATAAGCTGATATTTTGTCCCTTCAGTTCCATGAATTTTTAAAATATTTCTTCTTTGTTATCAAAACCGGTCGAGAACCATAGAACACGAAAGCCACTAAACACTAATCACATTCTTAATCACGTAAAAACGTTGAAAACTGTCGTTGATTAATGCTACGTGACCTTATGAAATTTATATATTTTTTAACTGACTTTAAAATGCTTTCAAACTTAATCACTTTTAAGCATAAAGCTTCTTGGTGGATTATACAACAAACATGGTGAAAATCTGGTTTGTCACAACCGGTTTCTCTGATCAATATCTGTAATATTTTAATGAAGCTATTATTTACTCCAGTCATTAAAGGAGCTCTGTCTGTTGCAATGGAACACAGTTTTGACAAATCTAAATTGTACTTTTGCAGTAGTCCGTAAACAGCATTGAAAATATCCTCCCCAGTTGTTGAATCATGCAACGGTACTAATTCCAGTAGTTCTTCATAAACGTTGATATCTCTATCAACAGTACGACGAAAAACAGCGCGTTGCGCCACACCACACACATCTGTACTTTCGTCACAGGCAAAAGAAAATGCAATGAAAGAGCCGTATTTGTAACAAGTTCCTAGAAATTTCTTGCAGATACTGGGACCGGTGTCGACCGAGTCAACAAACAAACTCACAAAGGTTAATTCTTTAATCATAAAGCTTTTTTATCTTTTGTTTAGATTCACTGATGATCAGCAGTTGTACTTAGGCGTAATATGTGCATTGCGCGGCTGTATTTTCTGGTAATAAATATTATTATCACTCTCAAGGACAGGGACAAAGTATTAGTGTCGCGCTTTAATATTTATTGAGGTATTATATAAGTACCTACATAATACTTCAATGTTAATATTAACGCTAATTAATTTTCTTCTTTCTAACAAAATATTGGTAATTCTAAGTGACGCGACAGCTTACATATTTCATTATAACTGCTTAATCTAATACTGTTGCTGCGACTACAAGATGGTGTGTATAAGTAGTCACCAGTTAAGTGTTGATCCGCTGATACAGACATTGATACGGGTTACTTCTATCTTGATCTGCGGATACGGATATGGACCTAAACTTTCGTATTTCGTTTTTTCATAGTAGGCGCGTGCCACCTTACACCGATATTTACCTAACCCTTTACATAAGTGAAATTGTATGTTTAGTGTGACAAAGACCAGGCTAATGTATTCAATTTCGTTGGTGAATTTAATTTTAAATTCAAGTATAATATGTAGTTTAATTTTTTATGCGTGTTTTAGTATAATTTTGTATTTTATACCTATTTTAAGTTACTAACAAATAAAATCAGTTTAAACTTTAAATTATTTCATTGTTACTTTCCAAATATCCGTTTAAAATTCGCGAAAAAAAAACGGATTCGGATACAGATATCCGGCACATCCCTAGTAATAACAAATAAATTGTTTATAAGGTGGAGCCATTCGTAGGTACATTTATTCATTTGGATATTAATGACATTTGCTATTTATCGCTCACAACATCCACACACGTGGGCACGCACGCTCGCATACACACGGCTTGTTGTCTATTGTCTATATATATAAATTGCATGTTTGTATGTACGTATGTTCCCTATGGACTCCAAATCGGATGAAACGATTTTGATTTAATTTTTCATATTAGCCTGGCGGGTGATCCTGCAAAATATGGTAGCGATCGGATAAGAAAAAAAATGTTTCTGTACCAGAGCAACATAAGTATTACATAAAGAAATATTTGCTAGTATTTTCAACCAACGTTCTTTTAAAGTTAATTGGACACACTGTAGGACGAGCAACATTATTATCATTCGAATGAAATGATGCATGCATGCATACAAAATGCAGGTGGCGTCGACACAAAAGGACATTGTGTGTCACACTTCGTCGTTAGAGAGATTTTATGTGCTCGGAGAAAAACCGGCAGACGTAAACTACTATATCCACGAGGTAAACTTTTTTCAAAGCGTCGGCTCTTGGAATGAAATGAAATAAAAAGACGGGGTGGAAGCTGTATTTAAATTTGAAGCAATATATTGTAATCGATTTGGGACTTACCGTTAAAAGATTTATGATTGTATTTCTATACATATTACATATTATAAAACTCCACCTCTCTCTATCTGTCTGTTCTTTTCACGCAAAAACCACTAATCCGATTTAAATGTTTTTTTCTTTTAATTCATAGCTATGTTACCTGACCAGTTTATAACATATACTTTGTAAGATAAAGTAACATACGAAATAAGTAGTGACGATAATGGTGAATCAATTCGGAAAAACCAAGCTTTGTTTGCTCGACGGACAGCAATCTGTATCAACGCGAACGGCACCGCGAGCACAGCTACTTCTTTTTCATAAAATAGGGCCTTCAGTACATTAAAAAAAAGTAAGATATAATATTGGGTATATCTCACTGCATTACGAATTTATCTGTGAATTTGCAGATATTTTTTACTGTTTATTGTTCCAACTGAATACAGTAAAAGTTCCTTATTCTCGGGGTATACTTTCCATAATTATGTCACGAATACAGAAACCATGAATACGAAATGATAATTTGTATGGGAATATAAGAGATTGGTTCTAAGCTATGAAAATAGAATAAAACATATAAAAAGAAATCTGTTTAACGATATATACATGGTAATATTAATTAAAATTTTCTAGATTAAGCAAAGGTGTAAACAATTCAGTATGTTTACTTGTTTTGGATCTTTTAAAAGGCCTTCATTCTCAGTTCAGCTGGGGCATTAACAATTTATATCTAAAAATAAGACTTTTTTCCAAAGAAGGATCAATTTTTATGAAGAACGCTCGCGGTGACACGACAGTGGCATATTATATCAAAAAATGTTACACGTGTAACTCATTGACGCGGCGCGACGGCGACTTTTGTCTAAGAACTAATAGGTTTAGCCGCAGTAAAATATGTTTCTTTATAAGTATTTGACGCCTTCTTCTTTAATTTGTTGGCAAGTCTATTTTTAACCTCTCCGAGGTGTGCGGTCTCACCGGAATAACCGTTGAGCCGCCACACAAAAATAGGATCCCGTCGCAGTGTCACAACTGCCAGCTCTACGGACACTCTTCCCGTAACTGCTGTTTCCGCGCTAGGTGCGTCAAGTGCCTAGACGACCACGCCACGAAGGAGTGCCCTCGCACTCCTGGCACTCCCACCCCGCCCAGCTGCGTTCTCTGTCAGCAAACGGGACATACCGCAAATTATCGCGGTTGTCCCCGCGCCCCGCGCACGAAACGCCCCCAGCCAGTCAGACAGGCCACCTTTCCCAAGGTACCTGTCGCTCGGCCTCATATCCAGCCTCTAATGTCTCTAGAGGCTTTCCCCAGCCTTCCAGGCACCTCACGAGCCCCAGTGGCACCAGCTCCCGCGCCCTTCGCACCCCTCCCACCCGCACTGGCCCCTCCGGCCTCATTAATCAAACCCAAGCCTGTCAAGGCCGTCCCGGTCCCGGCAGCCCCCGCCACCTCAGCCCTCGGTTTCTCGTTGGCTGGCAAGGAGTGGTTCACCCAGCTTCTTCTTGTGCATGAAGTGCAAGAAATCATCGCATTCAACGCGGTGATTAACTCCAATAAGGACTTAGGATTGCTCAACGCAATAACCCAATTCCCGGGCATAGCCGCCACTATTCAACGGCTTGTCCGCGCCTCTCATAGCCAAAATTAAAATGGATCGGATCAAACCTAAGAGTTTGTGCCTCTCCTTTTTTAATGCGCGATCAATTAGACCTCAGCGTGATCTAATTGCCGCCTTCCTCCGAGAGCACCAAATAGACGTGTTTCTAGTCCAAGAAACATTTCTAAAACCCAGCGCTCGCAATCCCCGAATCGCAAACTACAACATTATTAGGAACGACCGGGTCCACGCTAACGGCGGAGGCACCCTCATATACTATAAACGCTCTCTGTACTGCATAGCAATAGAACCTCCCGAACTCTCCAGTATAGAGGTATCTGTTTGCAGACTCGGTATGACTGGTCACTCGTCAATCATAATCGTCTCTGCCTATCACACCCCGAACAAAAGGCTTCTCAGATCAGATCTGGAGGCTCTTTTTGCACTAGGTAATTCAGTTATTATAGCGGGTGACCTCAATTGCGGGAATGTCATCTGGAACAACCCGACTACCTCCCCGAACGGGAGGATTCTGGAGGATCTATCTGCCATTCTCGACTTTGATGTCATCGCTCCTTCAGAGCCCACTCACTTTCAGGACAATTGTCGTCCATCTGTTTTAGATATAGCACTTTTAAAAAATGTCTCTCTCAATATAAGACTCGTACAAGTCGTACATGAGTTAGACTCCGACCACCGACCCGTAGTTCTCCACCTAGGTCAACCTTCTGACCAGCATCCCTCCTCCGTCAAGGTGGTGGACTATGCGAAGCTAAACAGATACCTCTTGCACAATCCCTCATCCTCCAGTTTGGATAGGGTCCCAGACGAGTTGAAATCGACAGCCGATGCCGATCTGGCGATCGATTCCCTGGTCAGCCATCTCCAAAACGCCGTCAGTAAGGCCTCGAAAGAGGTGCAAGCGGCGAATGAACGCCGCTTTATACTTCCTGCCGACGTGAGAGCGCTGATCACGGAAAAGAACGCCGCGACTCGAGCACACGATTCATACCCGACTGCGGACAATCGTAGGCGGTTAAACTCACTTCGGAAAACGGTAAAAAGCCGCATTTCCGAAATCCGTAATGCCAGATGGGGGGCCCTACTCGAGGGTATCTAACCATCCCATCTGGCTTTCTGGAAATTAGCACGCACAATTAAATGTGACGATACAGTCCCCATGCCCCCCTTAGATCAAGGCCCCGGCAAACCTCCCGCTTTCGATAGCGCTGAAAAAGCAGAATGCCTTGCCGAGAGCCTTGAAAATCAATGCTCTCCGAACTGCGTTAACATCGATTCCGAGTTCGTAAGCTCGATAGAATCGGCGGTAACAAATTCTCTCGCGGTCCCCCCGACAGATGATTTGGACTCGGTAACGCCTGAGGAAGTTATGTCAACCATTAAAGGCCTTAAGCCTAGAAAATCACCTGGTCCCGACGGTATCAGGAACGAAGTACTCAAACTTCTTCCTGATCACCTCATAGCTCTTTTGGTCTGCATCTTCAATGTAGCCATAGCCCACTGCCATTTTCCAGCCGTCTGGAAAAAGGCCATAGTAATAGGTATTCACAAGCCCGGCAAAAAAGCGTCGCTTCCCGACAGCTATCGCCCTATCAGTCTCCTTAACACGTTAGGAAAAGTCTATGAGCGGCTCCTTCTGAACCGGCTCCAGTCAGTAGTCACAGACAAAAATCTTTTACCACCTGAGCAGTTTGGTTTTCGTGCCAAACACTCTTGTACCCACCAAGTGCACCGCCTCACGGAGCACATTCTTCAAAATTTCAACCGCGACCCAAAACCTCGTCCTACACTTGCGGTCTTCTTCGACGTCGCCAAGGCCTTCGATAAGGTCTGGCACGCTGGTTTAGTCCACAAGCTTTTGGAACTTCAAATCCCGGATAGATTAGTTAAAATCATACACGCGTACCTCTCTGACCGGACCTTCTGCTACCGAGTAGAGGGTGCTCTCTCTGAGCCTCATCCCATACGCTCAGGTGTTCCCCAGGGTTCCATTCAGCGCCCTCTCTATTCAACTTATATATCAGTGACCTCCCTCGCCTCCCCGAGGTAGAGGTAGGTTCCTACGCTGATGACACAGTCCTGTTTAGTTCCTCGTGGAACAGACAAACCCTCAGGCTACGAGTCCAAAAAGCCGTAGATAAGCTAGGCGAATGGTTCCGTAGATGGCGCATAGGAATTAACCCCGATAAGAGTAGCGCTATCCTCTTTCATCCCACTCAAAGATTAGTTAAAATTCCCGCTATCAAACTATTTAAAGTGGCTATCCCGTGGGCCAACCAGATCAAATATCTGGGTGTCACACTGGATAAACACCTAAATTTCAAGGCACATATCGATAGAGTGCGAAGGAAAGCCGGTATGGTCTCAAGCCGCCTGCACCCTCTCGTGTGCTCGAAGAGCAAAATGTCCCTCAGACATAAGCTCACGCTCTACAAGACTTGTATCAGACCGATCCTAACTTATAGTTCCCCAGTCTTTGCTCACATAAGTAAATTCACCCTCAATAAGTTACAAATAGTTCAGAACCGCCTACTCAGAAGGGCGGTCGGTGCCCCTTGGTTCGCTCGGAACGTAGATCTCCATAAAGATATGGAAATACCTTCGATCGAATCATTTATAAAGTCCCTATCAAATAATTATTTTGAAAAAGCGTCGAACCATTCGAACCAGCTAGTAGTGGCAGCCGCATCTCATAACCCGAATCCAGACATCCGAATGTCTAACAAATATAGACGCCCGCGCGACATTTTATCTGACCCCGATGATAAAATCACGGAAGCGAACGCGATTTTCCCGCCCGTATCTAATAACCAAGCGTGTTTGCGCCCACGCCCGCGTAATCACCGCTCGCTCCGCAGGGGGCGGGCGGCAAACTTCGCTCCCGCACACATATCTCGACCGCCTTCTCCTGCAGCGACTTGAGCCTAGGTCCGTTCCCCCGCTAGGGAGCCCTCAAGCCAGCTGCTCGCGCGACACAGTGACACTGCAATCACTAGCTACCGACATACATTCACTACACTGCATGAACACACATGCACCACACTCAGGTACATAGGTCTTGTAAGGGCCTTTTTTTTTTCTTTTTTTTTGTGGTTAGTTAGCCTCAGAAAATTTTTCAGATCACTAAATACATGTACGCGTGTCTCTTCCTCCCTCCCAGGAGGCAAGAGACATGCATACATGTATAGTTAGTTAGCTCGAATTCGCGTAGGAATTTAGCTAGGTCGCGTATATTGCAAATACGGCAACAGCTCAAGCCGAGGTTCGGCCACTTTGGCACCCTTGCGCATGTTGCCCAAAATTTCTCGGCTGAGTGCCTTAAGCGCTCGCCAACAAGTCCGGTGAAACTGTTAAGGCCCCCGGGCCAACAGCATAGTCAGTTCGAAAAAAAAAAAAAAAAAAAAAAAAAATCTTTAATTTGTTTGGTAAGCAGTAGATAATATTATGCATCATTAGTTTTGTATCCGCGAATAAAGAAATTCTCGGTCGCGAATGCAGGAAGTAGTCGATTTTCCAATTTATTTAAAACCATGTATAATAGAAAAATAATTATTCCACAAATCACTCACGATATATTACATGCATAATATGTACAAACCATTTAAAAAAATGAAACGAATTGCAAAAATCATTCATTGTGTAAATAGGTAAAGAAAATGTAGATATATTTTCAAGTAGGAAATAATAAAGGAATAAGACTTATTAACGAAACTAGAACGTTCGATGAGGTTAGAATTTTAATTTCATTCTGTTTTGACGATATTGAAGTGATACACTTTTTAAGACATTGTGTAAAATTTTGGTCGATAAGTTGAAAGGTTGGTGCTTCCGCTGAAATAAGGACATGAGTGCCTGTTGACCTTTTAACTCAAAGTTATAGGTACTGCTTTTGGTTTTTTATAAGGTTTAACACAACCCTGGTACTCAGTATTTAATCACATGAACTATGAGTTTTCTCTCTATACTTGAAATAGTATTGCATACTAGAAATAAATGAAACTGCGTCTTAAAACAAATATTTAATTAAATTTCAGTATACATTACTACTAGACCCTCATACAACATGTTATAGGGTATTAAGCACGACTTTCCACTTTTATTATGCAATAAAGCCAAGCTTTTTATTTAAATTAATGTTCTTTCATCCTTTCGAATATATAGACAAAGTTGTATTTACAAACGTACTCGTATATATAGGTTTTTGTAAAAATAACCCAATTAGACATGATTTTTAGGTTTCTTATCAATAGTTCCGATAATTCCGTTCCTATCGAGAAAACACTGACACGTCTACACCTTTTTCTCAAATGTGTACGACTAGATAATAACTTTAAGACGTTGCGTCCTTTTTAGGGTTCCGAAGTCAAAAGGAACCTTTATAGTTTCCGTATGTCCGTCTGGTTGTGCGCGGCTTAGCTCAGAGATTCATAATACTAGAAAGCTGGGATTTAGTATGTAGTAGTATGTACATAATAATCACTCTGATAAAGTGGTAAAATAAAATATTTAATAAAAAATTGTTTAGGCTACTTTCTCTATACGTAAAGTAGGAATGTTTTTTTTTTGTCTATCAAAAATATGGTGGGGTTGTGAAAACCATTTTTCGATTCAGGGATACGTTTTCGAATTATTTAAAGTTCTAATTTTTGTTAGAGTCAAGTATCACCCACCTCTGCCAGCATATTATTAATTAAACTATAAAATATATAACTATTAAATATTAAAATTAAACTTATCACAACTTTACAAGTTAACGAGTATCATCAACTTATATCAACTTATAAAATATATTATTTACCCATATTACTTACAATTCGATATAAAGGCAACAATTAATTACATTGTACGGACATTTTATGTTCCACTGTTTTTTTTAATTTTCTTAAATTGTTTAGATATTCTTGAAAAAAAATAAGAAGAAATTAATCTTGCAAATTTAGTGAGTGGAATTTTCTTATGCTTCCAACTTTACCGTATCTAATATTATTCATAGATATCAACTCTTTTAAATAAATAAATGACAAAATACATCATAAATCACATAAAATTTCACATATCTATATTTTATGAAGATAGTTTTTTTTTTGTTTCGGCTGATTACGATGATAATTTTCTATGTTATATAATGTATTAATTTGAAAGCATATGTCTTACTCAATGTATATTTCGATATGTTATCTTTCCTATCAGAGTCTTTATATGTATATTTTTTACATGATTTCGATTATTGTTTATAAGTTGTGGTTAAAATGATATGAAGGAATGACACGCATAAGCATATGGTGTGGGTTGTACAGCCGCGAAGATGTTTGCAATTATGAAAAGATGTATTATATAGTCAATTTTTTTAAATATAACAATCCTCCAAAATATATTAATACTTTTTAAACGTCTAAACATAAGCGCCAAGGTTTCGACTAATTGCTTACGCAGCATTAAACGTTTGTTCATTTGGAATACCGTGTGTCTTTCTTTTTCAAATTATCTTTAAAAATTAGTAAATTATTGTAATCAATTAAGCTCTCCTTTATTGATGTCAACTCATTTAGTGTTTTTTATACAATCGCAATTAATCTTTTAATAAGTTTTTTATAAGTTGTTCACAACTGATGCACAATTTTTCAGCGTGGCAAAAACTCTAAACCTATGAAATAATTTGCTTAGTGAAATCAAGTAAATATTAATACTTTGAATCGTTTTATTGGTATTAAAATTATTGAAAATTATAACTTCCATATTTCAATAAAATTCGTAAAGGCAATGACAATGTTAGGTTTCCAAAGAATGTTTTTTTTTTTGTAATAGACAAGCAAACGTTTCTACAACTACAAAGTTTGTTTACAACCTCAAGTTGTCGCAAGCCTGTTTTACAATATAATTTGGGCTCATCGTGATTGGATATCTATTATAATGTAATTATACCTATATAAATGTACTTGCAATAAAAAACAAAATATATACAATGAAACCTGGATAAGTGGGATCTGAAGGGGCCTATATTTTTTATCACTCATAGAGGCTTTTCATTTACCCAGTTACACAAATAGGCAGGTTAACAAGACAGTTGTCTTATTTATAGAGCGTCCCACTATGAGCCACGATCATAATTCAATAATAACTTTAATTTATCAGCGACTGTTAAAGAAATACACTTTCGTTTCGGCATTTTATGCACTTTTATTCACTAGCTTATCGCAAAAACTCTTAGATAGTACTATGGCGCCCTTGAACTTGTTGCCCTGGTTTTGCGGCTGAGTTCCTTCAGCGCTAGCCCCCAAGCCCGGTGAAGCTGTGCAAGCTTTCTGAGGCTTTAAGACCCTTAAGGCAACAGTATATTCAGATCGAAAAAAAAACATCGAAACCATCACCAAACAACCATCAATTTGTTGTCCTTTAATTAGTTAATCTCTTAGATATGATAGTATTTGATTGCAAATAACAGCCTTATAATATTGGTATAACATTATCGTTAGTTTGTGTTAGGAGTTTTATTATTTTTACCTGAAAAACGAACTTTTACTATATTATTGGAGTTTACAGCACTCTCGGATAGTGGAAAAATAGAATTATCAGTCGCTTCGAGCAAAACTGAAACGGAATGGCTTTTAATGTTTATTTTTTAGCTAACGTTGAGATGAAAACTGAAGCCTGTATATTCGGCTTTCAGTTATTTTTTTCATTTTAGTCTATTATTTAGATTTAAATGTGACTAAATACTAGAAAACTTTCAAAATATCTCTGTTCTTATAACGAAATATGTACTAAAAATCCTATTCCATTTCATTCTTGTCGTATAAATAATAAATGTTACTAGTATATTATTCGTTCTTCAAACAACAATAACGTCTTAGATTAAAGATTAGTCTACGACTATAAAAAATCGGCAACCTTAAACTACGCCGCAAGCGGCGTACTCGAATCGGTGTCATTCCAACAACTCTATCGCGTTGACAAGCCACGTATTTTGTTAAATAATCCAAAGAAAATTTCACTATGCGTTTTGAAAGTATGTAAAAAAACCAGTACTACAATAAATAAGAAAGACACGGGGATCATATACCTACCGTCAGTAAGTATAATGTATAAACAACGTAAAATAACATGAACCACAAAATATTAAATGACGGGCATACCTATATGAACTGATTATTATATTTTGAGCATTTTTTTAATAATTATTAAACGTTAATTATTTCATTATATTAGTCAATGCTTGTGACTTCTCTCACGTGGAAATTTGGATCATTTTGGATCATTTTTTCTAAAAAGTTTATGTTATTAATTTTCGTTGTAATTTTAAATGTCCCTTTTTATTTTATCGAATTCAGTTCGATTAATCTTTCTTTTCAAATATTATTAATTCACACACTGACATGTATAAATATATATCAAATAATTTTGGTATTTTATTAGGAATGAAAAGGAAATTGTTTATGTTAATAATTAGGTTTTTTTATATTACAACAACCTACACATACAATATATTGATATATTTTCCATTCATTTTTTGTTCGTCATTTATGTATTTTTAATTTAATTAGTGTTTTCTAAGAAATAATTTTTCTTCCCATTAATCGGGTAACGTTTAGAAGTTCTGTTGTGGACTTTGTCACTCACAGAAGCATCATTTCAATCAGTCAAATCACGCTATGATATTAACTTGCCGCATTCTAGGAGCTATTGTTTTTAGGTAGGGCGATATCTAGTTGAAGCACAGCGGAAACCAATGACTAATCTAATAATAAATAAATAACTAACTGGATGAGCAGAATTGCGATTACTTTAAAAAGGAATAAAAAATATCGTGATACATAAGCAAACACCTACTTGTATGAAGCATGAGATTAAATGATTCAATCTATTATTCAGATGGGTAATTTGCATGTATATTATATACACATACATTTTTATTTCTCAAAAAATATAGACTTTTTACAGCTTGCACAAGGTAACAAGGTGAAATACCTTGTTGTTTAACGTTCGAATTAACTCGTGCAGATTGAATTTCGAACAATAATGTTGCCATTTAATTTTTAATGTTTGCCGTCCTCCTACTTGCATTTTTTATTATTGTCCTCCATTTTTGTGATATAAGAAAAGTCTTCGCAAGTATTATATTATAATAAAACGCTATAGAATCTGTATATAAATACGTGAAGTGAAAACTTTGAAAGTACTCCCTGTTTAGAATTCCGAGTCTCCCAGATGTAATAGAGATGATACTGTCAATGTTATCCCTGGAGTTTAGGTCGCTGCGAATATCCAAACCTAGGATATTGAGGCTGTCACGCATTGCTAGTGAGACGTTCTGAATAGTGGGGAGGGGGGGAGCAAGGGATATTTTTTCGTAGAAAACGCGCACTCTGGAGTTTTATTGGCATTGATGCAACCAAGTTACTTGCTCCCCATATAGATTCGACGATACGTTATAAGTTCAATGGATACGTTATAAGTTCAATGACAAGTTCCTCCTGTCTCTTTTCTGTTTCTCCCCGTTCACATAGAGGCTTAATAACTTCTTGATCTTCAATATGTTTATTTTTCGAATTACAACCCATAACAATTGCAGTTTTTTCATGCTAAGCGCCATAGAAATGACTAACTGACAACGGAGCTCATTTAACAGAGACATGGTTAAGGAAACCTACTCAATTTAAATAGGGAAACGCGGTAGGAGTATTCCGGTAAAGCGGGATGTTGCTTCCGGATTCCGAGTGGCGTCTCGCCCAGTGCGAATTAAGCTTTCATATGTTTACACCATTATAACTTTGTTGTGGACACCAATCAATTATGATTTTTATGGTTACCAAAGTAATTGTTTTGGTAAAGATCAGATAGGATCTTCATTACTTAATACATAATTTTAATTTGACCGGCTTAGAAAAACATGTGGCTTAATAATAATGATATCTGTTTCATTTTTCAAATGAAGCTTTTTCTAATTTTACTTGAAATATTTCATAATCTGACTTCATTCTATAATTTTTAAGTCCTCTCATAATAGTGGCGCAAAATTAATATTTTCAGGAGGTTAATCGATCCTATAAAGAGTTAAATCGCTATTTAAATTTTCTTTAAAGTAACTCGATGGGAAAAATCGCGTCGCTTACGGGCCAACCGAAGCGTTCTTTTTGTTTTGTAAGTTTTTTTTTCGTAAGTATTTGCATTTACATGTGTGTTTGTGTATGATAATAGTAAATTATCGAGTATGTTGAATAATACAAATAATATAATATAAATAATAAAAATACTTCAATTATTAAACAAACACCCTCAATTCAGTATTTAAAATCTTACTATTTTAATAATCTGAACGTAAAATAAATGGTACTACAACACGAAAATTAATGTGGCAACATTATTTTGAAGTATAATATTAATGATTGTCAAATTACTGCTTGAGAATAAAAATATAAAAATGAACTATAGCTGTGGCTCACGGTTTCGTTCCGGAGTTCCTATTGCAATACAGAACCTTCGTGGGTGCGCTCACAACAACTCAAAGTTTCATCGCAATCACATGAGTGGCTTAGGTACGCATAGGAGACAAACAAATACTCTTTAATTTTTACATATATTGGTAACTAGCGATGTCCAGGGGCTAGGCACGCGTTTGTTACTACGCATTAGTTATTAACATCACATAATTTTATATTTACTCATATCATTGACAATTCATAT
The DNA here is from genome assembly GCA_947532125.1 of Saturnia pavonia. Classification (NCBI taxonomy): domain Eukaryota; kingdom Metazoa; phylum Arthropoda; class Insecta; order Lepidoptera; family Saturniidae; genus Saturnia; species Saturnia pavonia. The sequence goes on along the minus strand of OX383900.1, from coordinate 10,814,864 downwards.
AGCATATCAATTGAGGAATGACATGTATTTCCCTGCGTTCAATTTTCATGAAAATCGGTCGAAAATTATTATTATTATATTCTACGATTTCTAAATGTATTATTGACGATTCTTATAGCTTATCAATAATTATGGAATGACATATACTTTCCACGTACAAAATTTCATTAAAATCGGGTAAGAAATAATACAAAAAAAAAACATTTTATCACTTCACGTGTATAAAATTTCATGAAAATTAGCTGACAATTTTTTTTACGATGCTTTTATGTAGGTATTATTGACGATTCTTATAGCTTGACAATTATGGAATGACGTATGCTTACCGTCTACAAAATTTGATCAGAATAGGTGGATAATTATATTTCAGTGCACGTTAAGACTCACAGGTTAATAATACCGTGGATTTAAATGGCTCATCCCATAACGAGCTTGGATGCATACACTGGAGCTTCTATTTATATAGTCCTAATACAATTGGAGCGCTTTCTGGGTGTTCTGGGAGATTCCACTCGCCTTATCCTTTCACGTAGAAAATTAAATGTCTCACGGTAATATCCGAGAGCCCGACTCTTGTTTTGGCAGTTGATTTGCTGCCATTTTATCTGTCCTTCGCAACTGTAAGTTAAACATTAGATGTTTGTTTTAGATAATTTATATTTAGTAATTGAACTTGAAGCGTCATATCCGTTTATTAGGTAGGTAGTTAAACGAAATGTAATTTGAAGCAATTATGACTCAGTGATAGCGTGTACGACTTCGTGTCGATTGACGTGAGTTCGAATCCCTGCAATGAGCCTGAGCTTTCGGTGAAGGAAAACATAGCATGGTGGAAGGGCTTTTTCTAATGCCCACCTGGCTAGCTACCACCCTGAAGTTGAAAATCTGTCGCCAAGCACCAATAGGTGTGTTCCGGCAGATGCACTTGAGAGCCAGTCTTCCGCTAGGTTTAGCCTGTCATCATCTTGGGCCACATCGTCACTTAACATCAGGTGAGACTGTGGTCACTACGCCAACCTAAAACCAATAAAATAAATAAAATATGAAAATTACATATAAAGTATGAAAATAATAATAAAATTGTTTTACTGGACTAATAACATTATTCGAATATAAGTAATAAGTTTCATATGAATAGCTTTGGCATATTATATATCACTCCAATACTGGATTTGTACACAGGCATTGGACTACGACGGTCAACTACAATTTGTTAATTGATTTTATTGAAAATATAATAAACAATTTCAATCTTTTTTTCAATTCCGAGAATCGCATTCGAATCGCAGTTAATCAAATTGATAGAACCAATTTAAAAAAGATGTATAAAACATAACTTTCGAACTCATTAACCGAAAGATAAAAACAATGATAAAACGCATTGAAAAGCTTGTCATTCTAAACGAGAAGAGCGGACCTTGTTTGTTATAGCTCAGTCGTTGATCTGGTACGTTCCATTTAAAATGAATCCCATTCCATTAAACAGCTCCAATTTATCAACTGTTCGTCTATCAAATGAAATGTCTATAATCGTTAAATTTATTTTTTCGTATGATACTATTTGATCGAAAATAAAATATTTTATGAAGTTATAAGGTACCTGGGTCGAATATGGCCACCTTATTGGTTTGAGATCAATTTTTCATAGTATATTTTATTTCGTAGTATATTTATCTAGGTAACATTTTATAAGTATAAATTAGGCATACATAGAATAAAACTTATATAATAATTTTTTAAAGTGGGGAAATTGGGCTTCTTTCCGATAATGTAATTAAATATGGTCATTACTTGGCCATATTAACTATATGAATTAAAGCAATGGGTAATTTATATGTCTAAGCAGATTTGCAATTTTTAAATAAAATAAGCTTCTAGAATCTGAAACAATGCAAGCATTTGCCAAGCTAGGCGACGGATTCTTTACAGCAGATTCATTTACATACAATTCGAACAATAAAAATAAATGAAAATTAAATAAAAAGTTAATTAAATAACAAAATGAATCATAAGGAAAATACGGCCACTTGATAGTCATATTTTCAACCGCCTGTTTATGATTTAAAATTTACTATAACTAAAGAAATTTAAAAAAAAAAACAAGATAACTTGCATGGATATGTCATCTAGGGTTATTATTACCTAAAATGCAGTTAATATTTTACAGTACAACCTAATTATAATATGAGATAATCATAAGAACGCACTACCTACATTTTTTTTTTTTTAGCAACGCAACGTTTCCTTGAGATTGATATTGACGGTTTAGTGATGGAGCTGCTCGGAAAGCAAGTATATTGGTCCATCACGCATACATACACCATGTAATAAATACACTTACTATTGTCACAGCACTACTTTTTCTTGTGGAAGGGGTATGGCATTATTTTTCTGCTGGCCATATTCGACTCAGGCACCTTATTAAAAGAACTTGAATCATTATCATAATTCGTAATCAAAAACACGATCTAAAAGAGATATCGATATACTTGTATTATGCATTAGAGTAAATAGATACTGTAATATCGGATAAGGTTTTATTCCTTTTCACTTCCTTGCTCACCTCGCCGGGAGATGATGCACTGCGGATGCTGCATTTGCATAAAAGCGGCCATTATCCACGGCTCCAAGCAAATAAAAAATCAATAGCTCTTCCCACATATGGATGTATTCACACCCTAACTATAAAAAGTTTCAATACGTACTATTTCGTGATTACTATATACAATATATAGTGTGATCTTTACTATACATATAGTAAATATAATATAAATTACTATTAACGTCCTAATAATTGTTAACTTTATCAATAATAATAAAATGAAGCAAATTTAATGTGATATTTCTTAAACATAGCTTGAAGCAATGATGGTTCAGTGTTAGCGTTTTTGACCACGGCGTCGATTGACGTACTCGTTTTGACCACTGCGTCGATTGACGTACTCGTAAGTTCGAATCTTACAGGTTCGAACACGTTTAAGATCCGTTTTGGTACTACAATCCACTTATTTCGACGGTAGTTAGATTATTCTTAATCGTAAAATACCCTCTCTGCTAATACTAGATTATTTATATAATCGTGGGCTTATTTTACGTTTTGTTAAATTTGATATAATTTTTTAGTATAGGTAATATGGTACATAAGGCAGTGATATCAAATGTCTTCAAGAGATTAATGAAATAATAAATCACAGTTGTATGTAACATTCAATATTATCGAATAAGAGAAGCAAGATGAATAATAAAGATAATAAATAATAAGAAAATAATTTTACTTGAAATATTTCATAATCTGACTTCATTCTATAATTTTTAAGTCCTCTCATAATAGTGGCGCAAAATTAATATTTTCAGGAGGTTAATCGATCCTATAAAGAGTTAAATCGCTATTTAAATTTTCTTTAAAGTAACTCGATGGGAAAAATCGCGTCGCTTACGGGCCAACCGAAGCGTTCTTTTTGTTTTGTAAGTTTTTTTTTTCGTAAGTATTTGCATTTACATGTGTGTTTGTGTATGATAATAGTAAATTATCGAGTATGTTGAATAATACAAATAATATAATATAAATAATAAAAATACTTCAATTATTAAACAAACACCCTCAATTCAGTATTTAAAATCTTACTATTTTAATAATCTGAACGTAAAATAAATGGTACTACAACACGAAAATTAATGTGGCAACATTATTTTGAAGTATAATATTAATGATTGTCAAATTACTGCTTGAGAATAAAAATATAAAAATGAACTATAGCTGTGGCTCACGGTTTCGTTCCGGAGTTCCTATTGCAATACAGAACCTTCGTGGGTGCGCTCACAACAACTCAAAGTTTCATCGCAATCACATGAGTGGCTTAGGTACGCATAGGAGACAAACAAATACTCTTTAATTTTTACATATATTGGTAACTAGCGATGTCCAGGGGCTAGGCACGCGTTTGTTACTACGCATTAGTTATTAACATCACATAATTTTATATTTACTCATATCATTGACAATTCATATAGCATATCAATTGAGGAATGACATGTATTTCCCTGCGTTCAATTTTCATGAAAATCGGTCGAAAATTATTATTATTATATTCTACGATTTCTAAATGTATTATTGACGATTCTTATAGCTTATCAATAATTATGGAATGACATATACTTTCCACGTACAAAATTTCATTAAAATCGGGTAAGAAATAATACAAAAAAAAAACATTTTATCACTTCACGTGTATAAAATTTCATGAAAATTAGCTGACAATTTTTTTTACGATGCTTTTATGTAGGTATTATTGACGATTCTTATAGCTTGACAATTATGGAATGACGTATGCTTACCGTCTACAAAATTTGATCAGAATAGGTGGATAATTATATTTCAGTGCACGTTAAGACTCACAGGTTAATAATACCGTGGATTTAAATGGCTCATCCCATAACGAGCTTGGATGCATACACTGGAGCTTCTATTTATATAGTCCTAATACAATTGGAGCGCTTTCTGGGTGTTCTGGGAGATTCCACTCGCCTTATCCTTTCACGTAGAAAATTAAATGTCTCACGGTAATATCCGAGAGCCCGACTCTTGTTTTGGCAGTTGATTTGCTGCCATTTTATCTGTCCTTCGCAACTGTAAGTTAAACATTAGATGTTTGTTTTAGATAATTTATATTTAGTAATTGAACTTGAAGCGTCATATCCGTTTATTAGGTAGGTAGTTAAACGAAATGTAATTTGAAGCAATTATGACTCAGTGATAGCGTGTACGACTTCGTGTCGATTGACGTGAGTTCGAATCCCTGCAATGAGCCTGAGCTTTCGGTGAAGGAAAACATAGCATGGTGGAAGGGCTTTTTCTAATGCCCACCTGGCTAGCTACCACCCTGAAGTTGAAAATCTGTCGCCAAGCACCAATAGGTGTGTTCCGGCAGATGCACTTGAGAGCCAGTCTTCCGCTAGGTTTAGCCTGTCATCATCTTGGGCCACATCGTCACTTAACATCAGGTGAGACTGTGGTCACTACGCCAACCTAAAACCAATAAAATAAATAAAATATGAAAATTACATATAAAGTATGAAAATAATAATAAAATTGTTTTACTGGACTAATAACATTATTCGAATATAAGTAATAAGTTTCATATGAATAGCTTTGGCATATTATATATCACTCCAATACTGGATTTGTACACAGGCATTGGACTACGACGGTCAACTACAATTTGTTAATTGATTTTATTGAAAATATAATAAACAATTTCAATCTTTTTTTCAATTCCGAGAATCGCATTCGAATCGCAGTTAATCAAATTGATAGAACCAATTTAAAAAAGATGTATAAAACATAACTTTCGAACTCATTAACCGAAAGATAAAAACAATGATAAAACGCATTGAAAAGCTTGTCATTCTAAACGAGAAGAGCGGACCTTGTTTGTTATAGCTCAGTCGTTGATCTGGTACGTTCCATTTAAAATGAATCCCATTCCATTAAACAGCTCCAATTTATCAACTGTTCGTCTATCAAATGAAATGTCTATAATCGTTAAATTTATTTTTTCGTATGATACTATTTGATCGAAAATAAAATATTTTATGAAGTTATAAGGTACCTGGGTCGAATATGGCCACCTTATTGGTTTGAGATCAATTTTTCATAGTATATTTTATTTCGTAGTATATTTATCTAGGTAACATTTTATAAGTATAAATTAGGCATACATAGAATAAAACTTATATAATAATTTTTTAAAGTGGGGAAATTGGGCTTCTTTCCGATAATGTAATTAAATATGGTCATTACTTGGCCATATTAACTATATGAATTAAAGCAATGGGTAATTTATATGTCTAAGCAGATTTGCAATTTTTAAATAAAATAAGCTTCTAGAATCTGAAACAATGCAAGCATTTGCCAAGCTAGGCGACGGATTCTTTACAGCAGATTCATTTACATACAATTCGAACAATAAAAATAAATGAAAATTAAATAAAAAGTTAATTAAATAACAAAATGAATCATAAGGAAAATACGGCCACTTGATAGTCATATTTTCAACCGCCTGTTTATGATTTAAAATTTACTATAACTAAAGAAATTTAAAAAAAAAAACAAGATAACTTGCATGGATATGTCATCTAGGGTTATTATTACCTAAAATGCAGTTAATATTTTACAGTACAACCTAATTATAATATGAGATAATCATAAGAACGCACTACCTACATTTTTTTTTTTTTAGCAACGCAACGTTTCCTTGAGATTGATATTGACGGTTTAGTGATGGAGCTGCTCGGAAAGCAAGTATATTGGTCCATCACGCATACATACACCATGTAATAAATACACTTACTATTGTCACAGCACTACTTTTTCTTGTGGAAGGGGTATGGCATTATTTTTCTGCTGGCCATATTCGACTCAGGCACCTTATTAAAAGAACTTGAATCATTATCATAATTCGTAATCAAAAACACGATCTAAAAGAGATATCGATATACTTGTATTATGCATTAGAGTAAATAGATACTGTAATATCGGATAAGGTTTTATTCCTTTTCACTTCCTTGCTCACCTCGCCGGGAGATGATGCACTGCGGATGCTGCATTTGCATAAAAGCGGCCATTATCCACGGCTCCAAGCAAATAAAAAATCAATAGCTCTTCCCACATATGGATGTATTCACACCCTAACTATAAAAAGTTTCAATACGTACTATTTCGTGATTACTATATACAATATATAGTGTGATCTTTACTATACATATAGTAAATATAATATAAATTACTATTAACGTCCTAATAATTGTTAACTTTATCAATAATAATAAAATGAAGCAAATTTAATGTGATATTTCTTAAACATAGCTTGAAGCAATGATGGTTCAGTGTTAGCGTTTTTGACCACGGCGTCGATTGACGTACTCGTTTTGACCACTGCGTCGATTGACGTACTCGTAAGTTCGAATCTTACAGGTTCGAACACGTTTAAGATCCGTTTTGGTACTACAATCCACTTATTTCGACGGTAGTTAGATTATTCTTAATCGTAAAATACCCTCTCTGCTAATACTAGATTATTTATATAATCGTGGGCTTATTTTACGTTTTGTTAAATTTGATATAATTTTTTAGTATAGGTAATATGGTACATAAGGCAGTGATATCAAATGTCTTCAAGAGATTAATGAAATAATAAATCACAGTTGTATGTAACATTCAATATTATCGAATAAGAGAAGCAAGATGAATAATAACGAACAGTAACTACTTACATACTGATAATAGAGAAATATGCAAATTACATTCAAATAACCTAAGTGTTGCAGCCGCGTAATTTAAATCCATCATGCATTAAAGTAGGTAGTTGTAATTATATTTTTTTCCAGTGGTATTAATTATATATTTTTAGTTTTACGATTTGTCGTTGCCATTCGGACACTTGCGTCGGAGTCACATCGAAGCACTATCGCGTCCGCACGGTGCAAAATTAGCTCGTTTTGAATATTCCACCACAGCCACACGCTCCAGGATCGACTACTGTTGAGCCAGTGCACTCGTACGTAAAGGTGCATATACACATCAAGACTTTGTCGGCGCCGACCAACAAGCACCACAGAACGAAGAATCGGTGAATTGGCATGATATTTTAAACATAGTTTCGCTGGATATTATCGTATTGTTGTAATTCGCCTTTTAGCTTTGCATCACAGGTCGTTCTCATTTCACGTGGGAACGACCACTAAGTACATTGTGTATTGTATTGTGTTTATGAAAATTCAATTTTAGTAGTCTCTTCTTGAATCTTAAAGTTTATTACTTACAAAGTACCAGTAAGTAATTAAATATAGAAATATTTCATTTATATCATAATAACAAGTTATGATGAAAGGGAAATTCAATTTAGAGAGTTGACAAAAGCTTCAACAATTTTGACAGTAGGTTTCTTTTGTGACGTAACGTAAGGATTCTTTGAAGAAAAACATGTTTAAGGGAATAAAAAGGAGAATTTTTTTTTAATGCTCTCCTCGGGCTTAAAACTTAGATTATCAGATTATAGTGTGTGTTCATTGAAAAAACACATTTGTATACAGAAACAGTATATCAAGTCAGAAGCCATTAGGTAGTACAAACTAGTGTGTATCTAAAATACATAGAATAATATACTTAAAAAGTAAATAACTTGAAATGATTAGAATATGACAAAAATCATATATACAGGGTGGAAAAATAAATGGGTTACTGTTGTCATTCAAACTACATATACATAAAAAAGTTTCATTTCGATACGACAATTAGAAGTAGGTTAAAATTGACTTCTAAGATTTTATTACATTGTTTGTTAGTTAGCTACAAGTGAAGCTAATATAAGCGTGTTAATAAAAGAAAAGAATTATATATGAAGTATAATTATCAGCTGAATTGTTTTTACATTATTAAGGATAATTTACATTATTATTGCTTTGGACGTTTCTTTTTTAGACGAGATACTATGACAAAATTTAATAAATATGTAGAACGTTTAAATTTCACACTTCTCGATAAGCTTTTGTTTTTTTTAACAGTTGTAATGTCTGGATATGTACAAAAGTAACAATTAAATGACCATGAAGATCTCCAGATCTTTCGCCTCTGGACGTTTTTATGTACCACGTAAAAAATTAACTTACAAAAAGTTCTATGAGACTATAGAAGAGTTAAGGATTGAAGTTCAAGATGTTATGATGAACATTCATCCCAACACATTACTGAAGGTTACAACATGGTGAATATCTGAAAAGTATACTCTACAAGAAAATGGATCTCATTTTGAGCTAGCTAATTGTCAGTTAATTTATTAAATTGTTGTATGTAAATAATAATTTTAAATAATATCTTCTTTCAGTAATAACTTGCATATTCAATGAAAATGTATCTAGATAAATGTGTGTAGGGTGGAGTGAATTGTCAGCGTCCGGCAATGTCGACCGACCTGTGGTACAGGTGGTGTAGCACAGTTAATATCGTCGACAGTTTACAATCTCTCACCAGTGGTTCCAAGAAGCTGTCCTGCATGCAGCGGCCACACCCTGGTAAACCTCGTCGGCTCGTGGGCTAAAACTGGTAGAGGGGCTCGGAGTCCATTTTCCGAGTTGCGGTTATCCCCCGCAATTGGTGCTCAAAGTCTACCCCGGCTTTTAAGCAGCCCACCTCTGGTGGCGAGGTAGCAGGGCATGAGTGTGAATGCCATAAGGTTGCTATAGGGATTTCATTATAGCTAACCAGAACACTGCATGCGCTCCTCCTCCGATAGTAGCGGTCTCCGTTCCATTGGGTCAAGGAGGAAACGGACGAGAGGGTGCATCTGTATTTTTCTGCGCGCCCACTTATGCAGCTTATATTAAGCGTATATGACTAGGCTCGTTTTTACAGAATGGAGGAGTCATGTACAGTCGAAGGTCTACGATTTTGAAAATGAAAGGAGGCGACAACTAGACCTGAAGCGAGACCATTTAAAAGCAAACCGCCTCCTGAAATAACCTATAATTTTGTCAACGGTGTCCTGACGTGCGCGTGTGGCCGCACGTTCTCCCACAAAATAGGTTATGTGAGCCACCCAAGGGCGAAACATCTAGCCCAAAGAACGAGCTAGTCGCCGTAGCCGAAATCGGCTAGGAAAGGATGATGATGATGATGATGATCTAGGTATCCTTCATGTTAGTTCGATATGTACGAATTGTTAAATTTCATGGTCTTCTTGATTTATGGGATTTTATCTTTATAATAGACTCTATCGTTTGTCATAATAACATAGTGAATGACGGTTTTTTGCATTTTCAGTTCGGTCGATTCCCGGAACAGGTAAACTTAAAAAAAAAACAAAAATTTGCTGTCTTCAGTGTTTAATGTACTTTTCCTCCATGCCCCATTAGTTATTTCCACCCTGTATATGTAAACACGCAACATAAAGCTTAACCTTAGGTATTCAACGAACTGTGGTACCAGCATTTATATAAAATTAATCAGTTATAAGGTCGGGCCGGGCAGCACCTGTTTCCGGCCGCGGATGTGGCACTAGCTCAGCGATCCCGAACCTGACAGACGCGATGCTACATTTAATTCTTTATATGCGGGCCATGAAATATAAACTTATGAAAAACTTTATTTAACAGTGTTATTTAAAGTTACGCTTTAACAATATTTTCGGAACTGGATAACATATGTAACCTGAAGGCTGCTATGAGTTTTTGATCTGTCATGTGGTAATTTTTAAAGTGAAATTTTATTTTATCGCCCCAAACATTTTCGTTTATCTATCGAATGTCACATTACATTACATTGTCGCAAATAAAATTCAATTTTATGCCGTCCAGTCTAGGATTATAATCGTAATTTCGGAACATTGTATGTGTTTATGTGTGTTATTAAAGAATGTATGTCACATGTCTTCGATAATTTGTATTTTTTGCCCGAAAAAATGTTTCACTTGCATTGTGGTTTCATAACACCATACAATATTTTTTATTGTGTTATGTTATGTACTCATGTTATTTGTCCCTATATTATGTAATTTCGGCGGTATTTTGCGTGATATAGTTTGGTTACTATGTTCAAGTGAAATGAATTATAAATAATAACTAGAAGCATGTATCTCCTTGGACAGCTTTGACCAGAGAGCGTTCTTATTTGTATTTTTGTGGCGTTACATGAACTCTGAAGAATAGAAGAATATTCTATCCCCGTGACATAATTCTGACCCCGTGACACGTTGCCCATTAAATAATAATAACAAAATACACAAGAAAAACAACACAAAACGATTTTCTACGTGCTGGAATCTAATACGATTATTGTGTTAAATATTCTGCAAATTATATGGACCAAAAAATCATATATGTATACATATACCAAATTACCAACTACATACTATATTGATCGCTTGCAGCAATAATCCTGTTATATTGAAGTAATTCACAGGAACAAATAATAGTCATTAGTCATTAGCTATACAACAATTACATCAACTATACAACCTTTGAACCTGAAAATAGGTAACTAACAAGAAATATTACTTAATTTAGCTAATTCACAGTTTTTCATAAACGGATTTTTACAGACAATGTAAGCAAGACTAAGATTCCATGCCAAAATCTACATTATAGGGGAGAGTGGTGTAATCGCGGACGCGGGGTAATCCCGGATACCACGGTTTCAGTACCTTAGAGAAAAAAATTGTTTTTTTTTTTTACTTGGAATTGTAGGTTAATGTATACGTAGTGTCAGGCAATAAGTCAGCTGCTCAGGTTCTGCATTTTATTCAAGGTAAATATTATTTAATATTTTCATCCTTTTGCATGTAATTTTTGTCATGTATATATTCGTTAAATTCTCGCTACACATAAATGATATAATTATAATTTATTTATTTATTTATTTATTTATACGATGTGTTAAGTAGAATTTAAGAAAAAATTTCTGACACAAATACTTCTTTTTATTTATTTCTAACCTCAAAAAAATATTAAGTTTTTATTTTTTAACGTTGTGGGGCAATGGCGGACTAATTGAGTGGGGTAATCTCGGACGTTCGCAATTGCCCCACATCGATAATCATAATGTAAAATTTTTAATTTTAATTTTGCTTTTTTCCAGATGGCTCGAAAATATAAAAAAATAAATAAACAAACTCAAAATGAGTATTATTGTATTTTTTGTGCGGGAAAATATGAAGAACCATCCACTGAAGAATGGATAATGTTCTATGGATGCAATTTATGGGCACAAGAAGAATGCAGTGATGGTGAAAGCACAAGCAAAGGGTTCCTCTGTGATTTATGTAGAGATTAATTCAAATGTATTCTTTATTAATTATTTATTATTAACTTATCTATTAACAAATGACTTATATACGTACTGTTCAAGATGATTTTACATATTTAAAAAATTTAATTTCTTATGTTGAAAATAAGTTGAAACTATTTATTTATCTTAAATTATTCTACTCGTTACTACTAAACTTAATATGCACTGTCCGGGATTACCCCACGGATTTTAGAGGATCACGAAAATAACACTTTTCTTTTTTTGACAAAAAAATTACTTAATTTTCAAATTTAATTAAATATTATGATTAAAAGTAATAAATAAAACCTTTATCTTTGTTATTAATCAATAAATTAACAGAGTTTTTATTTAGTATTTTTAATATTTACTTTTTTCCTTTTCCTTTCCGTAATTACCCCACTCTCCCAATACTTATTAAAAATAAATAGCACGAGACTGTAATAATATGTTGATGGTGGTACATCATCTTTTTTTTAAATTGATATTCTTATGTCTACATTTATTCGATACAAAAATCAATCATAAAGTTCAGTCAAAAAATACTGTTTTCAAATGTTATTAAGATTCTGTAACCATGTAGGTTTTTTAGTTGCGTGTTTCGTAGCCTACTAGACTACGCTGCTGCGGTTACTAACGGTTGCCACCGACTATTAACTTAATTCTAATTTTTGCTTTAGTTAACGCTTACATTGTTTGAGTGAATCGCTCCACAATTTATTTTAACAGGAATTGAACATTTTTATTCGATCAAAACATCTCAACTTTCTGTAGTTAATGAATTTCAATGTATTTGTGCATATATATTTTTTGTTATAGCGTATTTCATCGAATTTGAATATAAACAAAATATGTTTTTAATAATGGAATCTTCAAAAATGATTTTAATAAAAAGTTAATAATAATATGCAATTTCAACGATATTTATAGGTAAGTACTAATATTAAAAATAAATAAATTTTGTAGGAGGTAGTCTCTAGTACTACTGTTCCGATTTTAAAAGATCTTTCGGTAATTGAAAGCTATCTATCTCTGAGTGCTAGATTATATTTTACTTTTATTTTAATTAAGGCATACTAAATCGTGGGCGTAAATTACCTAGATGTTTTTCCCACTACAAAATATAGATTCGTTTGTCTTTTCACTTCTAGAAGAACAGTTTCTTGTTTATTACTCTCATTTTTCTACTATGATCCCTCTTCAAAATATTGAATATGTTTTTTTTAGTAAATTATGCATCAATATGTTTTTATATTTACACATATTATGTAATAATTATGATGACATCTAATTTGTTTATGATATTACTGAATCCAGTTGTTGAATAAATTACATTAAACAAAAAATGTTAAACTAACCGTTTAGGTACTGAACGTATTACAACTAAACAAAGTACATTACAATACCTTGTTTCAGCATACAAGAAAATTACAAAGCTTTGAAAAGAAAATAAAAGTCGGTATATTCTGGCACTGCGTTTGTAAGCAAGGCCCATTTCTTGGCTTATTATGTTACTATTTTCGATCACATCATCACTTATTAATAAGGTAAAATTGTGGCCAAGCGATACCTTAGAAACAAAAATAATTTAGCAGTAAAATCTGATATTATTTCATTTCAAAACTCTTGAATATTACTTACAATATCTTAATAATTAATTGATGAGGCTCAGACATAATTAAGTAGGATTTTGCTCTCGATTCTACTCAACTTACTTAGAAATATTATTATAAAGTAACTGGTTGACGGTCTTCAATTTAAAACCAATTAAAATTTAATATTAAAAATGATAGCTTTCTCATAGATATTTTATTTTTAATACGAATCCTCTTGTCTATTAATTCGCAGCAACTAGATTTTAATTGTCGCTTTTCGGTATTACCCAGTGTCTATACGTTAACCAATAACCTATATAATTTTGTTATGAACTGTTATAATACAGTCTGTCAGTTTTTATCATTCCCTATATGCTTAGAACGTGATACAAGTTTCGTTTTTTTTTTGAGACGGAAACTCAGTTAAAATCTACAACTGACCGAGAGCAGATGGCGCAGCTTTTTTTAATTTTCTAATCCTTTCGTATAAATATAGGATAAAACATTATTTTTGTAATATATACACAGTCTAGCGATGAACTGCAAGCAGAAGATGTAGCGGCCAAGGTGAGTGGTTTGCTTCATAATTATGATTTGATGAAAACACCTATATTAGAAGGTAAGCCAGGCCAAATCGTTTATTCTTATATTATCATCTTTCTAAAGTCATATTAAAAAATCTTCAAGATAATATTTTGCATTCGCACTTTTTCTAATAATTCTATTTTATTATTGACTCGGTAATAATTTACATATTTATAGAATTGATAGCTTTCCTTTGTAAAATTAAACTGATTTAGTCCAAAAACTGTTTTGGATCATTTTACCGTCAACGTATAAACGTTATGTAGTACCTATATTCTATAGTTAAACTACACCAAACAAACCTTACACAAAGCCACAGCGACTCGAGTTGTATACTTTTCGCGATTTTATTTTTAAATTGTAGCACGGCAAATTGTGGGAACTGTTAGTGATGTTTTTTTTATAAGTTTAGCGTTATATCCTCACTCTCACTTGATGGTAAGTGACGGAACTGGCTCTCAAGTGCAGCTGTCGGAATAACCTATAGGTATTTGGCGACTGATTTACGGCTTGAGGTAGCTAGCTAGGCGAGCATTAGAAAATTCCCCACCACTATGTCATGGTTTCATGACGATGTTTTCATTCACCGAAAGCTTAGTTTCATTGTAGTGATTCGAAGTCACGTGTGGTCCGTACCACGCTAGTACTGAATAATCATTACTTTTAAGCACTAAACAGTAATCACAGTAAAATCCAAACAGTGACAACCGCCGAGAGATCTCCAATACACCATTAGACGAGTAAATTTAACTTGGATATGTACCAGCTGATTCTGAAACACGAAGTGCATTAGCAAATAACTATGAGGCGCTATTCACCATACGCATGGTAGTCACGACCTAGTCCTACCATACTTACACCCTCCTGCAAATTCGTTCATACAGGTGTTGTTGAGGTTGGCTCGAGTGTCTCAAATCTTAAGATGTTATTTGATCCCCTTTCAGAAATCTCTCACAAATCAATCAAAACAATGATATTAACAAACCTACCTACTGTTTACTCGACTTTAAGCAGCATCAGAAGAGTAGAATGTTTTTTTTTTTAATTTATTTTATTGTTATACGATATCATTTTTTAAATATAACCCCACCTGAAAGCGGTCGAGCAACGTTAAGTGCTTTACACTGCTCGGCGTAGCTCGGCGGTGACACCGTATGACATGGAACATGTTTGCGGTTGGTCAGCGACCGCACGCGCTCTGCACACGCCTCTTCTATGTAGGCTCTATTGTACGATAATAACTGGCATCATGATACTGGCAATCTGATATTATTCAATTCCAATTAGTGAGAGGTAACAGGAGAAACATTAATTCTAGGTTTTATTAATTAAGTAGAACTAAAACAATATACACAAATAGAAGAAGCTAAGACAAAAATGACAACATAATAATAGAGCCAGCGCCACCTTATTTTATATTTAATAGATTAAATATAATTCACATTGATTAACTCGAACTGTCTTGAATCTTTACACAACATAGCATTTCTAAAGAAATTCTTTTATCCCAAAATTCACACGAGAATGATAATTGATAAAAAAATTAATTAGGGCACGCGTTACTATTTTCACTCATTTGTTTTAATACATACGTATATAAATACATTCATGTTAAATACTTTTCATTTTAATAACAAACACAGTAGTGTACTAAATAGTTATACAGTCAGTACATAAGTAAAAGACGCTGACGTTGTATTTTTACTAGTATTTTATGACTATAATTGGCGATAACCACCTGGTGTATATAGTAAAAAGAGGTTACATGTAAAACCATTATAAAAACAATATTCATTCTGTAGTAAACTTCTTAACAATCAGTGGTATTTAATTTTTTTAAACCCTCGGCAACGCCCTCTTTACTTAACTAATTAAAATTATGTGTTTTTCGGTGATTCTGTGTGCACCCCTAGAATACTTTAATTTACTCCCCTGATAATTTATATATAAGACTATGCTACAATCAAAGCGTGGCCGGGTTTAGCTATTAACGTATAATTGTTTGTTTATGAAAAACAGAAATTAATAAGCACTAACTAATACAGTTCCTTTTTTAAACATAAAAAATTGTTACACTTGTGATTCTGTTTCTGATTGATGTGTTTCTGACTGAAATATATAAAGTGAAATAATTTTAATGTAGTAAATAGTATGTGGTAATATCTGTGCAAATGTGTCTAAAATCTCTGTTAAACCATTGAACTCATTATACGTTCTTCACATTCTCACGTCGGGTGAGTTAAATCCGCAATTGGTTCTACAGCGTGATTGTGAAAATTTTACTTATTCTATTCCTTGGATAATTATAGGGAACATTAAACAATACTCTTGCTAGAATACTTACACAATTTCTAATACATATATTATGTATTTTTTTTACCCTATTTATAAGCAAAATATTTGCTCACATCAAGAGTGTTTATTGGTCAGAGACAAGTGATTGTCACGCAGAGCACGATAGACAGGTGCGGTGCGTTGTGACCATTAGCTACATACTCGTATTGCTATTTATATGAAAACCTAATTATAGCTCCCGAAGTGCCACTCACTCACTCACTTACTTCACTATTAGGACAGGAAAAGCTTTAAATAGCACTCACGCTTCAAAACATTCGGAACAGTAATTTTGTTGTGTAATTCTAGAATAAGTTTTGAACTAAGCAAAAACAATATCTTTGGCAATGAAAGTATATATTATTAAAGCACATACAAAATCAGTAATTTGTTAAGAAATTGTTTATAAAGAAATAGACAAGTTTAATATTAAAAAAAACTTTTTCTGGACATTTCATTTTGTGTTAACTTTAAAAAAATAGATTAAACAATATAATAAACTTTCATTGTGATCTTGTCCAGTATATATAAGAAGGACTCCACGAAGCAAAAAAATTATAGGTCAATTATTTAAATTAAGTTATCATTTGTGAAAACGGGGATTGGAAAAAAATACTTAGTAAACAACCGTATAACTTTTTGAAATATAGATATAATTGTTTTTTTCAACGGCTCTTTATTCTTTCAAGTGTTCAGTAAATAGTTAGTATTTTTAAATTGATATTAAATACTATAAAAAAAAATGTTTTATGTATTATACTGTTCTCAGCGGTAGTGCGCCCAATGCCGTAATGGCCGCGGGTAACCACATTTTCGGCGTTAAATAAAAATGATAAATAATGGAAATAACAGTTCCGGGAATTGGACTTTTTTATTGAAAATTTCCTCGTCTTTAAGAATCCTTTTCAAAATATCTTTAATATTAATAGTTTTTGAGTTATTGACGAAAAACTAAATGCGATTCTTTTTATCTTCATTTATTAATAACAATTTCCATGTTTCTAAATATCTCTCCGAATCGAATGAGCTATCGCTTATATTTTTAGGAGCTTTGTCTCGAACTAACAACATTCTGAACTTGTTGACCTGACTTAGGGAACCCTTATAGTTCCGCCACGTCCGTTCTGTCTGTCTGTCTGCGGCTTAGCTCAGAATTTCTTAGTACTAGAAAGCTGTAATTTGAAAGAAAAAAAAATACCTCTCCTACACGTAAATTTAAGATATTTTTTTTTTCTCATCTATCGTGGATGTCGTTGAATTGGTCGTTCAAAAATATTTCAGATGTGAGAAAACTGTTTTTCGATTCAGGGATCCGTTTGAGAAATATTAAACTTTAAAGTGCTAATTATGGTTAGAGTCAAATGTCGCCCCCCCCCCCTTCCAGCAAAATTATTTTTCGGATGTAAAAAAAAAAAAACAATTTTAGTAGTACATGTAAGGAAATGAAAAGAAAAATTATGACAGCTAAGTCGGCTTTACAAGTTAACGGGTAATAGTCTACCAACTTATAAAATGTACTTGGCGAAGTAAATAAAAAGGAAATTTTCGTACAAATTTCATTGAACATTACTTAAAGCCCCTTTTTTAAGTCTGCCTTTTTTGAAGTTTGATCCGACACGCACTTGGCCGGTTTTAATGTAAAAATTTTCGTTACTATCCATATTCGATTCTGCAAATAATTTATTCAAAAAGTTAATATAACATATGACTTAATATTTAAATAAATGTGAAAACATCATTTAAAACTTCATATAGACAAACTTAAACACCTAAGGAACTTGCGGAAATCACAGCAGTTTACGTAACGAAGCGCATCGGGTTCTCTACTCGTTAAGCAGTCAACTAAACTTAAAGTTGCACATAAGCAGAGTTTTACTTAATTAAATTCTAAGTCTGTCGAATTAAACAATCTCAATATCAGCATCGCTACCTTTAAAGCTGATTGACACAATATTTTTAAACTCTCCAAAATTTTTTCTACATTCCCATATTCCATTGTTTCTAATTAATTTCCTGACGTATTCTTTCTCTAAGATAAAAAATTTGCCAAGTGCGTGTCGGGTTACGCACAGTGTAGGGTTCCGTCACATTATGCAGACTTCAGGATGATAAACCGGTGTATCATCGTTCGCTCTGAGTGAATTATGGAGACTGCGTCGTGGCTCTATTTTAGGTTCGCTTTATTCGTCTCTTTTTGAATATTAATCAAATAGCCATCCCCAATTCGTTTATCCTGCGATCGGCCACCGGTGAATTGCAGATGAGGTTTTTCTGACTAGGTTTAAACATTTTATAGTTTTATCTAGCGATTATAAAATAGTTTATGTTAATTTAACATATTGACCTATTTTAAACCTGTCGGTAAAATAGAATAATTTATTCCTAGAATTCCTATTCCTAAATTATTAATTTAAATTATTAACATCCTATTCCTAATTTGTAGAATAAGTTATAATTAGAACATATTCAACCATATCTCGATTTATGATCTAGACACGTACCAGAAAAAATGGCAATATCGATTACTTTGATACAAACACATACAATTTGATTGGAACTATTCCAGGTTAAAGAGAATATAGTATATTATTCCTTTTATTTCCTATAAAATGCATACATAATAATAAAAGTACAAAATAATGTAATAATAACCAGAAATTGGAAATAATACATATAAATTAATTATAAAACAAACCATAGAGAATATGTACACATATTTATTAGCCTGCTTCCTTGTCTTCAATACTTCAACATAATAAAAAGCAGTTAAAGTGAAGTGCTTTAATGTATAAAGAGCGGCCTCATAGTATAAAAATATAGGTGCATTAATAAATATAGCGTTATAATTTTAATAGTGATATATTATTATAGTATTATTTAAAGTACATATTCCAATATTATGGAAAATTACAAGTCATAAATGGTGAACCACGTGATAAATTATTCGGTTCCGTACAGTAGACGTTGCCCTGCCTTTTCTTACAGCGATTTCGGTTTTTTTTTACTTTATGTCAATATAAATATTGCGAATTAAAGTCACTTATGTCTATAATATATAATTAGATTTGTTAATGACTACAACGCCATCTATCAGATCCTCGCGTAGCTATGAACCATCTTCTTGACAAAACAAATATATTGTGTGACAATGACCTCAATAGGCCAAGTTGTTTAGAAGTTACACGATGACTAACAGATGCACATAAGATTTTTATATATACATATAGATAAGCTTAAGTGTGAAATAAATATGTGAAATATAAAAGCAATATGAAATGCCTAGTTACAACTAATTTTAATACAAATGCAACTGAAAACGATTACATATTTACTTATTTGAGAAAAATGCTTTGAAATTAAATGTATTATATAAAATATGTTTTATATTATGAATATTATATCAACAATAGGATTTACAAAAAAAATACCTATACATTGAAAAATATAAAGATGTTAGTATGGAAGGATTTATAGAAACTTGAAAAACGTTACTCATTAAAAATGTTTAGAAAAGTTAATTTATCTGGAAGCCTTAGGCTTCTCTGGGGAAATTAACGGCATTGTGTGTATGTAAGGAAGGACTTCAGAAAACTTTAGAATGTGACTTCGAACTGTCTCATTCTGATGAATGAAGTCATTCAAAATATTAACTGGTGTATTTTTATTACATTTCTTATCAGTACCTATTTATTTGTTTCTTTTCTTGAATACCTATTTTTTTAGAAGAGAATATATATAATTATATACTATGATGTGAAATACATCCAGTTGCCAAAAATAATAATATTCACATGTATAACGAACTCTGTACATATCACAATATTAGGAGGATAAGGTCTTTTGCCGAGGGATGTCATCGCCCTAATCACCACACCAGCCCACGACAAACTGGCGATTTCAAATTTTGAGAAGTATTAGGATAAGGGAAAAAGAAGATTCGACTTAATTTTTTGAACGCTGCCTAATCTAACTGGATTCTCTATGTGTTTGTCTCTATTTTAAATTTGCGCGACAGAGGCTGTAAGGTTTCTAGGTATAGGAATAGGATAATAAATAATGTAATCAAACAAACAACAAGGGTTATATTAAAGGATTAGTTCGTTGAATGTGGATAGGACACATATACAGAAGAATTGATTGGATAACTCTGGAGTGAAGAACTATTTAAAACGTAGAGGGGAACATCTTGCTAGATAGAGCGACGACCTTCGCCAGATGGTTCAAATGGTGCGACAAACTGTTGGTTTGAATTCTAACTGGTTTGAAACTGATGATGGAGACAGGAGGTGGATAGTCGAAAACGTTAGTAAATAATAGTAAACCCCTCGAGTTTGGGCTCATATGATTTGTTTTGACAAGCCCAGTACATTGGGCTTAGTAGCGAGGGTCTGGTGAAGGAGCCAGAAGGTGGGTAGTGGAACTCTTCAGTGGTTACTAGCAAACCCTTCGAATTTAGTCTCATATGATTCGTTTTAACAAGTGAAATAGATTTGCCTTGGTAACGAGATGTTATTATTAGACTAAAAAGTTGTATAATTTTAGTGTATAGTTTAAGCGTGTTTTTTTAG
Source organism: Saturnia pavonia (assembly GCA_947532125.1). Lineage (NCBI taxonomy): Eukaryota > Metazoa > Arthropoda > Insecta > Lepidoptera > Saturniidae > Saturnia > Saturnia pavonia. Next base: position 10,793,964 of record OX383900.1, on the reverse strand, counting down.
TTTTTTAAACTAATTAAACTTATCAATACAAAACACGTAGCTATGCCCATTAATTTGTTATTGAAAGTCAAATAATGTAGAAAATTAAACGTAGAAAACTTGGTATCCTATAATTGAATATAACTCTGCCAACTTTGATACTTCAGCCGTAACTACAATGTTATATATACATGTACAATGCCTCGTAAACACATCGAAAATGTTTGAATAACATAAAGCCATCCTAAGCTTGAATAAAGTTTTAAAGAAATTGTTATATTCTACTTGTATGCTGCTTGCGCTGAAGGTAGATAACTCGACTTGCAAATGTGAAAAGTTTTAAATATGTCTCACTGAGTAAACATAGGAATGTATATGAGTTATTTGTTTTTATTATGCATTCCAATAAGACATGGAATAATGTTCAGAATGGATAGAGTTCATGGGTATTTTTTGTTATCATCTTCGCTTATCTTTGTATTAGACACGTGGTTTGACAAATTCATTTAATACAGTACCTGCAGCTGTCCTGTATCCTAACAGTATTTACGAGTACTTCGTTATAGCTTTATCGTTTAGTCCACTACCAATACACAATCTGGAAGTCGGCAACCTTTAAAAATATTCTTTTAAATACTTTACATGTCTAAAATAATACCTTTTTCTAAATTCATTTGAAAGTATATACGGTACCTATAACGAAAAAAACCTTTTTTTTGTCTATCTATATGTTTGTTCTTGCTAATCTCCGAAACGGTTGGACCGATTTTGAGGGAATATTCACTGGCTGATAGCTGATGTTATAAGGAACAACTTTTATTTAAAAAAAATTGGGTTCCGCACAAATACAACAATATGCCTTTATAGTAGTCTAAGCGAGCGGAGCCGCGGGCACAGCTAGTTGTATAATAATATGTACATAGTGAAAATAAGAGAGCACAAAGTATTTTATGACTTCAAAGAACTCTGTTTCCTTTGAGATTAGCTTCAAGAACTTATAGTTTAGGACTTTCGTGTAGGTACAAAGTGTAAATAATTGTCCTAGTACAGGGTGATGCTAGTAGGCTAATTAATATAATGCGGTAGAAATTAATTTTAAATTAATTTCCTAGACACTATCCGGTTAGAAAATACCAACAAATGATGTTTTGCGGACTAACGGATAATTTAGTCTGTCCACGAGCGAGCGGCAAAAGGGGGCAGTTATTGTATGATGATTACACAAAGGCGGGCAGTACGGCTGCGTTATATGAATAAATATGACAAATAAGAAATAATGGAATAATGTGTACTCATCAAGGCCGAAGGAAGCAAATTAATATGCAGCGGGAGATGGCGCTTAGAGCGCGTGGGCGACGAGCGTAACGTAGGTCACGTGGCTACCCCGTGTTGCATGCAACACCATATTTTGCCGCCATCTATAGGCCACTGGTGGTAGCGGTTTCGAATAGTTACGCGATATAACTTGAACCACACATAGGGTACTGTGTGCGTTATTAATTAGTTAATAACAATCTTTCTAGATGGCACAAGTTATAGCAGTTAATTACTTTCTATAATTATCAACGCGGCCAACCAGGCTTCTTGCTACATTTCGAGTCGATTTCGATATATTATGTTCATAGGAATATATGTATTTAAAATAAATATATTCTTACGATAATTTATTAACCAACACATTTACGCTTTTTCAGAATATAAAATGAAATTACTCCAAAGCGCTTTTCCCGCGGCTTCGCTCGCGTCATAATTGAGCTATATCCCATTTTTTTGTACTTTCTATCTGAATTGCTAAATATCAATATTCATAGATCTATCTTCAAAAATGACGAATTTTCATTCGAATTTTCGTCCCCCTTTTCAACACCGTCGGGGATGAATTTCCAGAAATCATTTCTTAGTGCTCACCTACAGTGTAAAAGGAACCTGCATGCATATTTTCACGGTCCTAGCTTAGTTCTATCCTCCAGTAATTTGGGCTGTGCGTTGATCGATCAGTCACTCAATTAGTCAGCCAATCGGTTTCTTACTTTATATATATCCATATCCAATATGTGTAATACACGTATTTCTGTTAACATACAACTAGGGTCATGACCGATGATCTGACCATATTTCATCGACCATTTGGCCATGGTTCAATGCGCATCCGATAAGGGATTCCGATAGTCGCTATGACGATGCCTCCTATTGAAATATGGTAACTTCATATCCACTTTATAAAATGTGTACCTACATAATATATTAAATAATCAATGCATATTACCTCAAACCGTATTGAGTCCATCGTGGCCTTTTTGAAGTAGCACTGAATCGTAATGACTACGGTAGAGTACAGGATTGACTTATTTCGATCGGATTATCCACATTTTTTATGTAATTTATTATTGTTTAGAAGAGTAGGAAGGTAATTTATCTAGGCTGGACGACTATATGAATTACATATTTATATATATATATATATACTAAATACATGGATTTATTCCGATAAAATAGACGATATGTGAAAGGAACTATGGGTATGTTTACATAGAAAATACATTTAGTTATCTTGGGTGATTCTGTCGTCTGGAACTTGAAACTTGAAAGCAAGATTCGACTTAAGGGCACAGTAAAGTAGTTAACTCTATTAGATTAATAATAAACACAAATATATTATTTTAATATAAAAACAATTAAAAATTCGGTTGTTTACTAATAGGACTGATTCGTCTATACATATAATAAAACTCAACGTCTTTATCTGTATGTCCGTTTATTTTCTTTTCACGTGAAAATCACTTATCCAATTTACATATATTTCATTTCATAGCTATGTGATCTGGATAGGTTATAGGACATATTTTGTAAGATAAAACAATATACGAAATAAGCAGTTACGATAATGGTGAATCAATTCGGGAAAAAGAAACATTTAGGGCGCTTAAATGGCTTACGCTGACCGTACGAGGTATATCAAATTAATGTACTACATAATTGTAGATCTTAGAAAAATCTACAAAAAAGTCAGCAATAGCGTATCACCAACAATAAGCATTTTTGTCTTCCCGTCTTATGAGCGGGTGCAGCACGATTCGCGCGTGCGCTCGACCGATGGCATTCTATAGTTCACGCGAGCGGAGCCGCGGGCACAGCTAGTTATCGATAAATGAGCTAGTTTTTAATACCGTAGGTACATACATTTTAATACATAATGTTTGTAAATTGGTTTCATGCATATGAAATTATATTGCACGATTCCCTAGAGATTTGCACGGAATAGAAACAATTTTGTAAAAGGGTATTTGCATTGAAAGTTTTATTTAAACGAACTATGTATGTGTATTTGTTTTAAAAGTACAAATACTACACTTATAGTTAGTCGTTTATTTGTAAATTATCTGTGTAAGTAAAGCGAGACTCGTTGTCTGAATAGTTAAGTTATGGGTTTAGTTTGAAGTATATTTTTTGAACGCTTTGGGTTGTGTAGCTGTTGACTACATTCTATATTGATGTAAAGTGGCTTGAAATAGTGACACGTTAAGTCTAGAAGGAACCGACTCTCAAGCTCTGCATGATTAAACTTACGTGCTTATCGACATATTTCAATTTGATTCTTTTTGAAGTGAAACTTCTTATGGGACTTCCAAGCGTTAAACGTTAAATGTTAAACGTTTAACGCACATTAACGGTCTCTTCTCTTTGTGTGAGCCAGAGCGAGAGAGTAAATGTCCACCGACATATATTGCACACTGTTTAAATAAAATAGAAAATGCCTTTTAAAATGAAGTTTCACTTCTATCGTGTGTGGATATTTTTCTCAGATTATAGGATTCGAACACAACGGCGCAATATTCAAATACGATACCAAATAAACTGCTCTTTTCAAAATGCAGATAATGGCAGATATCTTGTAATGAATGTGATCTATTTTAATAGTCTACACATCTATTGATATGGAAAAAGAAACAGTGTGAATACAATTACATCTTTACAAACACTAGCTTTATAATAGCACTAGCTTAACATACTTTATTCAATTTTAGATATCAATAACGACATAAAATAATATAATTCTCAAGTTAAGATAATTAATTACCTTTCAATATCCAGCAATTTGATTAATTTCTTTATTATACCTAAATATTATAAACTGGCTGCGCCTCATGGTTTCACTATGCTGCACTATGCTGGTACACGATGCTTCCGATTATCGTACTTGCCTACAGCTTTCCAGCTTGCTTGACGTTCATGATTATTGCTCCTTAGAATCGTAACGTTAATTTATATAGCCTATAATCTTTATCTATAAACAAGCCATTACAAAAAAAAAATCTTTTATTAGACCGGTTCTTCCAGTGATTACTTTCCACATACACAAACTTACAAAATTCGCACTCTTTAAAATATTAAAAGAAGTATAGAATATTAATATGAATATTATATAGTATATAAATGTATATAAGAACAATGTATAATCAATAATCGTATATAGATTTCTCACCGTCGATGAGTTTAAAGGTCCAAGCGATCACTGGTCAGCGGTCACATCGTATCAGTGGAGTGTAGATGCCGAAGGGGTCACCTCTCCCACAAGGGACACTTCCCGCCACATCAGTTTCGTTTCATTGCACACAGTGCGCCCATTATTCATGAACCTCTGGTATCGCTATTGTGTATTTACACATTGTTAATAGATAGTATTACGAGTAGATAGCAGTGGTTGTACTCGTATTTCATTTTAAATAGACTGACAACTGGCGTAGGCCGATTACGTCTTAAGTAGTTAAATTTCATAACACAAACTTTACCTTTCACCTTTTAGACTTTCAAGGTTCAATTAATTTCCTATATTCCTACTATTATATAAGAAAAAACTGATATAACGTAAAATTGCATAACCATCCTAAGTTTGAAAATTTTGTTTATATGAATCAATACTATATTCAACTGTATCTATGTTAAGATATACGAAATGAATTCCTAATAGATTTATAATACTTTTAATAACATATGCCTACTATAATAGATTTTTGTATTGAAACTTCTTATGCGACTTCCAACGCGTCAAACGTTAAACGTTTAACGCACATTATCGGTCTCTCCTCTCTGTGTGAGCCAGAGCGAGAGAGCAAATGTCGGTGTGTATGTATACGACACACTGATTAAATAAAATATAAAATATTTTTTTTAAATGAAGTGAATCGCACACACACCTTTTTATAATAACATCACTTCTTCTTCACTTCATTTATGACTGAAATCTTAACTACTCCAAAACCTTAACTAGGGATAAATTATTTTCTCTCGTGATCTTGTGACGGAGATATAATTCTAAACTTTAGATCCACATACACACAAGTCCCTTGAACTACGTTTATTATATTCAGGAGTAATTCATAAAAATAAAATTAAAAGTAAAAATAAAATTTGGTCTAAGAGTTTGAACTAAAAAAACAGCACCTGCCTTCTAAAAACTGTACGAGAATGAGTAGAGTCAACAGAGAAACAGATTCGAATGTGATTGAATATTTTAGTTTAATTTTATATCATTACTACCTGGCCCAGCAGATTTTGTTTTGCACTTTCCGGTAGTTATTGGCTCGAATACATCGCCACCTATGAAATCCTAACATAGCTATGAACCATCGTCTCTATAAAATAAATACTATTATATGAATATGAGCTCAGTCAGTCAAGTCGTTCAGAAGTTGTAGATTCACTAACACACGCAAACAAGATTTTTATGTATAAGAAGTTTGATATGTTGACAGGCGTCGTGGTTATAGTAGTAAGTCCTACTAATAAGCAGAGAGGTCGCCTATTCGATACCTGTACATAAATAATTTATGTTTGGTGTGCACAATTGTCAGCTGTGTGTGTGGGTGTTAATTTGCTCTAATTACCAGCTGTTTACTTAGCATAATACAAACATTGCTTAGTTTATAATTAGATGTGCGTAAATTGCGTTCTCATATAAAAATACCTATATGTAGGAAGACAATAAATAAAAACCATATTGTACCCAATACTTCAAATACGTGGCGCCAATCGTAAACAAATCAAAATATATATATTACTAAAACATTTATTTTCTTATATTTGCCTACAGCGATGTTAGTTATAGATATACATTAGGTGTAATAAGTTATTATAACAAAATTTCAATATAAGCTCATAATTGATGTAGTAGGTATAAATGTATGAATCATAAACATATACCTTAAATTGTTAAGATTTGGACGGGGCGTGTACTTTAATTAATGTATATTTTAAAATCAAGGTTACTGGCGGCCGTGTTCCATAGATTTATACGTCAACAAAATTCTGTTAGCAACTGTACTTAGAATAATGTGTAAAGTTTTATCTTACTGGGTCAAAGAGAGATATGTGTGTGGGAGCGCGTATCTCTAGAAGAATTCGTAAATATTTTAACAGCAACAGTAAATTACTTTTATGTAGAGAACAGGCTTTTAGTACAACTGTTACTTCCTCGTTCTTTTATATTTATTATGTATTTAATTGACATAATTTTTGTGAGAATAGTACTAGGTACTTGCGTAATTAGAAACTTTTGGCTTAACAAGAGAGTATGGAATGTTCGTTGACGCGGTCGATAATAACTCCGCTTTCCACATTCATCGTATTATGTTCAATTATCGGTCTAAATAAAAGTATTGATGTTTTAGATAGATATTTTCGTGCGTTTTCTGTATATTTCTGATAACTATATTATAATACGAAAATTGTGTGCGATTGGATCCCGCCTTCCATACATGTGGTGAAAAACTCGTCACTGTGATTCTATTTTGATTTGTCGCGGTTCGAGATCAGTCAGTGTATGTCCAGCTGTTGACAAGATCGAGGAGTGTCGATGGTTAGCAAATTTATAAACATCGTTTATAATTCGATTTACTCCATTTGAGGCTTCAGGGCCCTTATGGCTAAGAGTATAGTCAGATCAAAAAAAAACATTATTGTAAACCTGTACGCATAATTTAATAAATGTAGACTTTTTGTCATAACAAATATTCGTTTAATTTGATATTAGACAACAAGAACTCTGTATAAAATTACAAAAAAAATTGTGATTGAAATTACAAAGAAATCGTTCAAATGAAAGTTGACTTATTTCATTATCAAAACTTTAATTTTAAAATTACATAGTGCATTTTAATTTTAGTGGTATCGATATCGAGGTTTCTTCTTTAACCTACCGAGAAGGCAACGTAATATAAAAAAAGAGTTATTGGAATTGGTCCATAGTGTAACAAAGTATCGGGACCGCGATATCGCCAAAATCAGACAAACAAAACATACAACTACTAATAATAGTAATTTGTTTTGTAAAATTACAATGCATTAAATATAAAATTGGTAAGTTAACTTTAAAACAATGTTTAGTAAAAATACTATACTTATTTAGTAATAATATAAAAAAATACACAGAAAAAAGTTTTGTATTATTACAATACCCGATTTCAACTTTTAGCAGTGTATTGATATTAATTTGTTAATATTAATTGTTTTAATTTCATACTAAATCGGTACATTTCAATTTTTTTTTAAATACAGTACTTTATGTCCTCTAGGTTGCGCGATATAGAACTTATTGTGACGTCACATAAGCAGTAGGCAATCAAGACGCTTCTAACGAAGCCTCATTTGTCAAGTTACGATTGGTAGTTTAGAAGAAATTCGGGAACAAATGAACATACATAAAGGCTAAAAACATAGCCCTCTTCGCCGTAGTCGGGAAATAAATTAAAGAAAATAGTAACAACTTACAGTTATCGCGGTATAGCGGATTGTGAAGAATGAAGGTTATATTACACAGTAATAAACAGCATAACGTTTGATCTCTCCGCCTTAGTTGCTCGATTACATGTTAGATTTCTTCTCGAGAACTTATTATAAATGATAATAGAATTTACCTAGATTAAGTTTTATATAATGCAGTTAGTTTTTTAGGGTTACGAAGTCAACAAAGAACCCTTATAGTATCGTTATGTACGCCTGTCTGTCCGCGGGTTAGCTCAGAGATTCATAGTACTAGAAAGCTGTAATTTGGTATAGGTATACATATTAATCACGCCGACAAAGTGATAAAATAAAATCTTGAAAAAAAAATTTACTTAATGTACACGTAATATAAGAATGTTTTTTTTTTCTCTTCTATCCCATGACAAATCGTGTGGTGTTCGAAATGAATCGTTGTATAGGTCGTTCAAAAATATTTCATGTGCGTGAAAACTATTTTTCGATTCAGGTATCCGTGTATATTAATTAAGCTTTAAAGTGCTAATTTTCTTAGAGTCAAGTCTCGTTGTCCCCTGCCTGCTAAATGGTTGTTTTTGGATATGTGTAAAAAACATGGGAGTAGTTACATATAATGAAGTTAAAAGGAAACTATCAGAGGGAAGTAGGCTTGACAAGTTAATGAATAATATTCAAACAATTGAATTCAAAAAGTAATTTCATACTAATTCCATTGAAAATTTACTTAAAACCCCTTCTCTAAGTCTGCATACGTGCATATATATTGTCACGGGCAACTACGAAACCTTACAATTGCGCGTACAGTACCGCAAAGGCAAAAATTAGCAAACTTATTTCTTCATGCCAAGATTAATGCTACCGTGTAGAGCTTTGTTTATCAGCCCGCGTGGTTCTGTAGGTAGATGAACGTAAAATGAATTGTTAAATACAATGTGTTATAGACTAACCATAAAGTCAAAGTTAAATCGTAATAATGAGAAGCTAAAGGGGGTCACTGTTCGTGCAAACAGTTCCATCCGATAGCTCTATTAACTTTACATGGTTCGACTATTTGCCCTTCACTCTAGAGCGAACAACAATATACTTCTTTTCTCGGTTTTACAGAAAACTTAGCATTATTTACCATCCCATAACAAGTCATAATAATATATTACATTTTTTAATTGTTCGCACATACAAACTACAATGGCTACCTTTGATTATATATATTAGGTCTTTATCTATGAAATTTCTGATTTTTAATACTGGCTCGTGTGAAGATATCTTTCTTTCTACTCAGGATTCCAAAGTATTTGTAACACGTCTCTATCATAATCTCATCATGTTTAAAATCGTTTGCAAAATTTCACAGACACAAGACTAAAATAAAGAAAATAATTATTAAAATAAAGAATATCACGTTTTCAAAAATAATTATAAATTTAAATATAAATCAACGAAAAACGTGAGTCGCATTTAATAAACGATAGTCGGATTATGTCACAGAAAGGGCTATGCATTTGTAGTGCAATAAAATTGTTGTAATTCACTTAGGTGAAATATTCATGCGTTATAGTAGCGGCACGCTACGATGACCGTTTTGACGTTTGTCCGCTCATGAAGTTTCGGTTAAATTAATAACTACATTTGAAGAAGCAAATTGCTGTTCTTTATTGTCAATAATGACGTGTAGTTAGTGATAATTATCGAATGTATAATTTTAGGACACAAAATTAATTTATTACACTGATTTCTAAACTATACATATTATATAATGTAGTCCCGCAAACAAATATTTCGCGTTTTTAGTAACAAAAATCAGCGCCATTTGACGGAATCTTTAAAGGATTATAATTATTAGTGTACTTATTTACCACACAACACAGCATTTACGTTTTTTAAAATTCGAAATCAATCAATCGAATCAACACAATTACTACCTTCAGAAAACTCGCGTCAATACTCAATGCTCAAAAACTTATAGATAACACTCGCATTTGATCATATTTTTTTCGAAAATAAATTGCCATTTCACGTCACTATTGTAATGTGGCAAAACGGCCATCATAGCGTGCCGCTATTGTAATAGTTATCTCTTACATGTGCCCAACGTTTTTCGTTATTAAATATTTATATTGAATAGTTATTATATTATTAATGGCATGAACAGGCAAACAGGCCTGCATTTCATCTGCCAACAACCATAGAAACCATTTTAAACCAATCTAAAAAAGGACCAGTCGTAAATGAAGCTAGTCAGTATCATGTTACAACTTCCGAAGAACTGAGATGGAAAGCTTCGCTTTTCCAGTGCCATTATACATTGGGATTATAAGATACGTTTATACGTAAACGTACTGTTATACCCCTAAGGTGTATGGCGTAATGCCTACATCGTCCAAGATCCTGCCCTATCAGCATTTCTGGCTCTAAGCAAGCTTCTTCGCGTCACCGTCCCCAACAGTCTCGTCCTGTCCGTCTAAGTGGCCGCTAGGCTTAATTTCTTGTAACATTGTTAAGTACTAAATTCTTAATACTACATAAGTTTACAAATTATATTACTATTTTCAATTAAACTCTTTAGACATTAAATAATTTCTTTTTTTAAAAAGCCTTCTCGGCGGCCCCGTATAACATTGGTGGCAGCGTAAAGGGATCTCGACAGGTCCCCGGACTCAAAACAGTGCAAATCAGTGTAAATCAGAATATATTCACAGATATAGTCACAGAAAAAGAATGCCTTGCTATAATTTTTGGAACCAAAATGTACCGCCCATATCTTTATGGTAATAAATTTACAATTATAACGGATCACAAACCTTTACAGTGGCTATTTAATTGTAAAGATCCGGGTTCAAAACTTGTACGTTGGCGACTTAAGCTAGAAGAATACGACTACAATATTCAGTATAAAAAAGGGAAAGTCAATAGCAACGCTGACACACTCTCACGTTATCCAGTGAATCCAATCTTACAGGATGACAATCCAAAACCTTCAACATCAAGCAGGACTGAAAACTGTCCTGCTGAAGAGACAGAAACCCCTTCAGACTTTCTTGATGACTTGATCGATCTAGGCGACTTGGGTATTAGTCCGCTTGGCGAAACAGATGTAGATTTCACTCCACTCGATCTTCCATCCCCTTTAGTGCCTCTTTTTCCACCGGATCCTAATCCTCCTCTGGAACCTCTTCCTCCATCAAATCCTACAGCTGAAACTAATAAACAAACAGATGAGATTACTTCCAATTCTAATAAAGAGTATTCCGATTTCCTAAAATCTTTTATGAATAAAAATGAGACCTACAATAGTTATATAAAAGAACATAACGAAAGCCTTTTAAAAAGTGATACTAAAGTTATACTTATTCCCGTATCTATTGACTATGATGAATCAAACCCTTATCTTCAAGACATAATTTCCGCAGCAGATGACTCGATCCATGACGGAGAACGTGAACTCCATTCTTTCAAAAAATTCAACATGAAAGGCAAGCTTTACTATTTCCTCTTGACGAAAGTTTACTATTTTGATACTTGTTCTTATCCTGACATTTTTAAGACACTAAAATCAGCCAGAGATGATATCATACTCACTGGCGATATCAATGAAATTGCAATATCCGATTTTAAAAATCCATACGAACAAAATTCCTTCGTGAAAATCTACGGCATGCTCATGTATTTGTTCAATAACGCAAATGTAACTATCAACATTCATCATAACACAATTATATACCCTGTTCCATCTGAAATAGCTAAAATATTAAAAGAAAATCACGACATCCCTATTGCCGGACACCTAGGTTCTAAAAGAATGTACAACAGAATAAAAGAACAGTATTACTGGAAAAATATGCGTAGTGACATTGAGAATTATGTTAGAAATTGCCTATCCTGTCAAACTAATAAAGCCTTACGCAAAATAAACAGAGCACCTATGCAAATTACCAGTACTTCCAACTCCCCTTTCGAAAGGTTATCTCTCGATATAGTTGGTCCTCTTCCTGACTCTGGTCCAGGAAAACTAAAATATATCCTAACTCTTCAAGACGACTTGACTAAATATTCTGTAGCCTATCCCATTAGAAGTACTACTGCTGAAGAGACCAGTGAATGCCTCGTCCATTTTATATCTCTATTTGGCATCCCTAAAACCATATTGACAGATCAAGGTACCAATTTTACGGCTGAATTATTCAAAGAAACCTGTTCCTTTCTAAAGATTAAACAGCTATGGTCTTCTCCTTATCATCCCCAGACGCAAGGTGCTTTAGAACGAAGTCATTCTACTTTAAAAGAATACCTAAAATCCTATGTATGTCAGGATCAAGACAATTGGCCCAAATACGTGTATACAGCCATGTTAGCCTATAATACTTCTATACATACGACCACTCACTACTCCCCTTACGAACTATTATTTGGTCACAAACCATTTTTACCCAACTCTATATATGAATCCGCTCCCGGTGTTACCTACACTGACTATGTGAAAATGCTTCAGCACCGCCTTAAGTACACGAGAGATAAAGCTATAGAAAATATTAAAACATCTAAAGAATCCTCCAAGACCTATTACGACAACCATAGTCACCCCGCAAACTATCATGTTGGTGACTATGTTTATTTGAAAAATCATCTTCGTATGCGAAAAGCTCTATCCCCGATTTGGAAAGGCCCTTACAAAATTGTTAAGTTAAATGGCAGAAATAGTTTAACACTTCTAATAAATAGGCGACACGTAATCCATCATTATGACGAAATAAAACTAGCACGTCGTCGCGATTCTTATTCTTAAACAGCTGAAACAGTAAATTCTACCTATAAATAAAACTATACTTACCTCGAATCTCTCGTTTCAGAACTATACTACTATATCTCGTTGCGACGTCCGTCACTCACGAACTTATTCAGCCGCTGGATAAGAGTCCTGGTATATACTTCGATCCGGTCAACGCTCTAAGGCTCGTAAACGATCATGTACATTTTGTCATTCCCGTAGATCTAAAGTTTATAAAATCTCATCTCACCAACATTAATAATATTCTAGATACCTATAGGATTCTTTGCGAACAAAATAAAGCGATTGACGATTTTAGATGTCTTAATATGCTCTATCCACTTACCGCCCTTCACGACGATATTCTTCGCGATTACGATGCTATTTCTCACCTATTGTCATCTAGACCTAAAAGATCAGCTTGGCTCGCTGGAATAGGAACAGTCATGAAAAACATATTTGGAACAATGGATGAAGATGATTCTGAAATGTATTATAATGCCATTCGAACACTTCATTCAGATAGTAAAAAGTTAGCTTCCTTAGTAAAACAAAATACCTTTATATCTAACCACGCAATTTCAAATTTTAATAAAACATTATCTACCATTTTAAAAAATGAACTTCGATTGAACGAAATAACCGACACGTTATTTAGGAACTTAACTATATTAACTAATGAATTTGTGTTTAGAAATAAGATAACCGAAGTATTAAATGTTTTACAAGCCAATCTGCTGACTCTATCCTTCAAGTTGTAAGATCATCCTTCAAGAGATAGTAAATTCAATCTTGTTTGCAAACAGCAATACTTTACACCCGTCAATTATAACACCAACACAATTGAGCGCCGATATTGAGGTTAATATGAAATATATTCCCAAATATAAAGAATTCCCTGTTAATGTAGATTTAAGAAATATTGACAATTTATTAAAAGTATCAGAACTTGCCGCTTATTATAGTATTAATAGCGTAATATTTGTCCTAAGGATTCCGCTGGTTTATCATATGGAATACGACCTCTACAAAATTTTACCAGTCCCGGTACCTCATGATGTTAATGTATCGGAGACGTATGCTATGATTGTGCCAACGGAAAACTATGTAGCTCTTAGTAAAGATAAGTCCTCATATTGTACCTTAAGTGATATAAGTAATTGTAAATCTATAAGTAACGGAAATCTACTTTGTGATGTTCCAAATATTCTCTCAGTCAACACTAATCCTATTTGTGAAATAGAATTCATGACTAAAATTGTAAAAACTCTTCCATCGCAATGTAAAACTAAACTAATTTATGGTAACTTAGATATTTGGCAAAATCTTGGCCACAATAAGTGGATATTTGTTCAAACTCGACCTAATAAGATATCCATAGAATGTAACGCTAATATTAAGGAAGTGATTGTAAGCGGAACAGGTATTTTATCATTGGAACCACAGTGTATGGCATTCTGCCAAAATATAAAATTATTAACCATGCGCAATTTAGATATAAATATACCACACATTAATACTGATTTCAGTCTTATCAATGATAATTGCTGTAAGTTAAAAACGATTAGGAAACTTGATGTAGATACCAAGGCTACAACCATATCAAATATTAATCTAGAAGACTTAAAAAACTTAGAAGTCCAGACCGAACTTGTAACTAAAGATCTTGATGACTTTATTAATAGCAAAAATGAAATATTTTCCAATCACATCAGTTTTCCTATTTTAACCATTATTCTAATTTTATCTTTTGTTACCTTTTTAATTTATTTCTTCTTTAAAGTTAATGGTTGCGCTACGTCATTAATATCATTTTGTAAAACACCAAAAGTCAATGAAGATTGTTCTCCTGAAGAACAAGCTCCATTACCTAGACTAAGAATAGGATAAGTTAGATGTCAAATGTATGTTAAAAGGCTGCATCCTTTCTCATACCCACCTTCACCACCGTCCCCTCCTTTAACTCCTTTAACACAATTATTTTCATTCAGTAAACTTCCCTCTCACGGCAAGTTTACTCCTAAAGGGGGAGGTGTTATACCCCTAAGGTGTATGGCGTAATGCCTACATCGTCCAAGATCCTGCCCTATCAGCATTTCTGGCTCTAAGCAAGCTTCTTCGCGTCTCCGTCCCCAACAGTCTCGTCCTGTCCGTCTAAGTGGCCGCTAGGCTTAATTTCTTGTAACATTGTTAAGTACTAAATTCTTAATACTACATAAGTTTACAAATTATATTACTATTTTCAATTAAACTCTTTAGACATTAAATAATTTCTTTTTTTAAAAAGCCTTCTCGGCGGCCCCGTATAACAGTACGTAAATAAAATATATGTTATGTTTAAACATAATATTCATTCAGAAATATCTTCAAAAGGACAGATGTTTACAAGCAATAAAATCGGGCGATGGTTATTGAGTAACAAATAATAATAGAATCTGAAGCTTCGGGGGTGCGAATACTCGCAACTTTTCTCGTTATGTCCTTCAGGGATGTTTTGAGATTTGCACGAGCTGTGCAGTGCATCTGGTACAATGGTCCCTTCTTTTGCCTCTTTGCGAGGACACATCCATTCATAGTTTTTGTTTGAGTTCGGAACGGATGGTCGCGTGGGCACGTACGTTCCGTTCGACATGCACGCGCTTAGAATTCAATATCTTTATTTCACGTTGTCTTCGAATTTGTGTATATAAAATAATAATCAATAGACAAGTAGCTAGATATCGTGTATCTTATTTACTAACATACATACAATATAACATAATACTAGATTCCGCTAGGGTCTCCATCCATTTTATAAGTTTTAAAACTTGCTTTGTAATTTTTTTACGCAAAATTCATGTATATTTTTCTATGCTAATGAATAATTGGCATTTAACAATCTCATTCGTATCTAATAACAGCTTTTTGTCATGTCAGGTTTAATAATAAGGCTCAATTGATTTGAAAAGTTTAAATACGATTTTACTCAATGTGTGTTGACATGTTTTTACTTTAAATCTGCTAAAAACGCTGTCCTGTTTATTGGAACCGATGACGTTCTAACAACACACTACGTGTGTACGTAATCCCCTTAAATATAAAACAAGAACTATGTAACAGGGGAATTGTAGATTGTATATTGGAATCGAAATGGAATTTAAACGGTTCACGTCTAGTACGCCTCGTAAAACGTTTATGTGCTTACATAAAACAGGAGTTAATAAAATTAAACAGTGTTTAACGCTTTTAGACCTAATTATCTCGATTCAAAAGATAATTATTTATATTAATACTGTCAATATTCGTAATTTCATTTTTGAATTTTTATAGCTACGTTTCGCTGTGTTGAATTATTTATATAAATATTAGCTGTGCCCGCGACTCCACTCGCGTCAATTACAAAAATTGTTGGTACTGGGATAAAAAGTATCATATGTGTTAACCCAGGTTATAAATATAAATAGGTGGCAAATTTCATCCAAATCCTTTCAGCCGTTTTTCCGTGATTGTATGACAAACAATCAAACTCACTTTCGCCTTTATAATAATCGTTGGATTGATGTACTAACATGAACTTTGTTTGATACGATCAAATTTTTCATGTTCTGTTTTGGAAATATGAGGTTTTTCGTATTTTCGCTAGGGGCGCTGCTAGTAGATGTCAAAATATATAGTTCTATCATATTTGATAACAACAAAAACTTATACTTAACGTATCTACATATATTTATTAAACAGTCACCTAAACAGAGTATTCTAGTAAAGCAAAAAAAAAAATATTGACGAAGAATGTTTTAATATTCATTTTAATAATAAATTACAATTTCGTTAATCAATGTATTAACAATACACCCTTGAAATACAGTGCAACTAAAACGCGTAACAATTTATAATTTTAGTTCAACGTTTTTCAGCCGTACGCATGAAAATAGGATCACTAACAAAATTTATAGGAACAAAAAAAAAAAAAAAAAGTGCAATAATTTTAAAAACTGTTTCTTTTAATAGTTCGGTTTTTTGAGTAATCTATTTTGTAACATTTCAGTCCATTTAATGCTTTTTACTTGATTAGTAGACTTAATTATGAGGGTTTGTGACAGAATGCCACATATGTTGATATAATCAAACAAACGTCTTTAATATGACTTTACTTTAATATACGACCTTAGTCGTTTGAGTTATTATATTTAAAAACGAAACCTCCTTGGAATATATTATTAAGAAAAATACTAGGCTTGAGGAAGTAAGTTAGTATAGTCTGTGAACGATGATTGGACGGTGCGATGCTCCTGCGTTCTTGGAGCAGATATACCAAGCTAAGTACATATTTATATTATTTTGTAATGTGTTTCTGATAGTACTTGGTTGAAATCTTGTTTTATTTTAATGTTAATTATTATTGTAAAGTGATTGGTTTAAAACAGCAAATCTTAATGTTTCTTTCCAGTTCTTCTTTAAAGGCAAGTGCCTGAAACTGGTTGTAGCGTCATCATTTATGTTGTATTATTTATACACTATATCTTAGAACGAACCTATATATATGCAATGTAATTAAAAATATTTCACAAGCGTTAAGGCCACGTATTTATTCCAAACATTTTTTTAAATGTTCAATCTAAAGATTAGTACGTCATTTCAGATATAACAATGTACGTGTCGAGCGAAACAATGGTTGGTAGGCCGACTTCATCGTAAGTTGCCACAATGCGACTTTCCAAACCTTTCTCATGTTGTTTTTGTTTCGCGTCGCCGTCGCACGGTCGCAGATGTTCTCGCGAAAGCCACGACTCATCTGCAGATTACTACCCGTTAGGATTTCCCACTACATGCCCTACATTATAAAAAGAAACTTCAGTTGCTTAAGTTCTGACAGCGATGATTTAAGGCTTATTTAGGTCAGTTTGGTTTTAAAGCGCAAATATAAAATAATACTATAAATAAGTTTGATAGTTAAGTAGATTTAATTCGCGGAATTGCATGCATAGCAATAGCTCAAGCCTAGGTCCATTATTTTTTTAGTAGCGGGGTAAAGTGACGTCACTGTGCCTGATGGTAAGCACAGTGCAATCCGAAAACAATGGCAATAGATCATCGGACGTCACTCGGCATTCGGCAGCTGGATATAGTAGTTGATTTCATAACATGCTAGATCAAAATAAAGTGATAGCAACGGGCTTATCATTACGTGCATGGTGGTCTAGATCCAGAAGAGTACAGATCATACTACCCCGTTTGATTACTGACCCGGAACACGACACGGCTAAACGTGCCATTATAGCAGAAGTTACACCTGGTTCGTGGTGGTCGCGATCCAGTGACTGGCACCTTACGTTTTTTGCCATTTCAGCCAAACTTCTGCTGCGCTCAATACACAACCCAATGAAGCTATCTAGGCCGTTAAGGCTAACAGCGTTAGTCAGTTTGAAATAATACACTCATTATCCATAAATTATAAATGACTAGCGACCACCTCTTGCTTCGCACGGGTGAAATTTACTAATGTGGCGTTATTTTTATTTAAAAAATCATTTTTTTTTTCTAATTGACTATACTGTTGCCATAAGGGCCCTGAAGCCTCAAACGGCTTTTAAAGCTTCACCCGGGCAAAAAATCATATTCGATTGATGTAGAGTTTATCGCTTTGGTATTGATAGTTCATCGCTACGAAAAGTGAGTTTAGCTCGCGACTCGTTATCGCGAGCCGCGGCGCAGGTCGCGACAGCCGAACGGCGCGCTGCGTATTTGCGTAACCGTTTCGCTTCGACTGATTTTTTGGTTGCGCGTAATTTTGAATCTGTAATACCCTTTCCGGTATTTATATCAATGATGTTTTGTACATACCAATTTTAATCTACATTAAAAGTTCAAGGTAACTAATATATTTATGTGGATAAGAATTAATTGTGAATTAGAGAAAATAGCTTCGCATATAACCTAAGAGTTTTACTCAATATTTTAGAAATAAAAATGGTTACTGTGAGTCAACCTTAGGAGATAGACGTATGCCAGTGTGAACTTTTTTCTAGGTTTTTTAAAGAGCAACAATTCTTTAGTACATAATTTTTATGTATATCTATATATATATCAGCGTAAGCTATGTAAAAACGCCCAAAATGTTTTTTTTTTGTCGACTTACATTTTCTCTATTATACAAAACTTAATTAGAATATACTGTATGTAACCTAACCTTCCTTAAAAATTCTCTAAATAACAGTGTAAACCAAGAAAAATCTGTTGCTTGGTTTAGAAGAAATAAGTGGAGAAATAGACTGACAGATGCGGATAGCGACTTTCTTTTATACTATTTAGCTATTATATAGATAAATACGTGAATTAAGGTATTGTGCATTAAAAGCGTCCTTCAAAAATTGATCACCTCTGGTGAGTTTTAATGAGAAGCCTCTCTCGTTAGAAAGTCCAGGCGGCAGCGCCGCGTCACGTCTCGTCGTATCCCCACTAAGAAAATTACACGAAAATTTACATAATACAGAATCCGTGGCAACCCTAATTTTGAAAGTCGGAAATATGAACCAGATTCTAGTGACACTGTCGCACATTAAATTAACAACTCTCTCACTTTGTAGAGGTTTAGCTGACAAGACTTTAATCGAATGAAAAAGGACGCAATGTAGGTATGTAATATTTTCATTGTGATATTTGTTACGTTACTACTACTACGATTAATAATCAGTATGCGAGGTATTCTATATTAATATTTTCGAAACCGAAGAGTTTGAAACAAGTTAATGCGACATGAAATTTGGAACAAAATACATTGACAAACAAAATTACAGATTTATTTATATAGATAGTTTGTATTTGATAGATATTTAATTAAATTTATTATTTTGCAACAAATATCGGAACTTTTTTTAAGTAGTAGGTAGCTATTAGTCGCGACTTCGTTTTCGTGGTTTACTGTTGTGGTAAATAATAGAACCACTGAAGTACATAAATAAAACAAATACATAAGGCATATAAAATACAATTATTTGTTGAAAAGTTCGCGTGCCACTTATTATGGAAAGGTTGTACAGATTTAGAAACCTTCATGGACGTGCACACAATTGATCATTAAAGTTTTATCGCATAGGGACACATATATACTAATCTTGTATGCGACTGTTAGTCATTCTATAATGGTACAGGTAGAACAACGTCTGCCGGGCTAGCTAGTAATTGAAATAAGTTAAAAATACTTAAAAAGATGTATTCTAAAGCGAAATAAACAATAATAAGTTACAATAAAAACACAAAATATTAGCAATCCGCCATGTTTTGTGGAACACCAATCAGAGCGAATGTTGTCATGGCTAAGTAAATATTATTTTGTTCCGTTCGAACTTCTCTTGTGTTAACGGTCTGCAACGTTTCAATTGATTAGTGGATAAAGGGGGCATAATATACATACATACAATTTGTAATTACTAAGAAAATGGCCTACAAAGTTTAGTTACTTATTATTTGTACCCAATGTCTTTTTATTTTTTATTAAATGTGTCAAATTAACGTAAATATACGTTTGTACTCATTTTCAGTGAGAAAAGTAAATAAAAGTGTAAGATATATCTATTTTTTTTAAATCATGTACATAACTTCTATATTCATCACTGAATTAATATGAAGTTACACGTCTTATGTAAAGATGAAAGGAATACTTATTAGATATCCATTAAAATATATAAAACGGATATTATTTTATTTTGTTTTTTTTTTTTCTATGGTATTCGTGTTTATGTTAATTTAGATAATAGTATTGTTAATCTGGTTTCACCAATTTACTTTGTTCTTTAAAATTAGTTACCTATTCTTCCGAAATTATTCCGTATCTCCTCTTAACACGTTCAACTTCTATATCTTCTATTTTACCTCTTTTTACAAGCTTTAAATAGCGCAATTTTGTCGTAATTATCTAAATATAAATAGAAACCGAATTCTTCTACTTTAATCCATTTAATTCCATCCCTACATTAAGTTGATTTGGTAACATGTTGATTTTACAAAAATGATTTGTTATATTAATAACCATTTTATTTCGATATGCTTTGTATAAAATCGCTCAGATTTGGTCAGGTATATACAGGACTAGTTGTGCCCGCAGCTCCATTGTCGTGGACTAGAGAATGCTGTCGGTTGAACACGAGCGAATTGTGCTGCCCCCGCTCAAAAGACGGAAAACAAAAATGCTTATTGTGAGTGATCCTTAGAAGATAGACATATGCTATCGATGACTTTTTTGCAGGTCTTTTAAGATCTACCATTATGTTTAAAAATTATTTGTTATATCTCGTATGGTTTAGTCAGCATAAGCCATTTAAGCGCCCCAAATGTGACGTTTTCCCGAAATTATTCATCATTATCGTCACTGCTTATTTCGTATGTTACTTTATCTTACGAAATATATCCTATAACCTGGCCAGATAACATAGCTATGAATTAAAATTAAAACCATGTAAATCGGATAAGTGGTTTTCGCGTGAAAAGAACATGAACGGACAGACAGACAGAGAGACGTTAAGTTGTATAATATGTATATATAGATGTAACATTGGGAACGGTCAGTGTGGTTAACTGAAACGATAAGAAATAGGCAGAGATATAAGTTCTAAAGAACCGTGACGTCGATTTAAAAAATATATATTTAAAAAAACTTATAAATTTGCCGCAAATCGAAAATAATCATTAAATATTTTTTATATTATTATAAAAATTGATAGTGTAGGGTGTAAGAAATAATTATTGCTATGTAACCCAGTGTATCTACAATTCCATTTTCTTGGATACAATAAAACTCAATTTCTTTGATCGACCTTTAAAGATGTCGTAGCTGATTTTGTAAACTTTCAATGTTAACATAACCCAACAAGAAATAATCGAGTGTATTTATATCTGGTGACCTCGTTTGTATCAATTCATTTTTGTTGGAAGTTATCATTTAAAAAGTCCGTTAACAAGTACACGACATAATACCTTCATTCATTACAAAACGCAGCGTAGCCATACGTTCGCTTGCACTTAGCACCTTTATCCGCCCAGAAAAAATATATAGAGTGCAATCATGTTAAATTAAAGAAGTGCCCATATCATTCACATTCACTTTCATTCACAGTGATTATCATTTTATCTTAGTACGTAACACCTTCACTTGTTATTTCTAAAAATAAGCTTAAAACGCGATGTTTTAAGATCCTATATGGTTTGTACGCAAATAACATCTATATTCAACGTAAAAAATAAAAAATCTTTAAATGTTACAATATTACAGTCTTCAATTATTTTCTGGTTTCAAGCTATCAAATTGCCTAGTTTTGTTTTATAACAACTAAAACCAATAAATGTTAGCGATTGAATTAGGATTTATTAATAACTTGACTTACGAGCATATTGTGTGATGTTAAGAACCAAATGCAAATAAGCTTTAGTTTATATAGATTTGATTTATTAAGATTGGTAATCGTCCTTGCGTCAAACAAAAACTTTTGCTCAGTACCATTTCGAATTGTCAAAACTTCCTTGTAAGAACAACAGTGATCTATATTAAATAGTAAAATTATGTTAACAAAATGTTATGTCGTAAACACAGGCTACAAGCTTAATTATTGATTTTATTAATATTTTTTGGTACAGCTTAATCGTAATTAAACAATGTGCATAGTGAATTGTCAAAATTTGCACTGAGTATAAAGTAAATGTAATGTAGCATGCAGTCACATTAATATCTAATAAATGTAAAAGAAGAAGGAGTTATTTCAGCAGCATGCCATGTGTCGCTTCTCAATAGTATTAAGCTAGGTGTCATCGTGCTGTTCGTAGTAGACAAGGTATACAGGCAAAATAATATATCCTAATAAAAATACTGGGATATTTTTATATTATGTGACAAATTGCAACATATCTTTTATTTAATCGAGGTCAATTAGTATGTATGGGCTACTTTAAGTTTTTAATAATTTTAACTTATCTATGTTGTCCAATGGTACGTTAGGTCAACCTTGTATCAATTTGTCATTTTTAATCAGATTTCCAACGGATACGAAATGACAATGTTATTACTGGCCCCAGAGGCGGCTCCGACCGTTAAAGTTTCGATAACGTTGTACTAAGTTTGCTATCCAGTTAGTTTCCAGCTTGGTTCAAAGTACCATTGCATTGTTAGATATGCAAAACTCTGTAAAATAGATTTCGATCAATAATAATAAATCGAAGAAAATATAAGTGAATTTTTAAGTTGAAGTTATCATAAGACTTTTATTTAAATTTCAATTTACATTGTACATATTGCATTTTGTACGTAATTAAAATTATTTGCTAAGCGTATTTTGTAAGACTATTTTAAGGTTTGTAGTCAAGGATAGCTGTCAAATTATGGTTTAAAAAAATATACTACTAACCCTATATTGTGGTGTACATGTATAGACTGTATGTATTAATTCATATTTTAGGGGTATACACTAATTATCACATACTCCTTTACTGACTTAGCTTCAAGATTAATCGGTTCTAATTGCTTCGTTCAGTTCAATGCTTCGTGTAATAAGTTTAGTAAGCAAATCATTTTAATTTTATTGCTTGTGATAACACAAAACTAGGCAAGTTAATAGTTTGAAACCGTAAATTAATTGAAAAATGGTGCAAAGATTATCGATAAGCGTTAACACAAGAGAAGTTCGAACGGAACAAAATAATGTTTACTTTGTTTTGACGTCATTTGCTCTGATATTTCAGAAAACACGGCTAATTGCTAATATTTTGTGTTTTTATTTTAGTGTGTGTATGTTCATTTCGCTTTTAATATAAATATAAATACATTTTATCATTCTTTTTAACTTATTTTATTATTTAAAATTAATATTTTAGTGATTCTTCGTTATCTTCATCATGTTTATTCTGATGGTGTCTATTCTATGGAAATATTACTTTTTATATAGGCATAATAGGTACTAAGAATGTTCCTGTTTATAATAGGTAATGCAAAATTTCTAAATATATGATAATAATACGTACATTAAGTGTAGTTAAAAAATATATAACCAACTTAATAAAATCATTGTTGACATTGCTGATACTATTCATAATAGAGGCTCAAAACGTTACAGCCGAATCGAAAAATATAACATGAGACATAATATCTATAATTAATGTAGATAGATAATCCTAAACTTAAAACTAAGGAACTTGGTCATTGCGTTTCTGACTTACACGAGACACAAACCAAAATAAATTTTAAACATTTTCTTTTATAATTATAGTTTTTTGCTTAGTGGCCACAATCACATCTGATGTTAAGTGAACATGTGGCCCAAGATGATAACACGTTAAAGCTAGAGGAAGACCGGCTCTCAAGTGCAGCTGCCGAAACAAACCTATTGATGCTTGGCGACAGATTTTCAACTTGAGGGTGGTAGCTAGCCAGGCGGGCATTAGAAAATGCACTACCACCATGCTATAGTTTCCTCACGATGTTTTCCTTCACAGAAAGCTCAGGCTCATTGCAGGGATTTGAACTCAAATCAATCGACGCGAAGTCGTACACACTACCACTAAGCCATCATTGCTTCATGTTTATGTAAACATATTCAATACGTCCACAATCCATAAATTGGTTTTCAACCGGTAACTCAGTATACGTAACGTCCTTATTCAAAAATACCTAGTAAAAATCTAAATACTTTAATAAACATGCATTAAATTTAACACTTTTTCTAAATTATATTTATATTAGACAAATACTTAATTAATTTATCTTTATATTTCTATCGAAACTAATACAGTACAGAAAAGGTTCTTAAAAATAAATGTTTTAATGTTTACTTAATGAATTCAGTAATGAACCGAATTACTCATAGCGCTTTCCTAAAATATATTGTCTTTTATCCTAACATATCTATAGAATTAAGGGGCAGCACATCATTTGGGAAAGTATAGTCCTTTATTAAGAGAGCTCCGAAACGAAGCGTGGGATGACCGCCGAATAGGGTCGATGACATCTTTAAAACTCAGGACATGTTCAAATTACAATTGGCGCGTGATCGAAAATGGTGACACGAGATGTGTACAGTAGGTGTGTTTAGGTCCCGGATGATAAAATCTTTGCGATTTTCTTGTAATATAATGTACACTACTAACAATTGTTTGCCAAGTCATTATACTAAAAATATCTTAGCATTTAGTCAATTATGTTTTATCGAATCTTTCTTACATCCCACTAGACAGAGAAGAGTACTCAGGGTCAATATTTTTATGTTAGTAGATTGTAAAGTAATATTGAGCATCAAGACGGCCAATTCCAGATTTTTTATACAAAATATTTATTTTCTAGTATATTTTTATGAAAAAACGAGAGAATAATTTATAAAGTATTTTTAATTATAAAATACATTGTATTGTTATAAATGAGGATAGCGACGAAGATTAATTTGATTTCATTCGTTTAGCATACTTTTTAACTTGATTAGTATCGCTGCAGTTTAATACCTTTCGGTTTGACTTCCTTATCAAGCTATGCCCTTTAATGACCTTATTCGAAATAACCCGGCTCTTCATTTCCTATGTTTCTACTAGTCAACGTACGTTACACTTTTATATCAAACTTTGCTGTTTTTTCTTATCGCCCCAACCACTGAGTATGATTTTCCAGCAAATTGTAGGCTAATTGAAGACTTAGTTACCAACTAGTATCGGGTAAGAGTGTGACCTTTATTTAGTACTAGCGACCCGCACCGGCTTCGCACGGGTGCAATGCTGATACTAAATATACCTCCTACTATAGAATGTCCTTAAACAACGTTTACAGCTTTTTTGTCATTAAATAAGCCATTTTTCCCGTAAAATGTAAAGGATATAAAATAGTTATTGTGGGTTATTCTTAAGAGATAGGCATATACCATCGTGGACTTTTTTGTTGACCTTTTTAAGGTGTACAATACTGTGGTACATTATTTTGATTTATCTCGTGGGGTTCAGCCAGCGTTTATAATGTAAGCGCAAAAAATGTGTTTATTTACGACATCACATTAGAAACCTCTAAATTTATCAGTGTTTCTCTACAATATTATGCATGTATTATACATATAAACCTTCCTCTTGAATCACTCTATCTATTACAAAAGACCGCTTCAAAATCCGTTGCGTAGTTTTAAAGATTTAAGCATACATAGGAACGGATAGAACGACGCGACTTTGTTTTATACTATGTAATGACTAACTAGCTATGCCCGCGGCTCCGTTCGCGTGGTTCTGTAACTTTTTATTGGATGTAGATATAGTGATAAATTTTGTTCTTGAACCAAGTAGCCATTTTGTAAATTTCTTTAAATAAAATGTATCCAGTAGACTACGTGATGCGCGAACAACGGCAAACCTCAATCATTTTATTTGCGAGTACATAGATTTGATTACAAAGAGGCATTACTACCTTCGTAGACTTGTGTCTATAAATTTGCAACTAAGTATATAAATCCATTTTACAGATGCAGCCCCAAACAGTGCAAAGTTTAACTAGCTTTAAGCCATATTTATACCGCTTTCTATTATTATATTGGCGAAATATTATACGTCTGCTGAATTGCACTTGGCTTTCGTCCACACATATATCATCTTTAAGTGAATAGTATTTTTGGAGAGTATCATTATATCAATAGTTGGTCTTATTTTACAGATTCGATTTGCGTGATCGGTGGAGTTATTGTCGTTAAAATGCAGGTAGGTAGGAGTACTATGAATCTATTTCGGGGATACTGAATTAACATTTCATTTTAAGCATATATGTACTTTACAAAATACACGCGCTATTAAATAATATACAATTTTAAAAACAGAATAAACTCCATGAATTTGCTATCTCGTGCGATTTAACGTTGAATGATAATAAAATTGAAATCCTTAAATGTTAATTCAGGTCACCTTCATGGAACTCATATGAATATGAAACGAGTCAAACGGCGACGGTTCAGGAAATAACCTATCTATCGTGTAGATAGATGGGTTACAATTTTTAATCATGATGGATTAAGTATTGGTTTTTAAATAAAGCCATTGTTAAAATACCGTAATTGAAAATTGAATTGTTTGGTATCTTTGGCATTTCTGTAGGAAGAAAAATGTCGACATTGGTCAATATGGATTATGATTTTCAATGTAACTTACATTGAAGTTTGGTCAAAACTCCTTTTGCATATGCATCCATTTGCATATGTAAATAATGACATTCATGCAATTATCAAGAATATTATAATAATGTTTGTGATAAAAAAGTAGTATATTTACAATACACTTCAAATTTGATTATAATAACAATAGTAGTCTGTGTTGACTGCAGGAAGAAATACAAGTGACTTAATCGCCACATAAGCCCACGACGTCTACGATGTATTGGCAATTTCAAACGCCGAGAAATCCACAGTCTTTTTACGACATGCGGTGGTACAATAAGAACATTTTTGTACCGTTCAGATTTCTTCACTATGTTTTCCTTCGTCCTCAGTCTTTTTTTTATTGAAGCATGGCAAAGTACCTGATAGTGAGCACAGTGCAATCCGATAACACCGGCGACTACCGAAGGATTTACAATCTATCGATAGTCGTCGCTGTGATGACGGCCTGCTCAAAAGTCTCTTCACGTTATGTTTTAAGAACTCCATGTTGTAGGAAGGAGGGAAATCACTGGCCGGGAGACGGTTCCACAGCCTCACAGTACGGCAATGATACGACGTAGCAAATTTCTTTGTTCAAGCTGAGATGGAGGTTACCGTAAAGCTGTGGCTCAGGAAGCCCAGCGAGTGTGGTTCTGTTATGAAAGGGAGAAGAGGGAATAAGGTTAAACAGCTCTTCAGAACACTCGCCATGATGCAGACGGTAGAACACGCTCAGCTAGGCAATGTCCCTGCGCAGCTGAAGCGGCTCGATGAACTTAGTAACGTCCGTAGTGTCAATTTAAATAAGTAAATCTGACATCAAATTGATATTCCGCCGATCTAAATTACTCGACACTTCAAATCATACTTCAAATTCGAATAAAATAATGCTTATAGTACTCATGGATAATGTAGCTTTTATTGAACGAATTTTTAGAATCAAATCACTAATTTTAGAGATTATCTCCTATATAAAACATATAAACTTTACCCCTTTATAAAAGACTAGCTGTGCCCACGACTCCGCTCGCGTGAACTACAGAATGCTGTCGGTTGAGCCCATGCGCGAATTGTGCTGCCTCAAAAATGCTTATTGTAGGTGATCCTTAGAAGATAGACATATGCTATTACTTTTTTTGTAGGTATTTTTAAGAACTATAATTATGTTGTACATTAATTTGATATATCTCTTATGGTTTACTCAGCGTATGCCATTCAAGCGCCCCAATAGCGCATTTTGTCCGAAATGATTCACCATTATCGTCACTGATTATTTCGTATGTTACTTTATCTTACAAAATATATCCTATAACCTGTCCAGGCTATGAATTAAGAACCATGTAAATCAGATAAGTGGTTTTCGCGTAAAAAGAACATAAACGGACAGACAGACAGAGAGACGATAAGTTTTATAATATGTATAGAAGAAATAAGAAATAAGTATAGAAAAAAAATAATAGCAAATAAATCATTTACTGGATTTGTAAGTAAATGGAATTATTTGGTATAAACACAACGCGTGCATATTATTACTTTCTACGCAATCCGGTACTTTTGAGAGCCACGGGCGATCCTTTACGAGCCAACAGTTCCCGGACATCGTCACAGTAAAATATATATATGATCATTATATCGTATAATTTATAGCAACGTTTTATGGACTGTTTTGTTACCTAGGTTCTCCCAATAAAACTGGATGATTATTTCCAACCCCTTAAATTGATTCGAATCAATACATATTATCTACAGATGGCGCTAGGGATATAAATCGTGTTTTTGTTTTATGTTTTCCAATTATCTATAGCGGACCCTTTTTCGATGATTGTTTCTGTATTTACCTTAAATCCTCTCGTCTATAACAAGCAATAACATTTATTGGATATTTATACATATTATAAAACTCAAAGTCTTTCTGTCTGTATGTCCGTTTATGTTCTTTTCACGCGAAAAATACTTATCCGATTTACATGTTTTTTAATGTTCCGAAGACAAAAGGAACCCTTATAGTTTCGTCTGTCTGTCCGCGGTTTAGCTCAGAGATTCATAGTACTAGAAATTTGGTATGGGTATACAATACATATTAATCACGCCAAAAAAATAGTAAAACAAAATATTGAAAAAAAAAATTGTTTAGAGTACCTACACGTAAAGTGAGATTTTTTTTGTAACGAATGTACGAACGAAACGTTAATGTTACGCTATTTTTGTTAGACTCAAGTGTCCCCCCAGATAAATGGTCGTTTTTGGATATTCGAAAAATCTGGTAATAGTATTTCAAAAATATAAATTGTAAATTCAGTGAAATCAGAAGTAAAATAAGCTTTACAAGTTAACAAGTAATAGTCAATCAACTGATAAAATTAAACTTTAAAGTGCTAAACTTTTCAGATTCAAGTGTCCCCACCTCCTCCTTTCTAAATGGCTGATTTTGAGTATGTGAAAAAAAATCATGGTATTAGTATATACATAGAATGAAGTTAAAAAGAAAACTATCAGAGGTAAGTGGCTTTACAAGTTAACGATTAATAGTCAACCTATACTAATATAATGAAGAGGAAGAGTTTTTTGTTTGTTTGTTTAAGCACGCTAATCTCTGGAACTACCAGTTGGAATCGAAAATTATTTTTGTATATGATAGCCAGATTAATGAGGAATAGTACAGGCTATCTAGCATTAGGCTACACCTTCAAGCTAGACTTAAATATTGATTTTTGTTAAGAAACAGCGCACCCGAACTGCTTTATCCGCGTGCGCTGGCGTAATGGTTAATGATACGTAATTACAATGTTCTACAAAAATCTTACTCCTTAGTACATTTAAAAAAGTCTGCTATACCTATGTCTTATGTGTAGTGGCGCGAACGAGTCGTGTGTATTGGGACTTATAACCCTGGCCGCCCGATAAAAATATTGTTCATGCTGAAGTATTATAAATCATTGATCAGCGATTTCTTTTAAATTATACGTGGATTAAACGGCGGGCACAGCTAGTCAACTTATAAAATGTATTTGGAGAAGTAAAAGATGATTCATGATTTACCAAGCCGGATTCTGGCCGGGACACGGTCAAACATCTATAGAATACTTTTATACGAAATAATTCATGCTACACTGGGCTGGGACCGAGCCGGGCGCCGGCCAGCACACGGTCATACATCTGTATTATAATTTTGTATGAAGAAATTCATGCTACACCGGGCCGGGGACGGGCTGGGCGCCGGCCAAGATACGGTCAAATATCTATAGTATACTTTTGTATGAAGTAAGTCATGCTACACCAGGCCGGGGTCGGGCTGGTCGCCGACTGGGAAACGATCAAACATCAATAGTATACTTGTGTATGAAGTAATTTATGCTAAGTATACTAGTGTATGAAGTAATTTACGCTACACCGGCTCGGCTCCGGCCCGATATAACAAAAGCATCCTTAAGTCTGCATAATGGTTACGGGCAACTACGGAACCCTGCACTACGCGAGGCCCGACACGCTCTTGGCAATTTATTTTATTTTAATTCATACCTATGTTATCTGGCAAGGTTATAAGATATATTTTGTAAGATAAGTTAACATAAGAAATAGGGAGTGTCGATAATGGTGAATTAATTCGGTAAAAAGACGCATTTGGGGCGCTTAAATAACTTACGTTGAGTAAACCATACGAGATATATAAAATTAATGTTCTACAAAATTGTAGATCTTAAAAAGACTTACAAACAAGTCAGCAATAGTCACCAATATATCTAACGAAACATATGTTTTGTTGTACGTAACATGTATTATTTAATATGTTAATATTTCCTGTACTATAGTTGATATCAAAAATCCTCGACGGTGTGAAAAGTGGACATATCCTAAAAAAATACACATTTACTTTATATGATAAATGCATTTTAATTAGTATAGTTTATGATAAAACTGAATAAAATATTTGAAATGTCAAACATAATTAAACATTGTCAAACAAAATTTAACAGATATTACAATACGGTATATTTATACTTTCGCTTTACACAAATAAATGAAATAAATTTATTTAATGTTAGTTACATCAGCACTTATGGAAACTCCCAAGTATAAAAGCTACTTATTAGTACATGGTAGTTGCTTTGCAGCAATACTGGTGCGACGTGCGACCGTAGCCGTATCCTCATGCGTCACGTATATTCCTTGGGAAGGCTGTAACCCTGTGTGTGTACATTATTAATCATAATAATAGCACGCACTTCTCAACGGGCGGCTTAATTTAATTAATTAAGCAGCACTAAATAATATAGAGCTAACTGACGACGATGAAATGTTAACAATGTTATTGTTCTAGTGGATTAAATCCAACAGCGGGATGGCTCTAATATTAATTTGAATGTTTGGTTCAAAATCGTCAGACGAGGTCGACACTGTTACGATATATTCATTTAACTCAGGCTCGACGTTTATCAAGAATCTAAACGTCTCACCCGGGGGTAAAAACTTTTGATATAGTTGTTTTAAACATTTTTTATACTGAAAATAACAGCCGTGAATTAATATCCATTAATTATTATACATTTAAAAGTATTATAAAAATATTTTTGCATATAAATAAAAAACAGGTCGCGAAAATGCGGCATGACGTCATAATTCAATAAATAAAACTAAGGTTATACTTACTAGAATTTAATAAATAAAATTTCTTCAACAAATATAATTTTAAATTTACTATTAATTACAACACTTAATAGTAATTTTAGAGTCATTTATCACTAGATAACAATCAACTGTGTATATTAATTTAACGATGGCGTCACATTTTCTGTATGACGTTTCCAATCAACAACAAATTCCAATCATTCCCAGACAAACAATAATAATTTTCGGAAGGAATGTAAAAAAACAACGATAAAAATAAAATAAAATTAAATAAACATATATTTTTTTTACTTCAATTGTTTTAAGCTTATTAACAATAGACGAATATTATAAAATAATTAATTTTAATTTTTAAACATACAGTCAACTAGGTGGATAAATACCCCGTTATTGAGCCTTGTAAACATAATAAAATCATAGCTAATATACTTCTATAGAAAGTAAAGATCTCGTCCTGTAAATGTGCGAGCGCTTATTTCGCTGTCTGGAATGTGTTTGTGTTTATCGA
This sequence comes from Saturnia pavonia, assembly GCA_947532125.1. Lineage (NCBI taxonomy): Eukaryota > Metazoa > Arthropoda > Insecta > Lepidoptera > Saturniidae > Saturnia > Saturnia pavonia. Next base: position 10,762,220 of record OX383900.1, on the reverse strand, counting down.
TAAAATTCGATGATTTTGCTTAAGAATAATACTAATTTCGAATGTGACGGTTTTACCGAAACATGTAACTTATCATTTTGTAATGTTACTTGGTTACATTTTATTTTAATTGCAAGTGTACATTTATTTAGTATTTACAGTTTCAATATCACTCATAGGTAAAGGTTGTACAATTTTCTTTATTGTTTTTAAAGGAGTCATCTGTACTTACGGAAAAGGATAGACGCCTCGTTTTTGTAAGTTTACATGCCCTTAGGCATATATCCCACATGGTTTTAGCTTAAGCTTGCAAGGGTTTTACCCATTTTCTGGTTTTCAAAATCTTATGTAAGACATACCAGAGTTGGTTCAAGTGCTGAATAGATTTTTTTTTATCTGTATTAGATGAAATATCAAAAAATGTTTTTTGGACCCACGAAATATCTCATAGATATGAAATTCCATTGAGAACAGAATGTTTTTCACAGTATACAATTTAACAACAAACAGGTACAATTACAATTTACATATACCAATCATGCGCAAATAATGATAACATCAGGATTAAAGATACAGTGTACGTTTACTATTGAAATAAAGCGAGCTCATAAAAAACGTCCAATAGTAAAACATTGTAACAAGTAACTTTTTATTTTATTATTGATTCTTATTAGAATCTTATAATTATGAAAATACATGCAATGTGTCAATCATTCATACAGATTAAAATAGCATGTATTGATTATTCATTTTGTTTGATAAATCCCTAAGGGCAACTACTCATAGCGATAAAAGCATCGAGGCAACTAACCCGTATAATGGGAATCTATCCTCAATTATAGTAATTGGAAATCGATTATTTTTTTAAATATATGTAATAGTTAAATTAAATTACTATCAACTAAATAGTAGCTAATAGACTTGGTTTCCATTAGAAACAAAAATCTGCTTCAATTTTTTTTTTAGGAAAATGTACAAGTATTTCAAAATGTTGGGTAACTATCCCACATTCACCATATTTTTAATTAACTTTTTTTCTGGTTTAAGTACTATTAATATGATTTTGGCTTAAAATAAAGATTGAGTAGTCATGTGATGCTTGGTGGTAGGACATTTTATAATTCTTCTCTTGGTAGCTATCACCCAAAGTTGAATATCTATCGCCAACCAACTATCGATGTACTATGCTGAACCTGAGAGTCAGCCCCCGTTCCTTTTTGTTCGTTATCAAAGCCACTGGATACATATAATTTAATCCTAACTTCTTACTATTATACAATTTTCATAATCTTCGAACATGTGTGTAACAAGGTGGTAGGTGGAGATTTGAGGCAACCCAACAAAATGTTTCTAGTTATTATTTATAATCCACTTTACTTCTGTGCAATTACCAAACTATGTCAAACGAAATGCCACCGATATTACATAATATAAAGTAAAATTACTTAAGTTTATGAGTTAAAATAAAAACCGCTAACTCCTCCATTTCCTAGATTTAAGATATTACTATCTACAGACATATTGTCTTTTAATATCATATAAGATTGTGCTGTAATATTTACATACATGCATAGTAAAAAGTGTATATCTGATAGGTAAGTTTACTAAATATATTAATAACTTAAAAAAAAAAACATTTTTATAAAAGTGTCTGTTTTTTATTCTTTTCTACATCACCTTTTGTTTAAATGACAAGCATAAATTCATCCTATTTGGCAACGACGAGAACGACCGTACTGGGTAGGTACTTTAAAGCAATCAAATTATTTGCCATCGCTTTCAACGCTGTCTAATTCAACTAATAAATTGTATTAAACAGTTTCGGTGAAATGTTATTATAATAATTATCCTGACACATTAAAGATAAACAAATAAAAATTAAATCATTGTCTAGAAATACATACTTACATTACAATTTTTCTAGTCTTTTATTTATGTTATGTTTTGGCAAAATTTTCCAAAAGTGTATTAAATATTGAATAGGTATTTAGAATATTACCTACATACTTAAGACAAACTTTTCTTCTTGTTTTAGCGCCGCAGAAGCACTTGCCAGTGTCAATGTTTTAAGTCTTCATAGAATTTTTTATTGTTCAAAGTAGCGTCTAAAAAATCGTGGGCTTCTTTATTAGAACTATTTAGGGAGTGGCATCTCAAAATGATCCATTTGCATGTATACACAATAACCAAACTATATCAAGAAAAATTACACAAATTTTACATAATTTAGGGTCAAAGAAACTAAATTAATGAATTAAAATAAAAACCACAACATTCCAGCTCCAGATCCCGCGAAAAACTCTACTCATATTTTCTTTTGCAAAAGTAATTATACAAAAATTTTAAAAAATACCTACAAATCCACGAATCTTCTAAAACCGTGTAATAAATGTTTAACTATCTACACCCAATTCATTACTTGTAAATTCCAGATGGCGTCCCGAACAATTAATAATTCATAAATAATACATAAATTCATTGAATTAAAATTTTATTCAGAATTTAATGAATTTGGACATAAAACTAAAATGCTTCGTGGTCTCTAATTAGATATTTAACTAACTGCTAGCCTTAAGCCATTACTATATTTTATACAACTTCTTAGCAAATTTCGAAAGGCGTAAATAAATTGCAAATATCCGATGAAAAAAGTTGTTTCGGAATACTAATTTAAAATATTGTTTTATAACTTAATAATATTTTTTTCATTTATAAAGCAGGCGTCTAATTAATAGTTAATATCAAAACTATCACTGTAGTGTCAGACGCGTAGTGTAGTGTCAGCTTTTTTGAAGTGAAACTTCTTATGCGACTTCCAAGCGTTAAACGTTAAATGTTAAACGTTTAACACACATTATCGGTCTCTCCTCTTTGTGTGAGCCAGAGCGAGAAAGTAAATGTCGGTGTGTATATTATATATATTGCACACTGTTTAAATAAAATAGAAAACGCCTTTTAAAATGAAGTTCCACTTCTATCGTGTGTGAATCGCACAGACACCTTTTTTTTAAATTGTCAATCCAGGTTGAAATAAAAGATCTACCTTTTAACTACGGTATATAAATTTTATGGAATTTATCATCTATATAGATACTAGTTCTTTCATTGTGGTAGATACATATATTTTGTTTAATAAACAAGTTGAAAATGTGTGAGTGGCATAGACGTGTTTTTTTTAACTATAAATAGGCTAGCGTTTGACCACTACCTCGTCTGATCGTAAGTGATTATGTTGTCTACGATGCACGCGTGCCTAGAAGATATTTATTCACTCGTGACTTGAAGATACCCAGGTTGTAATTATCGGGAAATACAAACTCTGTTTCACTCTGTAGCGGTGCGCATGATAAATACGCTAGCAAAACGCTTCGTGCGCACTGGTGGAATATCAACGATATATCGATGACGCTTCACCGAGGCTCTTATCGTCCGATAATAAAAGGAGGATGGGGGAATTAAATTGTGCAATTCCACACACACACCGCACACTCGCCGAAATTTCCGGTAAAAAACCGATAAACAGGCAACTTTACGTCGATGTTCAAGGCTCTGCAGCCTCGCCTCAACTAACGAATTGTTGCTAATAAGTCTTTAGGCACGGCTTTCGATTGCCTCCAATGCCTCAAGTTGCTACTTGGCATCTGACTATACTGTTAGCCATAAGGGCTATTAAGCCTTAGTCAACTTTTATAGCTTCACCAGGCTCGGGAGTCGAGCGCTGAAGGCATTCAGCCGCGAAAGCGTGGCAATAAGCTCCAGGGTGCCAAAGTGGCCGAACCTCGGTTTGAGCTTTTTCCGTAGATGCAATTAAGTCGCGAACTGGCTAATTCCCTATCCGTAATTAGATCTAAACTAATTATACATTTATACACGTTTCTTTCCTCTACGAAGAGGGAAGATCTATTCGTATATGTATTTAGTGATCTGAAAATTATTGTCTAAATTAATTAGCCAAAAAAAGAGGTCTCTTACAAAACCTACGTACCTGAGTGGTGTTAATAAATATGTAGAGATACAGTGTATGTATGTATGCTTGTATGTCGGTAGCTAGTGAATTCAGTATTGCGCGCGTAGACGTGATATTTATAATTTTGTATGCGAGTTGCGAGACTCGTTACACGTGACGTGAGTCCGCGGGATACTGCTATGTCTCAATTATTCGTCGCTCAGTATCCCATCATGTACAAATATAGTGAACGCCAAGTTGTTGCAAGGCAACCACCGATGTATATTTCCTAAGAGATTCAGAGATTTCTTAAGAGATTGTTATCCTAGAATCTACACAACAAATAATCAACCCCAATATTACTGAATTGTATATAATATATACCACTAAATGCATTATTATTTGTACGTTAGCTACCTTATTTTTTTAAGTTTCTGAGCTTTTATTGTGTTCAATGTTACAATAGTAGGTATAGGTACAGGTTGTCTGTATACATTTTTGATTTATGAATAAAAAGAAACACTACGCAGTAATAAAAAATCAAATAAATCTTGTAAAATTTAATTACAATACATTTCTTTGAGACAACATATACGCCCAAAGAAAATTACTTAAAAATAGTTTTTATATATTAGTACAATGTTTTTATAATGAAATACTTATCTTTAAAACATAAAACGCATTTATGTATGACTTAAAATATATCGTTTAATGTACTAACATTGTTGAATATTGTTTTCCATAAACTGTAGCCTTTAAACTTTATAAAATAGCTTTTTCAATAAATAATACGTATAACAGCAGCGAAACTCTTTTAATACCAAAATATTACATGTACTAATAAACTGAGTTGTGAGTAATTTACCAAAGTATTATGATATGATAAAAAACTGTGTTAAGAGCACAATTGTTGCAAGTGTACGGATGTATGTGTGGGTGAGTGTGTGTGCAATTATGAATAAACTTTATTTATAAAACTACACATATACATGTACCTAGGTACAAATGAGTAGATGATGTACTACTATATAATTAATTCACATCTAAAAATATATCTCAAAATGAATAATAAAGAAAAGTCGTTAGGTATTACCGCTATTGTTATTACTCTAAGTTAATGTTGTTGTTACATATGAACTTGATTAACATTGTTACATGAGAATTTGCAGACACAGCGTACTTTCTTGTTTATCTATAAAATGTTTGAGTAAGAAACTTCTACAGAAGAGTTTAACCGGAAAAAACAGTTAACGAGTGTTTGTAAGTATATCCGCACCACGTTCCGCACAGTAATGAACCAAGAAGTACGCCCTTAAATAATTGTTAGCCAGATAGAACCCAGGGTGTTGTTGGTCGGAATCAAAATTTAAAAGAAATGCGCGATTACAATAGCTTGATCAGTTTGGACGCCAACCAAAACAAACATCATGTAAGAGCGTAAAGAAAATTCCTACTAACTATACATAGCAATAAATTATTGAATGTAACTTAAGTTTATACTTCTTAATAATGGAAAAACAAGTAGGTAAGTAGTTTATAAATATATATATAATAGTTTTATCGAACCATACTTTATAAACACTTTATCCAAAACTAATTAACTAGGTATTTAGAACATTACTTATGATAAATGTTATTATTGTTATAACAATAAACAATTTACTTAATATATTAAATATACTTAATAATTCTGCTATTTTTTTTTCTGTCTATACCTCAGGAGGCTTTTCACCGGGCTTGGAGATGAGCGCTGAAGGCACCCAGCCGCGAAAGCGTGTCAAAGTGACCGAACCTCGACTTGGGATGTTGCCTTAGCTACAATTAAATCGGGAACTGACTAATTCCCTACCCGTGGAAAATTTGATCTAACTAACTATACATATTATACATGTTTCCGCCTTCTGCGGCGAAGGGAGAAACATGCGTATATGCCTTTAGTAATCTGGCAATTTGATCTAAAACTAACTAGCCAAACACAAAGAAAAATTGGATCACTTACAGAACCTATGTACCTGAGTGGTGTACATATGTGAAGCGCAGTGACATGTTTGTCTTTTGATAGGTAGTGAATGCAGTGTCACTGTATCGCGGGAGCAGCTGCTGGCTCAAGGGTTCCATGCTGGCCTAGACTTGAGTTGCCGCAGGAGAGGGTGGACGTAACGGGTGCGCGGGTGCGAAGTTAACCGCCCGTCCCCTGATCGGAGAAAACGATGTTTTCGCTTCGTTTCTGAGAGCAGCCGAGTAGAACGCGTTAGCTGTCTCGATTTCGTCATCAGAATGGGTAAGAATGTTCCGCGGTCGGCGTTTTGCCTTCGAGGCGCCTTATGGGTAAATTATATCCGATGATATGAAATACTGACTCTAACGCTTACGTTTAAAATGCATAATAGCAATAAAAATATAAAACTATATTTTTCATATTTAATTAAAATCTTTAATAACAACACTTTATGAAAAAATGTTTGTTTGTTGGACTTTAAGATATCTCTATATATAATATAATATAGAAAAATATTATATTAAATTTAAAGTAATGAATGATTCAAGGACATATAATATAAATTCATGCGTTCAACCTATCAAAGCCGCTTCCTTAGATTAAATCGTAGTCGAGTACCTAATGCACACGTAAGGAAGCGCTGCCGTGCTAACCGCGACTCCTCAATGCAAGTCCATTAAGGCTGCGGCAAAAATTTCTTCACAGGATAATAATTTCTTTTCCAATATAAAGTGCTACATTGCGATACGACAACTGCATACAACAAGCATTTGGTTCATTACTTACTTACTATACATTTGATTAATTTACAATGGAATTACAAGAAGAATTTGAAAATGGATATTTTTATCTCTAAATTTTAGTGGAAAATAATTACTGCATTGTGTATCTACGAATTTTTCGGATTTCGCATAGATTACCTAACTAATTTAATTTGGTTACACTATTTTCTGATGATAAAGGAAAACATCGTGAGTAATTCTGAACGCTTCAGAAATGATCTTATCCTAGTGGATAAAACCATATGTGGGAAGAATGTACTGTGGATAGAAATCGCCAAAAGTCGTGGGGCTGGCGTTATAATTAAACCCGTGCCTTTCCTCGAGAAGAGGTCTGTGATCAGCACTGGGAACTTACAGGCTAGTAATATTATTATTTACAACATGTGATAAAAAACAAATGCAAATAGGATATATGAGATTATTGCAAAATACATATCTTTACAAGTTCGACTATCTACACAAAATCCACGTAAACAATGTTATACGAAGCCATATTTTGTTTAAAAACTTCGGTCTATCCGAGCCATCTTTATACAAAATGGAATAAGTTAGCATATAGAAGAGATTTCAACATCTTACAAACTAAAGGAAAACATATTGTTAAAACTGCATATGCCTATTTACACAAACTACAAAACAAGATTTCTTGTCGAAGTAATTAATAAATCAAAAGTTTTGAGCATATGCAGTGTTTTGACTAAAGCCTAGTGCAAAATATTATTTATTTCATTCGATAATCAAACCATTTTCTCTCTTGGTGACACAGTATAGACCCAAGCAAGGCAAGCAGGTAATATTATAATTATAACGATATTAATAATCTACGTAATAAATTAAGCATTCAGCACAATCACTCTGTTCCATTTAATCGAGGTTCTGATTTCGCAAATTAAGGTAGTACTAATTTGAAGGAAAACTCTTTAATTACTTTTTTAACAATTTAAGGGGTTCTCCACGGTTGAATGATACTTTTTTAATAACTATAAAAAGATATTAGTTTAATCAATACAACATTAAGTCTTCTAGATGTTGTCTACACCGGTGTTAGTTTTCTATTTGACATGGCTTGCTTGCTGTCTTTATTATTCTAAACATTTATTTATTCTAGAGTTGAGCTGTATGTATTAACCATTTTGGCTTCTACGGAAAACAAAATCAAATTAACTTTTCCAAATAATCGAAAGAAATGAGAACTATGCACGACATGGGAACAACATTTCAGGGACGTAGAATATTATTTGATCACTTGACAAAAGGAGACAGGTCATTGTTATTTTTGTGTTGTTGTGAGAAATATTGTATTTTTATAAATTGACTGCCATGAATGGCATCAATTTGAATTTTACGCGCATTTTGTCTGACGCTGATAGCCGTATATTTAAGAACATTAAAAAAACGAGAAATTTTATTGAACTTAAAAATTAGATCGATCTTTTATAGAATAATCATTAATTTAAAATCATTCTCCTATACACAAACGGTAGCCCCTTTTATAAAAATGTAAATGTTATGTTAATTATAAGTCGTCATTATCATTTACCGCAAACAAATTCCCAAAACAGTGAAAACTCTAATTAATATTTACAGCTATAATATTGAGTAGAAATAATAAAACTGTTTATGTAGTCTATAAAATCGCAAAAACATCAATAACCAATAATATTAATATACTACATATTAAATTGAACAATCGAAATAACTACTCTTTTTCATTTAACCGAGGTCCCCGAAGCACATATTTAGCCGAACTCAAGTTACTGATAACTGTTAAATCAGGAATTTACGAACCTAAAAGTAATGCCAAGCTTAAATATTAGTTTAATTTAATATTAGTTTTATTATTTGATAAAGATTTAAAGTCTCGTTATTGTAATGATTTTAGATTAATACAACTAATCTAAAAGTTGGAGAATCAACGTTGCACATAAAAAAAGTAATTCATAATTGAAATAATTATCAAATGTAAATAAATTAAGAAATTTTATGTACAAACAAATTTTATTCGTGACACTAAATTGTTTCCGTTTTAATTAATTGGTGTCATTAGGGCGTTAAAAAACCGCAATTGTAATTGTAAATGAAAGCTACAAAAAAAAAAGTGTGTGTGCGATTCACACACGATAGAAGTGAAACTTCATTTTAAAAGACATTTTCTATTTTATTTAAACAGTGTGCAATATACATACGCCTAAAGTTCAACGCTTAACGTTTAACGCGTTGGAAGTCGCATAAGAAGTTTCACTTCAAAAAGGTATGTGTGCTTATGCATATTATCGAAGTGAAACTTCTTGTGCGACTTCCAAGCGTTAAATGTTAAACGTTTAACGTTTAACGCACATTATCGGTCTCTCCTCTTTGTGTGAGCCAGAGCGAGAAAGTAAATGTCGGTGTAAATATTGCACACTGTTTAAATAAAATAGAAAATGTCGTTTAAAATGAAGTTTCACTTCTATCGTGTGTGAATCGCACACACAACTTTTTATTGTAACACTGTAAGCGCTAAATGTTCTGTGGATTATAATTCATAAGAAGCAAATATTGTATGCCTTTATTAAATAAAAAAAGCAGAATTTCATAAGAAAAATGTAATAGTGCAATAAGGGAAACATTTGCAAAAAACATTGCCTACCTATATTATATGTATATATATATAGAATAGTATATACTTAGTATAGTATATGTATAGTATTTATATAGCTGCCCCTTGCGAATATTTCGCACATTATAGAATGTAAACAAAGTAACTAACAGCTGTCATATTAGTTAAATAGATTCTTAATTGATGGGCCTTCAACATATCGTTGAATATATTATGTTATTATACGTCTGTTGACTTCATTTCTAATGAAAAAGGATTTTCAATATTTTTAACTAAAACATTAATTTTAAACTATTTAGCAGGGAACAACCGCTCTAAAATGATATTTGAATCATTAATTTTGATGAAGAATTAACGGATATTTATGTCGTTACCAGGATAACACCTTTGAAAAATAATATACTCGTAGTTATAGTATTATTTTGTAAATGAATGTTTCTTTGTTTGTTTGTACCCTATGAGTTCCTAAAACATTCATCCAATTGCAATAAAACTTTAGTACATTATTGTGCGCACGTTCACAAAAGTATCTGTACTAGTATAATTAGTTTACAACAGATGGCGTGCAAGTCGTATCATTTTCAATAAAACGGAAACGATGTGGTGGCCAAAGCTAGGATTACATAATATAAATACTACAAATAGCGTTATGCAAATAGGATAGATCACGTTATTACCCAGCAGGATTAACCGTCACGGTTCATAAATCAAAGCTGAGTCAGACTTCGATGACTTGATTAAATATTGATTTGATACGAATTGCTTCGTATAATTTATATATCATTGGTAAACTAATAAATACATCACAAAATATCTACATAAAGTCAGCTATGAGATCACTGGCCTTTTATTAGATTCCTCTTTAATTTCATATAACTTAGAATATCGTATATCAATTTGAAATTGTATATTGTTGTGGTTATCAAAATTTAGTTTAATTTTAACTATCCTGTCAAGTACATAAAACAATTTAATTTAGTTATATGTTTTATCTAACTAAAAAACCAACTTGGATAAAACTTTTTTAATTCTAGAGAAGACATTAAACCTGTGAAGTTGTGCATGGAGCTCGAATCACTGCAATTTTTCCGTTTTTAAAACATTTCTTACGAAAAATAATGTAATTGTTAGTTATTTCAATAAAAAAATTACTTTTGAACATTATGTATTTAAAAAACTACCACCCCATTTGCTAATATAAAGAGATACTATGACTTTTATGTAATTTATAACATACTAAGGTCCAGTTTACGTAAAATAGTTTAGTACGTAACATTACGTGCTATATTATATTTACTAAAATTCTAATGATAGGTCCTATTCTCGATCATGGCGCCTTACAGCCCGCTGTTGCGCCACACAGTGACTCTATCATTCACTACTTCATCATACATCACACAATCACACTGCACTTCACACCTGCACACTCATTTAGTAAATACATAGGTTCTATAAGGGACCTGTTTTTTGTTCTTTTTTCGAGTAGGTAACTAGACTTAGAAATAAATAAATATAAACTAAATATGAATATTCTTAAATATCAATACTAATAATAAATCTCAAAAGATTGTTATTTGTTCGTGTGCTTGAACCTGCTAATCTCTGAAACTAAAAGTGAGATTTAAACAATATTTATTCAGGAAGATTGTAGACTTTCTAGTATCGGAGCAGTGATCATACACTTCAACCAATCTGTCAAGCTTTAGATGCCTACATCTACATACATATATGAATATATGCATTTGTATGAAACGGGCATATACCTACAATATAAATTTAACTCGGATGTATTCGCGGGACACAGCTAGTGTTACATATCTTATGTGTAGTTAGATCAAATATGAATAGAAAGCTAGATCGCGAAACTGTGTGCACGGTTGCAGTCCAAGCCGCGGTACGGCCATTTTGCGCTTGTTACCATATCGACTGAATGCCTTCAGCGCTCTTCACAAAGCCCGGTGAAGTTATAAAGCCCCTTGAAGTCAACAGCGTTAATCAGATCGAAATATTAAAAAAAAATGGTATGATTAATAATATGGTAATTACAATTATTATAGCGGAGTTTTTGGCGGAATCTCAAATTGTCATGTAGTAGTTTTTATTTTTTATTCATAAATTTGTGTTATTTGACCCTATATTGTGTAATACAGGTGGCGTTATGCATAATAAAGTTTGGTTATTGTGCACAAGTGAAGTGAATTGGAAATAATAACATGTATCAGGAATTCTGAGATGCCACAAATCGTCATAACACTGGAAACTATATACACTCGATAATGGCAGTAATGGTCTTCAATAAGGAAGACCGGTTGCCAAGTTAGGAAAAGAAGAAGAAGAAGAATTGTTATAACATATTAACAGAATATGTATGTTTCAAAAGAAAGGCAAATTCTTAATACAACAAAAGAACAATTTTATTAACGAGTTTCCCGAAAAGCCATAATAATAAAAATGATAATTCTTTTCTGATTTACCATTTAACTTCGTTAATGGTGTTAAAGTAAACGTTCGAAGTTTAACGTTTTATGCGATGCGTTCAGAACGATAGTTACTTACTGGAATAATAGTATCATAACTATAATATTAAACGGTTCCTTTTATATATTATCATAACCTCAGATCTAGGCATCTTCTCGAATAGCCTAGTAAAATATAAATCTATTTGCACCTGTAAGCAACAATATATTCACATTCTTATTTTAACTTGTTGTAGTTGACTTGTTTTCTTTTTGATTTCATTTCCAAATTTGTTTGTGATTTTTTGTTAACATTTTAGTTGTCATTTTAACTGCTTACGTTGTGTAAGCGCCAATAAGCCCCAATAATGAAGATTGTATTTATTTAGAGATATATTTGTCTAAAATAGTTCTGAAATATGATGACGCATGGTGGTAGGGCATTTTCTAATGCACGCCTGCCTAGCTACCACCCTCAAGTTGAAAATCTGCCGCCAAGCACCAATAGGTGTGTTCTGGCAGCTGCACAGCCACTCTTCCACTAGGTTTAGCGTGTTATCATCTTGGACAACATCGTCACTTAACATCAGGTGAGATTGTGGCCAATACGCCAAACCTATAACGATAATATATATATATATATATATATATATATATATATAACATTTAAACAAGGAAGCTTAATACGGTTAACTTGTTTGTAATATTGCGTTCGTTAAGCAAATTGTGAAAATATAGCAGAATGACGTAGATAACTGCGGTGACAGTCGACATGTCGACATGTTCCGATTGTCGCTTAAAATTTATGGACAGTATCAAACTTATGATTACATATATGGCAATCATTTGACTGAATTAGTTAATAAAATAACGCATTTTAGACTTATAGGAATGTAAATTCCCGCCAGGGCATTTATTTTGAGAATGCAGAAAATGAATTAGTAATGTCAAAAAAAAATAGTGCAATTAAAGGGTCTGTTCTTATTGTAGTTGATAAAGTTTAGCACCATTATTTTGTCCGGATTTGATCCAGCGGAACCAAAGTTTATAGATAGACAAATGATAGTAAGTATTCGGTGTATGTGTAGGGAACATAGAAATTTCTTTGGAGTTATCTCTCTATTTGGGGCAGCCCGACTGGTGAAATACCTGCAACCTACAGGAGACGCAGCCAAATGACCTATTGTTGTGGCTTTTTGGGGTAGAAGGTTCAAGTCGGCAACGTTCTAGTGATACCTATGGTATTACAAGCGTCCATAGGCTACAGTAGCCGTTTACTATTAGGCGTGCCGTATGCTTGTTTGCCACCTATGTTGTGTATAATAAAAAACTATTTATGTGTTTTCTAGCAATGACAGCAAATAAATCTATATCCCTAATGAATAACATCGTAATTTTAATTACAATAAAATACAAATAAACGTTAAGGAAATACAGAAAATAAAACTATATTTGAGTTTCGCAGCCTTATCTCTAAGACAAATAGACCAATTTTTACTTGACTAAAATTATCATTGTAATTTTTTTAAATATATTTCATGTATTATATCATTGCTAAGTAATAATTATTAGTTACAATTCACAAATACTTAATTTAAAAGGCTTTAAAAACTCTAAGAAAACTTGTAGTTGACAATTTTTGTAAAATGACTCTTCCTATACCCTGGCTAAAAGAGTTACGATGTAACTCATATTGGGTAAAGAAATATTCAATGTTAATTTGCAATATTCAGTAAATATTATTTTGATGCATATCATATGCGTCTGATTAGTCTTTAAGGTGAATTGAACTTACTGAACTGATTTTATAGTGCTGACCGAGTTCGCTGGCAAACATCGTTATCGAAGCAAACTTTAGCTACCGAGATCTTCTATTATAAAACTTTTACATAAGCAAGCCACGTGAGAATGGATCTCTAAATAAAATTAATGGATATTTGCATTTAAAGTTATTGTTGTACCTCTAAATTATTTTTATATCTGTACGCTCAGTTGTTATCGATATGCCTTATGTTGTATCAATAAGTCAATGTTTTTGATAATTACGGATTTCCTACAGACATTTTTTATAGGCTGTATTTAAAAAAAAATATCAGCTTGGAAAGGATAAGTATTAGTATTCCCATACTTTCAAAGGATCTAGAAATATTGTATGCATTTCAGAGGCTATGAATTCAATTACGGTAAATTATTGAAGTTATATACGGTAAATAGAATAACTTTTCTTTGTTCATTATACCTTATTGCATATGTTTTAAATATTTAAAAAAATTAAATATCTACATATATAGATCATTGTAATTGTTTAATTATCTAAAAGAAAGATACAGCAAATAGCTTTGATATTTAATCGTCCCAGTACACACTGGCTCTAATGATAGCATTAATAGCAAAATATTATCGTTGCAATTCGTAAAATATATGAAGATGGTAGTGTTAAAAAATTTAAAAGCATGAGAACTCGTACGAAGTTTTAATACAAAAGCATTACGATCATACCTATTGCTGCCGCGGAGCACCAGAATTCACGATGCGTATCAATATTTCGGTTTGAAAAGTGATTGGCCAACAATGGCCCACAGACTATTCAAATTCAGAGTATAAACCTTTAATTAACTTAACTTCATTTAGTATGACGGTCTTTGTCGCGCCCTCTGCAATTTTTTAAACTAATGAGTTTAGGTACTGATTCCGTTTGGTTAGCATAACTTAATTTGTATATGTTGCTGAAATTCAATCTCACATTACTCAATCACATAAAATACAATAGCCAATTAATTAATATGACAATCGCATAACGTGCTTACGCCAACCTTAATTTCGTGCCCGATGTTCAAACCAATCACTATAAACTATAGTAGTTATTCTACGTTAGCTATAGTTTATCTATAATTTAATTGACTGTACGATTATGACTGTAACATTTATTATTAAATAGAATAATTACGAAAGTGATCAATTTAAACATAATTATTATATCTTCCAAGCTGTGCTTCATTGATTTATTGCAAAGAAAAAATTATAACAATTATCTAGAATGGAAGCCATAAAATATAAGTACATTTTCTTTCGTTTTATTTATTAAATGCAGCGCCAACAGTGTGCATATTACTCGTTATTTATTTTATAATTTCTATATTAAATCTAATTCAGATATACGAAGCTATTACAGACGCCCGCTATATTTACAAAATATAACATCACAACATCGTAGAGCAAACTATTTACAACAATGGTAAAATAAAATAAATTTAATAAGTATGTAATATGAATAAAATAAATTTACAAACTATGAGGGTCTGACAATAAATAAACACCTCACTTTCCAATTGTAATGTAAACCGTATTTTGGATATACTGAGAAGCCTTACTGTAGATTACCAATGTCGAGGTGGGTTGTTGGACAGTTCACATCTCTACAGATGTTCGTGACTGTGGAAGTGTACTTTGGTATGTGCTTGTATTAGGATCAGATGATCCTGATGACGCCAACAAGACTGTACGCTTCCTGAGTACAAAATTTCATCAATCATTTTTTTTATGATTCCTAAATATATTTCTGACAATTCTTATACATATTATAATCACATCAATAATGAAATGACGTAAGCTTCATGTCTATAAAATTTGATCGGAATCGGTTGAGAATGAATATTTTTATCAGCTTTTTTTTCGATTTTTTTAACCATTTCTAATAGTATTATCGAATATTCTTATAGCTTATCATCTGACCTGTGGACGCAAAGGCAAACAGATGTTATAATATAATCTATACTACACGTAATAAAATTGAAGTGTCTGTTTGTAATGTCAAAATAACAGGTTTTTACTAAATGCATATGAAAGAAGTATACATGGTACCTATAACAAAAAACCATTTTTCTTTTGTCTGTCTGTCAGTTTGTTCCGGGTAATCTCCGAAACGGTTGGACTGATTTTGACGGGACTTTCACTGGTAGATAGCTGATGTTATAGGGCATAACTCAGCCTACTTTGATTTTAGAAAAATAATTAGGTTTCCGCGTAAAAAATAAAAAAGCTTTCTTTAGTTGTCCACGCGATCGGAACCGCTGACACAGCTAGTAAATATATATAATATTATACATATATAGATATGTATCAATAATTCGTAAATACCTTATACCGTATTACCTTATTCGTAGTACCTTGTCAAAACAATCAATCACTTTTAATAGAATATCGCAGTTTGGTCTACGAAGCCACAGCAACAAATAAGTTTGCCGTAGCGTGATAATGTGTAATCGCCTCTCGGTCAGCGTGTGTCCTCTACCCTATAACACAGGTGCTTCAAATGAGGCATGAAGAAACATTTTAGCTGGCGGGCATTACAGCGTCGATTATGTGGCATTTGTCTCTCGGCGAGAGCTATTGTTTTTTTACTACGTACCCACTATCAAGTGCGGAATGATTTCTACTTTCGTATTTTGTTACTTAGGGTTCTGAAGTCAACGCGGGACCCCTATAGTTTCGCCTGTCGGTTCGTCTGTCCGCGGCTTAGCTCAGCGATTCGTCATAGTTTAATTGGTTTCGATTAAATGCATATTTGACTGTTCAGTTATGTACCTATGTACTGATAGTACATCCTTAACTTATCTTTAACCATTCATGAATTTATCAAAAAACAAGTTGTACTAATAGTTAATTCTACATTTATAACTAAACTAGCGTGGCCCTGCGGCTCCGCACGCGTTTGTTATGCAGTGATTATTTTCATCCTGTAGTTTTATTTTTATATTTATTAATGATAATTCATATAACCTCTTAATTGGGAAATTACATACAGTTTCCTGAATTTACGATTACGATTCCTAATACATATTATTATTGACAATTCTTATAGCCTATTAATTATGGAATGACGTTTGCTTCCTGACTACAAAATTTGATCGGAATTTGTGGAGTTTTTTTACTATATCTAAAATTATTGGTGAAAACTCTAATTGCTTATCAATTATGGAATGACTTATGTCTCTCTTCTACAAAATGTGATCGGAATCAGTTGAGAATTTATGAAAATTTAATATTTCGTATTTTATTACAGTTTTTTAAAGTATTATTGACTATTCTTATAGCCTATCAATTATAAAATGACTATGCTTCCCGTCTACAACATTTCATACAGAAAGGGTGAGAGTTAATAACAACGTAATGTTTTCGAAAAAAATATTTATCAATTGTAAAAGTATTATTGAAAATTCTTATAGCCTATCATTTGACCAATGACACAAGCTTCCTGTGCACAAAATTTCATAAGAATCAAGTCGTTTATGAGTTAAATTCGGAAATATAAACAGACAGACAGACATAATTTTTGTGGCATATTCGTGACCAGTGTCCTTCATATAGAATGTTTCTCGGGAAATTTGGAAAAAAAATACATGTACGGACAAAACTATACATTTATTAATATAGATAGATTAACTAAATGTTTGTTTGTGTTTTTTGTGATTTTATTTTATCAACCTGTAAAACTGAACATCGATACAAAACAGTCTTTACTGCAAGTCGAAATATTTTTAATATTTTTAAAAGAAAAGCGATTGATATTATTCAGACTTCATAAAATATATGCAATTAGTAGGTACATACATAAAGACACGTACGCACGAGCGCACACTCACCCACTCACACATACACACCCACTCACACATGCACACCCAGTCGTACAAAATACCATTATTAAATTGATGCAATTAATAATTAATAGTTTCGTTAGTGTATAAGATTATTATTATATGTATAATAACTGAAATCATCTTGGCTAAACCAATATGTTAATTTAGTATATATTGTATATGAATTTAAGAGCTGTAGATTTCTTTACATAAATAAATAAATAAAGCAAATTTATATATCTACTGAAATAGAATTAATAACTTCCATAAAATGATCAGTAAAATGTCACACTATAATTATTAAAACTACGTACCCGTTAAAACGTTCACAATTTAATTAGAAGAATGGTCTACGGGGAACAGCTTCGCCACAGTACATTTCAAGGGCTGCACTTTAACGAGTAGGTAAATAAATATAATAATTATTTTTATTATTTAATGCTGGAAAATCAAATTCATTTATCCAAAGAAATTTAGCAAGTTATCACGTACCTAATGTAAACATATTTAGACAATTCACTTGAAGAATAATCTATTCACGCTAACGCTTCATAAGCGATGGATAGTTTAAAAAACAATAAGGCAATAATTATATAAAGTCAAGGAGACTTAATACCTAAAAAATAATTAATTAATTAATTCATAATTACTGTTCTCAAGTATAGCCTGTCTAATGCTAGCAAGCTTTGTGAATCTGTCTGACAATCATTAACTTTCCATAAAGGCTGGTAAAGATTTTACAGAATACTTTGAAGCTGTTCTCTTGTAAGTTAGTTAGTTTCTGCTCAGTGCACTAGACTGATAAATTATTTATTTAAAATATCATGTCTAGAAAGTTATTGGTAATAAACTCTGATATAACTTTGCTGGTAATTTATCAAAGATGTATCACAAGTTAACTTCTTAATAAGCCTGGGTTGTATTATTTAGTTATTTGAAGTAAAATATATTGTTGTTATTATATTGAGTGTATATGTATTAAACTAGTTTTATGGCAAAAATAAATTATTGCCTAAAATCCTTTCCTTTTTCTTTCTTAAATTAAAATATGATAATACATTTATTCATCATCATCATTTCAGCCGAATGACGTCCACTGCTGGACATAGGCCTCTCCCAAAGATCGCCACAACGACCGGTCCTGTGCTGCCCGCATCCAGCGGCTTCCCGCAACCTTTACCAGGTCGTCGGTCCACCTTGTGGCGGGTCTGCCCACGCTGCGTCTTCCGGTATGTGGCCGCCACTCGAGAACTCTTTGACCCCATCGGCCATCTGTTCTACGAGCTACGTGGCCAGCCCACTGCCACTTAAGTATAGCTATTCTTCGGGCTATGTCGGTGACTTTGGTTCTCCTGCGGATCTCCTCATTTCTGATTCGATCACGCAGAGAAACTCCGAGCATAGCCCTCTCCATTGCCCTTTGAGTGACTTTGAGCTTTCTTATGAGGTCCATAGTTAGCGACCAGTATCACATTACCAGTAATACATTTATTACATATTTAGTAATATTTTTACGCTAGTTCTCTTTTGAGCTAAGCAGGGCAACGTTTATTTTTTCTACGATGTTTTATATTTCTATTTGAAACAGAATATTTTATAGGCACGTTCACGCTTCACTACCTAGTGAACTACTACAGTTTTGCACTTATTAATAAGCACTGTTGTCATTAAAAATTACTTGAAATTGTGACATTACTTAGTATAACACGATTGTATATACGTTTCATTTATAAAGTTAATATTTATCAGTACAGACGGACCGCCCGTAATGTTTATAAAATCATCTAAATTAAAATTTCATCAATAATTCATAACTCAAAATGTTAATATTTGTTTTGATGGTAAATTTATTCCTCGTTTTGAATTATTTAAATCCATCGCACCAGAGAATCGGGGTCGACTGCAATTAGCAGGAAATTTCTATAAGCTCTCGTAGCAAGTTTGTTCCGGCTTGCGTCCAAACTGATCAAGTCGGCGGCGGCGGCACGTTGCGAGTTCCGAACATTCATTAATTTCTTTGAAGTCTCGACTCCGACCGACAATTTCCTTGACTATTTCTCTCTCTTTCTCTTTCACACAGACACAAACAATTAATAACTAACAACCCTTTATTCACACCTGAAAATGGAAATACGAAGACATTAAATAAACACTTGTTTAATTTATATGTCCTTACGTGACGTGGGCATGTCAAGAGAAGGAATAAAATTCATAACCAGAATAATGTTAAGTATGAAGGTGGACGGATATAGGAGTAGAAGAAGACCGAAGAAGGAGCGAGGGATGATATGCGTTTAACAGGTATGAATGAGGTATGACAACATGTTATGCCTAGGCTACTTAATTGGATAAGGGTAGAAGAAGATTACATTTGCTTATTTTAAAAACTATAATGTACAAAAAAGTAAAAACTATAATTTTTAACTCGGTTTCGATGTAAGAAAACACTTTCAAGCTGAAACTACGTATCAGGAAGCTCTCGCCGCCAGTGGATGTCGTTTCTCGCAACATTAAGCAAAAAACTTTTAATCACATCAACTCGACTTTCTGAACATGCAAACGTAAATCGTGTTCAAATTTGCATAACTTATAATGATGATTCCCACTTCAATAAATTAGTATCGATTTATTTAGTAGATTTATATGAGTAAAATTTTATATGCGATTTACACTAAATAAAATGCTTTAACATGACTCCTACTTATAAAAAACTTTTATTTGTTATCTTTACTGAGTATTTATTATATCTTCTTCTATACATATTATAAAACTAAAGGTATATCTGTCTGTCTGTCCGTTTATGTTCTTTTCACGCGAAAACCACTTTTCTGATTTAACCTAAAACCTAAAAGATTAACCATCTTAATTCATAGCTAAAATTGCTATATCTGTTATAGAATATATTTTGTTAGATACAGTAACATACGAAATAAGAAATAACGACAATAGTGAATCAATTCGGAAAAAAGACGCAGATGTGGCGTTTAAATTAAAGAGATATGTTAAATTAATTTTCTGCATAATTGTAGATCCTAAAATGAACTACAAAAAAGTCAGCAATAGTATATATCTATCTTCTAAGGATCACTCACAATAAGCATTTTTGTCTACCGTCTTTTGAGCAGAGGCAGCATGATTCGCGCGTGCGCTCGAATGACGGCATTCTGTAGCACACGCTTTTCTTTTATCAATCTGTTACACTGTTCGCCTGAAAGGCCCTGAAGCCTCAGACGGCTTTTTAGTTTCACCGAGCTTGGGGGCGAACGCTTAAGACACTCAGCAGCGAAAGCGAGGCAACAAGCTCCAAGGGTGCCAAAGTGGCTAAACGTTGGCTTGGACTATTACCGTAGTTGCAAAATAAGTCGCGAACTGTCTAACTCTTTATCCGTAATATATATATATATATATATATATATATATATATATATATATTGGTCTACACTAACTAGCCAAAAAAAAAGAAGATCTTAATGAATTAAACTAAGCCGCCCGGTAGGAGTACGTGCCATTATTATGATTAATATTGTACAAACATAAGGGTACACTACTTGGTACGTGACTTTTGAGGTCGCACTGGTGTAGGCACTACAAAATTGAATTTATTTGCCTGTGCATGCTTCCAACCACATTCTTTATACCGGAAGCATAGTATATTAGCGGGGCATCGTTTTTTAAGAGTCTCGTGAAATACCACCTCCGTCTAGAAGTCTAGCCTTTTTTAAATCCTGACGCAAACTGAGGTGTTTGTAAGTTCAACATATGTATCTGTTTGTGGCATCGCAGCTCCCAAACGGATGACCAATTTTGATTTAGTTTTTTTTTTGTTTGAAAGGTTTGATACTCGAGAGTGTTCACGCTATGATTCAAAAAAATCTGATCAGCCGTTTGCAGATCATCAGGTAATTTCTAGTTGATAAAGTTGATCAATTCAAAATTTGGTATTCTGTTACTTCAATGATATTGCAAGATCATGGTTAACTTGACCTGATGCTGCAGCATCATTTGGAATCTGAGGATTCCCACTCCTCACCAGTTTACAGCAAGGGTATCGTGTTTGGGTTCATTTAAATTGTCACAATGAATAGGATATATGTGTCGTTTTTAGAATTCCGAAGTCAGCATGGAACGCTTATAGTTTCGCTATGTCCGTCTGTCTGTCCGCGGCCTAGCTCAGAGATTCCTAGTACTAGAGAGCTGTAATTTAGTGTGGGTACCTATACATATTAATCATGCCGACAAAGTGGTAAAATAAAATCATGAAAAAAATTGTTTAGGATACCTCTCCTACACGTAAAGTGTGAATTTTTTTTTTTCTCAGATATCCCATGTGTTGTGTCGATTGCTAGGTCGTTCATAGATATTGTGGATCTGTAAAAACCATTTTTCGATTCAAGGATACATTTGCGAAATATTAAGCTTTAAAGTGCAAATTTTAAGTCAAGTGTCTCCACCACCTGCCAGCAAAATTGTTGTTTTTGGATATGTAAAAAAAACACTGTAGAAGTTTATATAGTGAAGATAAAAGGAAAACTATCAGAGATAAGTAGGCATAAGTAGGCATAGAGATAAGTAGGTAATACTCAAGAAACTTATTATAAAATGTACTTGGAGAAGTAATTTCGTACAAATTCCATTGAAAATTACTTAAACCCCTTCTCTAAGCTTGCAACCATGGAACCCTACATTGCGCGGGAGCGCTTGCCCGATACGCACTTGGATTTTTAATTACATATTTTTTATTTAAACAATTAACACGATATAAGTATATATTAATAAAGCAATGAATAAGCATGCAGATTGACTAGAAACGATACACTATAAATATTAAATATATTTCCTACTTACTTCATAAAAATACCTGTCTCAATCTCACAATTTTATAGTATAAGTAAAGTCATGAAATTATGTACGTAAGGTATTAGTTCAGTCGACCGGCGATTGCGGCGAGGGGTACAGATGGCGAGTAAACATAGGCTTAACTGCACTAGACGAGTAGATTCCATTTTAATTAAACGCGATCTAGACGCCGCAACTGAGGGTAAATAGTGAACTCATAGCAGAAATGACGTGAAACCCTCCCGAGTGTGTTTTGATGACAAGCGTCTGGAGTTTGCGAACAAAATATATTTTTATCAACCGCTAAATTAATTATTAACATCGAGTGAAGTGGTTTTGAGGTTTTTTAACCCAAGTATACATGTATATGGTTCATTAGTCATTTTCAGCGAACCTTTTTTAAGGTAGAGACAATAGGATAAAGTGATTTTATTATGTAAATTTTTAAAGTGTAGGCGTTGTCTACATTTTGTTCTAACAGTGTTAATAGTTTAATGTAGAAATCCTTGTTGTATATCAAAGCTTTAGAGATTTGCGTACCATATGACGTCTTCTATTTTTAGAGTGGTGGAACTGTCCTATTTTCTGTAACGTAGCTAGATGGAAAACAAATTTTTAATAACTCTCGACACTGACACAGCATCACTTGTTAAAATTATTTATAATGAAGTAACTTAATTTATATCATAACAGAATTTCGTTGATTCTAGAATGATTTCAATAATCTAGACTACCTATAGTGATTAGTGTCGAAATATAAGACAATGAACACAATTGTAGAATGTGCGAAATGGTACATACATGGCCATACCGTAAGCTAATAGGTACTACTAATAAAATACAGATGAAATTAGAATGGCACGAGTTGAATTCAGCTGGGTGTATGATTTATGGTAAAAAACCAGTCACAGCAAATCTATTTTGGATGTAGCGTTTCGAGATCAGCGAGAAGCGGCATTTGATTGCAGATCTCTTAGAGGTCGAAAAAAACGAATAAAACAAATGTTCACATAAGTATTTGTAAAATAAATTAACAATTTTATTTTATTTTTATGAAATGGCACGTCGCTACGTCCCATTCAACCTAGCCACAACGCTGACCGAATGGCACGTCGCGACGTACTACCTGGATTAGACGCGACGCTGATCGAATGGTACGTCACTTAGCGTCGTCCCATCAGAACGCTTTTACTGCCGTCCAAACGCACCATTAGATGTTTCACATCAAAAAACTATACTTTTCACAGATTATATTACAAAACCTACCATATAACAATTTTGTTATAAGTGAGATTTCAGTGAGGCTCGGACATATAGTAACCTGTGGAAACAGGCAAGCGGACCACAGCTGCAATTACTTAATGATGCGCGACGGTTACCCAATTACGGCGACTACTGCTGCATTTACGTTTTTAGTTCGGCTGATTCGGGCGGATTACCCGTTAATCCAGTGTGCTCAGTTGTTGAAACCCTCCAATCTACGGATAAATAGGGAATAAAAGAAAATTTGTCTATGTGGTTTAAATGATATAATTTTTATTTGAGCAAAGTTTAAAGTTTTACTATTATTTGCATTGTAGTAGGTATAGAGTGAATTTCCTTACGAAGCTCGGGCACAAACCGAATAATGTGTTAAAGGAACTGAAATTAGGTTCAGTCCGTGTAGCCCCCACAAACAACGTGAGTGAGATGTTAATTTAATGTACTTGTGACGGTGTCACCCGAAGCGGGTCCGTAATTCTGACTTTCAAAGGACCGAGGCGGCCACGGATTCTCTATTATGTAAATTTTCGCGTAATTTTCTCGGTGCGAGCGCACCTACCGGACTTTGTAACGGGAACGGCCTCTCATTAATACATACCTGAGAAGTGAGGTGTTCAATTTTCGAAAGACACCAGTTAAATTTTGAGGCATTTAATATTATTTAAACATATGAAATTTATTGAATTAAATTTGGGGTACAAAATAATATTGAAAATGAGGTTAATTTGAAAAAAAATATGATTTGTGGTTGTAAGTAAAGTAGATACAGTAAGTAATAACCACCGATCTGTACAAGATAAGTTTTGTGTTATTTACATTTTAAAATTATTTTGATTTTGAATTTATTTTTATAAATATATTTTATTTAAGTATACATATTGTTTTCTAGAAGAAAATATTTTTAATATGTCTTAATTGTTCATGGTGTTATGGAATTTTGTATATTTAAGAATGCCAATTCAATTTAAATTATTTGTCCAGAGATGATCTATATGTTGAAAGCTGAGACAATTAATTAAAAAGAAAAAACTGACGCAGCAGATGTTGTTCTGTGGTCAATAACTCGAACACAGCGCCACCTATCCCGTCTTTTTTTCTAATAACTTTTATATTACCATCAACAGAACAAAAAAAGAATTCTTTGAATCGCGAGTTATGGTCTTGAGTTCATACCAAAATCCGATAGAAAAAGGTAGTTCAGTTTTTCCCGAATACTTTTTACATTTTTGTTGTCATAAAAACGTTATTTGGGCTATTACAAACATAAATTAGTCAAAAATAGTCATAAATTAGTCAAATCGGTCCAGCTGTTCTCAAGTGATGTGCTTATTAACGCACAACACTTCATTTTTATTTATTTATATTGTTTGTCGTACACTAATCACTAAAACAAAGGTCTGATGAGCCAAGCTGCTGCAGAAGTTTCTGGACATTCATTAAAAATTCAAATAGTAAAATGGTTTTAGTTCACTAAAAGTTCGTAAGATCTTATCTGTCCCAAATATGTATTTTTACTGAAAAAATACTTTGGGCATATTCATATAATTGTATTGTATTTTATCAAATTCAAAAACTTCCGAAACTTGATATAAACATATTTTTGTGTGTTGTGACTCATTTGTTGGTGGAAAGTTTTTTCAAGAAACATAAGTTTTTTTACTAATCATTAGCTACAATCATTGACTACAATATATTTTATGAAGCTAAAAAGCTTATACACTCTTGGGATAAATATTACATATTTCAACAGAAAGAAGGACGTTGTATAAAGATTTCTAGAACAAACTTTTAATGTTTTGATAGTGGCTTTTCCTGTCTCGTTAGATAGTGGAACTTTTATTTTCTTACGGTCCGAAGTCTTGAAAGTCATTTTTATATTAACAAGCATTATGTCAATTATAAGTAATTAATGTAAGATCAATAATTATTATGTTTTCCACATTTTATTATTCTGATTTTTTATACGTATCCATATAAAAAAAATGTTTGAGCAGAGCTCGTATACAATATAAGTAATGTATTCTCATTGTATAGATTAATAATACAAATTAATTATTTAGAAAAGTAAGCTACAATTTACTAATTTAGTTTGTTTAAATTGTATATAACTAAATGTCTATAAAAACTCTAAGAAATAGCTCCTATTGTAAGAAATGATCATCGAGTGCAGAGGGATATACAATAGCCCGCTAACAATATTCTTGCTAGCAGAAGAACTGTATATACATTAGTATGTAAAGAGGAAGTCAATTAGTCGACCTCGGCAGATCTCGAGGGTTAGATACCTCATATCCCTCTTTACTCAATTATCCTTTTTTCCCCATTGACCAAACATTTCACTATTTCTCTACCTACACGTGTACAGGTAATTGTACAGGTCATGGTAAAACATTACATATTGTTTTAATGTATTATTTATACATACGTGCAGTAAAATGTTGTTCCTTCTATAATTCAAATAAATACAATTAAACTAGTAATAAAGCAGAAACTATCAATTTCACTTATCTATACAATTATTCAACTACAATCATAATGTGGGTTTGCCCGCCGAACCTTTGTAATCGAAACACTAAGCCGAAGTGATTTAAGATTATGGTGTGGGATAATGGCCTTCATTTTCGTTTCTACGTGGCACAGGTGCGATAGACAATTTTTCTTAAAATCGCATAAATTATGTTCCTCGTAATTTTGCACTTAAACCGAATTAATCTTTTTAACTACCTTATTACGTTAATACCCAACACACCTGTAAGATAGTTTTATTTATTTAATACATCATTTTTGTATAGAAATATAATTTAAATCCTTATCAGTTATAGCTGATGCTAATTCTGAGTTATTTAGAGTAAGTAGTTGGTAAATTATAGTAGGTTTTAAACATATTTGTCTATGGGCGTAGCTCGGATTTTGCCAGGGGGAGGGGGTCAGGCAAGGGAAAACTAATGTTAAATTATTATTTTTATACTAAACTTGGCTATATGACTCTACAGCAACTGATAGTAAGTACGGTACAGTCTAAAAACAATGGCGATCGTCATGACAGATTGAATCGACAGTCGTCACAATATAACAAGGAAGGAAGGAGGAAGGAATTATATAGGAAGTAGCGACAATGTTGGTAACGACTTAGCTAGGGTAGCGATACAATTTTAAAATTATGGAATACCCAAAGTAGCCCGTTTCATTTATTGTAAAGATCACAATTAACTTTTTGTAGTGGCATTTTAAATAAATCAAAACTACTGCGTAATATTTTTTATTTGATTTATATGAACTAAACGTTAATAATGATCGTTTTAAACAAACGACAACCTCATAAATACGAGTTTTACCTGTCTCCTCCAATTGTCTCAGGTATTATCTTACGTAGAAGAAGTGCCTTTTCATAGCCTAAATTGAATAAAGTATTTTTTATTTCATAATTTCATACTTATACCAAGAATAAATCAATATTAAACAGTGTGTTAAATTACATGCAAATGATTATAAAATAAAACAGGAATTTTCGAAATGTTTGGTGACTCGAACGAGATCGGATCGATTACTAGTCAGAATAAATACCTGCCGAGAAGTCCGTAGTCTCGGTCAATAGTTTCTGGTCTAGCTGTTATAGTCCAAGTTAAAAGTTAGAAAGGAATGCAGTTACAATATTTAAATAACAATAGAATACAATACTGTCATTCAATTTTTTGTTTCATACAACATAACATGTCTTTAGTTTATAATAATGCATATAATTGGGTTTTTGAAATATTTTTTTTTGTGATAAATGGAAAGATCATATATAAGTTTTATAACAAAACTATTTTTTTATCGCAATATTAGCAAAATATTTTAATATTTGAAAAGTTATGTAATTAAAATATTTTTTTTTTTTAATTCAGTACCGAAAACGCGCCGATCGTTCCCTAATAAATCCGAGCGCGTGTGACGTCACAATGTTAATTTCTACTCATTGTAGCACACAGCTGATATACGTAGTGCTTTGACTCTTAATCGATGAAATTCCTTTTACATTATGACGTCACAAACCTAGCGATCAATCGCGGCGCATTCGTAGTCATCTGATTTTTATTAAATATTACAATTTTGAATTGTTTATATTAATAAAAAAAATGTTTTAAGAGTTTTTCAATTGACTATTATCATAATTATGATGAAGCATAAAATGAATAAAAAAATCGATATTCTTTTTTTTCAAATACCCAATTCTACTTTCAACATTATTTGATATTATCGATGCAATTTTACATTATTTTTAAACAACTTGATGCAAATTTGTGCCCATAAATGATTATGAATAATATGATGATACATAAAACGGTAATAATATGAAGAAATTTATACGAGACTCCATCGTTGAAACAATCGCAACAGCCGTATATCTTCACATGTATGATTAAAATTATAATAATAAGATAATAACATTATGTCGTGTATGCCGTCATCCATGACATTTGTCTAATGAAACATTTTGAATAAAATTAAACTAAATTTAATACTGATATTTGATTTATGCTCTGATACGCAACACATGACCTAAGATTGCAACAATATTTAAAGTTCTATAGAAGTGTAAGTGATAATATAAGTTGGCTACTTACATTTCACTAAAGTTTATTGTACCATTGCAACTTATATTTAAAAGGGCAACTTCCATGAGCATTAGTGGTTGGACGCAGTGTATTATTGGAAGGAATAGATTACTAAAGCTTTGTAACACTAGAAGGTCTTCAGATATCTATTGTATCACTTGCCACCAAGAGATGCCGGTATATACAATTGTATATGTCGATTTCTCCCTTGTCGTCTAGGCGATTAGTCATTTTGATCTAGACACTCTGCTACCAATGCTCCAAGTACGCCACGCCTTAGGCAGCTAGCTGTTCTCGATTTCGATGAGTACACTTAGTTTAACTATTTTTATTTTTCTTGCTACCGCCCCACCACTCTGCTCTGCTCGCTATATTAATTGTCCCAAATTGCGTCGACGTCACTATTGACATACCTGTCCACAAAAATAGTATCAACATAAATTTTAAGATCAATCTTGCAAAACATTTATCTGCAAAGCCCTTACCGGATCGAACATATTAAGTCTTCGGAATTCAAATCGACTACATTTACAACTGTAATCATTAATGTAAATGGGTTGACCCCAGAGACTAGAAGAAACTATCACCATATAATTTACATTTACTATACACAGCCTCCATATTTTGGTGGTGCTGTTAATGCCGATAAGGCTAAATCTGATTCAAAAAACAATAAGATTATAAATGTATTATTTTATACTACGAAGTAACAAAAATGTGTGCTGCCTACATACATGAAGTAAAATTAAAATAGGTACCCTATATAATATACCCAACGTCAAAAAGGACCACAGTCTTACTGCGTAGTGAACTAGAACGCCTAATGTTCCATGCGTATTGCCAATCACAGCCTTCGGACTGGAACCCAGCAGTGCGATCACTGCTGCAATTAATTTTTATATCATGAAAATTTGATATTTGTAGTTATAATAAAATCAATCATAATAGCGATCTCAAATTGTAAGGTGCAAGTATAACTTGTAATAGAAAAATGCACTTTAGCCAAACTGCTTTAACATTATGTACTTAGACACAATGAAAACTTTCAAGTGTACATTTATATATTCATTGCAAATACTTTTAGGAAAGTGGAGTTTACCAATAATCTACAATAATATGGTAAGAAAAGCAATACATAATATACTAACTTATGGTTATAAAAATATCTAAAAATGATATTACTATTATTTGTATTTCTTACATACTAGCAACCGCCAGTAAAAACATAATAACAATAAAATATAGCCTATTGCAATAGGCTTCCTATTAGTGAAAGTATTATCAAAATCGAATCAGTATTTCCAGAGATTACCTCCTACAAACATATGAACAAACTTTGCCTCTTTATAATAGTAGTGTAGAAGTCAAGTCGATTAAATCACGACTGCACAAACACCAAAGTAATAACGAATAACAAAAAAAAAACTATTTCGTCAAAAATTAAATGTGACTTAAAAAAAATATATTTAGTAAATATTTTTTCACTTATTGATAAGCTGACATAGCGTTATGTAACATGCTAAACTAAACTAATATAAAATAAGACGTAAGCACGGTTGAAAAGTCAACGCAATCTTGGCAAACGGTCCCTTGTGACTATCACCATAGAAATTACTCGAGATTTGCATAAAGGAGAATTGTGGGATTGTCTTTGAAACACCTTCGAGTTTGTGGGCATCCCGACATGCTTTATATTAGGTTAAGCTTTGCTTTGTTCTAAGCACAAAGCTATACGAAGTAACTAGCATATTTAAGTAGGTAGAGCACTACTTTAAAATTAAAATAAACCGGATTGGGATCCTTGCCGGGTCTTCTCGATGACTGGGATGTTTTCACGTTGTAACGTTAATTAATGCATTCTTAGGGCCTAAACTCAATAAAGAATTACTGCTGAACACCAACCAAGCTCATTTGTTAGCCATCTCATTGCTTTAAACTTCAGTTATTGTAATCGATATGCATGTATATGTATTTTAGAAATCTATACTTTTATAATATAATAAAGCTGATGAGTTATTTACAGTTGAACTACCAGTCGGGTTCGAAAAATTATTTCTGTATATGATAGCCAGAATCATGAGAAATAGTATAGGCTATATAACTTCACGCTAAAAACCTAAGGAGCGGAGCATTAACTATGACCGTCAAGCGATCTGGTAGGCTGTAGGCAAGTAACATGGAACAACGACAGGACTAAATGGGCGCGATTGGGGCGACTCGGCGCGGCGTTGTAAAGTTTTTCGAATAAATTTAACACAAGTGAAACCGTGGGTCACAGTTAGTAAATATATATTTACTTACTGTACATAATGTACATAGATAGATATTGTATTGATGTAATATTGTTTTAATAAATAGGTACTGTCTATGTCTATGAAACTCTTTATCAAGTTTTTCCACAAAAAAAATTTGTAATGTAATTTACCACTTAAATGAGCAATGTTTGTATGTCATGCTTTGAAACTTTGTATTTAGATACTGTATTACTTTCTAAGTATAAGTAGATAAGACACCGAGCATTTCTCGTTCAACGAGATGTTATATTATAATCTATACTATAAGTAATAAAATTGAAGTGTCTGTTAGTAATCTCAAAATAACAGGTTTTTACTTAGATGCATATATAGTATACGCGGTATTTATAACAAAAAAACCATTATTTTAATTTTTGTCCATCTATCTGTTTGTTCCGGCTAATCCCCGAAACGGTCGGACCGATTTTGATGGGACTTTCACTGGCATATAGCTGATGTTATAAGGAATAACTTAAGCTACTTTTATTTTAGAAAAATAATTAGGGTTCTACACAAAAATAAGATTTTTTAGTATCCACGCGAGCGGAGCCGCGGGCTTAGCTATTACTAATAAAAATTGTTTTTTTTTTAATACTTTATTTGTACATTGTTTGAGAATGCTAAGCTTGGCCTCTAATTAATAATATTAGGTCTTTACCTATGAAATTGCCGTTTTGTATGAAAACATTTAAACGATGTTTTTTCATGTATTTTTTATTTGTATTAATCGAAGTAATCACCCATGCAATCAATGCATCTTTGCCAGCGCATTGACATTTTATTGATGCCCTTCTTAAAGAAATCAGCTGGACGGGAGGCAACAAATTCTTCAAAGGCATTTGCACTGCCTCTCGGGTATTGAATTTTTTTCCCGCCTAGGAGGTATCCAAATTCTGGAAAAAGTAGTAGTCTGAAGGCGCAAGGTCTGGTGAGTAGGACGGATGATGGAGAACTTCCAACCCCAGTTCTTGTAACTTGGAGACCGTCTGTTGTGCAGTATGAGGTCGCGCGTTGTCGTGCAGGAGCAGCGGAGAC
Source organism: Saturnia pavonia (assembly GCA_947532125.1). Classification (NCBI taxonomy): domain Eukaryota; kingdom Metazoa; phylum Arthropoda; class Insecta; order Lepidoptera; family Saturniidae; genus Saturnia; species Saturnia pavonia. The sequence goes on along the minus strand of OX383900.1, from coordinate 10,730,797 downwards.
GAGCGATTGACCAATGCTGGTTGGAGATATGCCAGCTTCTCCATCATTGTGTTCAGTTCTTCACAGTACACATCTGCAGTATTGCTCACCCCGTTTGTTAAGAAGCTGTGATGAATCACACCGGCGCTAGACCACAAAACAGTGACCACCACTTTTCTAGGGGTAAGTTTTCGTTTAGGGCATTGTTTAGGTGCTGAACCAGGATGCAACCAACTTGCTGAGCGCTTGCGGTTATCAAACAGAATCCATTTTTCATCGCAGGTAACAATGCGGTACAAAATTCCTTCATTTGTGTGTCTGTTGAGCAGTGCAAGTCACGTCTCGACGCGTACTTCGCGCTGGCGATCATTGAGTTCGTGGGGCACCCATTTGTCAAGTTTTTTTACCTTGCCAATTTGACGCAAATGGACCAATATTGTTTTGACGCTAACGTCGAAAGCTGGTGCTAATTCTGCCGTAGATTGTGTATCATCAGCTTCCACAATCGCCTTTAATTCGTCATTGTCGACCAAGTCTTCGGACGACCGCGAGGTTCATTTTTCAGGTCGAAATTCCCAGAACGGAAGCGAGCAAACCAATAACAGGTGGTGCGTTGGTTTGTAGTGTTAGCTCCGTAAACGTCGTTGATGTTGCGTGCCGCTTGTGCCGCGTTACTGCCACGACGGTACTCATATTCCATAATTGCTCGAATTTTTAACGTATCCATGATGACAAAAAAGATTTAAATTCGATGAAAATGTAACACTAATCAATAAACAAATGACTACTTTTGGAAAAAGAATTCCATGTTTTTAAAATAAATTTAATTTGAAAATAGAATTCTTAGCCAAACAAAAATTGTTTTGATTTGAAATGGCCAGTACTGCAGAACGGAAATTTCATAGGTAAAGACCTATTATTTAAAATTTACACCTAATACACCTACTAAGTAGGTCGTCTTGAATTATAAATACGAACGGAATTTACTTTCTTAGGTGTAAAAGACTTTAAGTTAAAGTAATAATGAGTCCTTGACATTTTTATTTGGTTTCATTAGAGGTTTGGAACCCCCAATATATACTTACATAATTCGTTATTCTAAAAATAAATATCCAGGCAAACGAACAAAGTTCGGTGTCTTGAGAAAAAAAAAACACACCTACCTAGATAACTTGGAAAGCAAAACATTATCTAGATATAAAATTTCGTCCATACCGTTTGAGCCGTTTCCGAGCAACCAATTATATTATTATAATATTGATTATAGCGAATAAGAGATAAACTTGTAAGAAGTTCCGGCAAAAAAAAAGTAACGTTTGTATGTTAATAACTGAGTATCTCGTATGTTATTTTAAGATTATCAGTGCGGCTAATGGCGGCAGTTAGAGTGACTATCTCGCACACGTCGCGTCGGACAGCGTATTTGTCCGGGTGACGGCTACAATTACCGGGAAATACCGGGCTCATTTGTTGAAATACCTTTGCGAATTACCTTTATTCCCAACTGACTATCGGTTATTGTTTATTTGGACATAATGTGCTATCTCCATATTATTATATCTATATTAATAAATCTGTAGTTATGTCTGTATTTTTTTTCCAATTTACTGATAAGCGTCCCGTAAAGTATACGTCGTATTATAAAGGACACGGATCACGAATATGATATTAAAAATAAAATCCTGTTTGTCTGTCTGTCTGTTTGTATGTCCGGATTTAACTCAAAAACGGCTTCACCGAATTAAATGTAACAAGGGAAGCTTACGTAATTGCTCAAATGATAGCCGATAAGAACTGTCAATAACACTTTTAGAAATAAAAAATTTCTATTACATATTATTGTCTGTATTATTATTGAAGCCGTACTAATGACCTACTTGTTCGTACCACTAGCAAAAGCAACATGAACAGTGTGCTCTGTGACCGCACGCATTATACAAGCAGGCAACAACAAACCTGGGGAGACATTCTCGCGTGGGCTATCGGACTATTCGTAGTCCGTGATTCTGTTATTCGTAGCCAGCACAGTGGCGCAGCAAAAATAGATGTGTTGGTGGTGATTTCGTTGTTGAACCTTCCACAGGTTCTAGCACACTTAAAATATCTTAATTTTAATTATAAAATGTTCTTGCTAAATTTAAGCAGTGCTATTTATAAGTTTATCTATACACATCAATCCATTTCATTCATATCTTACTTAATATAGAAAAATCTTGTGTGCGTTGTGATCGTGTAACTTCTGAACGGCTCGACCGATTGAGCTCATATTCACACTATATATTTGTTCTTTCGACATGATGGTTCATAGCTATGTTGGAATCCGCTAGGTGGTGTTGTTACCGAGCTATTGACTATTGGAGAGAGCAGAACAACGTCTGCCGGCCCAATTAATAGTATCTTCTAAAACATTAAACACATTTCGAAGAGCTCCGCTTTGAAAAGGATGTTTCCGGCAACTAACCTTGAGAGCCAATCTCCCTGAAAGCTTAGCGTGTTACCTTCTTAAGTAACATCGCCACTTAACATCAGGGAAACATAATCCTATAACGTTTTAGTTGATTACGACAGTTCTAAACCACACTGTAAAATTTCTTAAAGAGCCTTACACGCACTGTGTCGCTAATTTCCCCAGAGATAGCTAAGGCATCAAGTTAAATTAACTTACCTAAACATTTGTTAATGAGCCATATTTTTTAACTGTTGCCGCTTCTTGGATGTCTCCAGCTTGACATTTTTTCATTTCAGAAAATAAATTTTCTGTGTCGACTATTTATACAGAATATTAAAATTTTAATGAGAGAGAATTTTGTGTACGTTTTTATCATAGTAAACTGAAATTGACTATTCATAATCGATTGGAGGTTGAGAAATATAGAAAAAAAATTTGACAATTTTTGAAATTTTTGTCTGTCTGTCTGTTAATTTGTACGCCAATCATGCAGTTGGGTTACAATTTGTATTTAAATTACTTTTGCGATTGAAGCTTTTGGATTGTATTGCATTATATGTTTCCATTTGGATTAAAATGCCTGGTAGAATGTGGACGGGATTTTCTCAGTGTTCTATTGATCTAAAAAATAGTGAATGCCGTCCGTTCACAGGAAACGGGACAGTAGAGTCAGATGAGACTCGCTGTTTAATAGCATAGGTATACAGGTAGATAGTGAAGAGCTGCGTCTCAGGAATCAGAGACATTCACAAAGCAAGAAACCCGGGTAAATCGCCGATGGTGAATTTCTGAAAACTTCTTTTTTATCACTGCTTTTCATACACGAAATACCACGCGGACAAACTTTCATATATAGCATTTTTTTGAAGTGAAATCTTTTTTAGCCACGTTGAGCATTTTTTGGTAGAAGAAAATCTTATGGGTTTGAGTCATCGACATGCTAATGTTAATTGTATATCTATATCTTAACTGCCGCATGCGAAGCGGCCTGTGTACACGAGTACATATATATATACGTATACACGTATAACACATCCTATATACCTGACAGTGTGCTGTGCACGTTAGACGCTTTTTTGATGGGCGAAATCTTGTGAGTTCGCGTCACCGACATGCGTAATAGCATATAGCTATACACTTGACGTTTTGTACAACATTAGTGCTGTGTATACCTTTACAAGTAAAATTGAACGGATATAGTAAAAAGTTTAATGTGCATATACTGTACGTTGTTCAAATAGTGTTTGAATTTGATTATTATCTTAATTGTTTAATTATAGAATAACTGTGCAGTACAATAGTGATTACTAAATAAATATAATAATATTTTAAGTTGAAAAATAAATAATAAAAAAAAAACGTTTTATTTTAATTATTTTAAATATTCGTATTTATAAATATTCGTTTGAAAATTCTGAGTTATAAGTTTTCACTTCTATCGGCAGTCCCTATGACCGGCATTTTTATTTATTTATGAGGTTTGTTTGAAATATTATTGTACTAATAATGTAATAATACCGAATTTAGTGTTAAGTCAGCAATAAACCAAAAAAAAACGGGGCAAGTGCGAGTTGGACTATCTTTAGCTGTATAACGTTAGGTACAGATTCTACAGACATCCATGGATGGAAGAGCGGTGCACAGGGTGTTTGTTCTCTTTCGAAGGAATGCAGACGAGGACGGTCATCATTATTTTGCCTACAGAGACCGTACGGGAAGCTTATATTAAAGTATGTTTTTGTATTATGCATCTGGATGAAACACATTACATATGCCTCAGCAATATGATTGAAGAATTTTTTTAAGGTATTTTTTTTTCTTTATAGTATTAATTAATGTCAAATTTTAAACCGTATGTATTATAGTTATCTATCTGTACACTCTTTGGAAATAAAAATAACATCATTTATTACTTCGATGTGCAATTAAAACACCCATAACAAACATGTACGATACCTTCATAATTTGTTGAAGGCGCAAGAGTAACATATCGACTAAGCTTTCTAAAATTTTTTGTCTTGTTCATATCTTAAAGCAGGAAAATCCTGATTTTCCTTTACAGATCAACAGTAGACTACTAATAAGTAGGTGATAAGGCAATTTATTGACATATCTAACGCAAAACTCCGGCCTGACAGATTTTATTTCTATTCACCGTTGTATATTATAATGTAAACAACATTATAATCATAGATATTAATTGTCATTAAATTCATCGCACGAAATTCTAGGAAAAGAATATTTATCTTTTTATATGGATTTGCCATTATGGTATACATGATAAAGCACGATTTGATGTGGGTTCATTGGAAACATAGAGGGGATGTCACTGGCTGGCAGCGACGTGTATGTAGGAAGTAATTTCTCCAGAGATGAGGGTCACGATAACAAGAAACCTGACAGATGTCCAACGTCGCTTCGACGTCACTTGATTGACATCTATCCTGGACAAACATATTATACTGCCCCTCAAACCGATAAAATATATCGGTCTAATAAGCTGGATTTTATGGAAAAGAAAACTTTTAAACCAACTATAACTAAAACAACATTTGAAATGCATTTAGAACGCCATGAAATAGGTTTTTACATGTTAACGCTGCTTCTATTAGTACCTATAATAATCTATAAACACTTTTTTATTAGATAAGTTTGTTTTGTTTTTTTTGTGCTTCGGTAATTGATGTTTCATTGTCATCAAGAATGTGGCTGTATGTATTTACTAGGTAATGCGTGTTATAAATATTTAGAACAGTTAAACTTTATTATAATAAAAATATTAAGTAAATGCAAAGTTAAACATCTGTTTTGACACATAATATTCATTGAATTGGCCAAATTACATGAACTGAATTACACCGACTATTTATAAAAACAATAAATTAAAATCACTATCTTATCTGAAGCCGCAGAAATATCTGGGTAATATATGGAGAATAGTCGATAATTTCAGGCAGGACTTTACCTATGGAAAGTCTGTCTGCAGAAATAAAGTAAATATATACATCCACTGATTCAAATGCGACAGTGTCCTTTGTTCGACAGCTATGATCAGAATGCATCACGAGTGTAGATGTCACAATTGAAGTGACAAGATATTGGTGATCATAGTAACATACAATCCATATGTACCTATATTAAGAAATAATACCGGTATGTACTAACATCGTGAGAATACGTATTCTTCAAAAATATATATTTAATTCACTTCAAACTTTAACTAAACGTTGCAGAGTCTCATAAAATGAACCTAATAAACTTATAAAGAAAGTCGTAAGAGTGTAAGAAAATCTCACACTATTTCTTCTTTTTATATACGAAAAAGTTTTTCTTATAAATTTATCATACAAATGTGTCAGAGCATCACGAGGAAAGTGGAAATATTCCAAATAACAACAAAGACACAACACTCTAAGAGGTGAATCACGTCTGCATAATATCCTATTATGGTGAAATAAGACGTTTTCAAGAATGCCTTTGTTGCGAATTTATAGCACATTTGGCCCCAAATTTTTCACTATACCAACTTTTTTCTACGTCTACTTCTAAAACATCTATCTTCAAAGCGTAGACTGTTTTTCCTTACAATAAGGTTATTCCCAAAGAGGGACTCGCGTTCCTACAATTTAGTTAAAAACTTGAAGTATGTGAACTTTTAAGATATTATTCCTTCGAGCTACGTTATACAAATAAACTTAAAATGAAGTGCCCATAGGCCTGATCGAATTGCTTGTGTCGTTGATAAAGGAATTTTCAATTTACATATTTAGAGGCTAGATTTGTGATAGGAATAGCAATACCTAATAAGTTATGATATACCTTGACTTTTAATCAAAACAGATTTAAAGCTATTACACTATTTTTTATTCATTATTGTTTTTAATTCAACTATATTAATTATATATTTTATATATTATACAAGAACTATTAAAATAAGTAATTACAAAAATAAATAGTTAGGTTTAATTTTACATGCAGAGTGGTTATTGAAACCATACTATTGACCTGGCGATCGTACCATTGGCCTAGTATTCATACTATTGACCTAGTCTATACTATTGACCTAGTCTATACTATTCACCTAGTCTATACTATTGACTTAGTGTTCGTACTATTGACCCATGGGGATTCTTACTCGTATCGCCGGACCGTTTACTCATACTAACTCCTATACTCACTCATACTCACTCCTCATACCATACTCACTCCTCTTATTCAATCCAGCCAAGAATTATGCAGGCCACGTCGTCCATAATGAGGATCCGCCCTTTACAACTTCATGCACATAACTGCCCTGATATCTCCGGCATATATAATATTAAATATTTAAAAAATGTATTTATATTAATGCAAGTATCACCTTCCCAATTCATCAGAGGTGTTTGCTAGTCTTTTTCAACACAAAAAAAGTTCAATTGTTCAAAAAAATATTCAAAGCGGCTAGAGATCCTAACAGTAATTCATCGGCGGCATGTCGCACGATAAATGAATAGGGGATAGCTGTTTGATTCATATTCATAAAGGATGCATCTAAAATGGTTTAATTACCTAATAACCAGCCGCATCTCAATCCCCGTACTTCACGAAGCTCGAATGATGTTTCTGAGTAAAGGGTTGTAATGTAAAACTTATTTTCCGGTTCCACGATCTCATATTATTTACATAACAATATCAAAGTTCGCTGAACATAAAATACGTTTTATTACACAATGAATATTTAAAATGGCTAAATAAATAAAAAGCTGAAGTAATCTTTACATACATTTTAATGATTTTAACTTTTTTATTCTATACTATAGCTGTGCTTGCAGCTACGCTCGCATGGACTACAGAATGCCGTCGGTATTGTAGTGAACGTCGTCCGCCGGTTATAAGTGCTAACTATTTTATTTGTGCGGAACCCTGATTCTTTTCATAACATAAAAGTAGCTTATTTACTCCTTATAATCAGCAATCTGCCAATGAATGTCTCCTCAAAATCATTCCAACGAATTTTCTGTTACGACCTACCATCAGAACGGTAATAATCAATCTATATGTCTGTTTGTTTGTATGTCCGGATTTAGCTAAAAAACGGCTTGCCTGATTTTGATGATACTTTGTACTCGGCAAGTATATTATTTCTTTCCTCAACTGATAGATTAATAATTACTGCGTAATAAATGCGTGCGAAGCTACGGCGCACCGCTAGTTAATAATATATGTAAATAACAAAATAAAACATTTAATAAATATATACTATTAGAAAATAATATTAAGATGATATAGTATTTTATATAAATTAACATAATATCTTACATACAAAAATAACAGCTTTTTACTAAATGCATATGAAAGTATACACTGTACCTACAACAAAAAACCCATTTTTGTTTGTCTGTCTATCTGTTTGTTTGTTCCGGGTAATTTTCGAAACGGTGGACCGATTTTGACAGGACTTTCATTGGCAGATAGCTGATGTTTTAAGGAATAACTTAGGCTACTTTTATATTACAAAAATAATAAGGGTTCTGTACAAAAAAAAAAGTTCTTTAGTAGTCCACGCGAACAGTCGCGGTCACAGCTAGTCGCTTTATAAAGTTACGTACAATTGTTTTTGCTAACGCTACATCGTGGGTGAGTCGAGAGAAAATAATTCAATTTGATATTAATTTATAATTATAATACTCTATACCTGGAGATACATAGCATGCTATTTAATAAAATATTAAATAACTGTGCAAAATCTCTTCACATAATAAGCAAAGAATCATCTACTGTAGTAATATAACTAATTCTTCAATTGTTCTACGTCTGGCAACGCAAACTTTTATAATTAAATTCGTTTTTCATTAAAGTTCTAGACTACATCGGTAAACTTAAAGTTAAGTAATCCCTAATAATTATGTTCATGTTTTATGGTCAAATAGTTTTCTTTTTAAATGCGATTATAAGTTTTTTTTTTTTAATGTATTAAACACCAAGTGTACAGAAACTTAACACCAAATGTACAGAAACTTCTCTAATGGATTAATTACAGTGGTTAATCTAAGATAACCGCAGTTCGATACTGCCTAACGTCTGCTGCGCATTGGCCTTGTAGCACAAACCTACTAGTAGCTTGTGATTAACGCGACCATTCGATACCACACCACACACAATAAACATTACTATAACGGGTTATTTCGGCAGTTTCGGCACAATTCGGCTACACCGGACCGAATTGATGCAGAGGTGAGCTTTGTTAATACCTCAGAAATGTTGGTAGTTAAGAGCTTTCTGCTAATTTATATCGGTATACGTATAAGTGTCACACTAAGTTAACGCTAAATGCTTTAACATCTGTTAACATTATTTTTTTCATAATAACAAATTACGTATTTCTTAGTATTTCCTATAGTTGAATTCCACAATTCTTAGAGCTATGTCGGTGATTCTGATTTTAAATCTAATGACTTCATCACTAACTTTGCATTAAGTATACTCCAAGGTTCCACCCTTGTTAAATTTATTTGACCAGCTCCCGTGTAGCCCGTCGTTGGTCTTACTAACCGTACTTTACTGCAGATTGCTTGACATTCTGTCTTACTGCTCTGCTCCCTAGAGTCGTAGCGTAGTTAACCTATTAGTTCAGTTAACAAGTTAGTTCTTGGTCTTGCCGGACCTAAAAACATGTGCGATAGCTCCTTCATTTCGGAATGACGTCTAGAAAAAGGTATCTCGAGCATTTATTAGCACATAAAAAATCCACTCACGCTTAATCAGTTTTTTTTATTTATTTCTATAAAACTTTAATGTTTGCTCTATAATCACACAAAGTTTAACGCTTCTATAATGTACATATTAGTTTTGTATGTATTAGTTAGTTAAAACAATATATTTTTGTAATATTCTTCTATAGGGAACACCCTAAACATTTTATTTTTTAAGTTTTTTATTAATTGCTGAGGAATCCGCCACAATAACACACGTTCTCTAAAAAATTTAGGACAGACTGTGTAGGCTTATCAAAAGAGTTCCTTTACTGGGAAAAGGACCTTATTAAAAATAAAAACTCGTCTACTTTATTGATTGCTGTGTAAATCGTAGTAACCCTAAAACGTTCTAACTGTTAATCTAAAATTATTTGAGAAAATAATCAGTGATCACATTTAAAGTTTTGTTAGTTCAACTTGTCCAGTAACTATGGAGAGCTAATTAAATTGTAGGTTAGTTCTCAAACAAAGTGACTCGCTAATGTGATAGTATCGTTATTGTTCGTACCTGACCCAAAAGTTTGTTTTCCAACTCAAAGAAACTTGAAATCAGTTCCAAAACTTTTTTACATTTAACAAATTGCTTTCCTAAGGTGTAATATAATTTAACCAATTCCTCAAACGAAGAAATAGGCTTGTTGACTGTTTTTGAGAAATTGTTTTATATCAAATTATACTTCAGAGTCTATTTTATAAAAATATTACGATGTATTTTGCGTGTTTACATATAACTTTGAATTTTCCCACCAAAACGCTCCAAACTGTCAAATGTTTCAAAAATTAGTTTCAAATGTTTCGAAAATTATAAAACAAGTTTCAAGTTTTAAAAGAACTGTGCCTCAGTATGATGTGAGTCATTTGTGATAGGTGTGAGAGTTATTTTATTAGTATACGGCAACATTTATAGTTGGGTACTTACAAGACTTGAATAGCTTTAGGTGAAAAAAACCACATAGACCGCGCCGTAAACAAAAATGTGACGTATGCGTTCCAAATGATGTTTTATGTCACGTGACCAAGGGCAATACTTTTCATAAATTAAAAAATTAGTTTCACTTTCAATATATTTAAATTAAGAACAATCGATTTGTCAAAATTACTTTATAGTAAATAGCTAAAACATTTTGCATAACAGTTCTCAGAAGTAAAATTTATATCAAATCACTCTCGTATATAAATAGTAATTTGTTGAAATAAATATAAATAGTATTTATTGATATTCCTGAAACTTTCGTAAAGTTCTAAATTTTAAAATCATAATGGTGTATACATATATATAAATTGTTAGCTTAACAAAAATTGCTAGCTAAACCATTATTATTATACCATATTAGGTATACCACATATTTCATCATCCTAAACGATTTAATAAAACTGGCAGTTCGTATCAATGAGTAAGTATTTAAACATAATTATTATGTAGATAGATAAAGAAAATTGAAATGTCTGCTTGTAATGTCAAAATATCAGCTTTTTATACGCTTTTATTATTATATTATTATTAGCTTCAGACGTATGTATGTGAGTATGTAACGGAATCTTTGAACATGATTTTGACCCCCTTCAAAACGTCGGATTAACTCGAAATTTGGCATATTTATTAAGGACCGATGACAATTCAATATTAAATAAAAAAAATACAATTAAACATCAACATGTTGATAAAAATAACAAAATGTAAATTTTTATAAATTTGAATTAAGAATAGTGTATAAGAAAAAAATATTTTTTATTGTAAAAAAGCGTGGGGTGCTTTTTAAGATATTATCAAAATGATAATCCTTCTACATATGTCAATAAAATATTTATAACTATTGACAACATGCACCCCAAGCTTTTTTTACAATAAAAATATTTTTTCTTATATACACTATTCTTAATTCAAATTTTTGATTTATTTTTTATTTTTAGTTGGATTTTATATAAAAGCGTATTTTTTTAGTTTTATTTTAACTATTATTTATTATTTAAAGCATATGAAAGTATATTCCAATTGTTACAAAAAAAAAATATTTTTGTGTATCTGTCTGTCTGTTTGTTCCGGGTAATCTCCGAAACGGTTGGACCGATTTTAATGGGACAGGTGACAGATCAGGTCAATGACAGATAGCTTATGTTATAGAGAGTAACTTAGGCTATTATTATTATTGCTTTTATTATTTTAGAAAAATAATTAGGGTTCCGCGCAAATAAAAATAAAGTACGATACGCGCGTGTGCCCGATCGACGGCATTCTTTAGTCCACGTAAGCGCAGCGAAATTTAAATTTTGATTAGTCTAATGATTGCGGCAAAATCCGAGATTTGGCTAAAAGCAGTGTCGTTTGATGATTTCCGTCATCAACGATAATATGCTGATGCTAAATCTATTGGTCTCATAGTTTTTTATATATGTATATGTATGTTTTATGTCCATTATGCTTTTTCGTGTATTTTTATTTTACTGTTAATTACGATAATAAATAATCTTATTTCTTCTTTCGTTATAGTATGTGTAGTACAAAAAATCTATAGAAATAATATAAAACCTAGCAACACAAAATAGTACTGAAAACTAATAAGTTAACTGCAGTATGTAAGCTGTACCACTGCATATAATTCGCCTTAACTTTCGGGAGTAATCCATTCAAAACTGTCAGATTACAGGAAGCGGGGAATTTACTTAGGGAAGTTCGGCCAGCAATTTATGTCGGCACAGATGTGGTCACCAGCCCAGCATCGGCTTGTGGCACTGTTTATAACAACAAAGGACTGTAATTAAACATTTATACATGGGGACCGATATCCGCTTATAATAACTAGTAGTTAATCGGTACTTCAGTATTCAGAATAATATGAACCGAATAGTTAAAGCATCTTATAAATGGCTTTTACGTTGCTGTGAAATTCTAATTAATTTTAAACTGCACTCCTTTGAAACTAACATAATGAATAGGCCATATACATGTTGCTTTCTCTTGATACTCTTAAATCACTTCATTATTACCCCTTATTTTTGTATTTTTTAAGTTTATTTTTAATTAATTAGCAGCTGTAATTAACTGTTTTACTTTGTACAACAAGAAATCGAACATCGACTTCACTCTTTAGACTAGAGCAAAACAGTTTAAAGTCTGCTTCTTAGCAGCAGAAACAGGTGTAATAGTGATGCCTCACAGTCGATCCTTGTACTGTCTTGAAGTATTTAATATATATAATACAAAAGGCAGTGACCCATCATCGACAATCCCAAAGTACCCAGAATCTAACTTGAAATTTGGTGTGGGTTTTGACTTTATATTGCAGACATCGTTTAAGCAGGGAATTCTGGAAACTAAACCCCTAATGAGGTAAAAAATATATTTTTGTGGTTAAATATATTTGACATATTATATACAAAGGTATTATTATTATATATTACATAACACAATGATGTGCTTCGACATAATGATGAAACACGTAAGAGTATTTTAACGTTTTTCAAAATAAATTACTAAGAATGTTAAAGGATGTAATAAAGTTTATACGGGAAATACTATTATTCTTATCATTTTTATTCTATAGCCTGTTCAAGAGACAGTTCCAAGAGCAGTCTGGTGATTTTATCACCAAACAATACAACCACCCCACGTGGTATACTACAAAGAAATTGGGTTTATTGAATTTTAACTTTCGGTTGCCAGCTTTATTCGCTTCAATTAGGTACACCGTTAGTACAATTTGTTGTTTATACATGAACAATAGACGTAATGATATATAAGTTAAATTAATATAAAATAAATGTACACATCTTATAGTCTACGCGAGCGAAGAAGAGCGAATTTCTTTGGAGATTTCTCTGTACTTGGAGCAGCCTGACTGGTGGAATACCTCCACCCTACAGAGGATCGCCAAATAACCCTGTGTTGTATTCCAGCAGTGAGTAGGATTTCCAGAGCTCCTTAGTGATACCTATGGTATTACAAGCGTCCATAGGCTACGGTAGTCGCTTACTATCAGGCGGATCGTATGATTGTTTGCCACCACAGTAGTATATAAAAAAGGCTAATGCTAATACATGTAATGCTACGATGATACTTTTTTACTAAATAGTTTGCATTCTTAAAAACCTTAGATTGTAGTAATATAAAATTTATAACACTAATTTCATAAATATCGAATAAGTATTTTTACGTTTACAATCATCATTTAATAAAACAAATGTATTTTGTATTGTATTTCTATTCGGTGTATATATTGACCATATAAAAAACCATACCTATCTTAACCTATCATTCATGAATAAATTCTTAAGCCGAAATTCATCCTCGAACAATGGGCGTGTATTAGCATACAAAAAGTTTCACATATTTTACGTAAATCTGTTACATTTTGAGTTATCGTCTCAGAAAAGGGCAATTCTTTCCTCTGACCTGAGAATTACCTTTAGAGATATATAGTTATAACTTTAAATTGTACCCTGAAATATTTTTATAGAACATTCCTTGAATAAAAGATAATCTAATTTATATTGTTACATACTACAGCAGGATTGATAAAATCATGTGCAATATTTTGCTGTTTCAATCATATTCCAGCTGAACTACACCTCTTCCGGCATTTCATTGTCAAATACTCAATGTTAAACGAAATACTATGAGCATTCATTTTCGAAACACTGCACTCAATTTTCAATATTTCTACCATATATCAAGTTTTCCAATGACCGTAAATTACGTATCGTGAGGGCATTTGAAACTATTTTTTAATATAACAAGAAGTAATAAGATCAAACGGAGTATCATAAAGTATGAGCATTTTTTTACGACGCGCCTGATGGTAAGTGGCTACCGTAGCCTATGGACGCTTATAATAAATATAGAGGTATCAACTAGTGCGCGTCCGTCCCGCGCCGGTACAGACCCCCGCGGAGAAATGCCGCCCCGCCGCACACTTCGTACCCCTCACCGCCGCGTCAAACGGAGTACCCGCCGCGCCGCGCCCGCGCTCGCCACGCTCCCCGCGCCCCCCGCGCCCCCCGCATCCTGACACGCGTGCCCCGCCCCGCGAGCTCTTCTCTCCCGCGTCCGCGGTCACGTTCGCCCGTAGTGCGAACTTTTATTAATACGGCGAATTCTTTCTCGCCTCTATCTCCGGATTCGGAGATCCAATCGTTAATGCCGCCTTTCGCGCGGAAAAACGTAAATCTCCCCGCGATGGACACCGCGGTCCCCAACGAGACCATACTTAACGACGGTTTCATAACCGTCAAGTCCACCAAGAGGAAGGGGAGGGGCTCCCCGCCCTCTTCCCCTACACCCGTGGCCGCAGGGAAAGCGCGCCGAACGAGCGAGAACACTCGCTCCGACCCCTCCTACGCGCCCGCTGCGGCCCCCGCACCCGCTGTAGGGAAAAAACCCCGCCGCCCGCCCCCAATCACTATCCAAGACAAAGCGTCTTGGACGAAAATTTCGGACAAGTGTAAGGAGCTCAAGCTCCACTACACCGGGGCCCGGAACACCCCTTCAGGGATCCAGGTCCAGGTGTCGACCTCCGACGATCACAGGAGGCTCACTTCCCTCCTGCGATCCAATAGGCTAGGCTATTTTACTTATGCCCTCGAGGAGGAGCGTCTCCTGCGAGTGGTTATTCGCCAGATCCCGGTCGAGATCTCTCCCGACCAAGTTTCAGCCTCCCTTAAGGAGCAAAACTACCCCATACGCGAAGTACACAGGATGTACAAGCATACCACCAGGGCACCATACAACATGGTGCTCGTCTTCCTCGATATGTCCCCAGAGGGCAAATCGATTTTCAATCTTTCCGAGGTCTTTCAAAAATATAATCCCGTCGCAGTGTCACAACTGCCAGCTCTACGGACACTCTTCCCGTAACTGCTGCTTCCGCGCTAGGTGCGTCAAGTGCCTAGACGACCACGCCACCAAGGAGTGCCCGCGCACTCCTGGCACTCCCACCCCGCCCAGCTGCGTTCTCTGCCAGCAGACGGGACATACTGCGAATTATCGCGGTTGTCCCCGTGCCCCGCGCACGAAACGCCCCCAGCCAGTCAGACAGGCCACCTATCCCAAGGCACCTGTTGCTCAGCCTCATATTCAGCCTCTAATGTCTCTAGAGGCTTTCCCCAACCTTCCAGGCACCTCACGTGCCCCAGTGGCACCAGCTCCCGCACCCTGCGCACCCTTCCCACCCGCACTGGCCCCTCCGGCCTCATTAATTAAACCCAAGCCTGTCAAGGCCATCCCGGTCCCGGCAGCCCCCGCCACCTCAGCCCTCGGTTTCTCGTTGGCTGGCAAGGAGTGGTTCACCCAGCTTCTTCTTGTTCATGAAGTGCAAGAAATCATCGCATTCAACGCGGTGATTAACTCCAATAAGGACTTAGGATTGCTCAACGCAATAACCCAATTCCCGGGCATAGCCGCCACTATTCAACGGCTTGTCCGCGCCTCACATAGCCAAAATTAGAAATGGATCGGATCAAACCTAAGAGTTTGTGCCTTTCCTTTTTTAATGCGCGATCAATTAGACCTCAGCGTGATCTAGTTGCCGCCTTCCTCCGAGAGCACCAAATAGACGTGTTCCTAGTCCAAGAAACATTCCTAAAACCCAGCGCTCGCAATCCCCGAATCGCGAACTACAACATTATTAGGAACGACCGGGTCCACGCTAACGGCGGAGGCACCCTCATATACTATAAACGCTCTCTATACTGCATAGCAATAGAACCTCCCGAACTCTCCAGTATAGAGGTATCTGTTTGCAGACTCGGTATGACTGGCCACTCGTCAATCATAATCGTCTCTGCCTATCACACCCCGAACAAAAGGCTTCTCAGGTCAGATCTGGAGGCTCTTTTTGCACTAGGTAATTCAGTTATTATAGCGGGTGACCTCAATTGCGGGAATGTCATCTGGAACAACCCGACTACCTCCCCGAACGGGAGGGTTCTGGAGGATCTATCTGCCATTCTCGACTTTGATGTCATCGCTCCTTCAGAGCCCACTCACTTTCAGGACAATTGTCGTCCATCTGTTTTAGATATAGCACTTTTAAAAAATGTCTCTCTCAATATAAGACTCGCACAAGTCGTACATGAGTTAGACTCCGACCACCGACCCGTAGTTCTCCACCTAGGTCAGCCTTCTGACCAGCATCCCTCCTCCGTCAAGGTGGTGGACTATGCGGAGCTAAACAGATACCTCTTGCACAATCCCTCATCCTCCAGTTTGGATAGGGTCCCAGACGAGTTGAAATCGACAGCCGATGCCGATCTGGCGATCGATTCCCTGGTCAGCCATCTCCAAAACGCCGTCAGTAAGGCCTCGAAAGAGGTGCAAGCGGCGAACGAACGCCGCTTTATACTTCCTGCCGACGTGAGAGCGCTGATCACGGAAAAGAACGCCGCGACTCGAGCACACGATTCATACCCGACTGCGGACAATCGTAGGCGGTTAAACTCACTTCGGAAAACGGTAAAAAGCCGCATTTCCGAAATCCGTAATGCCAGATGGGGGGCCCTACTCGAGGGTATCCAACCATCCCACGCACATTTAAATGTGACGATACAGTCCCCATGCCCCCCTTAGATCAAGGTCCCGGCAAACCTCCCGCTTTCGATAGCGCTGAAAAAGCAGAATGCCTTGCCGAGAGCCTTGAAAATCAATGCTCTCCGAACTGCGTTAACATCGATTCCGAGTTCGTAAGCTCGATAGAATCGGCGGTAACAAATTCTCTCGCGGTCCCCCCGACAGATGATTTGGACTCGGTCACGCCTGAGGAAGTTATGTCAACCATTAAAGGCCTTAAGCCTAGAAAATCACCTGGTCCCGACGGTATCAGGAACGAAGTACTCAAACTTCTTCCTGATCACCTCATAGCTCTTTTGGTCTGCATCTTCAATGTAGCCATAGCCCACTGCCATTTTCCAGCCGTCTGGAAAAAGGCCATAGTAATAGGTATTCACAAGCCCGGCAAAAAAGCGTCGCTTCCCGACAGCTATCGCCCTATCAGTCTCCTTAACACATTAGGAAAAGTCTATGAGCGGCTCCTTCTGAACCGGCTCCAGTCAGTAGTCACAGACAAAAATCTTTTACCACCTGAGCAGTTTGGTTTTCGTGCCAAACACTCTTGTACCCACCAAGTGCACCGCCTCACGGAGCACATTCTTCAAAATTTCAACCGCGACCCAACACCTCGTCCTACACTTGCGGTCTTCTTCGACGTCGCCAAGGCCTTCGATAAGGTCTGGCACGCCGGTTTAGTCCACAAGCTTTTGGAACTTCAAATCCCGGATAGATTAGTTAAAATCATACACGCGTACCTCTCTGACCGGACCTTCTGCTACCGAGTAGAGGGTGCTCTCTCTGAGCCTCATCCCATACGCTCAGGTGTTCCCCAGGGTTCCATTCTGGCGCCCTCTCTATTCAACTTATATATCAGTGACCTCCCTCGCCTCCCCGAGGTAGAGGTAGGTTCCTACGCTGATGACACAGTCCTGTTTAGTTCCTCGTGGAACAGACAAACCCTCAGGCTACGAGTCCAAAAAGCCGTAGATAAGCTAGGCGAATGGTTCCGTAGATGGCGCATAGGAATTAACCCCGATAAGAGTAGCGCTATCTTCTTTCATCCCACTCAAAGATTAGTTAAAATTCCCGCTATCAAACTATTTAATGTGGCTATCCCGTGGGCCAACCAGATCAAATATCTGGGTGTCACACTGGATAAACACCTAAATTTCAAGGCACATATCGATAGAGTGCGAAGGAAAGCCGGTATGGTCTCAAGCCGCCTGCACCCTCTCGTGTGCTCGAAGAGCAAAATGTCCCTCAGACATAAGCTCACGCTCTACAAAACTTGTATCAGACCGATCCTAACTTATAGTTCCCCAGTCTTTGCTCACATAAGTAAATTCACCCTCAATAAGTTACAAATAGTTCAGAACCGCTTTCTCAGAAGGGCGGTCGGTGCCCCTTGGTTCGCTCGGAACGTAGATCTCCATAAAGATATGGAAATACCTTCGATCGAATCATTTATAAAGTCCCTATCAAATAATTATTTTGAAAAAGCGTCGAACCATTCGAACCAGCTAGTAGTGGCAGCCGCATCTCAGAACCCGAATCCAGACATCCGAATGTCTAACAAATATAGACGCCCGCGCGACATTTTATCTGACCCCGATGATAAAATCACGGAAGCGAACGCGATTTTCCCGCCCGTATCTAATAACCAAGCGTGTTTGCGCCCACGCCCGCGTAATCACCGCTCGCTCCGCAGGGGGCGGGCGGCAAACTTCGCTCCCGCACACATATCTCGACCGCCTTCTCCTGCAGCGACTTGAGCCTAGGTCCGTTCCCCCGCTAGGGAGCCCTCAAGCCAGCTGCTCGCGCGATACAGTGACACTGCAATCACTAGCTACCGACATACATTCATTACACTGTATGAACACACATGCATTACACTCAGGTACATAGGTCTTGTAAGGGACCTTTTTTTTTATTTTTTTTGTGGTTAGTTAGCCTTAGAGAATTTTTCAGATCACTAAATACATATACGCGTGTCTCTTCCTCCCTCCCAGGAGGCAAGAGACATGCATACATGTATAGTTAGTTAGCTCAAATTCGCGTAGGAATTTAGCTAGGTCGCGTATGTTGCAAAAACGGCAACAGCTCAAGCCGAGGTTCGGCCACTTTGGCACCCTTGCGCATGTTGCCCAAAACTTGAGTGCTGAGTGCCTTAAGCGCTCGCCAACAAGTCCGGTGAAACTGTTAAGACCCCGGGCCAACAGCATAGTCAGTTCGAAAAAAAAAAAAAAAAAAAAAAATCAACTAGTGCGTTGCCAATCTTTAACCGCCCTACCCCAAGGAGCTCTGGAAACCTTACTCACCGCAAGAACGTAATACAAGGTTATTTGGCTGCAATCTTCTATACGGCGGAGGTATTCCACCAGTCGGGTTGCTTCAAGTAGAAAGAAATCTCCAAAGGAATTTCTCTGTGCCCTACCTCTCTTTCTGTCCTCATTCCGTCGAAGTCTAATTGAAAGCTATTTGAGCTTGGTGCAAAATTCTAAGATATGGTCAATGGTCATATTTGCGTGATCCAAATATAAACAGAATGCAAAAATTTTGAAGTCACTCAAGTTTGTTATTTCGTGCTTCGGTAAGATCGAAATACATAGCGTCAGCATAGTCGAAGATCGGGAGTAGAAGGAATTATGAAAGTGTAATTTTAGTGGTAGTAATACGAGTAATACATTATCCATACTATGTAAGTTAAATTTGTAGATAACGACAACAAAATCGCTTGGAAAAACAATTATGTGTACAGCAGTTAACACGTGTCAGAAGTTAAACCTTCAAAAAAAAAAATTGTCCTTTAAAAAAATATATTTAAATATCCTAAATCAGTGGGTTTCGTGCGTACTGTGTATGAAGTCTGGTCGTTTTACACCACTAGACCAATCCGACGACGATCACAATTATGAAAATCAGGACTTGTATTAACAGAGCATTATATTTCTATTCAGTGCATTATATCTCATTCTCTCGTAGGCTAAATCCTATAGTCTATATCTATAGGTTGTTTTTTACTCTCTTTTTCGTTTCATCGAGTTTTAAATCACAACGGTGCTAAATAAGTCTGTACTTCAAAAATAATAGTTTTCGGTAGGAGTGGTTAATATTGGGTAAACTACGATCAATTGTTAATATTTATGATTATAATCCGAAAATAATTATTTATTGTAGTTGCAATACACGAATAGTAAGTAGGTACTCCTATCTGCTATGTATATGAAATCATGTTACAGTTGAAAATTACGGACAGCAAACGTTGTCATCGGTTATTTAATTTCACGATCGGCAGAATCTCAATCAGCATCGCATTCGAACCAATCAATCAATCAAAATGACCATCGATGATTGTTACTGCATTACACGTCTCGTTAACGATTGTTTTTTTTTGTTTGTGTTGATTTACAAATATATTACCGAATCACGTATTACAAAACAGTATTTGTAAATTGTAGAAAAGCACACGATAAGTTACCGAATTTAGTAAATTTGAAAATAATAATTTTCGTAATCAGCACATTAAATTAAACAACTCTATTGATTAAACGAGTAGTGCAACTTTTTATTAAATGACTACCTGTGCCCGCGGCTCCGCTCGCGTGGACTACACAATGCCGTCGGTCAAGCATACGCGCGAATCGTGCTGTCACCGCTCAAAAGACGGAAACCAAAACTGCTTATTGTAGGTGATTCTTAGAAGATAGATATATGCAATCGCTGATTTTTTGTAGGCCTTTTTAACTCAAACTTATCACTATAACTAAGTTTGAATATCTTTATAACTTGGGCTAATTACTTTCTAGTTCAATAATATCAGATATAAGAGCTAACAAGCATGTAATTTGTATGAGAAAAAAATCTAAACTAGTGGTAAATTTCGTAACAGGAAACCTATCTAACTGAAATTAAGGAAAAGATAGTTCTTAATATAACTGGTATGTTCTTTCAATATTATTTAAACATGCAAGCACAACAAAGTTTATTGTGTGCAAAATGCATGTTCCTAAAAATTAAACAGTATATTATTATTTATAACTTACTGTTTAAATTATTTAATGTAAAGAAGAAAATATTTAAAACAATACATGTTAGCTTGCTGAGTTAACCAAGAACTTAAATAAACAAAGTTTAAAGTTTTGGTTTCCAGCTTTACTAATGTATCTAAGTACTAATAGTAGTATGATAATAATATATATAAAGAAAATAATTTCTGCGTAATAAACAAGTGCAGAGCCTCGGGGCGCCGCTAGCTTTATACATGAAATACTAATAGTTACACAAAATTGAATGGTCATGTAAAATTTATGAAGCAAGGTGCTTTGAATTATAATATTTATTTAGACGGACGGGTCATCATAGACATATCATATCATAGACACGTCGATGATATAAATATGTAACCGAAGGTTTCATCGATCACAGAGAGTTGATAATTCGATTGATTATACGACACCCTGTTTTAACTGCCTGAGTATTCGATATTTCCTGAATTGTTTCATGACGAAGTATCTTATTGTTTACCCCAACGCCGTCTGTATTTTATCTAGACTCACTTTACATAACATCCAAATAACAATAGGAAAGCTTTAGCTCATTAAACTTATTAAAAGTATAAATTTATGTCGATATAATTAAAAATTAAAAGAAATAAAATTGCTTTGTTAATTTTTTCAATGTACTTACATATTTATATTTATGGCTCACACTCGGCCAAAGATTATCAAGAAATTGATTAAATTAGATGTTTAATAAAGTTTAACTGTCAAATGATAAAACTTTTTTAATAAAAGATTCGTTGATTGCTTTGTTTTCTTAAAAATATAAACGTAATCTCATTTTAAATATTCCAGGTAAATAATAATATTCAAGAAGTGGGATAATCCAATTATAAACTTAAGTGGAGTTATTTACAAAGGAATTTGAGTAATGTGAACAAATTCGCGGTCACGGATATTTTGTGGTCGCTTACATTGCAAACTTTAAAGTTAATTTTAAACTTTAATTAACTTTATCTTTAAAGATTCTGCTATATTACAAGGAGAATACACTTTAATTACAAACAAACAAATGTTGTATTACATCTTGTAATCAACACATTAATATAGCTACGATAAGTAATATCAAATAAGTTTTTCAATTACACCAAAAAATTTTTTTTTTCTTTTTTCGATCTGATTATACCCTTAGCCTTAAGGGCCCTGAAGCCTCAGTTTGCTTTACATCTTCACCGGGCTTGGACATAAAAACATTAGACTAGTCTTTTGTTTTCCCTATCTCCCAACTAATTTTCTATACTATTTATTTATCCAGTAGTACTTTAGGTATCTACTTAGCTAGACATTATTAATTAACATGCTTACTTCCTCTGTGCTCTCGCTAAGTCCTTCTCTTACGCAGTCTACTTTGTAACTAAGTTTCACTTAGCTAATACATTTTGTTTTAATAGACGAGGAGAAAAGTTGTACTAAAACAACAATGCCATTAATAATTCACTATATTATTAACATTTGAACTTAAGAACTACATTTTATCTACAAGAAAAAGTTTAATCACTCTATTTAAACAGTGGATAAAGAATTGTTATTTTTAATAATAATAATAATAATTTATTTTACAAAATATTGTTCAGGACCGGATCCTCTGAACTAGCCTGTGTCTGTGTTAGACACTAGTGTCTTCCCCAATTTTACAATTATTATATCTTTCTTGAGTATTAAGTTACAAATTATAAAAAAGAAAATGCATTAATTATGTTTCATATGCTATGATTGTAGAGCGTGTATGGTATGTGTGTGATAAGTATGCTTGGATGGATGTCTTGTTGGGCTATGATCATTATTAATAATTGTGTGACGATATAGTTAATAATACCTTACTGGTCCTAATGTATGTTTGCTGAATATTATAAAAACTAAACAGAAGAATATTCTATAAGAATTATGATTCTGTTTTTATTTAGTACTAGCTGTGCCCGCGGCTCCGCTCGCGTGGACTACAGAATGCCGCGTGCCGTCGGTCGAGCGCACGCGCGAATAGTGTTGCGCTCGCTTCAAAGACCGAAGACGAAAATGCTTATTGTCTTTAATGTTTATCCTGAGAAGATATATGTATACTATCGCTGACTCTTTGTAGTTCTTTAGTAGTACATAATTAATGTTATATATCTCGTATGGTTTACTCAGCGTAAGCCATTTAAGCGCCCCAAATGCGTATTTTTTCAGAATCAATTTACCATTATTATCACTGCTTATTTCGTATGTTACTTTATCTTACAAAATATATCCTATATCCTGGCCAGAACCTATGAATTAAAATAAAAAAAAAATTAAATCCGATATATGTTTTTTGCGTTAAAAGAACATAGACGGACAGACAGATAGTTACACATGTTCCTACCTTCCTCCCAGAAGGCAGGAACATGTATATTTGTACAGTTAGTTAGCTCGAATTTCTATGGATAGGGATTTAGTCAGATCGCGACTTTTTCGCATAATCGGCAACAGCCCAAGCCGAGGTTCGGCCACTTTGGCACCCTTGGAGCTTGTTGCCTAGCTTTCGCGGCTGAGTGCCTTCCGCGGTCGCCCCCAAGCCCGGTGAAGCTGTAAAAGCTGCAAAGGCTCCAGAGCCCCTAAGGCTAACAGAATAGTCAGTTCGAAAAAAAAAAACAGACAGATAGAGAGACGTTGAGTTTTATAATATTTATGAATAAATGTTTTTTTTTTTTGTAATTTAAATAAGTTAATTCAAAATATACTCGAAATCTTGGGATAAATATGTAGCCTCTCGGGAAATTACGGCCGAAATCTCACCGCCTACCTGCCTATATTTAGACAGTTTGTTCGGTTCCTTTTTGCTTTGAATCAATTCCCATAACATATCTGCATATATTATAGTACGAGAATAAATAACGATGCAGTTTAGAATTTCCGCAGTTAGGATTTGAAAATAATATTATGAAATTTACTAGAGATAGATATTACTATTACAGTTACTATCAAACATATTTTTACACCGATAAATTTACTATAAAAAATATATTGATTAGTATAGGAAGATTACTTTTTATTTTATATGTCGACTCTTTAATATCTCGACTGCAGTAGTGTTCACATAAAATAATACAACAATACTAATAATAGTATTTACTTAAAAAATAGTTTCTGATCTGCATATAGTTTATTTCTAAACTTTGGCTTTGTTTAAAATGTTTAGTAAAATATATCCCAATAAAAATATTTATGTAAATAAGTTTAAATAGTTTAAAAAAGTAAAAACACGCTTTAATTACGCACTTAAAATATTTTTGTTCTAAAATAACATCTCGTTACCAAGCCCAATCTATTTGACTTACTAAACGAATCATGTGAGCCTAAACTCGAGGGGTTTGCTAGTAACCACTGATGTGTTCCATTATCCACCTCCTGGCTCCAACATCATAGGTCATCCAAGATTCTAAATTATAGTGTTGTCATTCGAACTACATATACATACAAAGTTTCATTTCTATACGAAAATTAGAAGGAGGTTAAAATTGTATTACATTGGTAGTTAGTTAGTTACAAGTGAAGCTAATATAAGCGTATTAAAAAGGGCAAAGTTCAGTAGAAACGACGTTCGTATTAGTAGTTGTCACCGATAAGAGCTGAGATCTACGGGTTCCAAGTTCCATAGCAATTTCTTTAGTTATAGTTGTATGTTCTTCAATTCGTTTACGAAACAATTTTTTACTTTCTGTGGATATGGGGTTTCTAATTTGGCAACCTCGTGTTGTGTACCTGCGGTGAGTAGGTTTCTAGAGCTTTTTGGGGCAGGAGAGTTCATGGTCGGCAACGGGCTAATGATACCTATGGTATTAAAAGCGTCCATAGGCTGGCCGAACGCTTGATGCCACCTTTGTTGTATAAAAAAAAAATCAGTGACAACGAATACTCCGAACGTCTTTTCTACAAACTTGGCAATATTACTTTTTGAAAAGCTGCACAGCGCCATCTATTGGTGAGCGAGTAGAAATGCTGTTTTAGTTGATGCTCATTATTTTGGTTAAAACCAATTAATGTGCTTTTTAATTTTTATTTTTTCTTTGTATATGCTTAATGATCTACCTTGATGCCAAATTTAAAGTTTATGAGTCACCTAGAAATAATAAAAATGCTACTTCCTAAGTCTCTAATAACTGAAAATCTAAAATAAGTACATTCGTGTAATTTGGGACTCTAGGTGCTCAAGGAAGTTTTATTAAGCATACAAATCACATTTCAAGTGTGTAGGTCGAATAGTTTTTGACTTATGGAGGGGTCGAAAATAGCTCGAAATGATTCGTGTAAATATAATTATACACTGACACTTTTCCGAACTTGGCTGACGTACTGATGATAGTTTTAAAGTAGTACAAACGTAGATTGCAAAGTTGCACTAAAGCAATCAATGCATTTGCCGTATTTATTAAGTACACAAGCTCAAACTGATCCTATATGTAGTGCGCGGTTTACATTTCGGATTAGATGACGACCCAGCCGGGTTCGAAGATCTCTGTAGATTATATCCATAGTAGCTTATAAACTTAAAACAAATATCATATTAATATGGTAGGAAAATTAATATGAAGCATTTTATTTTGGAACAACATACATATCATTTAGACTTACACGAACGTCACTAGAAAGAAAAAAGGTTTCAGACTCACACGGCCGCTAATAGTTCTAGTTAAAAATATTTTAGGATTTAAAACTGATTTTACTAATATAGTAGCGTGTAATCGTAAACGTAGATAAAAATTTCACAAATTTGTATTACTAATTAAACACACAAGAACATCTATCTATCCACCAATCCTATATCATAAATCAAGTATGTTTACAATTAAATTCAAGGTAATCAATCAGATATGAGTAATAAATAACAACAACCGATATGTATGAATTAACCTTTTTTTTATAGTAGCATGGCAAATGACGGCACTGTTTCTGATGGTAAACAGAGTACAATCCAAAAACAACGGTTGTCGCTGTCATGCCATCCTGCAAACCTATCGGTAGCTGGATATACACTGGCTGATTCTGAAACGCGACAAAACAAAAAGTCACTGTGACTGGTTTATCACTTTTTTTCGAACTGACTATACTGTTAGCCTTAGGGTATCTGGAGCATTTGCGCCTTTTACAGCTTCACCGGGCTTGGGGGCGAGTGCTTAAGGCGCTCAGCCGCGAAAGCAAGGCAACAAATTCCGAGGGTGCCAAAGTAGCCGGACCTCGGCTCGGACTGTTGCACGTATGCAATGAAGTCGCGATCTGACTGATTCCCTATTATTCGAACTAAACTAACTATACATATAAACATGTTTCTTCCCCCTGGGAGGAGGGAAGGAACACGAATCATCTGAAAATTTTTGTCTCAGCTAACTAGGCAATAAAAGAAAAAAAAGTCTCTTACAGAACCTATGTGCCTGTGTGGCGTGCATGTGTGTGTGATGCAGTGTAATGAATGTCTGTTGGTAGCTAGTGAATGTAGAGTCACTATATCGCGCGAGCGGCTCCTTGGCTCAAGGACTCCATGCCGATGGAGCGGACCGGCTTGACTTGCCGCTGTGTGCGCGAGCGAAGTTAAGGTTATACACCGGCTGATCCATGAATCTATCACTAGATGCCCCGGAAGACGTTGCTCTGCTCTTTTTGATTGTTAATTTCTCGACCCCAGCGCCACATATCAGATCCTAACATAGTTATAAACCATCGTCTTGATAAAACAAATACATTATGTGAATATGAGCTCAATCAGTAAATTCGTTCAGAAATTATAGACTCATTAACCGACACACACAAGATTTTGTTTACTGCGCAGCAACCATTTTCATTCCGTAATTTTATTTTTATTAATATTATTGACTAATCAAATATCTATTAGTCAATCAATTGAGAAATGAAATATACTTCCCGTGTACAAAATTTTATGAAAAGAGGTTACCATGATGAAAATTAAATTAAAAGAAACGGTTTCGTACGGTACGCTGATAGAAACTGTAAAGACAGTCGACTTTGGGCACGTTTGTTTTTTTTTTCGTAAGCACCTTCCATTACACATGATTACGAGGATCTGAAGATGGAGCCGGAAGATTGCCTATGGAACTCCATGATGGAAACTACAAATAGAGTCGAGTTTGGGCTCGTTTGTTTTGTTCTAATGAGCACTTTCCATTCGCCATGATGACGAGGGTCTGAGGATGGAGCCAGCAA
Source organism: Saturnia pavonia (assembly GCA_947532125.1). Classification (NCBI taxonomy): domain Eukaryota; kingdom Metazoa; phylum Arthropoda; class Insecta; order Lepidoptera; family Saturniidae; genus Saturnia; species Saturnia pavonia. Next base: position 10,703,863 of record OX383900.1, on the reverse strand, counting down.
ATTGCCAATGGAACTCCTAGATGGAGACTGCAAAGATAGTCGGGGATAGGTTTAAAAGTGATAGTGCCAATTCTTATAGCCCTTCAATTATGGAATGGAATTATAATTCTTATAGCGTATCATTTGACCAGTGACAGAAGCTTCCCGTGTACAAAATTTCTTAAGCCGTTTTGTGTTATATCCGAACATACAAACAGACAGGCAAAATTTATTAATACAGATAAGATATGGGTTGTATATGTCTGCATAATAATTGATACATGTTTATATTATTGTATTTTTGAATATCCTAACAAATACTATAAGTACATGAAATTAATATTAATTTTAATAAAAATAATCGTTGAAATAATAAATTACTAGTCTAGCGAATCTTTTTTTAGGTGATAGCCATAATTTATAGCTCCTAGATTTAAATGTAAGAGAGGTATTTGAATTTCTTTATTGAAAAGAAAGTTTCAATCAAGTTTTACCATAATAATAAAATACAATGTTTGTAATTGAAACTGTGCAACAGTCTGTTGGCTTTCAAACCGATTTCTTTTTGCACGGAACGATATTGTCAAATTGATCCATTTTGCATAAAAAAGACAAAGAATGGAGTCTTTTATGATTGTCCAATTTTTGCAACGGTTTCGACAAGGCTTTGTGGCTCGTGCGGCGTAGTGAATCTAGCCAGTCTATTCAAATCTAAATCTAACCGGAACCAATCAAAGTTTTTCAGGTTTGAATTATCGATGTAGGTATGTTAATAAGAAACTAAATACAATCAATTTGATCACTGTACATTATTATACTTATTATGCTTACATGCCAATCAATATATTCGAAATTATGTTAATGGATTGTATAAAATTATATTTTCGAGATATTTAACTAGACTTTCATGTTTTAAGTTACATTTGAAAATGTATAATACCACGATAAAAATTTCTGATCTGGTTTCTTACAAGCCTATAGAAAATATTCTACCCGCTTAGAGTATTTATAATAGAAAATTCATTGGAGATTTTCTTTATAAATGGCTGTGTTTCGATGGAGTGTTTGTTATTATTTTATTTTATGTGTAATCATCGCAACATTTTAAATCGAAGGTTAACGTAAAATAAGGTGTCACTCCCAAAGTGCATACAAATATGCATACAAAAAATATCATGTGGTTATAATGTTGGTGGTCATTTACTATTTTTGGGCTAACAATGCTTAGTTTGGAGTCATTTGCTTTAATAGGATAGTAAAATTTTTGGTTATAATTTACTATTTTTGGCAATATGAACTGATTTTTTGAAGTTATATTTTACTAAATACGGTAATCAGTTAAAGCCTATACGTAATTACAATGAAAAAGATGTCAATATAAAAAAGTATAATATATAATAAATTTGAAGCGATGATGGCGCAGTGGTAGCTTGTACGACTTCGCGTCGAATGACGTGAGTTCGAATCCCTACAATGGGCCTGAGCTTTCGGTGAAGGAAAACATCGTGAGGAAACCATAGCATGTTGGTAGGGCTTTTTCTGATGCCCGCCTGGCTAGCTACCACCCTCAAGTTGAAAATCTGTCGCCAAGCATCAATAGGTTTGTTCCGGCAGCTGCACTTGAGAGCCAGTCTTCCACTAGGTTTAGCGTTTACCATCCTGGGCCATATCGTCACTTAACATCAGGTGAGATTGTGGCCACTAAGCCAAACCTATAACGATAAAAAAAAAAGTATATTAGTATCATTTAATGACAATAATTTGAACACAGAATATGAAAATGTAATATCCATTATATAAAAAGAAGAACGGTAGTTTGTAGAACAGCTGGCAGATGTGACCAAAGAGTTATCGAGTGGCGGCCACATACCAGAAGACGCAGTGTGGCAGACCCGCCACAAGGTGGTCCGACAACCTGGTAAAAGTGGCGGGAAGCCGCTGGATGCGGGCAGCACAGAACCGGTCGTTGTGGCGATCTTTAGGGAGGCCTATGTCTAGCAGTGGATGACTTATGGCTGAAATGATGATGATGATGAATAAGAAGAAGTAGATAATACAATCTTCTTTAAATAAATAAATGAATGTTTATATATTTGTTTGTACCCTATTCGATCCTAAACCATTCATACATTTGCGATGAAACTCAAGTGAGTCACGTATTAGTTCAACCAGTTTACAACAGATGGTGAACAAGTCGTGTCAGTTTCAAGACAACTGGAACGAAGACATGGACAAAAGCTAATCGTCGTCGTTGTCTCTTTACAAAACAGTGAAGAAAAGATTGCTTTAATTATTTCAATGTACAATATTTAATACAAAATATAGCTTCAAATTCAGCGTTACTTTACGAGTCTTTTAACAACTTGGGTAAGATTTCTGATAAAACTTTTTACGCTATGTTCTTATTACAATGTTGCTGTGTCATTTGAAACTTAAAATTTAAAATTAATTTTATTTATTTAACTGTCTACGTTGTGTAATGCCTGTAAGTCTTATTAAACAATCAATACCCTCATTAATAAATTCTAATTTCAATACATATAATTTATAGGGATAGCTACAATTGATAAAATAAGCGATATATATATATAAATTAAAAGGAGCTAACGTTATTCAAAATTTATTTGATTTCGTCTTAAAGGCGTGCCTTGAATTTTTTAGCTACTTGTCGGTACGTACTTGTCGTACACGGCTCACACTACAGCGACGCGGCGACGTGCGCTACGTGGAGAAAGCATAACTTAAGTAAAACTGCATTATACTTTTGCAAACAAAATATAATAATATAAGAAGATTCTATGAGAGGACTGATGAGGAACTAAAACATAGCAACTATATCTTAGAATACAAAGTAACTAGAAACGTCCAGTCCTGTAGTAAGCTCTCATTACTCTAACAAACGGATCACAAAGAAGACATTTATTTCTATCCGGCAAAATGTTCCATAACAGTTTCTTAAGTCCATCAGTAGTAATTGTATTTAGCTGACGTTTTATATTGTAATTTTAGAAAATTAAAAAATAATATTTTCGTTTTCTCGTTCGTGAAAATGTCTATTACTCCTACGCTGCTTATCCTATTATTCTACTACATTACTACTACTAGAATATATCCAATTAGTCCAAGTTATCCAATTAGGCAAATTGAATTATGAGAAAAATGTCAACAAAATTTTTTACTATAGGCGTTGAGTAATTTTAAACCCAGTTAGGAAATTCCTGGGTGTTTTAAAATAAATGTCTATACAACGTACTACCTACATAACGCATTTCCATTTGAATACTGTCAGTCAAATGAAAATATGTAGGTTCTTTATTTGTTTTTCATTATGCATTATCAGGATTTAGTTCTTATATTTTGGGTTCATCTATTTGTTCATAATAAACAATACTATTGCTGGGTTCACTGTTAATAGGTCTCATTTTTTATAATATCAAAGTTATATATGTTTATTATAACATTGAATTCAATTCAGTATTTGAATATTAATTTTTTTATGTAAAATATTCAATGTAATTTTTTTTAATAAATTCAAGTGTGTGCAAATATGTTTATAAAAATATCATCGTCACAATTTTTTTCAAACCGTGTCCCTTAAAACTACCTTACTTGTAATTACGTTTGTGTTAGGATTCATATAATAATCAGCTTTCTAGGCTTTTTTGGCTTGAAGAACCAACTTACCTACTTACCTCGGCTTATCTTATTTTGTCTTATTACTATACTTTGATTATAATTAGGCGTAATAAAATGTTGGATTATTTTGTTATAATATTATAAACTAACTGTGCACCGCGTTTACACCCCCGTATTATTAAAAAGAAATCGCTGATGATGATTTATAAAACTTCAGTATAGACAATATTTTTTCGGGCGGCCAGGGTTATGCGTCACAATTCACATGGCTCGTTGGCGCCACTACACCTATAGTCAATATAAGACTAAAGTCGAGTCTTGAATTATTTTAACTTTACATTATGTCCTAAACTAATAGTCCAGATAACATGCTATAAATGACAAAGTTTATTCATATAAAATTGTCTTGATGATGAAGTAACTTTCGTTCGTAAGGATTAATATGCCATGCCTAATATCATGTATAAATATCGTGTCTTGAGACAATTCAATTTTCAATAAAACTTTGTCACAAATTATCTTATTGTGGCTTATGTATAAGATATAGTCTAAGAAATTATTTTTTTAATAAAAAATGAAACCGTTACATGTTTCAATTAATTCGAACTAAATGTGTATTTCATTAATTTGAAAATAAATATGTAATACCGTTAATAATTAAGTTAAAATGTTCGAACAAAAATATTTATAGAGACATAATTAATTTGTCTCAAGTGTAAAAAGTATTTGAAATTAAATTATATTCCTAAAACTCTAGATAAGCTAATATTCCTAAAACTTTAGGTAATCACAGAGATAGGAACTAAGCAGTTTTCTCTAAATCAAAATGGACACCGTTTAGAACTTGCCGGCGGTGGCTTAACAAGTTAATCCAGTGATTAGAAGGCTGACACTCGACGCTTCTCGATTTCATCCTTTCTAACACATATGACTCCGAACGAATACTACTACTACATATATACCTACCTACTACTGTTATAACTGGTTAAAACTGGTTAAGAGTGCAATAATAAACAAATTTAAATCACACCTCACTGTTTGTAATAATAAATGTAAATTACATTTTGCTTTTAATTAAACAAGTTGTATCTGCGGTTCTGTAAGCGTTTATTAGCACTAATAAATTTCATCTAGATATTTTATTTAGACTACTATTCTATGATTTCTTTTAATAATTTTATAACCTATCAAATTTGAACTAATATATTGAATAGTTACGGTAAACAAAATTTCATTAAATCGGTTGTCAAAATAAAAAGAAATTTTTGTAAACGCACTCGGAAACATGCTTCTCGTGTTTAAAATTTCATTAGCATCGGTCAACCCGTTTTGCAATTCAATCCAGACAAACAAAAAGACGAAAAAAAAAACTAATATCACATTTGAAATCAATGGCCTATAGTAGAAAACAGCTTATAAAATTTATGAAAAGAAAATTACACTTGCATACAGAATCATAGATTTATTAATATAGAATATCATTGTTATACTATATACAATATATTTTAAATTAGTAATTTTAATGAAAAAAAATTAAGTTTTGTAGTACAAATAATTAATAAACAACAAACAATTATATGATTCAAAATACCCACATGTACTGACCGTACACCAAAACTGATATATAACCAAAAACACATAGGGCCCTAAGTTTTTCGTTATAATAAATTGAATTTGTGAACCTAAGTAAGGAAAAGAAAGTACTACCATCTAGCTAGTGAATTAATTTGTAAACTCTCGTATAATATAGCAAACTTGATCCACAGGGATTAGTTAAACTTTGATTCAGTAACTGCAGCTACATAACTAGCTAGATTAACCACCGCAGTATTTTAAGCCCGACTCTAATAGCCACGGGGCAATGTTTAAATGCTTCCTTATTTCCGTTTCTTTTGTGTAATTACAAGATATGTTGGGTTCATATAGTAGAACAGGTAACCGGCGCTGCTATCTCGGTGTAAGAATACGGAACTGGAATTTAAGTGATCTTATTTAGTGGCCAGTGCGGAGCCGATCTAGCCGGGACGGTGGCTTGCGCGTGTTGAGAATCGACAATAGACACGTACATACCTCCCTGATCGTTTCGACTGATAATTTTTAGTTGTAGCTATATATTCAGCTCGATTTAATTTAGTAACATGGCAGAATAAACTCATTTTAAACAACATAAAATCTATATGAATGTAGTTAAGTGTCGTGGGCGGCGCCGAGGGTTTTTTTTTGAAATAAAATGTAACTAATTCTTAAGCAAGTTTACTGTAGAATTGTCTTAAATAAAATTGTCTTATAATCCTCTTATATATAATCTCTTATATTGTAAAAATAGGTGGTTGATTATAACTATGTAACAAAAATATGTCGCAATTTGTCTAGCCTAAACAACAGGTGGTTATCGCCAATCGTAGTCATAACATACGAGGAAATATATAACATCAACGTCTTCTACTTATGTACCGATTAATACGTCGTAATAAGAGAGGGCACAGTCTGCATAAGTATGTTGTACGCAATGTTATACGTAGCTACACACGAATGTAAATACAAAAAACTTTATCTAAAATGTCGCAAGCAAATAGACACTAATAATACTTGTATATTTTAAAGTCATAAGTATACAAACTATGTGGGTATTTAGAGGATAGTTAACCGTCAAGTTAAAACCGACTGATTTTATTCCTTCAAGTTTCCAAGCAAACATCGTTACCCAAGAAAAGTTAAGCTATCGAGATCTACCACTACTGAACTTTTACACAACTAGGCCACATGGGAATCGATGTATACTTACTATAAATATACATTAGTCTGTACCAAAAAAACATTAGTTTTCCCTATAAGAGAACTGTGTTGTCAGCAGAGTCGTCAGTAAAAAAATAGTTACAAAATTTAGGACTAAATTTAGTGACCTAATTAGACAGCTCGTGTTCGCTTAAGGAAGATTTCCATTTTTATTTATTTGGAAAATTAACCGTTTCTTTTTTATTCTATAACTCAATAAATATAATAATAAACATCATAAATTCTCTACAAAATATATCTTGAAACCGAGCCTATCAAATACTAATAAAAAGTCTTTATAACTTAAAAATTTCAAAGTTAATAATAGCTAAGTTATTAGGCTAAATGTGTAATTTAAATGTAATTTATATAAGGTTGTAATATAGGTTATAACCTATTTAATTTTTATATGTTTCTATTTTTCATATGGAGCCAAAATTTTAGCATGAACTAAATATACGGAAGGTGAATGGATAAGCATTGAAGAAAAACGAAGAAGGTATGAATGAATTTTGTGAGGAATAGTTTGGTGTGAATATCATATAGTGTTAATAGGTGTGAATATCAAGATCACAAAGGAAAGTGGAACTGGTAAACATATTCCTTCTTAGCATGGCACAAAGCCAATAAGAAGCATAATATCAATTAATATACATAAACTAAATCAAAAAAAATATTAGATGCATATACCAACCAAAATTAAATTCATTAAAAATATCTGAATTTATATCAAATACTTTACTTATACTCACCGTGTATTTGAAACTGTGTCATTTAATATTAAAAATATCAATCAACAACCACAAATTTGTATCCAGTTATAATTAAAATCAGTTACAAAATACTCAACAGCAACAACCAATTAATTAAATTTATAATTACATAGCGTGTATCATCAACCGTAAAACAATTATCCTATTTAATGTTATTATCATAAGCCATATTGTTACAGTTCGTTAAGTTTTAATTGTCCACACGTTTATTATATTTGATTTGTACTATAGCTCCATTAAAAATTAATAATAGTATTATAGAGAATTATAAATGTCATAATATGTATTTTAGTCACAAGCAACGTACTTTTTCAATTAATTCTTTTTATATAGGACATATGGTAGTATGTCAGCCAAGTTCGGATTTCGGCATTTTTATCACTCACTCACTCATCAAAAACCTAGACCACTTCTAGGTGACTCAGAAACTTGAATTTTGGAATCAAGCAAAAACAAACGATACATATGAAAAAACAAAAAAAAACAGAAATCTTCAAAAATACAATTTTAAACGATTGGAATATGGAACCTTTATTAATGATTAGATAAAAAACTTCAAATAGGTACAATTATTGATTGGTTTAACTGTTAATAAATATTTACGTTATTTTATTGCTTATTAAGTTATTATATTTATTACGGCAATAAATATTTGCGTTGATTTCACTTCCTTTAGGGTCAAATGTTTTGATCGTAATTTATTGACAATTAAGACTTGCCAAGGTAGAAATTCCATTTCAAAGAAAGTAGCAAATTGTTTTGAAAATGATTTGAAGAACTTACAGTCCTACAGCTATTATTAAAATAACTCCTATGAAACTTGGCACCCGTTAGATCTCAGCTCTTTTATCGGTGACAAAGACTAACCGAGCCATGTATTGTAAATATAGAAAATGTTAATTGTCATTATCTAACAAAGAAACTTTAAAATCCAAACGAATCTTGACATAAGATTCTTAACAGGACTAAACATTATTACAAATATTTAATTCTAAAGGTTTTTCTGATCACACACTTAGCGATCACAAACTGATCCGGATTTAATTTAATGCTTAATTACTCCCCATTGTTATAAACAGTGCTACAAGCCAACATTTGGCTACCGACCACATCTGTGGCCCTATGCCGACATAAATTGTTGTCCAAACTCGAATAAGCAAATTCCCTACTCCCTCTAATCTGACACTTTTAAATGGATTAGTTTGAAACTCACAGCGAATATAAGCACAGCGGTATAGTTCCCAGACTGCACTCAACCTATCGATGTTCAGTAAAGTTCATAAAAGTGGGATTAGGCAATAAGTTGACTTTCACGTGATCTCAGAAACAGAGTTCAAACATAATCTCATAGAACTTATTCAATGACCTAATAATATGTTGGCATTTAAAATTATTTTTCATCCCTTTTTAACTGCAAAGCATTATTTTTTTTCAATGATGCTATATTATATTTATAATTCTTCTTTACTTTATTCGACTCTCACGTAATATCCGATATACACTCTACAACTACAACTTATAGGCTTTTTGATACCGTTGGCAAAATGAAACTATGAAGTATAAAACCTTTCATAGTATTTCCAATGAAACAAAATATTAATAAAATCAATAAAACAGGTATAATTGCTTAAAAAAGTAATGTTCCTATATACATAGATATGAAATTGAATTAGCTAACACGCTTAACGTTTCTAGGTCTGTGGGTAATCCTATTGCGGTAAAACTCGCTCCAGTTGCTCTTAAAAGTTGAATGCGTGTTACCAACAAAAGATTGTTAAAACCTCAAGAGACTTCGATTTACTGGAGCATATAAAATAGATTTATATCCATTTTACTGCAGTGTTTAAGTTAGTTTAACCCTATAGCTTATACTAAAACATCAACAATTAGTTTGCCCAGTTAATTATCATAAATAAACTGCTAAGCAAAGATACTACAAGGGCCGACGCGACGTACATACTGCCCTTTAGATTGGTATCAGCTTTTCTATCCATACTATTAATATTTATAATAAAGTTAGATTTACGAATATATTGGATATTGTAAATTGGTTCTTTAATTTGAATTAATAATTGAATCTCAAGTTTAGAATTATTATAGTCAGGTTAATATGTAAGATCTGGAAAATCTTGTGTTCGTACTACATGATTTTACTCACAAAAGTTTTAAAGACGATAAGATATAGCAATATTTAAGTGTGTAGTGTATTGACAATAAGTGCCTTCTTTCTTAGGGCCAAAATTTAATAAAATACTTTTGATTTTTAAGCGTATTTGATGTAGTTTTTTTTTTCAAACGTCATCATGATCATCAAACTTTAGCAGTTCACTGCTGGACATATACCTCTCAAAAGGTACCAAAGGTACCAAAACTCGTAATGTCTTTCGAATGGAAAGCCCGTTTTTAATAAACTACAAAGTAATTTACAGGTATTCAAACAGCCTTGCTTGAGAAATCATTTATTTAGGTAAGGATTAAGGCAAAGGTATAAATAACTTGGTCTGATACTGGTCGGAATTTCTATTAAATTTTAAAATGTTAAAAAGTAGTTATAGTAACATAACTACAATATTTAGACACATGCTATCGCGAAATTTTTTGTAGATATTGATATGTTCTTTAATATTGTGGAACACTTTTTTGTTCTATCATCAATAGTTTTCGCAGCGCATGCGATGAAAGATATTTTATTGGCATTTTTTTTACACCTTGGGTAACATTATTGTAGTTTTAGTAGGTATCATAATTTTTTCTTGCAATTAAGATAGTCTATATTAATCACTGAAAATGTAGCATTCAAATGGTTAAAGAATTTTTAAAATCGGTCTAGTAGTTTTTGAGCCAATTCATTACAAACATACATACAAATCTTTCCTCTTTATAATATTATATAGTATAGATTATCCTGTACACTTAGCATATCTAGAAATGTACGTATATTAACACGAGAAATATAAAAGAACTGTAGACAGAGTTAATAAATTAACGTTTTAAATTATATGACATACAATATAGTAATAATTCAAAAATAATATGAAATTCATATCATCAGTTGAAAATTACATTCATAAGAAGCAGTGAGGTTACGAATAACATATTCCAGTTTTCGTTCATTATTAAGCCATTAAAAGTTTCCGAGTTAGCTCATGTGCAAATCGCGCTCGTGGATGTATTGCAAACGTTAACTTTTCAAAAGAGACGTTGGCTTAATGGAAATGGTCCTGTCTATTGATCAGGGGAATTCAAATTATTAATACGTCATTAACGTCATTTTACGTATTTAATTTATATTATATTTTTTATCAACTATCTGAAGTGAAAACTTCTTTAGTACCATTGTATTTTGAAACACGATGAAACGACAAAGCGACACTAAACAGAGACAAACCCATACAAACCCATACATATATAATTTAGCCTGCGAGAGAATGAGATAGAAAACTTTATACAGTGTTTCTTATTAATCCTACTTTACTCCTGTTACTCTGCATTCGTCTCATTCTCTCGAAGGTTTCACTTCTACCGCGTATGAACTACACACATGTTTTTTAAATAAAGCGGTACTAATTAGAAACAAAGTTCTAATTTGTTAAACTAGTGAGCAAATACGATTACCAAAATTCACAAATTTTATCTTTAAGCATCTAGATTTCATTTGGCTTACCATTTACATAGTACACTTGTTATATGTAAACATATAAAATATATGTATACATAGACAATAAAAAATATTTATGCGTGTTAATGTTATTAAGATAATGTTATATTAGAAAACATTAATAATGTGGGTAAGTATGTATTTTTAATTTCAATTCAGTTTTGTTTCTTGGTGTATGTATGAGTTTTATAAATCTGAATATCTATGATTTCTCAATTTGTTTTACATCATTCAAAGTCCTTTTTTGTAAATAAACCTACTTAACTTTATAATTGGATTATGTCGCTTCTTTATTATTTATCTGTATTAAATACTGTATACAAAATGAAATTCATTTTATATTAGGTACTTTAAAACAAACAGCTAAATAAATATTAATAAACATTTTCTACAAAGCATGTTTCATCTTCCGACTGTTATACATAATTGAGTATCTCATTTAAATAACTTGTTAGCTTTGACAAAGTTTTTTAAAACCAATTTATACAAAAATAAGGTGTATGTTAATGACAACGAAAAGCATCTCAAAATATTATTAATTATAAAGATTTTTTAAATACTAATCTGTTTTCTAATTTACACATTACGTTCATCTTGAAATGAGGTCATCTTGAGAATCTATTGGGATGGCATATATGTCGATCAGGGGGTTGTGAATTTGGATTACAAGTGTTAAATCTCATCATCTCAGAATAATATGTCTAATTTAGAAAATGTTTTATCTGTATGTTATAAAGTTTTCTTTGAAATCTAATCTACATACTTGCTTTATCTTCAAAGGAGTGTCATGCTATTTACATGGCATAGGTGTCGATCAGGAGGTTGTTTATTTAGATTGCTAGTCAGGCGGTGGTGGCAGCCTTGGGAGGTATTCTCGTCTCAAAACAACGTAGAAACTATCGAGTATTAAGGCAACTCAAACACGGCGCACTATAATGAATTAAGTTAGCAGTTCTCTGTGATCGGTCTGAACCCACACTGTGTCATACGTGCACGGAAATCAATTTTATAAATCAAATTACTCTATAGCTTGCTTTATAATATTCATTTTTTGAAATACTAAACATGCCCGCGGTTTCACTCGCGTTTAATTTTTGAATTCTTCTCTGCATTTTTTATGGTGTTTGCTCCACATTCTAAGGGTCAGAAGCCTGATGTTATATAGTCTATAACCTTCCTTAATAAGTGATTTAACAGTTATTCAATTTTTTTAATCAGACTGGTAGTTCTAGAGATTATCGCTTTCAAAAAAAAAACAAACGAATCTTGAGTTTTTTTTTTTAATATTGGTATAGATTGGATCAATAAGTACACTAAAAGAAAAAAATTACAACACCATGTAGATCGAAATATAAATATCACAACCTTTAAAAATAAACATATGGAAATTTAGTAAATCTAAATACGTAGTGGATAGTGTCAGATTAAGAAATTCTACAAAGGTTTCAAAAAATGACTCTTTGTTTCTCATAATATGAATAAAAGAAGTCGCCTTTCACAAACCTACGTTTATTCTGTTTATCAATGAAATATATGACTTTATGTCACTTGGTTGCACGCTCTCGTATGACTAAAATAGTTACAAACCCATTGTAAAACTGAAGGTCGCTAAATATTTCATACAAGCAATATACGTTATTCGGTATAAGAGCAAAACTACTAATGCTTTTTAAGGTTCATAAATAAACCATTATGTATGGAAAACTTCCAAAAAATACCTAACAATTTATCTAGTACACAGGAATAACGAAGCTGTGGGTATATTCTGCTAAAATTTCATCACTCGCGCTTCGAACGTTGTTGTTACTTAGCCTCGTGTAAAACATTGACAATTTGACAACGAAACGAAGTGCTGCAACAGCCATAGGGCACAGCTGCATGTAGACAATGACATATATTTGCAAATACACAATATTTTACTGTAGTTTTGCACACACATTTTTGTAGTTATAATACAGGAAGTAACTGCGTAAATTACACTAAACATATTTGGAGTACCTTAGTTTGTAAAATCACTAATTTATTGAAAAAAGTTATACAAAATCTGTTTTAATATTAGATTTTGTTTAAGTTGTAAATGATTTAGCATTGAGTTATTAATTTTAAAAATATTACTAAATGATATGGTATATAGTATTATACAAAAATGTATAAACTCTTCTGTGTATGTATATAAACTTTAGCCTTAAATAAAATGTTTTTCGCGAGTTACAAAAAATTGCGTTTTGTGTTAAGATAACTCAAAATATAACGGTTATACGTAAAATATGTGAATCCTTTTCTATGCTAATACGCGCCCATTGTACGGAGATTGAATTTCGGGTTGTCAAGCTTAAGAATTATTCATGACAGATACCTAGGTTAAGATTGCTATATTATTTATGGAGCAGTTGTAATCGAAATTTATACAGCATATATATTAATTACTTTATTTAGTTAAAATAACAATATATATTTAATATAATTATAATAACACAGTTTTTATGTACACGGTTTAAGTAGGTTATGTGTATGGCAATTTGATGTACATATTATTCCCAATTTGTTAACTATCAAACTAAATTACCCTGCAACCAACTTAATATATTATAACATATAATAACAAGTTCATAATACATAGTTCAGCAGTACAAGGAGCCTGCAAGCTTGAGATAATCTTCGTACGTAGGTTACACGAAATGTGCAATATAATTCATATAACAGTTAATTGGTCAGTACCGTAGGTATGAGTTGCTATTAATCTAAAAAAATATATTTTGTGTAATACCAGTAAATAAATTGACAGGTGCATGTTTGAAAGAATTGTGTCTTCTTAACATTATCTCACATAAGGGTGGTTGTATGTTATCCTGTTACACTTTTTTCTGTAAACTGTAATCTCAGTATTCAAGCCTTTTATACACATATCAGTCTTCACACGATCCATCTATACCTTCTTCCTCTACTCCTATATCCGTCCACCTTCATACTTAACATTCCTCTAGTTATATACTTTTATCCCTCCTCATGGCATTCTCATACCACGTAGAAAGACTTGTGTATCTATCTGTCTTCTATATAAATAAAATTATTTTGGGTTTCCGTTGTGTGTATCACGCAAAAAGTAGTGGATAAATTTTGTATATCCTTAGATGATTGGTCCTTATAAAAATATCAAGATATCTTCAATAAAAAAATATTCAAGTTCTAAAAACCTACGGTTTTTATAAGCACTACGCGTTCTTCTGTCGTCTACACGAGTATAGCCGCGGGCAAAGCTAGTTTTACATACATTCTGTATAAAATAAAATACTACTTATCTATCTCAAGAGTTTGTTATTTTGTTTGCTTGTACGAAATCGCTAATCTATGAATCTACCAGTCAGTTTTGAAAAAATCATTTCTAATTTCTAGCCTTTTTATTGGATAATGTTATAGGGTATATAACATCACGCTACGATCCTAAGGACTAATAATGAAAGTAAGGAGTAACAAGGAACACCAAGCAAGTGGTGCATGGTGGTAGGGCTTTTTGTAATGCCCGCCTGGCTAGCTACCACACTCAAGTTGAAAGTGCTGTCGCCAAGCACCAATAGGTGTGTTCCGGGAGCTGCACTTGAGAGCCAGTCTTCCACTAGGTTTAGCGTGTTATCATCTTGAGCCACATCGTCACTTAATATCAGGTGAGATTGTGGCCCCAACGCCAACCCTATAACGATAAAAAAAAAATAGTACGAGAAGTGAGAATAACAATAGGCAACACTTGTGCGTTTGCGGCGGCGCCATGGAGAGTTAGTCGAATTTTAACATGGGTGGAACCGTGAGTCGCCGTTAGTTAAAAATAAACAAATTGGTAGGTAAGTCGGGCAGTAAGTCGACAACCTATTGTAAAAATCAGAAATATTAACAAAATACATCTATTGGAAACTATTGTTTAAACATAGATTCCGCGTCGTAACGTTTATAAGAGCGCAGGTATTTTAATTTGGTAACGCACTGCACGTCTTTCAACACAGGGAAATTGAAACTTTATATTTGAGCGAACTTTATCTGACCGAGAAAAGAAGTAAGCTTTCTAGCGGAAAATCCTTAGTTGAAATAAAATAGAACGCGTACGAATTTCCTCCAATACCTTCCACGACCGGAACATGCTTTAAGATTTTCACAACGATTTGTTACGTTTTATTCTTCTTGTGCTGTCTTCTGTTGCAGTTAGCTTTGTGATTCAGATAATTCACGTGGATGTCAAATTAGATTCCTACTATTGGTTTCATTAATACTGTAAGAAATGTTTTAAATAACAAATAAATATTGTTGTTTTGTGCAACTTAATTAATTTCCTAGTAGTGGTTGCATGCATAGTTCTATGCAATGTAAATAAATCTGATGGAACTAAGTTCGAACTTAGGACCATCGGACCAACATATGTAACAACAATATTTTTTGGAATTTGCGTATACAATTTACAGAAAAATAAATTTTCACCATCTAGCGCGTAAACTCTATAGATTTGCTATAGCTTCAAAACAAACGCAACGTCATGTGGTTATTAAGCCCGTAAACTCCCTTCCTACCGCTTTATGGATTTACCCCCAATATGAACTACTGTTAATCAGCACTTAATCTCCTCTACTCCACCCTTCCTTAAATGGCCTTGCGTGAGAGAGGTAATTAGCTATATCTTATGTCGTCATTAAAACGTCTAAAACCTCGTTGGGTCATCGGACTGTTTGGTTTATAAAACGGTTAAATCATAGTATTTATTTATCATATTTAATTTATATTATACTGGCGTTGTTTCGTCAACAAAAACTTTGGATAGTTTTTTACCATGTCTAAAAGTACAATTCACAATTCTTTATAGCTTAACAGCTGATCATTAACATAAGTTTTTCGTGTACAAAATTGATAAAAATAGTTGTCATTTTTGAGTTAAATCTGGACATACAAACGGAAAGACAAAAAAAAATTTAATGTTATGTTCGTGATTAATATCCTTTATATTAAATATTTATATTAATAGGCTATCTAACAGAAAATTTAGAAAAAAATGCTTAGATTAATCTACAGATTTATTAATATAGTTAAATATTACCATAAAGCACTTTTGATTTAAACTAGAAATTATATTAAAACACTGTTTACCCCAAAAACAATTCAAGCAAAAATATAATAGAACTCTCTGTTTTAATATTGCTCCCAGAGACATTTTAACTTAAGAGTAGCGCTATTTCAGTATTATGATAAATGAATACGAAACAAAAATCGCTATAGAGAGTACCTACATTAACATCTTAAAGAGATCTTAATTGTTTAAACACATTATAAACCGACAATCAAAGTGGCGAAAATGTGAATTTATTTGGGGATATGAAAATTATCAACATAATATACACATACATATAATATACCTACACATCTATTAAACATTATTAGTAATTATTCTTTGAGTATATTGTTACAAGAATATTTCTCAAGTGTTCAGGTTTCCTCACGACGTTTTCCTTCACCGTCAGCCGATAGCTACCAATTTGAATAAGTAAAGGTACGCGTATTCCGAAAAATTCATTGCTACATGCCAGGGCTCGAACCTGAGGTCATCGAAAATATAGAACTGTTGATTTCTCGATGTTTAAAATCATCAATACGTCGTGGGCAAGCGTGATGATTACGCCCATACCTTCCTTTGAAAAGAGGCCTTTACCCATCAGTGGGACACTTACAGACTGATATTATTATTATTTATTTATTATTATATTGTTATTAAAAAGACATAAGGTGTAAATTAAAAGAAAAAGTTTGTATAAGTGGTTCATTTTTTAAATACTATAAGAACCAATACGTGAAAGTTTTTCTTTCTACAATTAATGAACATAATATAAAAATTTTGACAAAGGATATTTTCGGATTAAATTCCTCTGTGAGTGTTCTGTATAAAATACTCTCAGTTATGAACACATACATACATATTGTAGAGGTAAAACATACGTCACAGTCCATACGGATATTTCATTACATAAGCGGCGCGATGGGCAGGTTCGCTCTCGCCGTGACCTGGAGCAAACTTCACAAACATCAGGCAGAAACTCGTTAACCAGTCTCCCCTCCCTCCCGCGGTGCACATCTCCTCATCCCATTTAGTAAACAAACGTCCCATTTCGATTGTTGTACGGATATTGGTATATCTATAAATCTATATATACAAATAAATAAAATTAAAGTCTGTTTGTAACGTATGAAAGTATATACGATACTCATAATAATAATAAAAAAAAAAACAATTTTTAAACTATATTTCTGTCTGTATTTCTGTTCCAGCTAATCTCGGAAACGGTTGGGCTAATTTTGACGGGATTTTCACTGGTAGATAGTTGATTTTACAATGAGTAACTTAGGCTATTTTTATTTTAGAAAAAGAATTAGGGTTCCGCACAAATATAATAATAAGCATTTTTAACTGACGGGAGACGGTCACCACAATACCGACGGTGTTTTGTAATCCACGCGAGCGGAGTCGCGGGCACAGCTAGTATATACTAATATTATAAAACTCAAGAAATCGTTGAGTATTAATTTCGACGTACTAATCTCTGGATTTACCAGATAGCTACACAATACTCCTTAGGGAGCGGAGTAGTAACCATGCACATCGAGCAATCTGGAAAGCTGTAAGGAAGTGCGGGAAATGAGATTGGCGATGCGTCGATGAAGAGTTAGTCGAATAAATTTAACACGGATGAAACCATGGGGCACAACCAGTGTTTGTATATGCACAAAATATAAACGGATTATTATCATAACATTGCCAACGCCTCCGTCTATTACTAGATATAGATATTTTACCCCTTTTTTAGGACTTTTATAAGTTTACTACTTGTGCCCGTGGCTCCGCTCGCGTGGACTACTAAGGATTTTTATTTTTTGTGCGGAACCTTAATATTTTTTCTAAAATAGTAATATAATAAATAATAATATCAGCTATCTGCCAGTGAAAGTGCCATTAAAATCGGTCCAACCATTTCGGAGATTACCCAGAACAAACAGAAAGACAGACAGTTGAGAGAGTTTCCGGCAGGATCTTCAGCTGCTGCGCCGGCTGCCCGCCGAGGCGGAGGTGCTCGCCGCCGTGTATAGATTCATGGCGGCGAGGAAAGAGTTAGGGGAGCCTCCGGCTCCGAGAGAAATTGAGGGCAGGCGGAGGCAGGCCCGGGATAGAGTTTTGAGGAGGTGGGAGGAGGACCTGGCGGATGCGCGCTATGGGCGTTATACCATAGACGCCGTCCGCCCGGTCCTCCGGGCATGGTGCAACAGGGAGCAGGGCTCCCTAACATTCAGGCTTGTGCAGGTGCTGTCCGGACATGGCTGCTTCGGATGGTACCTGCACAAGATAGCCAGGAGGGAGCCCACCACTGCGTGCCACGAGTGCGGTGCTGCAGAAGATACAGCGCAGCACACTCTCTCTGAGTGTGCTGCGTGGGTGGAGCAGCGCCGCGCTCTGGCCGCGGTGGTGGGAAGGGACCTCTCGCTGCCGAGTGTGGTAAATCACATGCTCGACAGCGAGGGGTCATGGTCAGCGGTGGTCTCCTTCTGCGAGGAGGTCATCTCGCAAAAGGAGACGGCGGAGAGGGCTCGCGAGGTGGATCCTCTGAGCGGCCCTCTCCGCCAAAAAAGAACAGGCGGGTCGGGGGGCCCGTCTTCCCATTGCACAGGTCCGGCCGATGGAGGGAGACAGTTAGGGTGTACCGAACTGTCTCCCATTGATGCCGGGGGCTCAGCAAGCTGCTGGGCCTGCCGCTGGGGCGACGCGGCAACGAATGCCAAGTGCGAAGCCCGCGTCGCCCCGTTAAGGCGGCGGATGGTACACCGTGGAGGTTTAGTGAGTAGGAGTCTCACATAACCACTCGTCCCCCCGGGCGGTTGTGTACCCGTGAAGGGTTCCTCCACGTTAAAAAAAAAAAAAAAAGGATCTTCAGCTGCCATGTTGTGGTTTATATTTTTAATTACTTAATTTAGGTTCTTTAACCATATTTTATGTAACATTGGTGACATTTTGCGTAATATAGTTTGGTTGTGCATTCGTGAAGTGGATTATAAATATTAACTGAAAACATGTATTTTGAGATGTCACGAAATCTCCCTAGAATGTTCTACCAAGAGAGCCACCAATTTGTTGGATCAACTTTGTATATAAAAAATACTACAAAGACAAACACATTGACACTGGCAAGTCATTTTTGCGGCGCCAAAACAAGAAAAAGAAGACTGACAAAAAATTTAAAAATGTGTTTTTGTTATATAAGTGCCCTGTATACTTTTATATGCATTTAGTAAATAGATGTTATTTTGACATTATAAACAGACACTTCAATTTTATTATATGTATAGATTGTAAGAAAATCAACAACAAAAATATAATCGGAGTAATTTTAATTATTAATAGGCTTAATATTAATTAAAAATTGATTTAAGAATATAAAAGTACAATCTATATGTTTCCATACAATTAAATACTTTTAAATATTTATATTAATATATTTATGTTCCTGTTTTGATCCAATTCATCTTCTTAAGTGCCTTTTTCCAGTTACTGGAATTGGGTAGTCAGCTTTTTGTATCGTTTCCTACTCAGAACAAGTTTGAACAGACGTTTACCTCTTTGTATTTGGTTTCAGACCGAATACAAAAGGTACAGATATAATATCTGTCACTTCTATTAACTTGAGCTTTTTATTAACATCTATAGTCTGTTCATTACTTTTTCGTAAAGTTAGTCTGCATAGGTAAAACATATTATACATTTAAAAAGTTTTGAGGCGTTCTACTTACACACGTATTTATATCATAAAATAGTCATGTGTAATAATGTTATCACAATAATTATGACGAACCTAAATTCAATATTTGTTGAGATTACGAAAACTTATTTTCTAACTAACATCGAACATCATCATGACGGACTTCTATCAAATAACGCGCACGCAGTAGTCATTTTTATCGTCTACTAGACGCGCCAAAGTAAGTATAATGTCAAAAAAAATTCAACAACTTAAGTTTTATTTTAGTTGGCTGGCTAAATATTAAAAATAAATAAACATAAGACTATCAAGTGAAGGGATCATAGGATCATAGGATCATAGGATTATCTGAAATCCTAAAAAGAGTATATGAAACCAAAGCAAATACACTAAGCAATAATATTGGATATGATTTTTACGAATATTCCAAAACTACGAATATTGAATAGAGGCAAAACTAAGGGATAACATACACAATTAAAACTTTCATACTTCTATCCAACAATTCAATTAAAACTGTACCGATAAACTGTGTTAATCTTTATTAATAATTACTTTGTTTGAAACCGGTTAGAACCTTTCATATAGCCCAGATCCTTTAGGAATACATAAGCTATTGGCAAAGTTAATAAAATCGTCGAAGTTTAGATCCATAAGCCCCTAATCCCTTCCCAATGTCACTTTGAATTTTACACAACTTTCTTGAGATATGATCTTAGGACCAGTAACTCCGTCGGTCGAGATTAGAAAATAACATTATTCATTCCTATCTTCACAAAGAGGAACGTTTAATATGAAATAATTGGATAATAAGGTTACGGGCTTAATGATAAGAAGTCAATATTCTTTGTAACGAAAGTTATTATTCTGTCTGTTTTACGTCCTGGCTAGTTTTGTCTTGACAAAAAAAACTTCCAAGCCCTTCAAAATCCGCCGAGAAAAATTTTCTTTTTCTTGTTTGTTGTTTAGCAGGGCTTGATTGTCTAATATGTTATTCAATAGCCCCATACAACCGAATTCCCATTGAAGTACTTCCTATGAAACTAAATTATCTTTTATAGATGAGGTGTAAAATGAAGTACCCTACGCAACCTCAATAAGATATCAAATTTGAATCACCAATCGTTAGTCAACACTTGCCTTGTTAGTATGGGTCATATCTTGCAAATTAACTTTAAAATAGTTGTCCCCAAACAACTCAGCTGAAATTTTGCACACACGTTTAGTTTGGATAACAATGCATGGTTAGCTAAGTGACACTCTAAATCCAATACGGCGATCCAGTTATTTTCTATGTAACTCTGCGATATGGGTATCAAATTAAAGGGTTTTTAAAGCGTTGTTTTTTAATTAATAGGTAATGTTATTAAATTCTTCACAAGTTTCGCGTTTGGCCATAATCTCATCTGATGTTAAGTGACGGATGTGGTCCAAGATGGTAACACGCTAAGCAAAGTGGAAGGACTGGCTCTTAAGTACAGCTATCAAACACACCTATAGGTGCTTGGCGAAAGATTTTCAACTTACTTACTTACTTACTTACTTATTTTTATTTTGAGTGGTAGCTTACTAGGCCAATATTATAAAATGGCCTACCGACAAGCAATGGTTTCATCACGATGTTTTCCTTCACCGAAAGCTAGGCCCATTGAAGGGATTCGAACTCACGTCGATCGACACCATATCTATCAGTAGAAAGATAAGCTAAGATAAGAAAGAGTAGAAAAATAAGCTGAAGTTGGTAAATATAAAAAGATCTGTCTGCAAATCTCCGATATCGAGACATTCATAAATGTAGTAAAAGACAACGAATTATACCAAAATCCTGACCTAAGATTTACTTTCTTTTACTACAAAATGATGAAACCGGTAATTAATCACTCAATCATTCATTTTAGTTTAAAACAGTAATTAATTATTTTAATTTTTACCTTTGATATACTCAAGTGAACTAAGTAAAATGAAAATGAAACTTCATTTTCCAATATCAATAATAACTTTGACAGATGACGCCACTTTGTAATAACTTTATAAACGTGTTTTAACGTATTAAGTCAAATAATCCATCTAATTTAATTCAGTCTACCGCGCGTGTATCTATTCGAAAAACTTTTGTTTTATCGAATATATCAGCCCTATTTTATCCTATTTTTTCTAGGATCAAATCGGAGAGTCACTGATGAGATAGCACTACTGGGTGCATCATCTTGGCATCATCCGAACAAGCTGCCAAAATGCTGTGACCAACATAGACGTTTGTTATATCAAAAATAAAAGCTTGACCGTTTAAATTCATTAATTCGTATTCATCAACGACTTTCTTTCGGTCATGTTCATGGCGTACTTTATTTGTTGGTCTAACTAGCCTTATCAGCAAACAGAATACATACAACGGTGTAGACAAGAGATATAGGAATATACGTCGAAGATGAAGAAGGCGCATATTATCTGGATTTCCCGGAATATATTTATATCAAAATAGCAATATCTTATCAACTTTGGCAACTATTGCATGTATTCAATATTTAAATTGTCACCTGTAACATACATTTACTATTAAGTTAAGAAATACAATTTCGTACATAGGGTTTCTCGGAAAGAATCTTACCGAATCCAGATTCCAGCTGTCTTCGAACAATGCAATTCTTAGAATAAATCGTTTCGTCGAGACGCAGGCTCCCAGCTCGCCAGCTCTGCCTTTGTTCACAATTTTAGACAGACAACCAACTAATGTCTATCGTGGAAATCATGAATCTAAATTGTGAGGTAGAAGAAACATTTATTTTTTATCGTGGGCCTTTAATACCTTGCACATTAAGTTTTTATTAATCTTTACTACAATTATAAAGAGGTAAAGTAATATTTTTAGGAGGCAACTGGAACTACTGATCGGATTCCAAAAAGTTTTTGTACATCTAGAATGCTACGTTCAAGCTGATGATAATAGGCTTAGGCTTATTGTTATTTAGTTTTATGTTGAACCACCGTGAATTTAGTTCTTAGTTATTTTTACTTATATACATAAATCATCTTGTTTTGTATCCTTAAATTTGGTTTTAATAATGATGTTATTTTACTGTCATATGTCGAAAAGGTGTACTCGTACATAGCCTCAATCAAAATAGGTCAGTATCGTATATGAACTATTTCGGTGAACTCGTCAACCATGTTCGAGAGTGCTGTTCTCTCGGCAATAACAAAACGCAATATCTACAAACATAACTCAAGCTTACTACTTGCATATCAATGCATAGTACAATACACACTTTTCAGTTTAATAAAATTACTGAAAAAGAAACATTCTAATCATCTTGTGTTTTCTTTATATAAAATATTTATAGACAAAACATGTAAACGCATTAATCTCTGGAACTAACAGTCTGATTTAATAAATTCTTATTGCATAATTTTATAGCCTATTTATTGCTGAAGGTTATGAGTTATATAACTTCAGGCTGCGATCCTAACGAGCGGAGTAATAAATGTCAAGCCATCTAGCAAGCTGTGATCAAGGACGGCAAGTAAAACCGTGGCGCACAGTTAGTTTTCTATATATACATGTAACAAAACAAATATTAATTAGTACAATAAACTTTGTAAATTATAAAAAAAACATTTCTCAAATAAACAATTTTTAGATCTTTTTTTAAAATATAAAATTGCAACGAGAGAGTATTTTTACCGCACTTCCTTTTTAAAATTCCAATAGCAAAAACTATACGCTCTATCAATGTCAAACAACATCTAATCAATTCAACAAAAAACGATCGATCTTGGCCAATATTCAGTTTACCATAAACTTTGTTTCTACACTAAATCCTAGCTACAGTTATACACTCATGTCAATAGCTGCGGCTTCCTAAACTCGAAAGAAATACGGTGCAGATTTGAAAGAAATAAAACTGTTCGCTGACGAATTCGACAGAAATTTATGACTTTCGCGAGGTTTTAGCAACTAATTTGCGTAGAGACAGTTGGCTGAAGACGATTTATTTTATCTTTCGTTTTAATGTTTGTATAGTTAATATCCGATTCACCATTGAATAAGTTACTGCATTATAAAATTATATTACTATAATTGTTGTTTAGGTTTGATTTTTTACCAAATCATTTTCTACAATAAAATATTTTTCTGAAATACATATAGAATATTTCCTGTACAGAAATCGTTTTACGTTTCTAAGAAATTTTATTTTAAAACGTTGTCCTTCATTAGGTCCTATAAATTGTTTTTCTCTGTAAGCTTTCTATAATGAAACCATATCTTTACCTCTAATGCATATATCATAAAACAAGTTAATTAAAAACTAAGATGGAGTAGTATATAATAGTATATTGCTTACTATAGCTTGACCGTCGTAAGCGCGATCATCCTAATAGTCTGCGGGATGCGGGAGGGGAATAAGACCGACCAATAAGTTAGTCTGTTGCCAGCCGCCGTACGTATGGGCCGACGTATGGGCTTACGCGGTTTTATTTTTGTGACTGTTCCACGTGAGTTTATTTCACCAAGATGGAAGTATGGACGCTGCATTTAAAAAGACTTTACAATCTATATAAATTAAGTAAATCTTTAGCGCGTTTTTATCCAATTATATTGAATAACATACAATTAATTAAGTTTCAGTCCCGCAAACCATCAGGAGGGTCGCGCTTACAGGGATCGGCCTATAATATTATAAAGCCCAAGAGTTTGTTTCGACGTGGATATTTTTAAGTATTATCAATAAAAGTAAAATTAAAACTATGAGACAAAGATAATTTTACTGCGTGACAAACGCGTGGGATAGTGACCCGCTAGTATTTAATAATACCAGCAGGACTGCGAAATAATTTAATGGAACCCTGTCTCTTTCTACTCGCTAACGTTTTAGACTGTTCTACACTTTACCATCATAAACAGTGAAGTTATTTTGCTTAGCTAAAAGAAGAAAAACATTTCAATGCACGTAAGTGCACGCGAGTAATATTCGTCACCGTACCTATATGTTATTTCTTTCATAAGTTTATTTAGCACCAACATATCTAGAATATTATGTTTGGAAATAGTATTGCCTCAATAATACCGAATATAAACATTGCCTTTTCTCTGATTTCCAACTATAATTACATTAACAGTTTGGCAGTTATATCAATTAAGGTAGGCTGCCCAACTTTATTCCAAAGAAGTTAGTTTAGAAGTAAAATAAATTAAGTCTTTTGCTGAATAATTCCAGACATACTTATTATGTCCGTGAGATTTAGAGGTTAATTTACGAAATAAGGAGACAGAAAGTACAATTTATCTTTATTCATAATTTACTTTTTATTTGCTTTTTAAAAGATGGTTAAATTATTAATTTAGCAAAATTTGAAGTCAACAGTTTCTAATATAACAACAATGTTACTCTGAAAAACTATTTTTATAATACGTAAAACTTTAATGATATTATTTTTATAGATTAATTAATATATTGTGTTATTTTATGAATTATTCATATACTTTTTATAAAGAACAATAATTTATAGAAACAATACTTAACTATAAAATCTACAATTTTAGAATAAACCATACAACAAATGAAGTAATCTGTTCACATGGAATTAGAAAATTCAATTCCTAGCTACCAGTTCATCTCTTCTATTGATCAATTTTCGTATCCATAGTTTTTTTTTTTCTTTAGCAGACAAATTTCTTCATCCACCTTTTCTAAAATGGCCATTAATATAAGCTTTATTAACTTATTCACTTTACTGCATTGCAGATTGTTTATCTTACCATCGAAAACACTGCTCTCTTGTGTAAGCACAGACGGCCGTAATGCGAACGATTTTTTGGGCAGTAGGGACTATTTAGCTACTAAATTACTCGTTACTCGACTAAATTACTAGCATAGTGCGAACTAGGCTTAAGGGCAATGGAGCCATTAGGGGCTTTTGCAGTTTAACCGGGCTTGGGAGCGAGCTCGAAATGCACTCAGCCGCGAAAGCGAGGCAACAAGCTCACGGGTGCTTTTTTTTCGAACTGACTATACTGTTAGCCTTAGGTACCCTGGAGCCTTTACGACTTTTACAGATTCACCGGGCTTGGAGGCGAGCGCTTAAGGCACTCAGTCACGAAAGCATTGCAACAACATCCGAGGGTGCCAAAGTGACCGAACCTCGGCTCGAACTGTTGCAGCAAATAAGTCGCGATCTGGCTAATTCCCTATCATTCGATCTAAACTAACTATACATAGATACATTTTTCTTCCCCCTGTGAGGAGGCAAGGAACATGTGTATGTTATTTAGTAATCAGAAATTTTTTGTCTAACTAACTAGGCAAAAAAAGGTCCCTATGTACCTATGTAGCGTGCATTGTATGATGCAGTGTCATGTGTGTCTGTGATAGCTAGTGAATGTAGAGTCACTGTATCGCGCGAGCGGCTACTTGGCTCAAGGGCTCCATACCGATGGATCGGACCTAGGCTTGAGTTGCCGTAGAGTCGTGGCGAGTGCTCAAGAGTGCCAAAGTAGCTGAACCTCGGCTTGGACTGTTGCCGTATATGCAAATAAGTCGCTATCTGACTAATTCCTTATCCGAAATATTCGATCTAACTATACATATATACATATTTCTTACTTCTGGCAGGAACGCATATGCATTTGCAATCTGCAACCTGCAATCGTATATCATTTAGTCATCTGGCGATTTGATCTGTCTAACTGGCCAAAAAAGGGTCCCTTACACAACCTATGTGCCTGTGTGGTGTGTATGTGTGTATGTCGATAGCTAGTGAATGCAGTGTCACTATATCGCGTTAGCAGCTGCTGGCTCAAGGGCTCCATGCCGGAGGAACGAACCTAGGTTTGAGTTGCCGCTGGAGAGGATGGTCGTGGCGGGTGAAATAAATTAGAATCACAAGATTAGAATAGAAGACATCTAAAATTTACATTGGATAAAATGTATACAATTTTAAAATTTGATACGAAGTAACAATCAGAAATACTTTTAATATTCAGCAAAATAATATCAGTGATAATTCGCACAAAATTATTATGTACAGATAAAGTTTGTAGGTATCCAACTAGTATTAGTTACGTCATCCATGTGAAACCATGACATGACACGACATTAAATAAATTGATGTAGATAACCTTGTTCGAAACAACCAATCAAACTAAGAACATTACAAAATGCCTCGCTCTTTTTTTCATGACAAAATTCCATGTCAGTATTACTCACAAATTACAACGAGATCTATTTTCCTTGTATATGTTTGTTTCCGAATGTCCCATTATCCCAGTCTCGATTTTGTGCAGTTGTTAAAATAAATCCTTGTTATAGATTCGGATAAAAGACTAAATGTAAAAGTTACTGTCAATATACAGATAGATAATCAATATTTCACCATTTCACAATACCTCGATTTCAATCTTTGGGAAATCAACAAAAATTTACATACAAAAAGCGCTATCTATTTAGCATAAATCGATTTACCTATACACTTTGAAAAGCTTTTTCCATCCCAATTTGAACGCCAAGTTTATTTGTAAACAAAGTAAGAATTGCTCTAGGGTATTACCGAATAAAAGTTGAGATTGCTAAAATATATTATTTGTAAATAACATTTTGAGGGACACGGAAACAAATGATTCGATATAAAATTATTAATGACTCTCTATTTAAGTTGCAAATATATAACAAATAACACAAAAACATTTAAATATTATAAAAAAAATTGATATGCATAAAAAAATTAAAACAAAGTACGAAATTATGATAAATAATCGAGATAATGTGTTAATAAGTTGAGAATTCTTAATAAAGTTTTTTTTTAATAAAGTCTTTCAAGTTGTATGTTTTTTCGCTTATAACATACCGCAATGAACACGAAGTGAAGTTGCCATCCATTAAATATATCGCCCATTTTCCAAGATAAAAATCAATTCCAATATTTAAAATGTTTAAATCGCAAAATCAACCTAAATAATCATACCATAAAGCCGAATTAAAAATAACACCTATAATAGTCACCAGAGATCTTGTATGAACAGTTGTGATCGTTTTGCTCTTTGTTAACGAATCGACGAACTCATGGGACTTTCAACGATGCTCTCCCGGCGGCTATTGTTTCGTACAAGCTTTTTACATTTTTTGTACGTTTCTTTTATTGCATCAACTATCGATCTTCAGAAGACCAATTCTCTACATGCACACCAATCTTCTATTGTAAGTTGATAAAGGTTTTCAGTATATTTAAAACCCGTTAATCAAACTGTTGTAACTGATTACTTTATTAGGTTACTCACAGATTTCTACGCTCTTTAAAAGTACCTAGGTAACTCAACGTGTAAATATTATGATATGTCGACACAGGCCAACAACTATTATTTGATATCTTATATTTTGCTAAAAGTTAATGCATGTTAATTGCAGTTGTGGAACATACAGAAGATCTAGCAAGTCAATTTGTCATTATAGTCAAATCGTTTTTGGAGATAGCCACATCAAAATATTGAGATACAAGATGCTTGCGTGAAATACAAAAATTGTTGTTACCGGGATAAAAATTATCATTTGTATTAATCCAGATTATAATTACACTATCTTTGTGCCAAATTTCATCCTAAAATCAAACTCAATTTCGCATTTATAATATTACTAGCTGTACCCGCGGCTTCGTTCGCGTGGACGACAAAAATTGTTGTTACCAAGATAAAAGTATCCTATGTTACTTCTAATACCTCCAAGAATGTTTACAAATTGTCATGATCGGTTAAGTAGTTTTCGCGTGAAAGCATAACAAACAAACTTACATTTATATTTTATAATATCAGTAGGATTAGTACGGATCGTTAGGATTTGCTTTGACATTAATAACATAGTTATTTACGTTTGAGGTAATGTTGTAGCTTTTCTAGTTTTTATAACTATTATTGCTTTGTGAAATAAAATTAATTACTAAACTTAATATTTATTTTCCTACCTAAAAATATGTGAACGAGTCAATCAGTCTTACCAAATACTTAGCTCAGATTTAGGTCTAGTATCTATACTAATACAATAAAGTGGAAGCTTTTTTTTGTTTGTTTGTTTAAACACGCTAATCTCTGGACCTACCAGTCGGTTGTATATGATTGCTAGATTCACGTAAAATAGTATAGGCTATCTAGAATTAGGCTAAACCTCTTAGCTAGCCTTAAATATTGAGTTTTGTTAAGTAAGTTGGACGAAAACGCACATCGAACTGCTTTATCCACGTCCGCTGGCGTAATGGTTAGTGATACGTAAATACAATTTTCTACAAAAATATTGCTCCTTAGTACATCTTAAAAAAGTCCACGATACCATATGCCTAGCTTCTATACTCGGGCACAGCAGGTATTATGATAAAAAGGAAATATAGTACATATATAGGTGCTAGCTGTGCCCGCGGCTACGCTCGCGTGGACTACAGAATTGCGTTTATCAAGCGCACGCACCAATCGTGTTTCTTCGCGCCAGTCGCCATCCCCAGCGGCGGTCGTCAAGTCAAAAATACTTATTGTGAGTAACTTAGAAGATAAATATCGCTGACTTTTTTATAGATCTTCCTAAGATCTACAATTATTTTGTACAGTAATTTGATATATCTCTTATGGTTTACTCAGCGTAAGCAATTTAAACGTTTCAAAGCGCTTTTTTCCTAATTGATTCACCATTTTCGTCACTGCTTATTTCGTATATTACTTTATGTAACAAAATATATCCTATAACCTGGCCGGATAACAGAGCTATGAATTAAAAACTATGTAAATAGGATAAGTGGTTATCGCGTGAAAAGAACATAAACGGACAGGCAGCCAGAGAGACGTTGAGTTTTATAATATGTAGCATATTAATGAAACTTTATAGATTTAGTATTTACTTTACACTAATTACGATTTACCAATCGTGTTTATATAACATTATAGTATTGTATTTAATATGAACATACATAAAACTTATTCATGAATTGTCTAAATCAGTCGCTTGCGCCGCCATTACGAGAATTCTTTTTACATCAAAATTGTCTGGATTCGTAAATGAGCTACATCAAAAGGCGACAGTAGAAGGCGATCAATGTGTTCCTCGAATGCGGTGAGTAATGACCACAATTTCGTCACACTCCTCGAGGCCCGAGACTCTTTCTTTTATAACAATAAACGTCTCTCATTCGAGAAGAAATATCATTATCATCACAATGTCATCGTTATGTGCCAATGGTATTTTTAATAAAAATCGTCGCTTTTTCTTTCCCTTTTAAAGGTAATAGTAATACAGTCTCAGACATTTTTTATACTTGACCTCTAATTTACCTTTTGAGAAAGAGTTTATTTGAGAAAGAGTTTATTTCACACTCTATTTATTTAAAAACACTTCAGTAAAGAAAGACCTGACCTTCTTCTTTTTCGTAGAATGGAAAATATTTCTTCAACTCTAATTAATAAGGTCTGTTTAATCGCATATTTTTACTTTCCACTCTCATTAGAGAGAACCATGCCTTCTATTCCATTGTAAAGAATAGGGATCAACTAGTTTTTATTTTTTAATACACTGGAATTTATATTCTAAAATAGTAAGTTTATATGATGAGGATAAAAATGAATACTATAATATGGATACTATATGATGAGATTTTAATATACACATAACTAGCTTCTGCCCGCGTTTTCGTCTGCATGAACTTCAAAATTGGGTCTTTACCTAGATAAAAAATATCCTATCATTTCCAGATTATAACTACCTGTATGCCAAATTATATCCAAATCCGTCAAGCGAGTTTGGCGTGATTGAGTAACAAACAAACATACAAGCTTTCACGTTTATAATATTAATAGGATTGGTAAATAAATACCTTTAATTTTATTACGTGCAAAATACCAAAAATCATATTTTTATTTCAAACTAGCTGTGCCTGCGGCTTCGCTCGCGTGGACTACAGAAGAAATCGTAATTTCTTTAAACATTAATAACTTTTTATTGAATTAAGATATCGTGATTTATTTTTTTTTGTTATGGAAAACAATATATAATTATTATAACAATAATACCAGCCTGTAAATGTCCCACAGCTGGGAAAATGCCACTTCGCAAGGGAAAGCACAGGCTTAAATACCATGCCAACCCTCGACATATTGGCGATTTCAAACGCCAATAAATAAAACAGTTCTATTTATTTTCCCACATACAGTGGTCCTAGAAGGACATTTCTCAAGCGTTCGGGTTTCCTCACGATGTTTTCCTTCACTGTTAACCGAAAATGTTATCAATTTAATTTAACAAATGCACGTGAAATCCGAAAAATTTATTTGTACATGCCGTGGTTAGAACCTGCGGACATCGAATTGATATTCCGCTGGTATAAATCACTCAACCACCATGACTTTCCAATATTAATGAATACTACACATAATACTATTTTAAATTTAAAGTCGCACATAACTACACCTAAGCGTACCTAAAGAATATCTTCATTCCACCCCAACTGATAATTTAATTTGCCAGGGTGACTCTCTCAATTATTATATCAACGCCTCCTCATTTCAACGAATGTTCGCCCCTAATTTGTTATAATTTCATTTGGTATTTCACTCTGATGATGTAAACATTAGGGAGGACAAAAAGGTTTTATTGGCTGTTCGAGATATTATTTTCCTGTAAAAGTTTTTGGTCCAATGTTTTACCCATACGAGATGGTTTTATCATGCGAACTTACTTTCAACCCTCATCTCATCATGTCATCGATTATCCTGGCTGTCAGCTAACTACTTACTTTATACCCTTTCCTACTAGAGACGTCTACAATTGGGTTTTTGAATTATTATTTTTTTGTGCTAAAAATCATATATAAGTTTTATAACAAAACATTTTTTTTTCTCGTAATATTTCAAAAGTTATTTCAAAATAAAAATTATTTTTTAAATTCAGTACCGAAGACACGCCGACAGCTCCCGAACAAACCCGAGCGCGTGTGACGCTATAATGTTATTTTCTACTCATTGTAGCACACGGCTGGTACAGTGTTTTGACTCTAAATCGAAGAAATTCCTTTAACATTATGACGTCACAACCCTGGCGATCAATCGTGGCGCGTTCGTAGTTATGTGATTTTTTTTTAATATTACAATTTTCAATTAATAAAAAAATGTTTTAAGAGTTTTTCCAATTGACTATTATAATGATTATAATGAAGCTTTAAAATAGAAAAAAAAATTTTTTTTTTGCAAATACCCAATTAAGATACTTTTATTTTATTGTTTACTAGCTAGCAGCAGCCCACGGTTACGCTCGCGTAGACTATAAGATTTGTACTGTGTTTTATTTTATTTTAATTTAATTTACAGGTAATTATGTTTACTGTTCACATATAAGGCGATAAATTGTGTAAACAGTGTGACAAGTTTAAGTGAATAAAACTGCCGATAGAAAGTTAGAATTCAATAAAACACACATTGGTGATTATACTGCATGGTACTAAAATTACCAGGCTATTGTTGGAACTTACTATAGAATAGGATACATATACCCGAAAAATAGTATTTCCCTACAAACGTTTTACCCTATTTCTACCCTTGGGGCTTGATTTTTGAAAAACACAGATTTTTATTAATTTGGTCAAAGTGTATTAATACCAAGTTTCAAATAAATCCTAACTGAAAAATGATTTCCCGTACTAACTTTCACATCCACTGTCACTCCCTTACAGGTGAAATTTCGAAAAATCCCCTCCTAAGCGATGTCTATAGATAAAATCGACACCCTATCCAAATTTCACGTTTTTATCCTTAGTAGTTAGCATGACGAGTCAGTCAGGTCAGTCTTTTTTATATGTATAGATAATATCAGTTCGTATAATTAAAAGGTTATATATATAGAATTCACATCAAGTCATCGTTTAAGGCATCGAATTAACTTTAATGTCTTTCAAAATTATTTGCCTTTAGTCTCAATTCTAGCTGTCAACGCGCGCGCTTCACTGCCCCGAGATTTCAAACCACAAGTGTCTGCGTAGGCAAAGACTTTCTTAAATTTCAAACGAGTACAATAACGAAGTAAAGTGGAGCGTGCCCTTTTTACTTCGTCTACACAATGCTTACATTACGAGTAGAATATCTACTACATGTTTAATAATAATAGAGAACATTTTAAATATTAACAAACTGTTCACTATTTATATAACAGAATACCTAAATGTATTTTATTCTGTACTAGCTAAACCTTGCCACGCTTCGCTGAGTCTCTGTCTGATATTAATGATTAGGGTAATTAATAAAAGTATTTTAGTGAACATAGATTTATTGAGAAAACACATCACTCAATTTAATTCCCTCTATGTTTTTTGTTAAAATCAAAAGAGGTTGACATACTTTAAAACAAATGAGTGAAAAGAGTCAGGTATAATTTTATTAATTTGAACCTCGCTGAAGCGCTTGGAATTTTCCTGTTCCCATGGTAACTAACTTCGTGATAAAAATATATAAAAACACTATTATATATAACGTTCAATTGTTCGGTATAAGAGTAAAAATAACAACCACCGGGGAAAGCAATACAGAGTTTGAGAGCAAAAAAGGTTTTTGAAAAAAAAATCACTTTTATTATTGGATTCTCAGTTTAAATTGCACTAAATATGTTTTTAATATTATATACGTAATAAAAATGGAAACTTAGTCATCTATAATATACTACCATTATTAAGAGATAAAGTGTGTATTTTTATAGGGAGGTAATCTCTGGAACTAGTTTTCCGATTCTGAAAACTCTTTCAGTTATTGGTAGCTGCATTACATTTTATATTGTAATTAACGCAAATGAAATCGCAGGTAACCTGTAAATAAATAAAATCTTAATATCCTAGTAGTTAATAAAATCTCAAGATTTTTTTAAACTAAATCATATCTACTAGTCGTTTCTATATTATATTAATAAATACGACTTTTGTCTATCATTTATTCGTATTTGTTTGCTTTATGCTCCTGCTACACGTGTGTTAATGTTAATCTTAAAGTGTCGAAATACGCCATAATTAATGCGTTAAAAATTACGCGTTAAATGAGTGGCTACATCTGGGTCCAAAGGTAATTCCAAATTAGTTACTGCGTTAACCACGTTCAATAACTTTCATATTTATTGAAATAGATACGGTAGTATCACATTAAGGATTCCTTTTTTCTTTTAAAGTCTCCCTACGTTACTCGAAATGATAATAAAGAGAAGAGAAGAATATGTACGATACGCCGCAATTCATCACTTTGTGCTGAGCGATTTTTATGAAATTGTAATCGCTAATCCCATACGCACGGTACCGTTTAAAAATGGTAAAAATTCCATTACCTTTTCATTTGATCACTCTATTGTCACTATATACGTAAACAATGTTTCCTGCCATAAAAACATACGTTTTTTAAGTCGGCTTTAATGTAGCAAACGCAATTTAATGCGATATACAAGGAACTAAAACCCTGTGATGTCTGGAAAAAAAACCGCCACCCGAGTTATCGCTTAACATCTACGTCACTAACAATGCCACATATCAATTAATGCGTTAAAAGTTGACCACATCTGCGTAATGTCTTAAATATCGCATTAATTAATGCGTTATGGCACATGTGTAGTAGGAGCATTACAAAGTAACTTATAAATAGTAAAATCACGGCAAAATAATTTATCTTTATTGTGAACTGTTTCTGAAAACGATTTCTTTGCCGTTTAGTCTATTCCCTGAGTTCTGTTAAGCATTAATGACGCTCTGCTCAAATATTTAATTTGAAAACGTATTTATTTTTCAGTACAATTAATATAAAATGAAGCTTCGAAATCGTTTCAGTCTCGTTCTCATTAATTTAAGTCCTAAATATGGATCGTAGAATTTTCGAGATTTATGTTTGAGGATCTTGCATAGTACCTAAGTCATTTGACAATTCGTAACTTTCTATATTAATAAATCTGTGTGACAGTACATTTTCTAGCATTATAAAGGATATACCTATTAAATGACGCTATACGAAGCATTAAAATTATCGATTCCAATCATAATAAATTCCGATAATGAATTCATACAAGTCTAAAAGTATATAAAATTATTTTATAACATCAATAATCTATATCTATAATCATCATAGGAATAAAGCAACTGCAAAAACGGACTCTTAAAGAGTACCAAGCTTTTTATGCATGGAACCTATAACAGCCTATTGTTACAGTGGTAAATAATATTTTCTTTCATTCAGTATCTCTTTTATGATTTGTTTCCGTCAGCTGCAGGTGTATCCGGGATCATTAGGACGATTTGTTACTACGTCGAGTCGTTACGCGCTCTAATCACCACTCATTCAATCGACAGTCATGATGCGATCGATTTTATTTATCAAAAACAAATCAAAGAAGGAATTATATCCTCATCTAAGGAATAATACATATCATGTCTCTCTTGTAAATAAATTGAAAGTTTCAAGTATTATTAAAGTGAAGCTTCATGGGGCACGGTAAGGAAAAATGTATGTACCGCGACGTTACATTACGAACGACATGTTACGGACGATACGTAATGGTCAAAAAAGTATTATGGTGTTCAAATTCAAAGAAGTTTAACTTCAACCGAGTGGAAAGATTATACGCATAATTTTTTTGCTAAAAACAAAAATGTCTCCAAGGTGAAATCATCAGCCTATCCAGTATCAGCCCGTTAACGGATATTATTAATGGGACTATAGTTAATTCCGCAAAAGTCACCCTCCACATTTCCGTAACCTCATGGACCAGATCAACTAGCTTTTCACCATATCCAGTTATAGTGATGCAGTCAGGCAGTTTAGTCTTACCGCCCCACTATCACCATTTCGTTGTTCGTTACTCAGCGGTGTGCACCACGAACAGGTGATGTTAGCTTGGGTGTTCTTATATTTGTCCCCCCTTACACCTAGTTACTTGTACACCCCGTATTATTGAATTAATATTTATTCATTGCATACAAGAGAGCGACTAAAACGTTGCTAAAGAAAAAAATAAATGATAACAACGAAATATAAAAAGAAATTTCCTTTTATTCTTACATTTACAATGGTATTACTGGCAGGATTTAACGAAATGAAACGGAAAATCAATTTGATACGTAAATAATTGAAAGCTAGATATGAAATTGCCTATAGCGATTGTTATTTCGAGTCTTCAACAGATTTTCAAGCAATAATGGCTCAGTGGTAGTGTGTACGACTTCGCGTCGATTGACGTGAGTTTGGATCCCTGTAATGAGCCTGAGCTTTCGGTGAAGGAAAACATCGTTAGGAAACCATAGCATGATGGTAGGGCTTTTTCTAACGCCCGCCTGGCTAGCTACCACCCTCAAGTTGAAAATCTATCGCCAAGCACCAATAGGTGTGTTCCGGCAGCTGAACTTCAGAGACCGTCTTCCACTAGGTTTACCGTGTTATCATCTTGGGCCACATCGTCACTTAACATCAGGTGAGATGGTGGCTACTATGCCAAAACTATATCGATAAAAAAAATGTTGGTTATATATTCTGTTAAGCTTTGAATAGTAGGGGATCGATGAAGCGCTAATGAGCCATGACATGCTTTCGACAATCGGCATGTGTATAGGTGTTGCAACGTCACGCGCCACCGCGTTCTGTCGGTACACACCAACTGCTGCTGTTGATCGTAGCCACGCAAGCGTATTTACACGCCGACAGAATAACAAAACAATTCTGTTAACAAGGTAGCGTTACAACCAAAATGTCTCTTAACATCACAGACGCTTTAAAATAACTCTCATTATTAGCTCTGTGTTATGTGTAGTCCTAAAACAGAACTCGTATTTTAATCAGTCGCTATAAAATGACACCCATCTACATAATAATTTTGATAAAAAAAATGTATTTTGCACTTCATTTTTAATATTTTAAAAGTGAAATTTGTATGTATTTTCCTCAGAATCGTATTTGATTCAGTCTTTTTGAAGTGAAACTTCTTATGCGTCTTCCAAGCGTTAAACGTTAAATGTTAAACGTTTAACGTACATTATCGGTCTCTTCTCTTTGTGTGAGCCAGAGCGAGAGAGCAATATATTAATAGTCTCTCCTCTTTGTGTGAGCCAGAGCGAGAGAGTAAATGTCGGAGTGTATGTATATTGCACACTGTTTAAATAAAATAGAAAATATCTTTTAAAATGAAGTTTCACTTCTATCGTGTGTGAATCGCACACACACCTATTTTTCGATTTTTTTTAAATGAAAATAGATGAATAAAATATTGTAAATTCTTTGATTTCAATACATCGAAAATGATAGAATAAAATCTGTAAATTATTTGATATCGGTATATCAGTTGGTAGTACCTAATTATTGAAAAAAATACGTAAAATTTACTAGACTCAAATTTCTATTTTTTTTAATGTTAACGAATGTGAATCAGTACTACTATTAAATTTATTTTACAAAAACCTTTAAAAAAAGAACCCATTAGTTTTTAACGCCTCATAAACCGCTTTGCGCAGCATTCTTAATTTAGAAACATAGTCAACGTAATTTCACATTACCCATTAAGAGCTAGTGTCCGAGACAAAGAATTATGTCAGTTGTAGCCACGAACATATATATACACCCAGGCGCAGATATAAGGGGAGTCATAGGGATTATGAACCCGTTCCCCAAGCGAAATACAATTTTCAGTTAACCTAGAAAATTTTGTTCCTATATAATTTTTTATAATGTGCTCGGTTGACTCTACTATAAACTTTAATCTATGACTCCCTCCAAACTTAAACTATCCGCGCATTTCTACTATATTCCTAACCTAATAATTTCTTTTAACTTACGCATGTTATGGTTGACTTTAATTAGTAATACAAAAATTGTCATTAACTATAATTGTTGTATTACTGTTATCAGTCCTTAATAAATAAATGTTAAGTTCGTACAACAAGATAATCATATTTTTGTGGCATTATTTATTGTAAAGTTAACA
Organism: Saturnia pavonia; assembly: GCA_947532125.1. Classification (NCBI taxonomy): domain Eukaryota; kingdom Metazoa; phylum Arthropoda; class Insecta; order Lepidoptera; family Saturniidae; genus Saturnia; species Saturnia pavonia. The sequence goes on along the minus strand of OX383900.1, from coordinate 10,666,320 downwards.
GGTGTAACACGGATTTTAGAAAAAGGAGGTGTAAAATATAAAACTGTTACGGGTGATCACCTCATGTCTGATTTATCACAAAAAAAACAGCTGTCAAAGCGCCCAAAGTCTCATTAGAGATGATTTGTCTATAAAAAGTAGAGAAATCTCATAAACAATCAAGTCTAGGAGTTTAAATATAAAAAAAAATGTAATTTTGGCTAAAATGTGACCTATCTTTTACTCGTTAAATTCCAGTCTTTAGAATCTACTGTGCCTAATTATATGAACGTAAAGCATTTTAATTAACGACAAAACTATAAGGTTCATATACTCTTAGTTATTAGCCAACATGAGTACTACCCATTCGATTGAAGTAAGATGATATTTGATTGACGAAGGCGTTACTTTGCGGAAATCTATCGTAAATAATTTATCCGAAAACCATTCAAACGTTTTATGTTGTAGGAAGACGACACTACTATTCATCTATTGCTCACGGAAGTAACTAAGAAATTTCGGATAAATTATTAATTATAAAGTAGGATGAATCTGTTAAACACTGGCTTGAGCGCACCATTTAGAAATATACGCTTGTGATTTCTTCTGGCTTTGTCAGTGAAGAAAACCTTATGAGAAATAAAATCTTTTAAAAATGTTATCTAAGTACTAATTTGTAACAAATGCCCAAATTCTATAAAATGCGTTTAACCACGATGACTCTCTTTTTTCTTTTGGAAAATACCTTTAATTTTTGTTGTAAAGCGACGAGTCATCAGTTTACAGATTTTATAGAACATTAGTGAAAAAGGCGTAGGATGTTGTGAATTTGTTTGCGGTATAAAGGTTATATTTTTATATGGCCTTTAATAGAAAATAACGTATTACTAATCCATTATGCTTGTTAAATGGAAACGTGTTATTTCTTTTATAAGTTTACAGTGACGTAGCACATATCTTTTGATATAATTATTTATGGTTAACCTTTCCTACTAAAAGGTTCAACCAAAATATAAATACTGGTGATGTATTGGTTCCTCTTATTTCATGAAACCATAAGGCTGGTATATTAATCCATCGTTTAATGCTGCAAAAAAATAATCAAGTAACTATACTACACAGATCTAATATTTATGTGATGACAATTCCATTAAAAATAATGGCGAAGGCCTTACACAATCTCGATTTTTCTTATTACTTTATTGATTTAACGTTTGCCCACAATCTCAACTAATTTTCGATTACGGTGCCGCCGAAAACGGTAATACGTTAAGCCTAAAGTGACTGGTTCTCAAGTGAAGGTGCTGGAACACAACTATAGGTACTTGACGACAGGTTTTCAACTTGAGAATAGTAGCTGGCCAGTCAAGCATTAGAAAATTCCCTATACCAAGTTATGGTTTGATAAAGATGGTTTCCTTCACCAAATGCCCAGGATCATTGTAGGGTTAATTGTTCAATGTTTCATTAAAAATCGGACAAGTAGCGAGAAGTTTTTTTTTTTTTTCGAACTGACTATACTGTTAGCCTTAGGGGCCCTGGAGCCTTTACGGCTTTTACAGCTTTACCGGGCTTGAGTAGCGAGAAGACCTCGCGTTCTAAGGTTATGTACTCATTACATTACATACTTAAGAATAATAGAAGAAGATACATAATAGAAAATCATAACCATTTCCATTGCTTAGGTAGTTTTGAAAAATTTCAACCAAAATTTGTCTTAAATAATATCAGTAAAATTAGTAGCAATGAAATATTAAATTTAAAATACTACGACAAGGCGTTTTTTTGTACAAGTTATATAAAAAGAAGCGATATTTCTCCGAGTCAGGAATCGGACAAGGATGAGGTGAAGGGGCAGGGCGGATGGTGTGAGCGACGTCTCGCACAATCCCGTCCGAGAGTACATTACTCAACTCCTATCTGATGTCGTCTGCTAATTGACTAGAAATCCAGATAAACGCTATTTTTATAACGCGTTTAATAATAAATCACTAATCTAATTTTGTTTAATATAGAATATTAAGCGTGATAACATTTAAAATTACGACACCAATAGCAAGAAGTCAAAGTAGCCGATTTCAGTAGCAATAGTAAGTTTTTTCATTTGATCTGCTTGCTTTTTTATATAATTACTTTAGTAACATTATAGCAAAGACCACTTAATTATTAGTTGCACATGAAAAAACAAATTATTTTACAGATTTTACTTTAATACTCGGAGGTTTTCTAACTTTAACATTTCTGCATTATAAAATACTTATAATAAACTGATAGCTGGGATTTATTATAAAATAATTCAATAGAAATTGATAGTTCAAAACCGAGCAAGTAAATTGCACAAGATACCTTTTCAATATATCTACTTCTTAAGTTCCTTTCCTTAATCTTTTTGCATCTCAACGCTGAACTGCTTGAGCTGATATTAATATATACATACCCAACGTAATAGTTATTTTACGCCAATCATGGATGAGATTTGACTTCACCGGCAGAATACTAATTCATGTCTATTTATTGTTCTTTGATAAGTTCCTTATTAGTAAACTGTACAAACACTGTAAAAATATAGTAGATGGTAGGTAAATATAGATATATAATCTGTAGAATTTGCGATTTGTTACAATTTTTTACTTACTGCCTTTTTGTGCATTATTCACCCGATTATTCATATAGAGACTATATACTTATAGAGAGCAAATCGGTAGGCATTCATTTAAACTACTTGCATTCAATGACTTTTATTAAATATCAAAGGAGTACAACAAACACAAAAATCTAATAAAACATCCAAATCCAAAGGCAAATTTTATTCATGGTCCAACGTATACACAATGAACAGACCCTTTCAATGTAAAATTTCGCATTGTTATACAAAGCATATATTACAATATTTACAAACTCGCTTTTAGCTAGCGAGAAAGGCTATAGCAGCCACAGAGAGTGCAAGCCGTAATTTGGCGATAGCATATCCCGTGCGCGCGGCTACCGCACCACCAGCTGCTCTCGCTCGAGCACTCCCACCAGCTTCGTTACGGCAACTAGCTCCGCCACTCGCCGCACTGGCCAAGCTACGCCCACGTAACTTTAGCGGTGATATACAAAAATTTTCCACCGCGAAATCTGGCGTGAGTGCCAGAGTATTAACAAGAGGATCTCGCCCACATTCACAAGGTAAATGATTTCCACGTATTACTATGTGTTCTACCTCGAGAAAGACCGCCTCCGGTGACTCTAGCATATGGTTACCAGTCAATTTGAAAAACCTGACGCTGTTATTTTGCACCAGAGATAGCTCTTCAATTCCATCGATTTTGTTGTTACAAATTTCTAAAGTGTCCACATGTTGTAAGCCATCAAATGCTCCAACGCGTATAATTCCTAGATCTGACTCCCTTAAAGCTAGCTTGCCTACGTGCATAAGCCCTCGAAAGGTATCAGGGATTAACGCTGGAAGGTCCATATAAGCTAATTCAAGTACTCCAATGCCTTCGAGCCCTGCAAACGCTTGCGCCTCTATAGATCTTATTCCAGAAGGTAATTCTATTTGGCCAACATCGTTGAGACCGGAAAATGCATGAGCCAGTATACGTTTAACCGGATTGTTTCTAATCGAAATAAGTTTTATGTAGTTAGTTCCCGCAAATGCGTAGCCCTCAATCTGTGCAATCCTATTATGTGTGAGAACAATGGATGTAATGTTCTGGAGTGCGGCGAAGGCAAACGCATCGACAGTGGCGAGTGGTGTGTGCTGGATGTACAGTTCTCGAAGACGGGGCAGACCGCGAAAAGCGAATGGCCGAATTCGTGTCAAATTGCACGCGTCGAGAACGAGACGCCGCAGTTGCCTCAAGTGTGCAAATGCATCAGACCGGAGCACGCGCAAGTCAGCACGTGATAGTGATAGCTGTGTCACTGTTGGACTCAATTCTGAAGGCACGCCTCTCATTGTTGGACTGTTACATACTACCTGTAAAGCAATAAATACTCATATAATTTGGCAGCTGTATGTTATGTTATTTCTAAGTATATGTATAATACCCATGAGAAGCATGATTTCTTAAAAAATATTTAATTATTACTTCTTTCCTGTGACCATCTAAGCGCTATTCTCACCGTATTGTACGTGTCAATAAAATTAATCCTTCCGAAAATATCACCACAGAGTTATCCCGGTCAAAATCCATATTTTGATTGAATCCGATTCAAACTTAAGCTGCGCAAATAATCTACCAAAACAAATATCAATTTGGTATAGTTCAAACAGCTATAATTGAATTAGGGATATATATCCATTGGTGCATCTTTGATACAAAATTGGTCCTGTTTCAAATATTAAATTGATTTCTAGTTGTATAATTGTTTTACACGTTATAAATGTAATATATTGTTAGATGACATAAATAAAAAAGTATCATTTCATCGTTGCGACAATTTTTTGACATATTTCAACAGCCTAAAAAACATAAATTTTGCACGGATAATAATAATGTTATTAGGTATCAACATTATTGACTGAACTGAACTTTGATCTTTTCGTAAGCTTGTATAACAATACTGATGTCGCCTGACATCTAGTTCGAGATTTACTAAAATTATGATTAATATCACAACACAAATTAATATCAAAGAACAAAGCAATTTATTTATTTATTAAATATACTTTATTTTGTCAACGACTCGGGCCGTGTTCTTATTTACGCGCGATGTACTCATTTTGTTCTTCGTTGATTAATTTATATCTGTTATGAAGTGTTTAATGTAGCGGGGTGATAGGGATGTGTTACCCAACTGGATTGCGTCCAACAGGCACATGATGATAATTGGTCTTATAATTGTCTTTTGTATTTGTCTCGTTTCGGGATGAGACAGTATATATCTAGCTCCTACAAGACTTACAGGCCAACACGGCATGAAAACGGCGACCGTTGATTGATTGCCGATCTATAGGTGCTCGCGGTTTTTTTGGGTTGTACTGTTGATGGTATACCATCAAGACTAGATGGTACTTGGATGGATGAACACTTTACCGTGTTACTATGACAAAAAAGTCGTGATACAACAAAATCGTTGAGATAGTTTTTATGAAAACATTAAAAATGAAACTCTCCCAGTCCGTATTTAGAGTTGCACTAGCAGACCGCATTAGCAATGAAAAGATACGGAGAATAGCTGGTCCGGAACAGTATGTTTAAAAGTTAGTTGGATACGTGGAATGTAAGTGTATGACAGTAGAAACCGAGCCAATCGAGAATAGCTTAAGCTAATATAATAGAAAAAGTGCCGACAGCGAGCAAAATAAGCAAAGCTCGAAATCGCAGGGAATGAATAAAAAGGTTAATTCATGTTACGGAAGCCAAAACGGTATGTAAGTATAGGAAAAATTGTGTTTCATTTTTTCTGCCTACGTCATTAGAGCATAGCGTAATGGTAAAGGTAATAATAATTACACACGATTTACCTGTGATTGTGAAAGGCAGATGCAGTGTGTAGGACAGGGTGGTGTAAGTGTAGAGAACGGTGTCATCGGCTGCGTATGCGCACGGCCCACTCCAAACAGCATACACCAGGCTATTGCCGTCACCAACCACTGCATCACCCATCTACACAAACATTATAATAGCGCAATTAAAAAAAAAAACAATGAATTTGTACCTTATTGTCATTACCAACTATCTATATAAATAAAATGATTTAGGTTTGCCGTTGTACGCGCATTACGTAATAATTACTATTAATAATACCATCATTTCACAAAATAAACTGTGTTGGCTAAAAGTTAGCAAAACATTTCAAAAACATTTCATTTTGTAATTAAACAAAAACATCACCAGAAAACCCAGGCTTACGACTTTTTCTGTTGAAGTATCTATTATATCTACACATATTATAAAACTCAACGTTTCTCTGTCTGTCTGTCCGTTTATATTCTTTTCAAGAGAAAACCACTTATTCGACTTCATGTTTTTCTTTTTCATTCATAGCTATGTTATCTGAAGTTATAGGATATATTTTAAAAGATAAAGTAACATACAAAATAAGCAGTGACAATAATGGTGAAACTATTCGGAAAAAATATGCTTTTGAGATGCTTAAACAGCTTATACTGAGTAAAACATAAGACATATATCAAATTGTTGTACCACATAATTGTATATTATAAAAAGACCTACAGCAAATTCAGAAATAGCATATACTCATCTTTTAAAGATCACCCACAATAAGTATTTATATCTTTAAAATAACCGGCGGGCGACCGCTGTGGGTAGGCACGATTCGCGCATGCATTTGAGCGACGGCTGTAGTTCAAGCGAACGGAGCGGAGCGGATAAATAATACAAGAAGTGGATAAATATTCCATGTAATTTATACTATACTTTGTCCATCATAAGAAGACTTGCATGACATATCCACAGAACGTAAATTTTTACGTCGTGCAAATTATGACAACCTAAAAACATGCATTTCAACTATCAATTATCATAAAAAAATGGATTCTGATAAACGTTATAAAAACAGTTTGCACGACAGAATCCTAAATGGCTTCCTCTAACAATTATTTATGTGATTTTTCGTATTTTTTTCTTACTACGTGAAACGTTACTTCTATTTTACTTAAAAATAGAGCAGACCAAAATAATAAAACAAAGGAATCGAAAATTAATCGTACGAATCGAAAATTAATTGAATTTATCGTACGCCTTTGTATATTTAATTTACTAGTTATTTTTTTAATTTTGAATAAAAATATATATATTTACGTAATTCCTACATTTTTACTGCAGTAATACAGGGAATGATATTGACTGTAAGAATTGTTCTTGTTGTTTGAAGTCAGTAATTCAATAATTCAAGTGTTCCAGATTGCGATTTCAATTGCTGTTATAGTTTATTCAGTTGCTTGTACAGCTTACAGAGTCCTCAATGTATTAAAAGCATTATCGTATTATCGAATATATTTAGCTCTAAAAAAGAATCGATAATAGTAAAATCAACTTCCAATTTAAATTATGCTACCTCTCTAAAAAATCATTTCATATGTGTCATACAAGCTTTGATGATGAACCAAGTATAGTTCTGATTAAAGTACTGTAGAGCAAATAGAATTCATTATAACATTCCATTATTCACTGTCAAATATTTTTTAATAACTTTTGCTATTAACTCATCTTGTAGATGACACTTATAAATATTTTAATAATTTACTTCTGTTCTAAGTATAAAAAAGTATTTTAACTTCAATTTAATTATTTTTAAAGATATTAGAGAACTAAATTTTGTTTTGTGTTAAACCAAAAATTAAAATTAAAGTGTGAAAGAACTGTGTATGTGTGTGGTGTATAGAAAAATGTTAAATATTAAGTGGAAAGGTTGCGATAAAAATATATGCATTCTTCAATCAGGTCTAACACCCATAATTAGGTAAATAAATATATCCATCTGGACATATTGTTCCATTTCTAAGTTAATATAATTAAAGTTGTCCTTATATTTTACGTAATATTAAGAAAATGTTTATGGAAAAAACGTATCAGTCCAACGATGTACGACGAAAAGGGCGCAGAGACATTTAAAATTATGACCTTAAAAGGGTACTATCAAATTGTCAGTCTCTTAATACTTCATCAATAAATAGAACCAAGCTATAGATAGTAGGATTTTTTATTGGGTTAAGATAATTTGGTAACAAGTGAAAAAGATCCGATATTTTTGAAGATAGAAACGTTAAAAGTATTGCTATAGGCTATTAAGGTTTAAAATAAATAAATACGTGTGTCCGTATTTTAGAAAATTATACTTTTAATAACTTGAGCCCATGGATGGCACTAATGCCTATTTTACGCGCATTTTATGTGGCGTTGAAAGCCAAAGAATTACGAAGGCTTATAAACTTGTATTAAAAATAGAATAACAAACAAATTATAAACCTAAACTTTGTATAGCTAAATAAACACCTTAATATATACAGTTGCCGTATGATTAAACTTATAATCGACGTCTTAAAGAAATGTAAATTGCAAACTTATTACAAATACATTTTCTAAGTCATTCCATTAATAATACTAGGTAACAAAGGTTATATTATTATACCTGAATGTGAAGGCAGGCGCCATGGGCGGGCGCAAACAGCGCGCTCCGCCCGTCGCGTGCCCTCACCTAGACACCTCCATCACAGAGCAAATGCCTGTCAACAAAATAATTAAACTGTTAATTAATTATATTTACTTTGAATTGATAATCGTAATGTGTTATCTACTCGGAAGTTCTAATGATTACAACAGTTGGTGGCTTTAGTATATTATACAAGCAAGAATCAATGATGGCTCAGTGATAGTGTTTACGACTACCGCGTTGATCGACGTAAGTATGAATTCCTACAATGAGCCTGAGCTTTCTACGAAGAAAAACATCGTGATGAAAACATAGCATGGTGGTAAGGTATTTTCTATATAATTTTTCATCTGACTATGCTGTTAGCCTTAAGGGCCCTGAAAGCCTCGGAAGGTTTTTACATCTTCACCGGGCTTGGGGACTGAAGGAACGTATTTTCTAATGCCCGCATGGCTAGCTACATCACCCTCAATATAAAAATGTATTGTCAAGCACCTATTAGTGTTTTCCAGCAGCTGCACTTGAGAGCCCCCCACTAGGCTTACCGTGTCACCATCTTGGGTCACATCGTAACTAAAAACTTATAAAGACCAGTCGGACGCTCTTGATTCCATTGAGTGCAGAGTTCGTCGACTTAAAGCACTGATGAAGGCAAGCATGCTCAGTCTAGACTCTTGAGCAACGACATACAGTAGCTTGCCTCTCAGTGCTTTACAGGTTACACTTTGGAGAGTATGCACAGGAATTGCACGATTTAATTCCGCCCAACCCGTTACATGGCAGGGCAACTAGACGCCGTGAGGGTTTCCACCTTCATGTGGTAGACTTTCTCCTAGTTCACATGATTTTTTTCGTTTCATCGTTCATTAAGCGAACAGCTAAGGAGTGGAATTTACTCCCAGCGTCTGTCTTTTCGCTTGGGAGTCTTCAAGTAGTGAGTGAACAGGCATTTGATAGATAAACGCGATCCATCGTCGGTTTCATATTTAGGCGAACGAGGGCCTTCTCATATCAATTTTTAGAAAAACGAAAATTGTGTTTATATTCCATGACTGAATTAAAGCTATTTTCAACATGAACTGCTAATTTAACTCTTCTTGTATTGAACTAAATTGAAAAAAAAAAACAATATATTAATATTAACTTCACAACTAACACTTTTACCAAAAACAGTGCAATGTTACAACTTACCTCGTACTTGGAGTCAGTTGTAACATTTATTGGGGCAAGTAGTAAAAGTATAAATATTTAAAATTGTAACATACTTGAACTTTCTTTTTAGTTTTTGAACAATAAAACTAAACGTTATTTAATTTCGTATTTTGGGTGAAGTAGTTAGTATATTTCAAAGAAAACACTGACGTTGGTCTTATTGAAAGACGTTAACTTAGAAACTTGTGGTGCTTTGAAATCGTAGGCATCCTGGTTTTGATTTTCCAGCTCTAACGTTCTCATATGTCCTCTTATTGTAAAAAAGAACAAATATAACATTTTAGAATAAGCCCCATGATTTTATTTGCAAGTAACTACAATAGTATAGTTTTTCATATTTATCGAGATAGCCATAAAAATAACTTTTTAATCGTAAAACCCGTTATATAAAATCAAAGATAGGGTAAATTTAAAAGTGTATAAAGCAAAATCAAGCGCATGCACACATTTCATCTCTGCGCCTCCTGGTGAGAGATTGGAAACATGCAAACAAAAGTATTAAAATTAATATAACAAAGTGTAGAACATTGTACAGATATATACACCGTAATGCCAATTATTAAAAACTATACGATAAAATAATGTAATTATATGGTGTATTTCCTTGCTCAATTTTCGTTTACTTTCAAGAAAGAAAAAGACTTTACCAAAACTTAGCACTACATGAGGGAATTTGACTAATCACCATAAAAGTAGAATTCAGGAATAGGAATACTTCATTTAACCTACCTAAGTATAACAAAAAAAATAAAGTTTTATTTTATTTCCACAAAGAAATAATTTTCCAAATAACTTTTAGTAAATTTTTGTTTATTCAAAACTCATACGTACCGTCTTCCGTGTACAATTTAGCCGTGGTTTTGTTTAAAAGCGGGTGCGTCTTGGCCAGAAGGCGTAATGGCACTCGAGGGGACCGTTTAGGCGAAGGGAATTTTCGCGCGACGTAGAACATATACGTACAATTTTAAATTTTTGGCATACGACTCTGGCATTATTCAAAGTGTTTTGTATCACAGGGAAGCGTGACTGACTTTCTTAAAACATGGATTTTGTGTGATATTTCTGTTTTAAAAAGATGTATCGAATATGTATCGTATGAATATGTATCGAAGGGTGTGGAAAATGTGTAAAACTATGTCATAGTGATGTTAAAACATCAATTTTCGGATCAGTAATCATGAACGTCAAGCAATCTGGCAAGCTGTAGGCAAGTATGAAAAGTAAGAACAACACTAGGCTACACCAAGCCCGGTAAAGCTGTAAAAGCCGTAAAGGCTCCAGGGCCCCTAAGGCTAACAGTATAGTATTTATTATTACAGTATTTAGTATTTATTATTTATTAACAGTATAGTATTTTCACCTTAGTAATTATGAACCTAAGTTAATTCTACGTTATATTCTTTCAATTAACTAATAACCCATACCTTTGGACATACCTAAACTATTAATGTCTAGTTTTTATTTTTTAATATATCTGAGTACAGAAGAACTCAATATATACTTATATTAGAGTGCTTTTATTGGAGTTATTAACGGAATTTGTCAAGCGAATGCAATGCTAGTTTCTACGTAGGTAAACTGAAAATATACCTTACTGAACATAAACCCCACCACATACATACCATTTCGATAATACAAATTAACATTAACATCATTTAATCATTTAAGATCGTCCCACTAATCTAGTTGTTAATGACTTAACATGGAGACCAAGTGTTCAGTTTACGATCAAGTTAACTAAATTTGGATTTTACATACCTTATCTGGTTATTGTTTGGTTATTAACTTTCAAGCCAGAAATATAGGAGACCTTCTGACATTGATACAAGCGAATCGTATATAGAATAAAATCCAATACAATTGAGTACAAGTTTGCTAAAATACATACTACAACTGAATTTGGCTTCAAAATATATCTTTACCTTTTCTTCGTCCTTTCTTACTATATTAGCTTTTTTATCGTGATAGGTTTCACGCTGTGGCCACAATCTTGCCTGATCTTAATTAACGGCATGGCCCAAGATGTTAACACTCAAAACTTAGTGGGAGGACTATGGTTAGGAATAGGAACATGCTATGGTTTCATCACGATGTTTTCCTTCACCGAAAGCTCAGGCTCTTTGGAGGAATTTGAACTCACGTCCATCGACGCGATGTCCGTACACGCTGCCACTGAGCCATCATTGCAAAGCTGAATACTTTTTGTTGTGCACAGAATATTAATTCATTTTAAATTTAAACATTTTTTTCTTTTAATACCTATTAAGGCACTTCTTACATTTATCGTCAATCTCTAAAATCTAATAGAAAAACATTAAAAACAAAAAAGAAGTAATCATACTTATGAAGAACTGAACAGAACAGACTGTTCGTAATTGATCAAGTAAATACCCAGATATACACAGAATCACATGAAAAAACTGTTGTGAAATAACAAAGAGTTATATTTTACAACAACATAGCTGCTATTCAATTTTTATTTTATTTTCAATAGCATACATCAAAGGCACGTATCTTATTAAATAAATGTTCTCTCTTTCAAATGTGGTACTTATTCGAGTACATTTGAATGTACGCGTAGAGAGATGTTCAAAGCGAAACGACATAAAAGAAAATATTAACGGATAAAACATAGCAAACATATACAAATATAGTAACAGTCAGTCTTTGTGAAGCGGTTACAGCTTTAAAAACAAAGCAAAACGAACAATCGAGTAATATCGTTCATACAGCCACCCAAAATAAAATACTAAATTTACTGAAGGGACGTCGGTAAATACGGTGGCCAATGGGATATATACCAGGTGCCCTATATGACCGAGACTCTAATTTGCTACTACAATAGAATACAACTTTTCATATGACCACATTCGAAACATTAACTTATGGTACATAATTATGTAATTCTGAAAGTAAAATAAAGAATGAACATAATAGATATTCATATATGTCATAATCATTATCTTAGCAGAAAGACGTTTACTGCTGGACATAGATAGGTCTCTCCAATAATCGCCAATAACCGATGCTGCGCTGCTTGCATTCAGCGTGTTTCCGCAACCTTAACCAGGTCACAGGCCCAACATGTTGCAGTACTGCCCACGCTGCGTCTTCCGGTACTTTGCCGCCACTCTTCGGACCCATCAGCCATCCGTTAATAAAAAATATAAATAAATACCATATATATTAATAAAACTGTAGATCAAATTACCCGATAGGCACCTATATAATGGACACTGATCACAAATATACCATTATTTTTTGTTTGTCTGTCTGTCTCTTTGTGTGTCGGGACTAAACCCATAAACGGCTGTCACGTGGACAATTAAAATAGTTATAAGTAGCAGAAAATAAATATTTAATGGTTATGGAATGAAAATGCAAAATAGATAAATAAGTGTAATCCGAAGGCATTTACATTAAATGAGATATAAAAACAGAGTACCTTATTAAAGTCTATTAATGATAGTAACACCTTCACTAGTAAGAAATGTCCAAGTTTTGAATATAACCGTAAAAGATCTGCTAGTAAAATTCCGTCGTGAGAAGCTTGTGTTTCATTAAAACTCCATTCTATTCCATTTTTATATCTGCTTCCTCAAGCCAGCATGAATGAATGCATCCGCCAGGTTTTTCATTCGTTTTATAATTTCAACTAAAAGGTTTCAACTCCTTCTAATACCGGTTATAATTCGAGAGGTCTCTTGTTGTAACAAAATAAGTTTTATAGACTCCAGATAAATATGTGCGAGTCAAAACAATAAATATAATAGTAGATATAAATAAACTTATACAAATCTCATTTAAGATTGTACATTTGCTTTAGCGATCCGTGTCTCTTCGTAAGTCAGAATCGATCCGTCATGTTTTGAATTATTTTGCCGTCTTGTTCATATTTTAAATTTAAAAAGTTCTTCAGCCAAAATACAATATATACGACCTACTTATTCGATATATAAATCGTAAAATAAGTTTGTAATACAATATTTAAAATAATAAATTACCTATAGATGAGATGCCTTCGGAAAGGAGCATAAACACAATAAATGAATAAATGAGAAATCAAATAAAGTGAAATAAATATATAAAATGAAGAGATAAAAAATGATTGATAATACAATCATTACATGGCGTAACCGATTCTTGTAAAATTTTGTACGCTCGAAGCTTATGTCATTAGTCAATAGATAAGCTATAAGTATTTACAATAATAATATTATTTAGAGTATATAAAAAAAAAAGAATTTTCAAAAAAGTATTTTTTTGTTAACTCTTAACCGATTTTGTACACGGCAGGTGTAAGCAATTCCTTGATTGATGTGCTACAGGAATACAGGAATTATCAATAATACTTTTAATAAATCCTAAAAAAATATGTATTAATTTTCACCGATTTTGATGAAATTTTGTACACAGTTATACATAGTTAATTTTTTATTAATTCTCTACCGTTTTATTTTTATTTTTATGAAAATGTACATGGGAAGTATATTTCATTTTCTAATTGCTAGGCTATATGTCAATAATATGAGTAAAATAGGTTTTCCGAAAAGAGAAATTGGGACAATTACAATGTAAAATCGGAAAATTCAGACTAAATGCAAAAATCATAATTTTGGTATGCACTCTCGATCATAACTAACGATAAGAACGACATATTAGGTTTATTATTATTTTTTTGTTTTGTTCGTTATGTTCCCGACAGTCCCAGATAGAAATAAATCTATAGAATGTTTTAATCGAACAACAGTCTGGAAGATCTTGAGAAAAATCTGGAAAAACTTACTCCAGTCTAAATTAAAATAGAAAATGCGTAAATGAAAATGATATCGTAGTGGGTGTAGTAATTGTCTTATTCCGACATGAATTTAGCATGACTGATATAATTTTACCGACGGGGAGGCATGTACTAATTTTATGAATCTAAATTTTTTATACATAATTAACAAATAAAACTGTAATTGCTAGCAAAATAATATTTCTGTAGTTTTCTTTATAATTACAATCATCTTACTAATAAGCACTTACCATATAAAAATGTGTATATTTTTATCACAAAACAAATTCAAAGAAAAATTCCAAAAATAAACTAAAAAAAGTTCAACTATGTAAAACGGATAATGTTGAATAAAGAAAACAAACGCGTAAACCGAGGTATACAATTTTCTTTCTTATTATTATTTGAACAACATCTGGCACTTACCGAATCACACAGATATGTAGGTGTACTGAAATTCAACATCGGTGATTTAAGCCTGTTTCGTGCTTTATGAGTCTGGGATTACTGAGACTCTGCGTGGTATTCTCGGTTAGAAGTCAACCTTGCCTCACGATCTTCACTACTTTCGATGGATCGATATTCTACCATTCGCATATACTGTAAATTCCATCTAATACGTCGTTCCCTACAGGTTTCTGGGGTTCGTAATTTTTTTTTAGTATATCTTTCAACAGAGTCTTACTTGACCATATTATCTATTTACCTGTGAACGAACGCATCTCACTTTGTCTTAGAGCTATGGAATCCTTGAGAAAATCCTGTATTTTAGCCAGGTATTTTAGCCAAATGCAAATTGAACTGCAATGTAATCCATAATTATAACTCAATAGTACTTCAATCGCAAAACTTTATTTAAATCCAAATCCTAACGCAATCAAAAGCTTTTTAAGGTTACCAATTAAAATCACTTTAGATATTATTCAGAAGACATACGTGCTGAGGTTGTACAATATAGAATTTTAAGGTTTCGAAATTCTTTAGGAAAAACCATATATATTGAATAATTTTATATTTATCAACTGTTTAAATTCAGTGAATAAGGGCGCATTATAGTATCCTTTACTATTTATTTATTTCAATTATAACAGCAAGTTTATGATTTAAGTTTTATCATAATATTATTTACAATTATAACCAGTTATGTAAAAAGTATATATACGAAAAATGAAAACGTTTAAGTAAAATAAAATAAAAAACAATCCGCAATTTAATATAACGTTGTGCTACCCAATATGACATGAGAAAATCAACATGTTATTATTGCAATTAGAAGCGCAAACACATGGCGACAATAATTTATACTTAAGCCATATTACAATTACGCATGTTGAAAATGTAAAATTATTTACAGCTACACGTGTAAGAAAACATTTTCCATTTCACCGAAATAAACGTTGAGGTAAAGGTGTTCGTTGACACATGTAATCTTACACAGACGCAAGTATGAGATTACACATGTCATCCAATTCGCCCTACTTTTACAAAACAATACTGAAATTTACATGTTTATCCTTAAAATATTAATATTTTTTGTAATTACAAGAAATATTACTATTATATGCCCGTTACCATAAGCGATTATTTAAGTTTTAAGAAAATATTATTAATATTAGATTGCCTCATGTGATATTAAATCTAAAAAAATTATATGGTTTAAGAATCATGGACAGAAAACGATTCGACAGTTATTAAAATTTTAGTCTGTCAGTCTGTTAGTTTGTACGCCATTCACGCAGAAACTAATGAACCGAATTTGATGAAATTTAGTATATAGTTTGTATACATTAAGATTTATTTTTACACATATGGTCATTTGTATGGTCTATATATTGCGGTTAAGTTATTATTTATAAAAAGGAATATATGTAATACCGTAATATATATATATATATATATATATATATATCTATTATAAAACTCAATACCTCTCTGTCTGTCTAAAAAGATAACATACAAAATAAGCAGTGAAGATGTGAAGAAGTTGAGTAGTGAGAATATGGAAAATAGACGTTCTTGGGGCGCTTAAATGACTTACAATGAGTAAACCATAAGAGATATATATTAAATTAATGTACAACGTAACTGTGGATCTTAAAAAAACTTACAATGATTCATCAATAGCATATTCCTATCTTCTAAAGCCTAATGCCTTGTCTTTAAAATAACTAGCTGATGATAACCATGTGTGGTAGAGGGGCAGCACGGTTCGCGCGTGTACTCAAACGACAGCATTCTGTGGTCCACGCCCGCGGAGTCGCGGGCACAGCTAGTAGTAAAATAATCAACAAATCTGAAACTATATGCCATGATGATTGTCTATCAGAATCTGAGCATGTTGGTGAGCCTGATGGTAAGTACAGTACAATCCCAAAACAGCAGCGCTCCCTAAAAGAGCAGCACTCAAGCGGCTGTTGTCGCTGTCATGCCGGCCTGCAAACGTCTTGATATCCAATCATCCGATTGCAGATCATTACACTCCTGTTTGATTAATGCATATACACAGGCTGATCGCCAAAATGGCGGGTGTTACACCTGGTCGTATAATACAACTTTGTACACTAGGTACACTTTATACATTATAATTATTATTATTGTTTTTATCCTTATAGGTTTGGCGTACTGGCCACAATATCACCTGGTGTTAAGTGACGATGTGGCCCAAGATGATAACACGCTAAACCTAGTAGAAGACTGGCTCTCATGTGCAGCTGTCGGAACACACCTATTGGTGCTTGGCGACAGCACTTTCAACTTGAGGGTGGTAGCTAGCCACTTCTTTGGTGTAAACAGTATGTATTAGCTTATGTCTATAAGTGACTAAGAAACAGGTACTTTAAAAAAGGAAAGTATAGTATTCTACTACTGATTTAAATTGGAATGTAATAGTTTGTTTTTATTATACTGTACCCTTAGTGAAATTACTCTAGATACGGTAAAGTGAAAAAAAAATAGACTTGATGTGTCACATAGTAAATTTTCAATAAAAATGAAAGTACAATATGTATTTACAAAATTGATTAAAATTTCACGATTTGTTATTAAACTAGCTTGATCCCGGGACTTAGTCCATTCGTTAATAATTTTGTTGTTTCCGAGGAGCTACACGATATAGCTGAATTAAAAGAGGGCGTCGTTTACCGACTACAATTTACCTCTGCCAAATTTCATCAAAGATATTCCTGTAGTTTTACATCTTATCTTGTATAATACAAAGTAGTACCCTGACTAATTCAGTTATTTAGACAAAGACCTTATCGCTGAGTTAAAGTTTTTGTACGCGACTTAGTCAAGTTAAGTACAGAATTTAAACGATACATTATGCCACTCTTTATTTAAAACCATTTTGAACCATCGTGATGAAACCTTAGCATGGTGGTTTTTTAATACCCGCCTGGTTAGCTACCACCCTCAAATTTAAAAAATATCGCCAAGAACCTATAGGTGTTTTCCGGCAGCTGCATTTGAGAGTCAGTTCCTCCAGGCTTAACGTGTTACCATCTTGGGCCACATCATCACTTACCATTAGGTAAAATTGAGACCATAACGCTAAATCTATAAAGAATAAATGAAAAAAATATATTATTATGTATCATGAGTATTTTTTTTTATATTAGAATATTGTTCGCTACTTGTATGCAATGAACATGAGATACCTTAAATTCAGATCCGCATTTTATTTACTATTTAACTGTATTTTAAACCGACTTAAAAGAAGGAATAGGTTATCAATTCGAGTGTATATTACGATCGATTACTCTGCCAATTATGAATTGATTTTGATGATTCTGTTTTGTTTGGTGGCGCTTTTTGAGAAAATAATATATATACATATATATGAGACGTTTAGTGTCTTCTTTATCAGGAAAATTCAGTAATGAAGTGAATAATTTAACAACATCATCAAATAATTACTTTAACTGAAGATATAAATAGAAAATTTCACATTATCTGTTTTATGGATGTTCAGCCATAACTTTTTTGTTTATGAACCGATTTAGGTGATTTTTTCTTCGTTGGAAAAGAGATGCCTCAAGGAGGGACTCATTTTAATTTCATTGGCATTGGCCCTTCGACGTCGAAGATACACCAGGAACCTGCTCAAAATAATTGATTTTTTTTTTTCTTATTTGTTAAAAATTGACTTGTAATCTTTACTTTTCAGCTTTTTAAAATAATATCATTGGAAATTATCTACATCACTGTTCGGATATGAAATTAACATTTCAATATTATTTTTAAATTATCCGCATATTATTATCTTTTTGCTGAATCGTTATAAAGAAAAATATATCCTTTAGCTTATTTTATTACTCAAGTTTACAACTAATCATAATAGGATTTAGCTTATTATTACTCGGTTTCAAATTCAAATTATAATCTTATAAAACTTTATCTACTAGTTCCAATTATGTTTTTCTAAATTTATATAAATTTATCTTTATTGCTTATCCTCGATAGGTAAAAGCGTAGTCTAAATAGTTCCTCGGATCAAAACCTATATTAATTTGCAAACTATATTTAAACTGTTAAAGTAGTTTTCAAGTGATAGGCGAATTAAGTATATTGTTATGTATAGATCAAATATAAAAAAATACTTTTCTTGAAAATACAATAATTCTGAAAACGACGCCAGTTTTCTTGTAATCTACGTTCGCATATTTTCTCCTTGGAAAGTAATGAACAAGGAAAATTTCTATTATGATACGATATAACCGAACCGAAGCTAATTAGGCTACAGAAACAAAAGTTTTTGCTTGCTATACATAGTTTTAGCTAAAGAACGAACAAGACCGTAGCTAGGGAAATTTATGAGAGTTAAAGGCCATTGTTTGGGTAAACACGATAAAACGTCGTTTCGTACAGCTAAAAACGATTTTCATTATGGTGTAAGATTATTTACTATATGGTTTTTATGTGATAAAATAATCATTATTATTCTTTTAAATGGAACAGTAATTATATGGGAGATTTATGAGAATCATGGTCAAATGGAATCAAAAAGGTTGCTTGTAACTCGGTATCTTTGCTACAACCGTTTTGTGGTTTTTGAAGTCTATATAGAGAAATGGTATAAACGAAATTTGTATGTTACATAATATTTTTCTGGTCACATTTATTCTGTATGGCCTGTTCCAGAGTCAGTTCCAACAGCAGACTGGTAATTTAGCATGGAACAATACAACCACCTCTGGTGTACAAATAATTGTGCTTTATTGAATTCTTTCTGTCGGCAGCTTTGTACGCGTAAATTCGTACAAACTATTTGTATAACTTGTTGATTATACATCTATACATAATAACATACATTATTTAAAAAAAAGAAACAAATAGTCTACGCGAGCGAAACCGCGGGTAAACGCTAGTTAATGTATCAACTCGAACTTTAATCTCCTAAGCTATATTTTCTTCCTACCTCTTGCCAGGAAAAACCTAGCATATTAATTATGTATTTTATGAAAGGTATTTTACAAAGCGTAAAATCGAAGTTGAAAGTTGAAGCGATTATGGTTTAATTGTATCGAGTTCGGATATGGGTTCGAATCAAACAATGACCTAGAACTTTACGTAAAGGACATAGTGAGAGAGCATTTTATAATCATCGTCTGGATATCTACCACCCTGAAATCGAAAATTCGACAACGACCTTTAAGTATTTTCCTGCAGTTACTCTTGAGAATCACTCCGTTTAGCTTCGGCTACATCGTCACTTAAGATCAGATGAGGTCGTAGTCAATAATAAAAACGTCGATGAATAAAGCTTCAAACAACTTAGTAAGATTACAAGAATATTAATTTATAAAGTTTTATTTTATATTATTAATAATTATAATAGGTCTTCACCTATGAAATTGCCGTTCTGCAGTACTGGCCATAGAATACAACATAGAATTCTTTTTCCAAAAGTAGTCATTTGTTTATTGATTAGTTTTACATTTTCAACGCATTTTTTTTCTTTTTTTCATCATGGATACGTTAAAAATTCGAGTAATTATGGAATATGAGTACCGTCGTGGCAGTAACGCGGCACAAGCGGCACGCAACCTCAACGACGTTTACGGAGCTAACACGACAAACCAACGCACCACCTGTTATTGGTTTGCTTGCTTCCGTTCTGGGAATTTCGACCTGAAAAATGAACCTCGCGGTCGTCCGAAGACTTTGGTCGACAATGACGAATTAAAGGCGATTGTGGAAGCTGATGATACACAATCTACGGCTGAATTAGCAGCAGCTTTCGACGTTAGCGTCAAAACAATATTGGTCCATTTGCGTCAAATTGGCAAGGTAAAAAAGCAAATGAAGGAATTTTGAACCGCATTGTTACCTGCGATGAAAAATGTATTCTGTTTGATAACCGCAAGCGCTCAGCAAGTTGGTTGGATCCTGGTTCAGCACCTAAACAATCCTCTAAACGAAAACTTACCCCTAGAAAAGTGATGGTCACTGTTTGGTGGTCTAGCGCCGGTGTGATTCATCACAGCTTCTTAACAAACGGGGTGAGCATTACTGCAGATGTGTACTATGAAGAACTGAACACAATGATGGAGAAGCTGGCACATCTCCAACCAGCATTGGTCAATCGCTCGTCTCCGCTGCTCCTGCACGACAACGCGCGACCTCATGCTGCACAACAGACGGTCTCCAAGTTGCAAGAACTGGGGTTGGAAGTTCTCCGTCATCCGCCCTACTCACCAGAGCTTGCGCCTACAGACTACTACTTTTTCCAGAATTTGGATAACTCCTTGGCGGGAAAAAAATTCAATACCCGAGAGGCAATACATAATGCCTTTGAAGAATTTGTTGCCTCCCGTCCAGCTGATTTATTTAAGAAGGGCATCAATAAACTGCCACTGCGCTGGCAAAGATACATTGATTGCATGGGTGATTAATTCGATTAATAGAAATAAAAAGTACATAAAAAAAACTCGTTTAAATTTTTTCATACAAAACGGCAATTTCATAGGTAATGACCTAATAGTAATTATAGTATTTTGTAGCAATGTATAACAAAGGAACAAGTTCTTTTTCGATCTTATTGGTAATTATTTGATAACTAAATTAATTCTTAAACTCCGCAAAGTAAGACGGACAGATACCTACATTTTTGCTAAGTGTTATTGAAACAACTTAGTCGACAGTTTATT
Source organism: Saturnia pavonia (assembly GCA_947532125.1). NCBI lineage: Eukaryota > Metazoa > Arthropoda > Insecta > Lepidoptera > Saturniidae > Saturnia > Saturnia pavonia. The sequence continues at coordinate 10,645,095 of OX383900.1, read as the reverse complement.
TGAATTACAAATAACAAAACAAAAATATTTATATTATCATGTAGTTAATATGTATTTTTACTAGAACTGGAGATGAAACCAAAATTGTGTTATTTGTAACACGCTTTAAGGACCATAGACCATAAATAAATGCAGAGAAAAGAACATAACTGACTAATTGTTGAAAGGTGAAGCACTCCTCGCTAACTTTCCCGCCTTCTGTACCTACTAAAACTTCTATTCATAACAACTGTTCTAGTACTTTATTACATTATAATTCAATGGCCATCGCAGTAAGAAATGTCTTTTCTTTTAATCTATTTATCTTTCTAATTATGGCATGGAGAAAATTAGATGACTTAAAAAATTTGAACTTGGAATATATTTTATTAATTTATGTTTTGGTATATTAAGTTTTACTTTGATCTCCAGATTTACTTTACGTAATGAAAATCATAATATAGAAGGCTTAAAACGCGTCTAGCATTCAGGTTCATTGGGAACTTCTTGTTCTACTTTTTTATTTAATGGCAACTGCGTTCATCCACACTTCTGCCAACGTCACGCGAATATAATATATTACTAATTATTCTTGTAATCTTCAAACATAGATCTAGCAAGATGACGATGTCTTTGTTAAAACTGTACAGGAAATTTTTGTTCCTAGTTATTATTATTATAATCAAACTACATCACGTAAAATGCCGCTATACTTACATAATATAGGAAATTATAACATAAGTTTATGAATTAAAATAAAAACCACCACATGACAGATCAAGATTCCGTCAAAAACTTCAACACACAACTTCAATACCGCTGAAACCTGGGCACAGGCATTACCAAGACGCCTCAAAGAGTTTCGAGAGACAATGTTATGACATGAATAAATGATGGACAACGTGCGGCCTTTCTCTTCATGATTTGATTAACATTCCAGGAACTTCGTAACTTCAACTTTGCTAACAATATCTGAGAAAAATAAAAGCTACGCACGTACGGTGTTGATAAAAACTCACCAACCAACACCAGCAAAGTTTTTCGTATCAAATAATTATGGCAGAAATAAGAACACTGAGTGCAATAGTAATTTATGTTATTATTAACAAATTTATTTCGCTGTTTTAAAATGAAACGAATTACATTTCTTAGCAGACCTAAATCTTATTTGTTAAATGCGAACAGGTGAGGCAGTTACGTAAACATGGAGCATATCAAGTTTCAAGACGCCGAGATGTCTTACTTTCTCGGGTAAAATAGGAGAGAATAAACGAGGTTTGTACTCGGGTGTTTGCAGGTGAAATATAAAGGTTATTTCGTTAAATACTTTTGTTAATATTCAATTATATAAAAATAAATGCAATATTAACTTAAAATGGATCATAAAATTCAAACCTCAATATAAATTAGACTGTGCCGAAATATAGAGCAATTTGTTTTATTTCGATACCAAATGAAAATTACCTTGTCCTAAACTTTTTTTTATATTGTACCAAACTGAGCTCTCGATTAAAGATTTTCTACATAAATAATAAAATGGAAAGAAATCCGTTCGTTTTAGGGTTCCAAAGTGAACAAGGAACCTATGTCCGTCTGTCTGTCCGCGGCTTAGCTCAGAGATTCTTAGCACTAGAAAGCTGTAACTTAGTATGGGTATACATTTAATTAACGATGACATAGAGGTAAAATAAAATCTAAAAAAAAATTGTTTAGGGTACTTCCCCTACTTGTAACTTGGGAATGAATTTATTTTTTCTCGTCTGTCCCATCGTGTGGGTTGTGGATGGATATGGAGTTATTTCGTAATAGTAAATCAACTTATAAAATGTATTTGGAGAAGTAATTTCGCACAAATTTCTTTGAAAATTACTTAAAGCCCCCTTGTCTAAGTCTGCATATTGTGACTGACAATTACGGAACCCTATATTACGCGTAGCCCAACACGCACTTAGCAAATTATTTTTTATGACAACGGATATAGTCATGTAAATCATTTACGTTACAAAATACAAACAATACTCGGTTAGGATAGGTTGGACTTGCGAATAAGTACTAGCGTGCTGGCCGCGGCAGCGGTCGGAGAGCGCCACGGTTTTTATAGAATACATATGATATGTTATAAATGACGTGCATACCTCAATACAACAGTTCGTACAAGTCTGGTTGTCACGCCGCTAGGCCAATTCGATGGCGAATATAGTCATGAAAATCAGGACTTGCATTAACAATGTATTTTCTATCTCATCTCTTGCAGGCTAAATCCTAATGATGTATGTGTTATTCCCACTATTCCCACGTGATATTCGAAACGAATCGGAGATGTATTTCATACTTTGACGGTTTTTCATTTGGCATTCTATAGAATGCCTAGGCAATGTATGAAATATCAATAATTTTATACCTTGCCTGATAGCTTCAGGCATTCAATATTTGCTGGGATTCTATACATTGCCTATAACATGTATCCATTATCTAGGTTATTCAATGCTTTCCAAAGTTCAACGTCAATTAAGAAAGAGCGATTTAGGTTTATTCGATTTCAGTAAAAAATAAAGCATTTGTAACCTTATACACACTTTAATATCTATATTACCAGTTTTGTATAGTCTTGACAAACACCATTAACTTATTTGACAGAAGAGAAATATTTGTTTAGGAAACGTGACGGTGGAGTGTCCGGATTCAAAAACAGTGGATATATTTAAAAATTATTACGTGCCTACTTTTATTATTATTATTATATTCATAGAAGTAAAACAGTATTTTGAAAATTAAAATGTAACCTGTGATATTTTTCACGCTCAACAAATAAAAATTCCCAAATAGTATAGAGTTATAGCTAAAATAAGTGAATTACAAGAGCACTGTTCACCATCTTTACTAAACGAAAATGTACTTATATGTGTAAAATTTACATGTTTATTACTAATATTTAATTAGGAATTTGAAGTACTTAATATACAAACCCAGTACATGTTTATTTCTTTTAAAATTTGTGAAAATAAGTATATATATGTACGTGGCCAAAAAATTATCACAACACAATTATATTTTGGTCTAAAAATTCATTTCTGCTTACTAAACATTCTAAATTATAGTAAGTTACATTACTTATTATACATAAGGCCTAATATAAAATATTATACATTAGTTATTTTCAAAAAATTTGAATATTGTCAGAGAATTTTATACGAGGAATAATTTTGACGTTTTCATAGATATAATGTATGGAAACTGTCAAAATGTAAAAATTATTCTTCATAGTTATCTTTTGATTGAAAAATCGGCCTTATATGGCGACTGTGTAGGAGCTTATTTTTGTTTTTTTATATCATGAAGTACATTAGCGATAACTTTTTAAATTTGTGTCACTTTCAACAGTATTGCTGATAACTCTTCGACAGGTGTGTTCCATCTTTTGCACTAGCTTTGTCCACATCCTCACTTAACACCAGGTGAGATTGTGGCCAAACTCTAAATCTATAAATAATTTTGAAAAATACTTCAATAGCACCTAATTGAAAAAAAAATATTACATAATCTCGTTGATTATTCAACAAAGGTAGTGCTGTGTACGCTCTTTGTACAATGGCACGTGTAATTTGGCTCTTCTCCAAATCTTATTGATACCCATACCACAGCAGTTACCCTTACTTTTTGGAATGGATCAGTGAAAATTATAGAGCAATTTATAATATAAATTAACAAAATTTACGTATTAGGTAAGTATATATTATTGTCGAATGTATGATAGAGTGACCTTTGCTTTTAAAAGTTAAAATATATGTGGTGTGTTTTGTTGTTTATTATAGAGCGAATAAGGGGGTGTGAAAGAGATGACGATATGAACGAGCCAAGAATATGAGTGAAGAAGATGATATGAAGGGATAGGAAATAGACTGGGCTGGGGGTTTGTGATGACGATTGAGGTGTGAAGACGTGTTTTTTGATAATATTTTGGATTTAAGGAATTGCTGTTTGAAAACCAAGTAAAACATTGTAAGACCACAAGAACATTTTATTTCACACTCAATCCCACATATACATCTTCATGGAATCACTTATTATTAACTAACGATGTGTTATTTTTTAAATTAGCACGGTAAAGTGACTGCACTTTGCCTGGTGGTAAGCACAATACAGTCCAAAAACAACGATGACGATGATGAATGATTGAGATCGGTAATCTATCGGCGGCCGTCGCTTTTTTTTAATTTTATTTTAGCGCTATAGGTTAGGCATAGTGGCCACTATGTCACCTGATGTTAACTGACGATGTGGCCCAAGATGGTAACACGCTAAACTTAGTGAAAGACTAGCTCTCAAGTGCAGCTGCCGGAACACACTTATTGGTGCTTGGCGACAGATTTTCAACTTGAGGGTCAACAAGCTAGCCAGGCGGGCATTAGAAAAAGGCCAAACACCATACTATGGTTTCATCACGATGTTTTCCTTCACCGAAAGCTCCCTCATTACAGGGATTCAAACTAACGTCCATCGACGCGATTTCAGTACACACTACCACTGAGCCATCTTTGCTTCAAAAAGTTTATATACAGACTATATTAAAAATCTAATCAAAATATATTCAGCTTCAATTACTATAGTATTTAGTAACTTTTACGTTATATGTGGGTTTGATCATTTAATAAACATTGATCTATAGCAAAGTTGTTTGTGTGAAGAAGTTAACTTTGCAATTCGCAAAACATTATGGCATTAGAGTCAGAAGTCTGGTGTTTAGTATTTATGACTAATCTTGGACATAAATTTATTTAGGAGCGAAAAAGATGACGATTGAGTTCACCATGAAGCATTTAAAAGTCGCTACATTTACACATTATAATAGTTAGCTCTCATTTATTTTAGTTATAAAAGATATCTGGGCGAATGAAATTCACTCGACGTATTACAAAAAATAAAAGGGAAAATTATAATGTAAAATATAATCTAAATATAAAATTTCATACACATAGTTTCCGAGAAGCCAAGAATTGCACACTTAATGGCATTATATTTAAAAAAGTATTTGTATACTTTCATACTTAGTTTAGAGTATATCAAACTACATTATATTGTAGCATTCATTGTAATATGAGAAAAACCAGGCGAAGACGGAACAAAGTAGTTCGTTCATTTATAAACATAATCGTTAGAGTTCCAGTAGTAGAGACGTGTTTACTTAATTAACTAACGTTTACTAATTTATCCATGTGTCCTTTATACATTATAATACAGGTATTTTTAGTAATTCTTAGAACAATTAAAGAAAACTTCAATTTACATATAAAAATCATAACGTACTTCGAAATTATCATAAATACAATAGATAATCTATACATAAATTACTAGATAACTATTGGTAGGTAGTAGAAATTCTATAAATATTTTACATTTATAAAAACAAAGATTCTTTAAAAGAACTCTATCAAAATGATTTCAAATGATTTAGAAAAAAGTGGAAGATCTCTTTCATGAAGTTGAAACCGAAAAATGAAATCTCAATAGATCTCGATGATCTTTTTAGGCCTTATATGATAATGACTTCAATATAAGGCGAGTTGTAATTTTTATGAAACTAATTGAAACATTTTCGCTTGAGTGCACTCTACGCTCGCCACAAAGCCCGGTGAAGCTGTTAAGGCCCTTCAAGCGAACAGCGATAGTCAGTTCTAAAAAAAAAAAAATTTTTTTAAGAAAAACTAATTATGTATATAATGCTCGTCTAAATCAAGATTAAAATAAAACATGTCTGCATAAACAATTTTTTAATTTATAATAGGTTCAAATTACAAATGCTTTTATCAAAGATTAATTAACAAAATAACCAGAATTTTTATTGACATATCTGAACAAAGGGATGCTTACAACAATCTTTGTTGAAAATTTTGCTAACTCCATGCTCCTACATCTTTGTTGTGAACTCATAATTTCAACAAGTCATAAAAAAGAAAAATTATTAATTACATTTTCCAGCGTCTTTTCATATATCGAAAAAGTTAGTAATATTGATGTGTGTTAACCATAGATCTTAACTGGAATTATATTTTTTAACATATATTTAACTTATTGCCTTAATAGAAAATGGTAATGCCACAAATTTATGTGTATAATAGTGATGCCTGGAATTGCCTCCCTTTTCGCCATCTCTCCGTTCCCTCTTTCTCTTCCTCTCAGTGCATCCATTAAATTATTAATATGATTATTAACTTTAAATATTTTAACAATTGAAAAAAGACCAATCAAGTTTCTTGGCGTTTCTTCTCGATGACTGGGATGTTTTCCGAACCGGTAGTGGTGTTTTCACGTTCATAAGTGCCTTTTTGGGGCCTAAAATGAATAAAGTATTTTTTAATGACTTTGATAGTCACTTCGGCCATAGTGGAATTAAAAACCACTGAGAAATCATCTGTATTTTATCATCTCCAAAAGATAAGCCTTAATAATAAAAAAGGGCTTCGTATATTTTTTATAACATCTGGTTACGTCGAAGCTCGCTTGCGCCTTTAAACAGAAATACCAGGAAATCAATAACTAATAATTGCATAATCTTTTCTTAATGTGTTATAGTCACACATTTTCCAGTATATACATAGTATATTTATTGTAAACTAGTCGTGACCCTCAGTTTCAACTTTATTAAATTAACTCATCCAATTTTCGACTATGTCGTGCGCAACCCGCCGCTTACAGCTACAGCTTGCCAAATTTCTATCAGTTCATGATTACTGCTCCGCTTTCTAGAGATGCAGTGTAATATCATATATCCTACAAACTTCCTCAATAAATAGGCTATGAAATACAAAAGGGATCTTTTAAATCTAACTGATACTTCCAGAGATTGGCGCATTCAAACAAACAATTTCTTGAGCTTTATAATATTAAGTATAGATATAAATTAAAAACATAATAGGATAGGAATACACTAATGTAAAAAATATATACATAAAAAATGCATTATAATATAAAATAACCCATTCGTATATTAAGAGAAAGAAATGGTAGGTGAGTCATAACTTAACAGAAATATATGTAGCGTATAGTTAAATGACTATAAAAATTCGCATAAATCTTTAACGAGTGACCGCTCCGCCCGCCCTGCTGCGCTGCGCCTTCGTCTCACATCCGGTGACAATGAAGATATTTTTAGTTTCTTTAATTATGTGACCACATATGAAATTCAATAACAATTTCACGACCAATGTTTTATTACCACAAAAAAGTAAATGAACATAGTTGAGACAGTTTTTAATATTAGATTTATTTTTAATTTAAGTGTATCCAAATACTTTGAAGAAGCTCATAAACATATGGAGGAACAAAAATATTACTAAAGCCACTAAGACCAGGCTTATTCGTACACTTGTAGTCCCCTTATTTTACATGATACAGAAACTTGAAAACTGTAGAAAAAAAAGATTGTTGCTTTAGAAATGTAAGTAGTGCTAAACGAGTATACTTGGAGTATCATGAGTATCATAATTCTTTACCAATCGCCTGTTAAGCATGGAACTAGCATTCTAAAGTTCTAGAAAGTGTCGTGACTCTCTGGACTTTCTGACCGATCGGGAATATTGTAAAGTAAACATCAACAGCCTCTGACTACATTTCACAACCACTCTGCCAAGAGTGAAACCGACTAAGAAGAGGAAAAATCCATAGTTTATAATATTGATTTTTATTTAACCCTACGTATTCCAGTGACTACGATATCCGACTTAAAAAAACGAAATCCGCTATCTCGATTCCTGCTAAACCCAACTAGTTCTGGCTATGAGCCCTTCAGTATTACTATCTACCATTATGCTCAGTACGTACACGTATGATTCTCAGTACGAGTAGAAGGTGCATATAAAATTTCACGTGTATACGCTTCATGTACCGAACTGAGTCACTATATCTTCACCATCTTTACAGTTGCGGCCATCCAGTGAATCGCGCGTCAATATCACTTTGCAAAAAGTTTAATAATTTATTCTATTTAATGTACAGATATCATTTTAAGTAAGCTTACAGCTCCATTGAAAGGAAAAATATCTTTAAGAATTCGTACTAGTACCAAGAAACGTTATAAGGAGCTTCTTTACAAAACATATTGGTCGTATTATACTAAGAACGTTGATAAATAGACATCTAATAGAGACTCACACAGTGAGTTGCCTCCATAAAAATATAAGATATTTACGTATTTTACCTTTATAATAAAAGCGGACATCCCGGTTCTATTCACAGCAATATCCCGGTTAAATTATGCCGACACCCATAAACGGTTGCTGGAGGATTTTCGCAATTATGGAGGAACGATTTTTTTACTGTCCTTCGTTATGAGGGGTGCAAACATTGTTATCTTTTTTTTTGATATGTGCCTAGCATACAAATAGTTACTCCCAGGGCTCGACATGACCAAATGTAAATCTGTGCTAGCAAATAAATGTTTTGTAAAATGTTTACCCCCGCCCCGCCGGAATACAACACCTGATAAATGATAGCCACGGGTGGTTTTATGAAAATGTGAAACGATAAAATTTTACCTACGTCACCCCGCGCGACAGGTTTTACAAAAAATGAGCTCGTTTATAGTATATAGTCGGCTATTTATTAACAAGTTGACGTACTTTACTTAAAGTCCTCGAGGTACAAATAAATCACTTACATCCAATTTAAAAAGAAGTTCAAATGTTACTTTTTAACTGAAGTTACATTATGAAATCAACATGTGATGACTATCTTTTGTTTATTATTGTCATATAATATGTGCCTTGCAAAAATTTGGTACGCTAGTTAAAATGCTTTTGTGATTAGCATTTCAGTTAATATGTAAACGATGAAATACGATACGATATAACGATTGCGCAACGAATCTCATTTACAGATTTACGAAATTTTCAAAATGGACAAAATTCACCACTTTGTAAGAACATTTTTAAAGTGCGTTTATTTTATTATCCTTTGATATTTTCGTGATTCAAAGCGTTTGTACCCACACAAACGATTATACGACGACTTAGGTTTACAGATTTACTAAATGTTGAAATTCAGAACTTTCTATGAAAATTTTCAAGTACCGTTATTTTCATTTCTTATTAGGTATTCTATACATTCAAAGAGTTTTCTGAGGGTACAAATGATTAAACGACGAACCCAGTTTCCATAATTTTGATATGTTGAATATAAAGAGACTGTCATAATTTTTCAATTTTTAAAAATCTAGTAACTTTTTCTTGTTTGAGAATAAAGGGATGAAATCCGTCGTTTTTGAAAATAGATCTATGAAATTTGGTATTTAGCAATACAGTTAGAAAGTGACAAAGATGAGGTATAGTTCAATTAAGCGAAGGGCTTGGGGAAAGCGCTAGTTTTTATATATATAAAAAGTATAAAAAATTTAATTCGTCGACTTTATCAAAACCGTGTCACACCTACAACACTAAAAAGTGCAAAACATACAAAAAAATGTTTGAAAGTAAAAAGAAAATAATGATATTTATGATACAGAGATATACGCTTGAAAACATTTGGCAGAATAATTAGTCAACAAATAACAAGATAACAAAAGAACTCGGGCCCTATCCGTCACTTTAATAAGTTCTAACTACATTACCTTTTCATTCCATCCCTAGCGCACGCGGAGACTAATGCCGAATTATCACGTCACTTTTCGCAGGCTTTATTTGTGCTACATAAAGTACGTTCTTAATTTTTATATTCGACCTTTATTATATACTAGCGGCCCGCCCCGGCTTCGCACAGGTATTTAACAAAAATTTCAAAAATTATAAATTTTAACACACACCCACGTACCCTTCTTTTTGCGTCGGGGGTGACTAAGACAGATTACATTATAGAGAAAGCTTTAAGTGTTTTTTCTTTATTTTGTGTATTTTTTTATATTTACTTATTTTATTTTTATTTGTTATGTTTGTAAAAAGATGTGTCTATACAAAACTACAACGGCATTACTATTGCATTTTTAACATAAAAAAGGAGTTATTGTGACATAACTTTACAGTTATGTTTAACTATTACTAGTTAAACATGTGGTATTCCGGACTTTTTTGTAGATATTGCTGTCCTCTATAATATTTAAGTAAATCACTTTGCTCTATTGTCAATAATTTTCGCAGCGTACGCGATATAACGATTTTTTTTGGTATTTTTTCACTTTTTGGGTTACATTATCGAAGTTTTCATACGGATCCTTACCATTTTTGAAAATATTCTATCACCTATGTTCATCAGGGATAATGTAGGATTCTAATGGTGAAATATTTTTTCAAATCGGTCCAGTAGTTTCAGAGCCTATTCAATGCAAACAAACAAATCTTTCCACTTTATAATATTAGTTTAGAAAAGAAAGTTCAGGATTCTGAAAGACATTGAACTATACGTATTGTTTAAACCTCTTTTAATATCGTTAAGCAATAATAACTTATTTACGTATTTTTACACAAATGTCTTGAATATTAAATATATCTTTGAAATACAGAAATGTCCTAATTACAAAGCGACAAAAACTAAGGATGAATTTAATTCCCGAGGCGACGAAAATAATGAAGTAGCCACTGCCGAATATAAATTCAGCTTACAATTCAAGATGAGCTCAAGCAAGCGACAATCGCGGAAAGGCGGTGAAAACGCAGACTACGCATAAGTCACTGTCACGAACTGACTCCGAACTTTTTTTGTTCAGTTTGAGTTTGCAGCTATGTTTAAAAACTCATGTGTAAATTTCTTTGCTTACTTAAAATTAAATATTTTTTTATAAACATTATGAATTTGAGTGACATTTTGCCACTGCTGCTCTGTTTATTTCTAATGACTTTTTAGAGTTCCGAAGTTAAAAAGAAACACATAGTTTCGCCATGTCCGTATGTCTGTCCTCGAGTTAACTCACAGATTCTTAGTAGGTACCTACTAAAGAAACTAGAAAGCTGTAATTATGTATGGTTATATATATTAAACACGCCGAGAAAGTGGACAAATCAAATAATGAAATTATATTTTTTAAATTAACTCCTCTACACGTATAATGGAGATGTTTTTTTTCTCGTCTAATCCAATTTATAGGATGTCATTGGATAGCTCGTTCAAAAATATTGCAGGTGTTTGAAAATCACTTTTGATACAGCTTTTTAAAGTACTAATTTTTTAGTGCCAAGTGTCCACCCCCGCCAGCTAAATGCTATTTAGATATGTGAAATAATTCACGACAGTGCTATATATAATGAAGTTAAAAGGAAAACTATCATAGCTAAGTAGGCTTTACAAGTTAAGGAGTAATAATCGACCAACTTATAAAATGTACTTGGAGAAGTAATTTCATACAAAGTCCATTGAAAAATTACTTAAAGCCCCCTCTTACAATGCGCGTACACCAACACGCACTTGGCCATTTTTCGCTTTTCAATACAAGTAATGAATGAAAGCTACCGGTAAAATGAGTTCGTAGACTTAACGAACATATAAACATGAAACAACAAAGGGCCAATTTTATTTTCTTAAATAACTTGTTTTTTGCCGTGGTGAAGTTTTTATGAAAATAAGAAAAATAAAAAAATACACTTTTGGATAAATCAAGAAAACATTAATTAATATATATCTTCTTCTTCTTCCTAACTTGGCAATTAGTACTCTTTATTGAAGTCCATTACTCACATTATCGAGTGAATATAGTGTCTTGTCTTATGATGATTTCAGTATTCTAACAAGATGGTGGCTCCGTTGTTAGAACGTTCTGGCAAGTTTTTGCGGCATCTCATAATTTACGACCCATGTTCAATCAATATAATTAAAAATTATGTTTAAATATATGTTCAGAATCATTTCATTTTGCTTATGTTCGGATATACTTTAATTTTCTATAAATCTGCATCCAATAATTTTAATTCAAGGTTATCTAAGAACATCCGTGTTTTTCTTCTTAATTATGATATCATTAGCTTACAAGCACAGCGTTTATGTTTCTTGTTTATATTATTAAAAAAATATATTGCCATGTTTTTGAGATATATATTTTATAAAACATATCTTATTCCTAAACAAGAATCATCGGAATGTAAGCATTTATTAAAAGTGTAATACTCTCTCTATAAAATGGAGAAAAAAAAAACACCGTGTATCCGACAACCTTTACAATGATTACAATACCTCTTTGTATTTAAACTTATAAAAAAGATTTTCATTACGCGTGACCTGCCACAAAAGCCGAATTACAAAACATAATATTTGAACAGTTTTTCTATCCTTGCCGGGCTTACTCAATTAATAGAATTACATTAAATAATCGTAACACGATGGATTAAATGAACCTCGCCTTGGGGTCTGGCAATTTTATGAATGAAAATAAACGTGATATATATAATTAAAACTAATATAATAAATTCTTAACGTATTTCACTGTAAAATAATACTTTTCTTTCCAATTTCACATTCTTTTACATTTCAACTTTGGCTTAATTTTTACTCAAATAAAGTGAATCTGTGACGTGTATAATACTGACGCCAAGCTCGTCATCGAAATTTAGGGCAAATGAAATGTTTGCCAAATAAAAGTTTGACTTAACAATTATTATGAGGCCGCTATATTCGCGAATAATATTCTCCCTGTGATGATAAAGGAGACGAGAATCCACCAATTTTGATTATGAGTTATGTACTCGGAATAATTTTTAAAGCGTTGCCTCGGCTCTGCGTCGTTGAAACTTAAAACTAGCCTGATTTGAAATTAAACTAAATGGGATAAATATTCTCATTTTGCAACTTTATAAACATACAAATAACTAAAATAAATAGTAATGATCTTACGAGTTGGTTTCAATATGTATTCAAACAATTTTTAACAAAAATTAAAAAACCAACTTTATTATTTTGAGGTGTTTCCTGGTGTATCTTCGAAGACGAAGGTCCAATGCCAATGAAATTAAAATGGGATAACTCTTTAGGTATATCCCTTTTTCGATGAAAAAAGAATCACTAAAATCGAAACAAACATATATATGAAATATGAATAAACGAAGAAGTTATGGCTGAACATCCATAAAAAATATATATACATTCGAACTGAGAACCTCCTCCTTAAAGTCTGATAATAAAACGGATTATAATGAATCGGTTATATAAAATTTATTTTTAAATAGATAAAGAATACACTCGTGTAATCATAAAATTATTATATAAAGTGAGTCAAGCTGTTTATATTAGAAATAATATTTATTAACTTCTGTTTTTTTTTTACTTATGTACGTAGGACCTTTATACCCTATAATTGACTAAACTATAATTTAATAAAATAAAAAAACTACCATATATCAGCATAATAATAATCGAAAGAGTTATAATATCTATATAAAAAAAGAGATTATCGTACCACCTATTTTGGGTTAATAAATAAAAATGTGAAAAAAAAAACATTTTTCGCTTTTGAAAGGATACTAAATATGTATGTATACGATATAATTCGCCGTATTGGATAGCCATCGAACAATTTTACAATCTTTTCATTAACTTTAGGGTAGAATTTATAAAAATATTTTCTTATCGTCAGACTGAACATTTGAATTTTAAATTGAAAATTTCTAGATCCTGAAACCCGCGTTGTTGATTTTATGTGTATAAATGAATTAGTCAGAATATAAGATGAAAAAAGTACCTTAATTAATTTGATGAAAATCTGCAGAAGTAAATCGAAGTCGGTAAAAAGAGATAATATTTCATCCCAATGAAACATAGTATAGTTATTTAAGAAAAACAAAATCATTTGTTTGGAAACGAAGTCACCAGCTAGTTGGTATCTACATACATTTCAAGTTAAAATCGAAAATATCTTATTCAATTTAGGACCTAACAATACACTTATCAACGTAAAAACATTACTCCCGGTTCGGAAATCATTCCAGTTATCAAAAGCCGACAAGAAACTCAATCGAGTTTATCTATGTTTTTTGAAATATTACATTATAATTAAAAATTATAGTAGGTAATTTGTGGCATGAGTCCATTTCTAGAAGACCGATATGAACAACTATCAATTCATAATTTCTAGGGAATCCTAGTCAATAACTTTAACATTTTGAGCAATCTTGAAGTAAAGTTCAGTTCCACCACAATTTCAATGGCTTTACTAAAGTGCAGGTTGCGGTATTCGGTTGTGGATTTCATAACGTATTACACTAACCGACAGCACTACTCGCTCTAACAGAATTCTAGTAAAGAATACCTAAGGTAATAATACCTATATATACTAAGATATATATGTTTTTTACTATAAGTAAGCACTAATTTGTATTAAATAACGATGTAAATGAAGTGTTACCTAAATTAAATATCAAATCATGTTCAACATAGAATGGTAAACAAACGCGAATTTAAACTACATTGATGATTGTAATGAAGAAAAAAAGAAATGAGTAGATTTTTGTGATTTCAATAAATGAAAAAAGGCATCAACGCAATAAACACCTAGACGTAATCTTTTAATATATAATTATTTCACTCAATGAAATTTAACATAGATGTTTTATTTCTAAACTTTCAATTGTGTTATATTTAAACGGTTGTATAAAGTAAGACAAATAACTACACTTAAAGAGCACATTCACAACGTGAAAATCTTAATTGCATCGTAAATTTATACCAATGCACTTAAACGATTGGCGCAGAATATAGTAAATATTTTACTCTGCTACAAACCGTTGCGTAAGGTTGTACAAGAACCGTGATTCCTCATTTAAAAGATATTACAAGGTTGCCGTAGGGCAAAGCTTGTATTCACGCAGTATATAAACACAAAAAATTGTAATTGGGCTTAGTACATTTTGTGTTCATTGTACGAACAGTACAGTGAACATAATTTTTACACAGGTTTTCATTTATAATCTATATTTTTTTCCAAAAAAAATAATCTTTTATTATCTTTTATCTATTTCATTAACAAAAGAGAATGAAAAGAAAATTTACATAAACTATATTGTCTAAAATTCGAAATGTGAGTGTTATTTTTTAAATAAGCTAACTGTGACTGCGGCTTCGCTCGCTTGGACAACTAAAAACCTTATTTTATTTTTTGTGCAATACCCTAATTATTTTTCTAAAGCCCAAGTTATTCCTTATAACATCAGCTAACTGCCAGTGAAAGTCCCGTCAAAATCGGTCCAACCGTTTCAGAGATTACCCAGAACAAACAAACAGACTAATTCCCCCTCTCCTTTCCATAACAGAACTACACGCTCTGGTCTTCGGAATCACAGTTTTACGGTAACCTCCATCTCGGCACGAACTAAAAAGTTCTCTAGGTATATCTCTTATCTTTGTCGTACCGTGCAACTGTGGAACCATCTCCCGGCCAAATGTGTTCCCTTCTTCTTATTCTCTTCAATTATGGCTTCGCACTATTCGTGCATTGGGCCAGTGTCAAGTATTTTATATTTGTAAGCAAAGCGAGGGAAATTTTCCAGTCTTATGTCGAATTCAGGGCCCTAACAAGATGGCGGCTCCCTTGTTCTTAGAACCTTCCAGGCAGTTTTTGTGGCATATCAGAATTCATGTTCTATGTTATTATTTTCAATTCACTTCACTTGTGCACTATTTAACCAAGCTTTATTATGCAAAATGCCACCTGTTTTACACAATATAGGGTCTAAAAACACAAATTTATGAATTAAAAACAAAAACCACTACATGACAGTCTGAGATCCCGCCAAAAACTCCTGTTCCCTTCTTATAACATCGGGTCCTTCAAGCGTAACGTGAATAGATACTTATGCAGGCCGGAATGACAGCGGCAACCGCCGATGGTTTTCAATCCCTCGGTGGTCGCCATTGTATTTGGATTGTACTGTGCTTACCATCAGTGACAGTACAGTCAATGTGCCGAAGAGTCAGTCAAAAATTGAAAAAATGTGATTTTTGTTATAGGTACTTTTATACCTACAAGTACTATACATATATATTGTACTATACCATGTATATTTTCACATGCATTTGGTAAAAAGCTGGTATTTTGACATTACAATCAGACATTTCAATTTTATTATATGTATGGATTTAATATAATTTACGTTTTATTTGTCTTAATTTGGGTACACAACAATTAAACATACGTATTAATTTTATTTGTTAATACTATAATAAAATTTATGTAAGCAGTTTCATAGCATAAATATAGGTTAAGCTTTTTTGTAAGGAACAGCAAATGCATGAAAGTTGATTTAGGCGTGATATGAATGTTCTAGCAAATAAAATAAAAATAACGAAAATTAAACTACTCACATTAGCAATCCAAAAAATACCTACATAGTGATGCACATAACATTTTCATACAAAAAGTTTATAAACACTCAAAGACTTTCCATTTATTTTCTTAAAGATAATAGATACTTAATTATTATAAAATAAGGGAGTTCTTAGAACGAGCTAATTAATTACGATAACGTAAATTCACCTGTTGTAATGACAATATTATTCACTTGAACTCTCACTGTGAAATAACAATAATCATGTAATCACGCGTGTGGTAACATTACGCGATACAAGGTTCGCGACAATTTACTACATCAGCTTCAGGATAACGTATGGCGTAATACGCGCCGCAGCGAGAACTCGACTGTCGTAAGCTTAGTTCGAAATACTAGCTTCATTCCCGTACCATTGTTCCGCGCAAGCGCGTCGGTAACCGCCGAAGCTCGTCAAATTGTAGTACTCGCCAATATGGTTTTAAAACAAACACCTTAACGGATTTGAAACAGATTCATATCGCAGTAGTTTTCTATTTGAAAACGAATAAGGTAACATTTTTTTATATTATTTAATTTGTATTTATTTATATCAAAGGCCTAGTCCGCGTCAAGCTACCATTTCACCAGTGAATTAATATATAACTTCTATAGTAAAATTAGATTTAACTTTAATTAGAGTTAACTTTATCTAAATAAAAAAAAATCATCTAAATTGTTAGAGCCGTTTTCGAGTTTCCTACATAATAGAATAGAAATAGAAGAGACAATTAATGCTGAACCGAAAAGATAGCAGCTTTAGGCCTAGTTTACACAAGCTTAGTAACTACTATTGCTTAGTAGGTACTTGTCACTTAATCACTTGTCACAAGTGTCGACTTAATGATCAGTATTAGTGAAACTGCTAATGCAAGTGATTAGAAGCGATCCTATTTACTAAGCAACAAGCCAACTACTCCTACCACAACTTACTAAGCACTTGTCGCTTGCTGACCGTAAGAACAGCCTCGGCAAGTGTTTAGTGAAAAGTTGACTGCGCAACAGAAGGCGGCGGTGTTCAATTTGAAGCGGATGGCGGGTCACTAATACTAACGTGTAAGCAATTACTTCTCACTTGTCAGTCACTAAGCAGAGTTATGAAAAGTACTAATTAAGCTCTTTTAATAGATATGAAATTTAACGGTTTGTTCGTTTTGTGGCGTACTAATTTATTATTAGGGGTTACAGTAAGAAATTGCCGTTTCGTAATGAAAAATTTAAATCATATTTAATTTTGTATGATGAAATATATTTATTTAATCAAAGTATCTACCCTCGTGATCTATACATTTCTGTCATCTAATAGGAAGATCGTTTAAACCTTTCCGATAAAACTCTTTGGACCTGGACTCCACAAGCTGTGTGAAGGCATTTTTTACTACTTCCTAGGAAGTTTTTTTTCCGTGGAACAAATTGTCCAAATCGCGGAAAAAGTGGTAGTCGGTTGGAGCAAGGTTCGGCGAGTATGGAGGATGACAGATGGTTTCTAACTGCAGTTCTTGTGGTGTTAAAACTATTTCAAGAGCAGTATGATATCTGGCGTTATCATTTAGCAATAATGGTGAAAACCTATTGAGGAGTCCGGGGCTGTTTTGCTGCGAGTTTCGCCATCATTGTTCAAAGTTCTACACAGTTGACATCTGCTGTTATTGCTTGACCGGATCTGAGGAAGCTGTAGTGAATTAGGCCCTGAAGTAATGTTTACAACATTTTATAAGAATCGAACAAGCCGTTTTTGAGTTAAATCCGGACATACAGACAGACGGACAAACAAATTTTCATATCAAATTATTAGTTATCTCCTTTATAAAGCTCTTATTACAGAATTAGGGAAAAATTCATGGACAGACGGATGAAATATAGATATTTGATTTTCATTTGATTTTTTTATTATTATTTCATCTCCCGGATTGCCTACACAGACAGACGGACAAACAAATTTTCATATCAAATTATTAGTTATCTCCTTTATAAAGCTCTTATTACAGAATTAGGGAAAAATTCATGGACAGACGGATGAAATATAGATATTTGATTTTCATTTGATTTTTTTTATTATTATTTCATCTCCCGGATTGTAGGCCAGTGTGATGGCAAGCCTACGTGCCCAATCTTCCTAAACCGAATAGGAAATTCTCAAAAATATATATAATAAAAAAAAATTGGAAAGAAAATTTGAATAGGTACTTCTTTTTTCATATCGAAATCCATTTTTAATCTGTAATAAATACTTCTACCGAACCTATAATATCACTCATATCCTAAGTACTCGTTACGATGTGTGTGTTCACTTTCCTGGTTGAAGCATAAAAAAGTCTTCAACATCGCAATAAGATACTTGTTTTAGTATAATAAAGTAAAACCTGTGGATAACAAATAAAAACTTCATCTAACTTTGCCAGTTCCGTCTTAAGGCCAAAAGGGGGCACACGGGGCACGTGCCCCCGGTTGTAGGGAGTCCCCGAAATGACGTCATATTCGTTTACGAAAAGGGAAGTTCAATTTCATCTCTAATTTTACTAACACCTGCCTTTGAAATTTCTAAATTATAAATTAGAAACTAGATCAGATTTCTAAATAAAATTTACATCAATCTACCATCAAACAATTTGTAGTTTTTTTCGAGGAAACAACGGAATACGTTCTTTGCTTTTTTTATGTACGACTTTTGCTACTCTAAATAATTAGAATAACATATTAATCGTCGAGAAATTATATATTTCCATTTCCATGTATGTACATCCATATCTATACATATTATAAAACTCAACGTCTCTGTCTGTTTATGTTCTGTTCATGCGAAAATCACCTTTCATTTAGTGGTTATTGTTTTTTATTCATAAATTTGTGTTATTTGACCCTATATTTTGTAACACTGGTGGCATTTTGCATAATAAAGTTTGGTTAATGTGCACAATTGAAGTGAATTGGAAATAATAACATGGATCATGAATTCTGAGATGCCACAAAAACTCCCTAGAAAGTTCTAACAAGGACGCCACCATCTTATTAGGATCCTTCCATCGTCATAACACTGGAAAGTATATTCACTCAGTAATGGTCTTCAATAAAGCGGACCGGTTGCCAAGTTTGGAAGAAAAAGAAGAAGAAAAAGAGCCTCAAATTGTGTGTGCTCAGGAGCCCTTGCATGGCTTAAGACAGCCCTGCCTATTATGCCTGTTAACCGAATTAAATAAATTCGAACGTGCGCGGCACTCTAAAAACAACTTTTATTGCAGAGATTTATATATGTACATCACCTACACCAAAAAAAAAAAATAACAATCATTTAATCATGTTATGACAGGTTCACTAAAGTGCGTCATGCGTCTTTACGTTTGGAATAAATGAGTTGACATATCAACGAGAGAGAGAGAGAGAGAAGAGAGAGAGATCAGAATTTTTATTAGGGGTGGCCCCCAGTGGCCTCCAACCTCCGCTATAGATCAAAGCCTCGACAGCATCTTTATGTATAAAAAGGTATCTAATAATACAAAATACTATATTCCTTGACAAATAAACAAACAGGCAGGCAGGCAGGCTGGGCAGGGCAGCCAGGCTGGGCAGGGCAGGCAGGCAGGCAGGCAGGGCAGGCAGGCTGGGCAGGGCAGGCAGGCAGCCGGGCCAGTCGTTCATCTGCATCTGCTAACAGAAAACAAAGCAGCAACTCGCGTGCTTTAAAGGTGGTCGACCACTTCTGAAAAAATAAAGTCGTGATAGAAACGTGATGGGAACTTAAATAACGTGCTTTGAAAATAACGTGCATAATGTACATTAAATAAAATGCACCACTCAAAAAGTATAGAACTAATCCTAACAAGGTAAAGCAGCAGCTCACCTGAACCACGAGCACTTACCACAGTACGCAGGTAGCCAGAGCCGCAGTTGGGCAGTAGCTACGATAGACAGGAAGCCCACGGTAGACAGGAAGCCCACGGTAGACAGGAAGCCCACGGTAGACAGGAAGCCCACGGTAGACAGGAAGCCCACGGTAGACAGGAAGCCCACGGTAGACAGGAAGCCCACGGTAGACAGGAAGCCCACGGTAGACAGGAAGCCCACGGTAGACAGGAAGCCCACGGTAGACAGGAAGCCCACGGTAGACAGGAAGCCCACGGTAGACAGGAAGCCCACGGTAGACAGGAAGCCCACGGTAGACAGGAAGCCCACGGTAGACAGGAAGCCCACGGTAGACAGGAAGCCCACGGTAGACAGGAAGCCCACGGTAGACAGGAAGCCCACGGTAGACAGGAAGCCCACGGTAGACAGGAAGCCCACGGTAGACAGGAAGCCCACGGTAGACAGGAAGCCCACGGTAGACAGGAAGCCCACGGTAGACAGGAAGCCCACGGTAGACAGGAAGCCCACGGTAGACAGGAAGCCCACGGTAGACAGGAAGCCCACGGTAGACAGGAAGCCCACGGTAGACAGGAAGCCCACGGTAGACAGGAAGCCCACGGTAGACAGGAAGCCCACGGTAGACAGGAAGCCCACGGTAGACAGGAAGCCCACGGTAGACAGGAAGCCCACGGTAGACAGGAAGCCCACGGTAGACAGGAAGCCCACGGTAGACAGGAAGCCCACGGTAGACAGGAAGCCCACGGTAGACAGGAAGCCCACGGTAGACAGCAAGCCCACGGTAGACAGCAAGCCCACGGTAGACAGCAAGGCCACGGTAGACAGCAAGGCCACGGTAGACAGGAAGCCCACGGTAGACAGGAAGCCCACGGTAGACAGCAAGCCCACGGTAGACAGGAAGCCCACGGTAGACAGCAAGGCCACGGTAGACAGGAAGCCCACGGTAGACAGGAAGCCCACGGTAGACAGGAAGCCCACGGTAGACAGGAAGCCCACGGTAGACAGGAAGCCCACGGTAGACAGGAAGCCCACGGTAGACAGGAAGCCCACGGTAGACAGGAAGCCCACGGTAGACAGGAAGCCCACGGTAGACAGGAAGCCCACGGTAGACAGGAAGCCCACGGTAGACAGGTAGCCCACGGTAGACAGGTAGCCCACGGTAGACAGGTAGCCCACGGTAGACAGGTAGCCCACGGTAGACAGGTAGCCCACGGTAGACAGGTAGCCCACGGTAGACAGGTAGCCCACGGTAGATAGGTAGCCCACGGTAGACAGGTAGCCCACGGTAGACAGGTAGCCCACGGTAGACAGGAAGCCCACGGTAGACAGGAAGCTCACAGTAGACAGGCAGTCGAAGCGGCAGGCAGGCAGCCGGGCCAGTCGATCGTCTATCTGCATCTGCTAACAGAAAACCAACAAAACAGCAGCTCACGTGCTTTTTTTAAGGTGCTCGACCACTCCTAAGAATAAAGTCGTGATGGGAACGTGATGGAACTTAAATAACGTGCATTAAAAATAACGTGCTTAACGTGCCTTAAATAAAATGCATCACGCAAAAATTAAAAAAAATTACAAACTTATTTTAAATACGTTTTGCTTAGCAAGACTCCTTAGACCGATACAAACCTTGATTATTCATCTGAAATAATTAAATGATAAAAATATATTTCTTGACAATAAACATAAGATATTGAAGAATTTTACCGATTATACCACGACCACTTATCCCAGTACGCAGGCAGGCAGGCAGCCGCAGCCGGAGCCGGAGCCGGAGCCGTAGCCGGAGCCGTAGCCGTAGCCGGAGCCGTAGCCGTAGCCGGAGCCGTAGCCTGGCCAATCGACCTTCTGCATCTGCTAACAGAAAAACAAAGCAGCAATACGTGCTTCTTCTTTTAAGTTGCTCGAACACTCGACCACTCCTGACAAATAAAGTCGTGATAGAAACGCGATAGGACTTAAAAAATAACGTGCATAACGTGCAATAAAATGCTTCACGCAAAATGTACGACTCTTAACAAGGTTTGTATAATGCTTACCAAAACGCAAGCTTCACTAAATATTTTTTTGTGCGGCAGCCAGATACGTAGTCTGGCAGTAGCCATGATAGGCAGGCAGCTCACTGAAGTAGACAGGCATTCGAAGCGGCAGCGGCAGGCGGGCCAGTCGATCATCTGCATTTGCTAACAGAAAACCAACAAAACAGCAGCTCACGTGATTTTTAAGGTCTTCGACCACTCCTTTAAAAATGAAGTCGTGATGGAAACGTGATGAAACTTAAATAACGTGCATTAAAAATAACGTGTTTAACGTGCATTAAATAAAATGCATCACGCAAAAAGTATACAATTAATCCTAACAAGCTAACAAGATCCTAAAACAAGGTTTGTATTTTTCGTACTGTGGTGGATACTGCAATTGAAAATTAAAAAGAATTACAACGCCAGCAATTATTAATGCGAGCAAACAATTTGAATATAATACTTATTTATGGCTGGTTCTAATAAAAATCCTTACCACTTATGCAAATTGCAGTAAATTTTTCACTCCTCGTTTTTCGTTATTATTCGTTAAATACGTTTTGCTTACTTCCCGGAATTCTTAGACCGATACAAACCTCGATTATTCATCTGAAATAATTAAATAATAAAAATTACTATATTTTTTGACAATAAACATAAAATAAAGCATGGAATTAGGTTGACCATAGTCATGAGTGGTAAGAACATTACAATTAATCCTAATAAGGTTTGTATTTTTGTGTACTGTAATGGATAACGATATTGAAGAATTTTACCGATTATACCACGACCACTTATCCCAGTACGCAGGCAGGCAGGCAGCCGCAGCCGGAGCCGAAGCCGTAGCCGTAGCCGTAGCCGTAGCCGTAGCCTGGCCAGCCGACCTTCTGCATCTGCTAACAGAAAAACAAAGCAGCAAATACGTGCTTCTTCTTTTAAGGTGCTCGACCACTCCTGACAAAATAGTGATAGAAACGTGATGGGACTTAAAAAATAACGTGCATAACGTGCAATAAAAATAGCATGCATAAAGTGCAATAAAATGCCTCACGCAAAATGTACAACGACTCTTAACAAGGTTCGTATAATGCTTACCAAAACGCAAGCTTAAAATATTTTTTTGTGCGGCAGCCATAGCCGCAGCCGGACAGCAGCCTACGGTAGACAGGCAGAGCCTACGGTAGACAGGCAGAGCCTACGGTAGACAGGCAGAGCCTACGGTAGACAGGCAGAGCCTACGGTAGACAGGCAGAGCCTACGGTAGACAGGCAGAGCCTACGGTAGACAGGCAGAGCCTACGGTAGACAGGCAGAGCCTACGGTAGACAGGCAGAGCCTACGGTAGACAGGCAGAGCCTACGGTAGACAGGCAGAGCCTACGGTAGACAGGCAGAGCCTACGGTAGACAGGCAGAGCCTACGGTAGACAGGCAGAGCCTACGGTAGACAGGCAGAGCCTACGGTAGACAGGCAGAGCCTACGGTAGACAGGCAGAGCCTACGGTAGACAGGCAGAGCCTACGGTAGACAGGCAGAGCCTACGGTAGACAGGCAGAGCCTACGGTAGACAGGCAGAGCCTACGGTAGACAGGCAGAGCCTACGGTAGACAGGCAGAGCCTACGGTAGACAGGCAGAGCCTACGGTAGACAGGCAGAGCCTACGGTAGACAGGCAGAGCCTACGGTAGACAGGCAGAGCCTACGGTAGACAGGCAGAGCCTACGGTAGACAGGCAGAGCCTACGGTAGACAGGCAGAGCCTACGGTAGACAGGCAGAGCCTACGGTAGACAGGCAGAGCCTACGGTAGACAGGCAGAGCCTACGGTAGACAGGCAGAGCCTACGGTAGACAGGCAGAGCCTACGGTAGACAGGCAGAGCCTACGGTAGACAGGCAGAGCCTACGGTAGACAGGCAGAGCCTACGGTAGACAGGCAGAGCCTACGGTAGACAGGCAGAGCCTACGGTAGACAGGCAGAGCCTACGGTAGACAGGCAGAGCCTACGGTAGACAGGCAGAGCCTACGGTAGACAGGCAGAGCCTACGGTAGACAGGCAGAGCCTACGGTAGACAGGCAGAGCCTACGGTAGACAGGCAGCCTACGGTAGTGGCAGCGTAAGCCCGAGCGGCAGCGGCAGGCACAGCCGCAGCCGGGCTAGTCGCCACGGTAAGAAGGGCAGGCAGGCAACCGGGCCAGTTGATCATTTGCATCTCCTAACAGAAAACAAAAAGCTGCAGCTCACAAACTTTTTAAGGTGCTGGACCACTCCTGACAAATAAAGTCGTGATGGAAACTTAAATAACGTGCATTAAAAATAACATTCATAACATGCATTAAAAATAACGTGCTTAACGTGCATTAAATAAAATGCATCACGCAAAAAATTATACAATTAATCCTAACAAGGTTTGTATTTTTATGTACTGTAGTGGATACTGCAATTGAAGAATTTCACCGATTATACCATGACCACTTACCACAGTACGCAGGTAGGCAGGCAAGGCAGCTGGAGCCGCAGCCGGACCAGCCGCCACGGGTAGTAGTTAGGCAACCGCAGCCGGGCCAGTCGACTATTCTGGCTAACAGAAAACAAACAAAGCAGCAGCAGCAGCAGCAGCAGCGCACGTGCTTCTTTTAAGGTGCTCGATCACTCGTGATGGAAACTTGACGGAACTTTAAAAATAACGTGTATTAAAATGCATCATGCAAAAAGTATACAGTAACTGCTGACATGGTTTGTAAACGTGAAACAAATATAATTCACGCACTATGAATGAGAGACTAGACGATGTGAACTGTTCGACGATCCAAGCGAGAACAATTCCCCTCCTTGTGTGCTACACCTTATATAACCTTCCACTCAGTGCTATCTGTAGGGTAGTTATTAATATTCGCTTATGAATATTTTCTTATTTTTTAACAACCCGCTAATAATATATTACAAAATTAAACGAAATTCTATCTAGTAGTTTATGTGTGATTGGCGTATAAATTAACACACATACAGACATACGTACAAAAATTTAAAAAACTATGGAATTGGTTACTGTCAATTATTATAAACCCTCCAAGTTATTATTTCTCAAATATCTTTAATTTACATATTTTGATTCTTTGCCCATTTATTATGAGTATAGTTGATCAGCTTTTCAATATGTTATGTTTAAAAATATATATGTAATGTCATATTTTATTAGTTTTTTATATACGCTAAAAAGCAGCAAAAGATAAATAATACGTTCAAAAATTGTTTAAAATTAGCTGTGCACCACGATTTCACCGTCGCCACGACGTACCGTAACCTATTGTTGTTCTCTCTTCCCGTACTAATTCCAGATTGCTTGAGAATCATAGTCGCTGCTCCGCTCCTTAGAGCCTTAGCGTGAAGTTATATACCCTATCACCTTCTTCAATAAATAAGCTACAGTGCAAAAAATATTTTTTCAAATCTAACTGATACTTGCAAAGATTAGCGCGTTCAAACTATGAATCTCTTAAGCTTTTTTAATAACATTAGTATAGAAAATTTCAAAACCCGAGTGTACGCACGTATTATATAATTATGAATTCGCAAAAAATACCTACCTACCAATTTGCTACCAAATAGTTTTGTATAATAATATTTGAATACTTAAAGTTGAAAGATTTTAACATGCATACTCATGTTCTTTATTTATTATTCCTTCTATTTTACACTCATAACGAGATTAAACAGAAAATATACGATTTTAAATGTGGATTTTATAATGTAAACAAATGTATTACAACGCAAAGCTACAACGCAGCGGTGACTAATCATTAATCTATGTATAAACATATGACTTGTGTAAAAAAGCCATATCAGTATATATTACGAGATTAATACTAAATAAATATTTTTTAAACGAAATATGAAAATAATATACTAGCGAGTTACACTAAATATATTCAACTTTTTCTAGTCATTAGCATTATTAGCTTTCAAATGTATGAAGAAGATCGCTTTAAAGGTAAAATAATATATATCTTCTTATATTGAAACCACGGTGCATTTTCCTGAAATTTTTATGAGGTAAAGTTTGACCGTGAGTTTGTCTGTAAGGAGTAATCTCTGAAACTACTGATCTGATTCTGGAATTCTTTAATTAAGAGAAAGCTACGTTCACCTTGATGGTTGAAACTATGTTTTCTTTTGATTAAGTTTTATTGTAATGAATATTAGGGGCCATTTGTAAAGCAAGTCGGAAAAAATATCCCGTTTCGCTGCTATATCGGCGTGCGCTGACTAAACTATTTGAAATAGATAAAAATAATGTAGTCAAATATTATTCTATGATAAAATTTCTACAAAAGAGTTCGCGAAAATATATGTGAACACGTATATATGTGAATGTATACAAATGTAGAATGTATACTAAAGATACAGTTTTAATGTATAGATATGAAATTTTTCATAAGGTTTATGTTTTATAGGCTCTAAACAGGAAAGAGTGGAAAGCCATCCAAAAATCAGTAGTTCCAATAGGATTGGAATGCGCCAAAGAAAATAATGCAAATAAAGAAGACTTTCTAGCCGCCAAGAAAACCTTAAGTACAAAATGTCTGAGACCTTGTTTCTTGAGATGCATCTTACAGAAAACTAAATTAGTAAGTGATTTTTATTTTAATATTTTACGGTACACTGGTAATTTTGTTTCTCTAAATCATTCTGATTATATATGTAAATATATCAGTTAGGAAGATAAGATGGAGTATTTTATGATTTCTTAAAATTTTTGTGAATTTATTATGTAAATAAATTAATAAGAAGTTCCTTATAAATTATGTCAACATGATTATATATTTAACTGATTTTCAAAACTTGATAACTTCAGATGGGCAACAATGGACTATTCGATTTGGGGACATTGAAAGAAGCAAGTAAGACTTACCTCAAGAACGAGGAACTACTTTTGAAAAAAAAAAAATCATTTTATTTAAACTCGAAAATTATTTAAGGTTTTTTTTCCAACTGACTATACTGTTAGCCTTAGGGGCCCTGGAGCCTTTACGGCTTTTACAGCTTTACCGGGTTTAAGGCACTCAGCCACGAAAGCTTTGCAACAACATCCGAGAGTGTCAAAGTGGCCGAACCTCAGCTCGGACTATTGCGCGTATGCAAATAAGTCGCGATCTGGCTAATTCCCTATCATTCGAGCTAAACTAACTATACATATATATATACATGTTTCTTCCCCCTGGGAGGATGGAAGGAACATGTTTATGTGTATTTAGTGGTCTGAAATTTTTTGTCTAACTAACTAGGCAAAAAAAGGTCCATTACAGAACCGATGTACCTATGTGTTATGCATGTGTGTATAATGCAGTGCCATGTGTGGCTGTGAGAGCTAGTGAATGTAGAGTCACTGTATCGCGCTAGCGGCTGCTTGGCTCAAGGGCTCCATGCCGATGGATCGGACCTAGGCTTGAGTTGCCGCAGAGGAGGGTGGTCGTGGCGGGTGATGCAGTGTCATGTGTGTCTGTGAAAGCTAGTGAATGTAGACTCACTGTATCGCACGAGCGGCGTCTTGGCTCAAGGGCTCCATACCGATGGATCGGAACTAGGCTTGAGTTGCCGCAGGGGAGGAAGGGATTATTTAAAGTGAAGAGCTGAAATGTAGGCTGATTTTTTTTTTTTTTTCGAAACTATCCCCTATGTTCAGCATGCTTATCTGGCTATGTCCTTCGCATGTAGTTTTTAGATAAATAATAAGACTGAACTAGAGAAAGAAAGTATAAAGACTATACTAAGCAGTAATGGTAAAATAAAATAAACAAAGACAGCTTACAATTAATCTAGTTAAGACACAGTTCCTGTGGAATATGAAAAGCATATTCTGGTAAACGAAGTTGCGAGCATCAGTTAGTTATTTAATATGTTACAAAAACACCGACATTTAACAATTAATGCAATATATTTACTTATACTTTTAAGTACAACATATACTATCCTTTAGATAACAGTGTCAACTTATTTAGTACAATTATGTCTTTCCTAGGACAAATTTCATGCAATGGTTTTTTCAGTAATTAGTTATTGTTTTTGTAAATTTTTGTGTTTCTCTTCATGTCTGACTCTATTTTTT
The DNA here is from genome assembly GCA_947532125.1 of Saturnia pavonia. Lineage (NCBI taxonomy): Eukaryota > Metazoa > Arthropoda > Insecta > Lepidoptera > Saturniidae > Saturnia > Saturnia pavonia. The sequence continues at coordinate 10,616,873 of OX383900.1, read as the reverse complement.
TTTGTTCTGTTTATGTTAATCTTTATCTATCTGTGAAAACTTGTAGATGGCCTTCTATTTGGATTCACATCGGTTGGCTATATATAGTGGGTCCATCTAGAAATAATTAGACGGTAAGAGAATCAATCAACATAATATTTACCAAATTCATACAACAATAAAAATAAAAAGCAAAGACTTAATGCATATTTTTTAAACTACTGCATACAAGTACGTAGGTATCTATTTCCATGAAATGCCATATTAAATTCAAAAATAAGACGTCTGCTCCAGTATAATTGGTATCACGGAAAAAAACGTGAAATCCATCTAGTAATTTAAATATTGTCAAAAAAGTTAATTTGATAACAAATTGTGTACGTCTTCTAATTAATGATAGTTTATTATTGACATTTTTAAATTAACTAACAAATAACATTTTTAATTTGATGATAATGGACTAAAGAGGGAGCTTACTGCGGATTAACCCTTGAGTAGTGGCGACCTTGCATTTTTGTCGTAGCACGGCAAAGTGAATATACACTTAATTGATAGTGCACAGTGCAATACAATAACATCGGCGAATACCGTGGAATGTACAGTCCATCGTCAGTCGTCGCTGTCATGCCGGCCTGCTCAAATGTCTTGACGTTATGTTTAAAGAGCTCCATGTTCTAGGAAGGAGGGAACACACTTGACAGAAGACAGTTGCAGCTTGACAATACGGCAATGGTAAGACGTAGCAAATTAGCAAATAGTGAAGGTAAGGTTTGACGACTGATAAGAAAGCTCTTCATCAAAATCAGCCAAAGGTCAATAGTATTATGAGGTTTTAATGAGTCTCACATTACCCTCCCAAGCTGCACGGCCTAAAATTTATAAGGAACTTATTTTTATTGGGTTGTACGGAAAGTTCGTGCAGTTTTGAAAAGTCTAGATTATTAAAACGCAGCACATTTATATTTTTGTATATATGCTCGTGAATTTATATCCCATGTATCCTCACATCGTAACATAAATAATGTTCATTATACATTTATTAATAAGAAGCAATTGATATGAACAGACTAACTGCCTCATCAGTGGATGGATCACCTAATATATTTTATAATGTATTATAACGTCTAGTCTGTTCAAACCAAAGACCTATTAGCCCCTGTTCAGATGTGACGCGCGTTAACGCGCGGTATAACTTTGAAAGTGTTCAGATGACAAGCTCTCGTACGCGAGACAGCATCTTCGTTTACATGTGTCTAGATATTTTTTCTAAGCGCAGCAATAACTTGCATGCATGTGAACGGTTTATGTTAATATATAAAATCCAGGCGTGCGTTTAGTCCTTCCTGAATGACTCGAACCAGACACACTACATCAGAACATCAGATAGCGATGCTTTGTCTTATCGGTTCGATTACTACTCGCAAGGTGGTGCTTATGCGAAAGCAATGGTATCCTAGTAGATCTGCCTCTTCGATGCATTGAATAAAAAACATCAATGTTTAATCGATATTGACGAATTAATGATATATTGGATTGATTCGATTTATCAATTCTTTACATCAAGTGTTTTTAATACATCGATGAATATCGTCCATTACTAGTTGTCATTAGGTCTGTTGATATTTTTTTAATATTATAATTTATTTAAAAAAAATATCGAGTGTCGATATCTATATTTAAATATTAGACTATCGATATAATGTCTAAAAATAATATTACTAATAAATATCGATCTATCTAAATAATAATATCGATGTTTTGATTTATCGATATTTTGTCAACAGTCCTAGTTGTCATTTCTCGTTTCATTTACTAACTCTTCCCGGTTTCGTTTAAACGTTTCTGTTTTATGTATATTCCATATTTTTTATATGTAAAATGAAACTTAAATCTGGGCTAACTCGGTTTCACAACTGCTTTATTCTACGTGAGGGAAAAATAATTAAAGAAGATTTATGGATTCGCGATGGCAGGATCGAAAATCCAGAACAAGTATTTTATGTAGAACAGCTTGAAGCTGAGGTAACTGTAAACTGTGAAGATTCGCTTATTGCTCCTGGGTTCATTGACATTCAGATAAATGGTATGTAAACCTACATATATTTATAAAACATGTTTTAACTATAAATATCCATAAATTTATGACCTAAAATGATTACAAGCTTTTATTATTAAAGTTTTTATAATAAAACAATATTATTAATAAAATTAAAATATTTAATTCTATAAGTTTCTTATTGGAAAGTTCAATAAAACTTTCAAAGCTGTTTTTGATAAAAATATTTTCTTATTATTTTTAACTAATTTAAAAGTTAGTATATAATTTGCTAAACTTTTGCACTTACGTTCAGTGTTCCCTACCATTGGTAAAATCGGGTAACCAGAAAAAGACATTTGTGGAATATTCTAATAGTAAATTGATGTATGTGTTGCATACAAAGGTTTTAAGTGTGTTAAAAATGATAATATTACTTGTTTTGGTCTATTTAGACCATATTTATCACTATAAACTTGATTAACATTTTATTTCTATAATGTATTTTAAGTAGCTTACTAATATATTCACATATTCTTGTAAAATAATACATACTGCAACTAAAAGTAAGATTCTTACTTATGTTGCTTACTATTTATTAATATTATATTAGGTGTAAGTTGTGCCATCAAGTGTCTAGTTTTGCTCTGTATTCTGAAGTCTGCACTTTCTATGACCTACACTTCAGACTTATGGATTTTTGGCAAATCTTTATTAACAACTCATGTAGTAGAAAATGTAGAAGACATTGTAAAATATGAAACATTTTTCTGAATAGTACCTTACCTTACTCAAGTTTAACATACAAGTGTTTAGCAATATAATAGGTCCTTACATATGAAATTAGTATTTTAAAAGGAAAAAGTAAAATGAACAAAATGTTATATTATACATATAATCAATCAAAGTATGTACCATTATTATCTATGCACTTTCGCCATTCTATAGGTAGTTTTTGATTCCATTGCTGAAAAAATTATGGGAGCGAGAATCAATAAAATCTTTGAAGTTAGTTTGAACAACCTCATCAGAATTAAATTTTTTACTTGCAAGAAAGTGTCCGAATTTGAAAAATAGTAGTTTGGTGCCTGTTGGAGTCATTCCAACCGCAGTTCACCTAATTTAGCGACCAACTGTCATGAAGTATCACCAGTACCTTTTTCTGAGTCAAGTTTTGCTTGGGACAGGGTTTTGCCTGTTCTCCTGGGTTCAACCACTGTGATGAGTGTTTCCGATTGTCGTAAACGATCCATTTTTCGTTACAAGTAACAATATGATTCAAAATTCCCTCGTTATTGTGACAGTTGAGTAATGTAACGCAGCACTCAATTTGTGTTTGTTAGTGTGTTTTAGTCAATTCATGCGGTACCCGCATCTCGAGCTTTTTTAATTTGTTTCAGTGAATTAAAATTGTTTTGTCACTCACACTGAAGTTTGCCGCTAACTTTGACGTGGTTTGCAATGGATCCGCTCCAACGATCACCTTTAATTCTTCATTATCAACTCCTGCCTCCATGGGGTTTGTTTCGTAGGGTTAAAATATCCAGAACGAAAACGTTGGAACCGAAAATGTACCATACTTTCTTTTACAGTAGCTTCTCCATGTACATCATGCTGTTTTTGTAGTGCTGATGCCACTGTGGAACTCTTCGTAAATAACGCGATATTTTAAGTTTACCATTGTGTGAAAAAACAATGTCAAAGAAAAATCAAATGGTGCGAAAAATCAAATGGTGCGAAAACAAATAATCACTAAATTCGAAACACAAATACACTAGCCTAAATTTGAATTAAATTTAAATTTGGAATTCCTAACCAAACACCATATATTTGAGATCAAGGTGTCCGATATAACAAGCTATAAAATAAAATTGTAAAGATTTTTTTTATTAATTTTCAGGAGGGTGGGGTGTAGACTTTTCATATGACGCAGATAGTATTGAAGAAGGTGTAGCAAAAGTTGCTAAGAATCTCTTAGCCCATGGAGTCACATCATTCTGCCCAACAATGGTGACATCAGATAAAGAGAAATATCAAAAGATATTACCAAAAATTAAGAAGACTCAAGGTGGCAAACATGGTGCTACAATTCTTGGTGTTCATTTGGAAGGACCATTTATAAGTCCAACAAAAAAAGGTGCTCATATGGAAGAATACATTAGAACACCTGACAAGGTTTGTACTTGTTATTATGTAATTATCATCAAACCATTTCTCATGTAGCTAGATATAGAAAGAAGCATTAATTATCTTTACAGCTACTAGCATATGACACTCATTAATCCTCTACACTTACTTTCTTATGGGTTCCTAAATAACTTATATTTTTTCACTGGTTAGTATCCTTGAATTTATTTTTAATACTATATAGGTATAGCATTAGACCAAAACCTCATCTGATGTTAAGTAATGATGTAACCTAAGATGATTACATGTAAAATCTTAAGGAAGCCTGGCTCTCTCAGGTGTAGCAACCTTAACACATCTATAGGTACTTGGTGACAGATTTTAAACTAGAGGATGGTAGCAGCAAGTCAGGCGAGCTTTAGAAAAAGCTCTACCACTATTCTATGGCCATCCTTTACTAAAAGCTCAAGATCATTATAGGATACAACCCTATGTTGATTGACACAGTGTACAATCAAACAATCACTGAGCCATTATCGCTTCATTGTAAATAGTGTCCTTATTCAATTTCCACTTAATTTTTTATATCAAGTTTAGATGACACTTTTAGGAAGTTCAGTATAAACCATTTAATGAAATGGAATTATTAAATTCATAGAGAAATTAATTATCAAATAACTCTGAAATAGTAATAGAACCACAGTTTGAACATTGATTATTAAAAAAAAACATCATATTGTTAGGCCTACTCCATATGTTGGTTCAAACATTGGCCCAACACTTATTTGCTCAACTTGTTAATTGTCAAAGCCCCAATAATATTCATAATAACAACTAACTAACTATTTTCACTCAATAATCCAAAAAAATCCTAGACTCCGAAACCAGCGCACACAACTTGTCTGGATCCTGCTGCAGTTTTTTGCCAACTTTCAGCTTGAATTTAATGCAGATCCGCTTCTAGTGTGTCACGCCAGCGATGCTTGAGCTGTCCAACCGGATGGATGACTACCCAAGTATATAATCTTTTGACTGCTCAATCTTCCTCCATTCTCTGTAGGTGGCCAAGCCAACGAAGTCTAGACCATTATTTTCTCATGGACCGACAAAAACGCTATCTTATTGATCCACACGTTGGACAAATTATACGTGTTGGGCCAACGTCCGAGCCAACTGTAGTGCCAGGCTTAATGATATAATTATAATCAGCATGATTTATTATTATTGACTATCAGCACATAGTTATCTTTAGCCCACTTGCAATACTGCTGGAAAACAATGTGGCTATTGAACTATTTATGTGCCACTGAACTTTTATCTATCACTGATTCATATTTGTATTATTATTGTATACGTAATTATTTTATGTCTATATTTGCTTTATTGTTTTCTTCTGTGTCCCCTTAACACTTATTAGGTCATTTTAACAGATCTTGTGGCGTAGTGGTATTAACCCCTAATATTGAGCCGAGAGGTCGTTAGTCGGATCCTCTCACATGACTGACTCAATTTTATGTAATCAGCATAATTGTCAGTTCTGTGTCCTGTGAGTTTAATATATATGTATGATATATCAGCCGTTTAGTTCAATACAAGATTTGCTTATTTTGTAATTAAATAACAGTGTGTGAAATTGTGTCTTCATATTATATTTATTATCCATATATTAAATTAATATTACTGTTGTATAGGCTGAAAAAGCATAACAAAAAGTAATTAAAAATCATATTTCTATTAAATATTATTTTTAATAATAATAATATTATTGTTTAATAAGCATATATAATAATGTTTCAGGGTTTAGAAACAATGAAAGAAGTATATGGTTTACTGGATAATGTTTGTATAGTAACTCTAGCTCCAGAATTATCAGGGGCCACTGAGGCAATTAAAGGGCTGGCCAGTATGGGTATAAAAGTTGCTCTTGGTCATTCAGCTGCAAGTCTCGCTGAAGGAGAAAAGGCAGTTGAAAGTGGAGCTAATTTAATCACTCACTTATTTAACGCCATGTTGCCGGTATGTAACATCATTTATAAATTCTTCTGTTTATACTTATTGCAGAAATATAATTCTAAAGGTGTGTTTAACACTGTCTAGTTACATGGTCGAAAGCTATCACCTAATTTGTCGTCAGCTATACCTGGAAGCGTTGACAAAATATAATCCTTTTTAATACACTATGTTTCTCAAGGGAATACGAAAAAAGATAGTTAGTAAGCAATAAGTAAACAATAGAGTTCGCGCTGAATAAAACTTTTTATTCATTGTACATTCCATCCATTCATTCAACGTTCAATAAAAATCTTTCAGTTTCACCACCGAGATCCCGGTCTAGTTGGTTTGTTAGCGTCTACAACTAAGAGACAAGTTTACTATGGGATCATAGCCGACGGTATTCACACACATCCTGCTGCTTTAAGGATAGCGAGTAGAACAAACTCGGAAGGTACATTAACCTTATCAATTTAATTTCATTAACTAGCTGTGCCCGCGTGAACTACAAAATGCTGTCGCTCGAGCGCACGCGCGAATTGTGTTGCCTCCTCTTAAAAGTACGGAAGACAATAATGCTTATTGTGGGTGATCCTTAGTAGATAAATATATGTTAATATAGACTTTTTTATAGGTCTTTTTAAGATCTATATTCATGTAGTAGATTAATTTGATATATCTCGTATGGTTTACTCAGCGTAAGTCATTTAAGCGCCTCAAAAGCGTCTTTTTTCCGAATTGATTCACCAATATTGTCACCGCTTATTTCGTATATAACATTATCTAACAAAATATATCCTATAACCTGGCCAGATAACATAGCTATGAATTAAAACAATAGACATGTAAATCGGATAAGTGGTTTTCGCGTAAAAAGAACATAAACGGACAGACAGAGCGACGTTGATTTTTATATTTGTAGAAGATATAAGTATTAATATCCCACATGAATAATAAAAGTTTAATATTTAATGAAAACTTATAACGATTTGTGAATAATATTTTTGGTTATTCCTTCGTTTATATTGAAAGTTAAGTTTATTAGTATTAAAGAGTTGCATGGCCACATTTATTCTGTGATATAATTTGTTTCTTGCAACTTTTTGTCGGAGTCTGTTGATGGTGTGATTTCTTTTCGCAGTACCATTTTTATCTGATATTGATAATCATTTGCTAACTATTTGGCACAGTTTTTACATACCTTTCACTTACTGCTGGAGTAAGTTGTCCACTGACTAACGCACGGTTGATAAAAATCATTATTTAAATAATCAATAAAATTGGATTAATTTGATTTAAATCAATTTATTTGATGTTTTTAAATTTTAATCTTTTTTAGTTGAAAGTTTATTTTAATTACTATTGATAATAAAATTAACAAAAATCAACATATTAGTTCTTCTAAAAAATCAATAATAAAAAAGCAGTAAAAAACATGGATTCAGTGGTGGGATTCGGTGGTGGGAATTCCCGAACTATACAGATCAGAGTTGTATCACTTCAGTGGGATTAAGCTCGTGTTTTCCCTTGGGAAGAGGCCTTTGCTCAGCGGTGAAATTGGTATAATTATTATAAATGTGATAAAATTACAAATTTGATTCTCACTGAAAGCTTAGACTATGGATAGCTATTAGGATTTGAAGCCACGAAGATCGACGCCATTTGTGAACCACTCTACAACTGGAACTCGCATAACATATATGATGGTGTAATATTATTAAGTTCAAGCTAGTTTATTATTGTAGGTTTGGTGCTCGTAAGTGATGCTGTACCAGCCCAAGGTCTACCAGACGGCAACCATCGGATCGGCCCACAGTTGGTTACTGTGCAGGATGGTTGCGCTTACGTTACTGGAACTAAAACTCTATGTGGTAGCACCACAGCTTTAGATTCCTGTATAATTACATTCAAGAAATCTATAGGTAATTATTAATTATGAATGCTAATTATCAAACTATATGTAACACAGGCTTAGTTGCAAGATAAAATAAAAAAAAACTGTCACAACATTATTATAAGTAAAATAAAATAATAATAGAAATAATTAATACAGTGTAAAAATTACATTGACAAATATAAATTACCTTTTTATCATATTTGCTAACTTCCTTTAGGTAAATTGTTAAGATCAATAAAAGTAATCATAGGTGATTTAACATTAATTTTATTCTGATTATCCCTATTTTGTTTATATCGTGGCAGTGAATATAAAATAAATTGCTTTAAACAAAGCAACATGAAAGTCTAACAGTAAGCACACAGTTGAAGCAATGATATGGCTCAGCGGTAGTGTGTACGGATGTGAGTTCGTATCCCTGGAGTGATTCTGTGAGCTTTTGATGATGGCAAACATCGTGATGAAAGCAACATGGTAGTACGGCATTTTCTAATGCCCGGGTAGCTAGCTACCACCCTCAAGTTGAAAATCTTTCGCCAAGCATCAATAGGTGTGTTCCGGCAGTTACACTTGAGAGCCAATTAATGTTAAGACTTGACAAATAGAAATTCTATATCAAACAAAATAAGAAATTGTTTCGTGTAAATGAATTAAAAAACAAATTCCTGCAGCTATAATTAAAGAAACTACTATGGAATTTGACACTCGTTACATGTCAGCTCTTTATCGGTAAAAACGACTACCCGCACGTCGTTTCTATCAAACTGGACCTCTTTTCACATTTATACTTTTTTTATAACGTTATACGGCAAAGTGATTACACCGTACCGGATGGTGAGCACAGTGCAGTCCAATAACATCAGCGACTACCGTAGCATTTACAATCCATGGACAGTCGTTGCTGTGATGCCGGCTGTGGTCTGTTCAAATATCTCTTTACGTTATGTTTGAAGGAGTCCATGTTGTAGGAAGGGGAACACACTGACCGGACACAGCTTCACAGTACGGCAAAAACTAAACAAATTTTTTTGTTCGTGCCAAATTTACTGTACTTCGTAAGCATATTTAATGTATATTATTTACAGAATGCACATTGGAATATGCATTAGAAGCAGCAACACTGCACCCAGCTAAAGCTTTGGGTATTGAAAACAAGAAAGGAAATCTGAACTTTGGTAGTGATGCTGACTTTGTAATACTTGATCCGAGTAGTTTAAAGGTTTTATCTAGTTGGATCGCGGGCGAGTGCGTCTACGATTGTAAAATGGATGAGTAACGCACGAGCAGTAGCTGTCGCCAGACTCCGGTCCCTCGGACCTCGGCCGGTACAACTGCCCCGGACAGCTAAATTGTTTAAGAAACTAGATCTATAGCTGTCGTATAACTATGAAATGGGGTTATGAACTCTAATCATAATGTATATTGAATTACAATTTATAATAATTAAGGAATTAATTCGGAAAAAATATAATATATACTGCAAATTGCGGGTGTTGAAACTTTGTACATTTACAGACAGTGCCTTATTATTTTGTTATAAATATAGAGATAAAATTGTATTTGTTGACAAGGTTATAAACTTTGCAACTCGGAATTGTTAGTTTTAAATTTTCTGAAAGATTATTAAACAGTTACCACAATACAAATTATTTTTATTTCAACCTTGTAATCGTTATTTTTTAAATATGTCCGTATGGATTGAGAAGCTACTCCAGATTTTAAAAAGAAATTCGTATCCTTATTTATTAGCAAAATAGTCAATTTTGTAGGTTGAAAATTCTAGAATTTGTAGTACAATGTATCAAAAGTTGTATGAATGTAATTAAAAGTAACTCCTCAATCTAAACATCTGAACCGAGCAGCCACTTTTAAATCTATAAGTATTCAATGAATATTTTTGAAATTATATCTTTCATTAGTAACGGTGTATAGTACTTACAAAAAATCTCGGTCCAATTTACACAATTTTAGTAATGAAGTTAATAATTTACAATTTACTCGGTCTTACACAACTTTATTTCTATGTTACAAATTCGAACACTATTATTAAACGATCATTAGATAAAAATATATTAATTGACCGACAACTTTCATTAAAATTCACGCTCTTATATATAGATTGTGCAGCCATATTAAAAGTATTATATTTTCTTGAATTTTAGCAGTATTTGGACCGAGATTTTGTAAGTACTATACACCGTTACTACTAAATGATACAAAAATTTCAAAAATGTTCGTTGAGTACTTTCAGAGTTACAGGTGGCTCCTTAGTTCAGATGTTTCGATGGAGAAGCCACTTTTACATTCATATAACTTTTGTTACAGTGTACTACAAATTCCAAAATTGGACCTACAAAATTATCTATTTTGCTACTACTAAATAAGGGTGAGAGTTTTCTTTTAAAACCTCCTCAAACCCTACAGACATCATTACAACTGCTCACGTCGCGTCGCCGTCCCGCCTCGTCCGCTCTTTGACTAAACGTTAAATATTCTGTCAGTGTAAATACGAAGGGTCTACGTTTACTGGTTATTTATCTGCGGTGAGGCACGTAGGTACTCTTACTTAGTCTCCATCTTGTTTTGTGATAAGGGAAACTACAGGTATATGCAAACAAACAGCTGGATAGACATTTTTATCATAATTACGAACGCTCTATCTAGGAACCTTTTAAAAATCTAAATTGGTTTGTCCGTTTGAGAGCTACAATGCCACAGATAGAAACGCTTGATAACCCTCGTGTTTTTAAGTCGAAAATTGAAAATAAATTCTTTTATGGTTGATTATAATCATATTTTGATCTAACCAATCAAATAAAACGGAAATATGCAAATTAAAAAGTATTGTAGTGGCATGGAAAATCTTTATTGAAGTAAATATATTTATAAAGTCAGTACAATTTAAGTTCAATAGTTTCCAAAAATATTAAAGTGCAGGTTGCTGATCACCTGGCAATGTTAAATATGATTATTTCTTAATTAAAATACAAGCTAATATTGAGAAAACTGTAATATGTGAATAACATGTATATACCTAAATAAAATCATGACAAAAATATATTTTAGGCAGGCTCTGTAATACACTGCTTCGTGCTGTTGTTATCCTGGCCACAGTTCATATTAATAAACAAACTTATAAACATTAAAAAAACCGCTAAGGTTACGTGAAAACTTGCACTAACTTCTAGTTATTTCAATAGAGAGTGCAATCGGCAGAAATGCCCGTATTCTCAAGTAACTTAAGCGGCGAACGAATTAAGTCAAAGTAAGACGTGCAACCAGTTAAAATAATAACTACTTCTGTCCACAAGTAAATATCAAAATTATTCTTCAGTTATGAGGATAAATAATTATTCAATGCAATCAATTCCTCCACATCTTCCTCTTCGTGGACAGACAACCAGTTGGGCATCTTAATTTTCAATAAAATCAAACATTGAGTTACAAACCACACAATGTATATTCATTCATGTATACAATATTACTAAGTATATGTATATAATGTAAATACATTTTCATGAAAAACAAAATAATATCATGGAATATTCAAAGAGCCAAAATATTTGAGATTAACTCTACCTTGATACCATTAACTTCTAAGATCTAGGCACAATGCAGCAGAGACTCCTGTATGGATTACATAACAATTTTTCGTTGACTGTGGGGCAAAATATAATCGTGCAGTGAACATCACCACACTAGGTGGTACACTGAAAACATTATCTAGACTGCTATCGCTTATTGTGGACTAATTGGAGTAAAACATAGGATCGTTAACAAATGGACCTGTGCAGAGAAAGCTTGAATGTGTCGTGTGTTATTTATTTACTTGTTAAGGGTAATTAATATAGAAGCAGTGTAGTATAATGGTTTCAGAGGCATCGTTTGGCGTTCCTCATGTGCTGATGCTACTGGCGCCCCTTGCAGCTTGCAATCAGCGGCAAGCCGCCGTGAAGGCAAACAACTACATCTAATAAATCTTTAACTTTTATATTAATTTCTCAAATGCTTACGGAGGGTATTGTCTGTTAGATATAATTTCGTGTTTTGAAATCCACATTCATATTAAACTTGACGTGGACCACACCTAAGTTTAAAATACTTTTAACAGAATTATTGAGCAATATATTCTTAAAAGAATATAGTAGAGATTTGCTCGGCTGCACCAACTCTACAGAATAAATTCACGTTAATCCTAGTATATCAAATACCGATGCACACTCCACTAATGTCATTTTTGTATAATGAGAATTAAATAATTATAATTATAAGGAATTATTGAAATCTTTGGATCGAAATTAAAGTATGCATTTGGAACTTGCACCTTTCACTCTAATACATAAATTTTACAAATTAATATATAAATGACAAAACGTGTAATCTAGAATATACTTAAATACTAATTTGAAAACAAAATATGAAATAGCCATATCACCGTATACACCAAAATCAAAGAAATAAGATAATCACTGGAGTTGCAGACAATTTCTATGTAAACTAAATTGATTCGGTATGATATGTCTTGTTATTTACTGAATAATTTGTGAGATGAGAAATGTCTAAATGGCCGCTAATATGGAAAATAATTATGCTTATATTTATAGAATCAACTAAAAAATAAGATTACTACAATACGTAAATACCAAGAATTGTATATTAAATATTTGTACTTTTACTGACTAAAGAAAAAACATTGGCAACTGCTAATAATCCTACAATTGTAAAAAAAAAATAACTTGTATAATGTAGACTGAAAACGGTCATCTCAAATTCGTTCACTCTAAGATGTGGAATGCAATTAGAATTCTTTAACAATATTAAAAGGTATAATAATATATTAAATTTTTATAATCAGCTCAACAATGTATATAATCTATAATAATTTAAAAGCCTAGATCCAAACTGTGATATTTATTGCACAAGCACACATGTGGCTTATAATTCCAATGGGAATAGAGCTCACAACCTTATTATCATTTGTTGTTTCAGTTCACTGGACATTTAAACTGGTAAGGTGGGTGAAGGAAAATAAGTAGTTTCAACAATTTGAGCATGCCGTCTTTAAGGTATCTTAAAATAATGGAATTGTGTTGAAAACTTAAAATAACGAAAAGGTTAAATTAAATTAACCCACCCACAGTCAAGTGTTACATTTTACAGTTAGATGAGACAGAATTATATGTAATGCTACAATAGTCCACCGGAACCCAACGAGCTGTGCTTGGTGCCACTAATAGGCAATACGCCCACCTCCAATAGGGAGGGTTAACATTAGAGCTCACCTTGTGCGCTGCGAACCCTACTCTATCACAATACTTGACACCGAACCAACATGCAGATTATATTATATTCATTTTCTGCGCCGACATAACCGCCTTCATAAATTTTTTAAATGTCTAGGAAATGTTTAAGATTCAATGTCACCTATTGTGATACTACACATCTACTGAAGTTATTTATTGCTGAATACATAAGGGAATATAGATTCAAGAGAAATATATTTACCAAAATTTGCTTTTAAAGTGTATATAGGTAACTTTTAAGATTCCCGAGAAAGGCTACTGTAATGTACTCTAATGATACAATTATTATCGAGTAATGTCAATGGACAATAGATACCATTTGACCCATCATTAATCCACCGACAAACGCTTACTTGCTACGGCAAATGAATACAGCCAAGCGGCCGCGGGGAATACCCGCTGCGGGCCGCACCAACCACTAATATAATAAACATTTCTAAACAACACCACCATATAGGCAAACTTGTGATACTGTTATCATGTGTATATAAATTGAAATACTAGTTTCTACAAAAATTTCTACGCTGATCCCTACACAATATATATTATGGCAAGAAAAGAGGAAACAATTGTTGATGAGGTTACCATCAAAATTAATGCAAAAAATATATTTGTAAAATAAAGAATAATACTTTTTAATGTAAGACGAAATATTTTTGTTTTTTTGGAAATGTTTTGTAACTTGTTATTAATAAACATATTCGACTTCAAATTTTTATCTGGAAATCACACATAAAATAGTATAATTTGTAAAATTATCCAAAACTTATCACACCACTTTTTAATAATTTTATGCAACCCTAAAGCAATATTATTAATCGCGTCAAACGCTCCCTTTGGGGCAATAATAAGTTCTATTTCAGTTAATTTTACATCACTAACATACTTATAATTTTGATCAGTGACAACGAATAAAAATTGAATATCATAATATTAAAACCCTGAATATTAAAACAAAAAAAAATTGGCAACAATTAATAACTAATTTTTACATATTATACAAAAAATAATTACTATGTGCATGCACAAATATCGTAAGAAAATAATTTGGCAGTAAAATTCGTAACTCTAAAGGCCTAAAACACACTGGCCAAAATACTAATAATATAATAGGCCTATAACGTATAATTAAACAAAACAAACGATAAATTAAGAGTATTAATCACACCTACTCTTCCACGAGCGGTATGCAGACTCATTATTTTAAAATCAAGTTAAATAAAGAAAATAAAATTCCCTAATACTATCCGGGACAAAAATCCTGAAACATATAACTTAAAAACAATATGAAAAAATAAACCCAAAAGTTACTCACTAATCAATAGAGGATTCCGACTCAAACTGTCAAGTGTTACTTAACACTGGCTTTCTTTAGGCCAATGTAGCGGCGGCCTGTATGCTCGTGTCTTTCAAAATTATCGAGTCACAAAGTCTTAAAATGTTGGATCATTATGTCTCTCTATTATTGCTCATATCACATAATAATTTTGCGTATCGAAGTATCGTGTTTCAATACACAACAAATACAATTAATACCTATTGCTAATTAAGTACAAACATTAATAATTTATATAATATTAAAGGTTACTTTTGAATCATGTATATATTAATTAATCCTATTAATCAATGACAAATACTCAGCAATACGAATACAACAAAACTGTGCTGAATGATAATATTATACGCAGTATCGAATAGGTTCGTGCATTAATAACGTTCATACTTCAACTAAAGTATACAAAAGCTGAATTAAACTTTAAAAAAAATAATAATTAGAGAGCTTCATTATAATTATGTTGAATATTGACTTTAAAAATGAAATTACATCATTATTATTTTAGGGGTTGATTAAGTACTAATTCCAATAATAAAATATTATTTGCAAACCAAAATAATGGTCATCCACAAAATGTTTGAAGATTCGAAAGTCATGTTTGTTGATATGAGTAAATAAAAAAAGGAACTATGAGAAATAGTTTGACTCAGTAATGTTATCAATTACATAAACATATAATTAAGGTAACGTCGTTATAATGAAATTGAGATTGTATTAACTGACCATTACTTGTGAATCACAATCAAATTAATGTTCAAGTCCCTACTCTAGATATTTAATATTAAATGCATAAGAGGGACTCGGTAAAGCAGCATTTTTTTTCATTTTATAATCCGATTCTGTTTTACACAGTACATATATATTATTATAAATTTAATAAATCTTTTATACGTTGCCTAAACAGTGAATACCTCAATATCGAATAAAAACGCGCATATTAAAAATATCTATTTGGCAATTTGTATACGATAAAGAGATGCACATATTCATGTACATAACAAGTGCGAAAGCACAACGAGAATGATAACTTCTACATATACATACATACATAGGTAGATATATAGTATGACACACTATGAGATGAAACAATCCAGGTATAACTTTCGTGATATTGATATGAACATGTTAACTCCCCTACTTCTAATATAATAAGCATTCGAGTGCTTTAATACGTATCATATTACTATATTTTAAAGGTATACATACGTATTAGGTATGCCATACTACATTCGATAGAAAATACTAGTTTTATGATAACAACTTTTTTTTTTAACTTGAGTTATATGATGTCAGGAAATAGACTCGCTATATACACGAATGTGCCCGAACAACTGCATTTTTACTCCAGTTGCAAATATTACCTTGTATGAAATTATTGCTAAGTTTTCAAGTTAACACACAGCGTATTCCTAACAATACAGCATTACGATGTCCCATCGTCGAGACGTTTTCGCTAATAACAAATTAAATTTTTATCACGTTAACCGTAACGCTTACGCTTTCAAAAATTTTCAAATATGTAATAATAGGCTCTCAAAACAAGAGTACACAAAACATTTTGTATAGACACAAGACTTCTGTAAATGGTAAATATATTTTTAACGGATAATATATAATATTGTATACGAGATTAACCTAAACTCTAGATGGCACGTTTATTTTAGTGTCGCCTCCTTTGGTCATAATAAAATTAAAATTTTGCAACGAACTTAATTGTGCGTAAAAATTTGTTCAAAATGTTATGTATTTCCATTTAATTCGTTGACACACGGTACTAAGGTTTAGAAAATAAAGCAAGTTTAAACTGAGGCGACACGTCCCCTAATTGACATGTTAAAACTTCACCCGAACTAGGAACCATACCAGCTGCTAAATTTAGAAACATAATATAAAAAGTCCTTTCGATGGGAGGGTTTTTAGTTAAATTTGGTTATGGCAGTAATTTCAATAAATTCTCAATCGGTTTCGTTTTTGAACTGCTTCCATCCTAAACTAAGACGTTAGTATTTATGTTGCAATGAAAGTACAATTAACATTATTATGTAACAATGAAAGTAACATTTTAATAGTGATCCGAAACTTTCACCTTCCATGACCAAATATAACAAAATAATGAACTGGACTATTAAATTTGGATAAAGGATAATAATAAAATATTTCAATATTATATTATACTAACCTTTGGATTTTATATTACTAAAACTAAACGTAACTAACAAAAACAAAAAAAAAGGAAAAATGATAAACCAAAACATACTAAAGTAAATTCAGTACTTTGGAAATAATGACTTGTAAAATTTGTCCAGTACAGTGAAACACAGCTATTAATTTTCTAATAACTACAGTGCCACAAAAGAAATCACGAAGCGTTCAAAAATATTACTAGTGGTTCACTGTATATGGACAGTGGTAGAAAAAAAACTAACATGAAATGTAACACAAAATAACGAATAAGTAGTCAAATACTGGTTTAGCATAAAATGTTAAGCTTTGTAAAACAGCAATTAATATAAAATAAGGGAATAAATGTGAGATCTTGTAGTATGCAGACTTACAGCCATCGAGTTACCCCTCAGACAATGTAAAGAGTGTTGAGGACTAGAACATGATGATTATTTTTAGCCAGGGTGACAATGTATCCCTCAGACGTGATCTTCAATCCGCAACAACGTGACACCTGCCAACAAACGGTTTCAAACCTTTTCATCTTACATTTACTTACATCCCTTTTTGATATGTTCGAACGAATTTTTTTTGAACTCGGTAAAGAAAAAATTGTGTTACGTGACGTTATGTTACGTTATGGAATTTCTGGGTTACCCAGAAGGTTAGAAGAAGGTTAATGTTCAAATGCAAATTCAAAAAAGTTTCACATCAACTGCGTGAAAAACAAGACATTTAAAAAAATCTACTATTTCGTCGCCTATGTATTCAAAAAGTATAAATATTTAATAATTCAATGATATGATTTCGTTTCACTGCATTGCTATTAATTGATACAATTTACTTACATTTCTTTACAATTGTCTTGCTTTTGTCTAGTATAGCTTGACCGCCGTAAGCGCTAAAGCGCGACCATCCTAATGGTCTGCGGGACGCGGGAGGGGAACAAGACCGACCAATAAGCTAGTCTGTTGCCGGCCGCCGGCAGCTATAGACGTTGACGTATGGGCCTACGTGATTTTATTTTTGTGACTGCTATACATGAGTTTATTTTACCAAGATGGAATTATGGAGCTACGTTTAAAAAAACTATACAGTCAATCAAAAGTAATGCTTTAACGCGATTTTATTCTACTATATGGTCAATAAACACTATTAAATTCATAGAAGTTTCACTTCACCTGCGTGTAATGGTTACACGCACAATTTTATTTTTTTAGTAAATACAGCAATATTATGTGTATTAAAAGTATTATTTATCATAATATATCTGTCTGCAAAAATTATCGATCTTAAAATATAGGGTATCATCTCAACACCGTGTATATCCGTGCACACCCGTCGCTCCGCGTCCTGCAAACCAACAGGAGGGTCGCGCTTACAACGGTCGGCCTATATTACTATAATTATTTTCTGTTACTTAAATAAGCACATGGAACAAATTGCAATAACCTTCAAGTTTTAATTTAATAGTGCGAGCACAAGTTGACAATGATTTTCATAAACATTTTACTATTTTAAAATATATAAAAAAACATAATTATAATATAAACCTATGCATAGGAAATGGTCTAACCTTGACATATGGGCATTCAAACTCGGTGACAAGACCGCCGTCACGTGAGAAAACGGCGACGTGGAATTTATTACCGTGCGAATCTCCAATAAGCACATCCCCAGCATCGGACACGTCTATACCATTCGGGAAGTTGGTCACGGTTTCGCAACCGATACGACGCACGAATCGACCCTCGTCATCAAATACGACGACGCAGTGCCCCTTAAAATCGCAAACGTAAAATTCTTTGCCTGAAATAAACAACAACTTATTCAAATTATTCCTTTGTAAGTATTAAATGAAAACATACACTACACATACAAACAAATAATATATCTACACATTATGTCTTATAGTCTGCATAATTATCAACGAAGGCCGCAACGAATAAACGGTTACTCTATCTATCTATTTAAATAAAATTATTGATGTTCTCCGTTGTTTGCGCATAACACAAAAACTACTGGATAGGTTTTGATATTTTTTACTACTTAGACTTTTGGTCCTCGTAAAAAAAAAATTATGACGATATCGACGAATATCTTCAATCGATAAAAAGTTACACGTCCACGCGAGCGGAACCACGGGCACAGCTAGTCTACAATAAATATTTTACAGAAGATTGTAACGCAAGATAATAGAATCACCAATTGCGACAAATTTATTTTTTACAACATTAAGTTTATAGTAGATTACCAAGGAAATTGGATGGTCAATTTACTTTAAAAATTTGTAATGTTGATAAAAAGTTTAGTTTTATATGACTTTTTGTTTGTTTCTACGGTCGATAATATTTTGAAATACGAAGGAAAGACCATGTGAGACAGAATTAAAATATATTTATTTAAGAACTATTGATCAAATTCTTTAAAGTTTAGGTGCAATGGAACTTTAATGAGAAACACGTTAAAAAACGTATTCGTTTAAACACATATACCGCTTGCCATTTGTTGTTTGAATGCTCTTAGTGAAAGTGCATTGTAAAAGCACATGTACCGCACCTGGACTTTTTACATTTTAGTAAATATAATACGGAAGAAGACACCACCTGAGATAAGCCGATCAAAAACAGATACCAAAATTTTATAGCAGGCAATATACTGATACACCCCTGTGTAGTGAAAACGCCATAAGATTTTACGAAAATAATTTATTTCGTACACAGTTAAACAAAATTCAAACAAACACACTATACTATGGTCGGACTTACAATATCTCTCTCTATGTTCCTCTTACAGATTTCTTCCTTTTTATCGCTTGTTGTTTCCACTTTGTTGTCGAAAGCAGAAGTTCTGTTTTTTTGCCGAACTCACTACACTGTTAGCCGTAAGGGCCTTGAAACCTCAGAAGGCTTTTACAATTTCACCGAGCTTGAATAACGGCTCGCTTGTATATAAAAAAAAGGAGGGTCGACATCATTCAAAATACTTCGAATTTTACGTCATTGGTTAGAAAAAAGGCAGGGTTTTATTTTTAAACTAATGTTTGTCGGATCACGCAATTGAAGCGATAAGTTTTGAATGTGTGAATGAACTATTCCGTTTTAGCACCTACGAATACATATTAAATGTTTCGAGTACATTCTAAACGATTCCACACATTTCGAGAATAGTAACAATACGCTTTTAACGGAACGTTTGTCTATTGTCCCTTTGCACCTAAATCTAACGCAACACTTTTATATCCGTGCATATGGCGCCTAATAAGTATTTCAAACCTGAAATATTTATTAAAAACCATTCGCAATTTCGAAATTCGCATGATTGAGTCAGTCTCCTTGTATGAAATACTATTAAATTATTAATATTAATCTGAAAGTTTCAAAGGCTTGCGAGAAAATGTGTGTTAAGTTGCTGATTAGCATAGATAAGGCAATCATTTACAAGACTTATAACATTAAGAATAAAATTTAGAGGACATAAACCCACGGCGGTTCTTGCTTTCTCTTTCGTTAGTTATTTATTTACTACATAGAAGGGCTCAGTCGCAGAAGTCTCGCAAGTCCACTAGAGTTTAATCAGTCCGCATTAACATTTAGGGAACGTTTGAATTATGTATGCATATTTTTTATTTCAAAATATAATTTTTTTTTTGTTCTATACATTGATTTTTTTTTCTCTTTGAAAGGAATATTTCCTGTCTAATTTTGAACTTAAATCCAAAATAATTTTCCTAAATCTTCAAAATCTTTACTAAGTTCTGTAATCGGGTCTTCCAATTGTGTTCCAAATTGTTATATTGTTGTATTAATTATAAACCATTATAAAAGTCACAATTAATTAAATGTATACAAACCACTAATAGCGATATCAGATGGTTCCCTCATGCACTCGCTACAATCGAACCAACGCAAGAGGTCACCTTCCTCGGACAAGATGAAAACAGTAGGAGTCACACTGTCTACGGCTACAATAAGCCCTTCAGCAGTAACAGCTAATCCAGCCACAATATCAATGAACCGCACCTATTTGATACAAAAAAACATATGAACAAAATATTACATGTAAATTTTATATTAATCAGGGATGTTATGGATATGAGAATTCAGATAGGATATGGATATCTGTCGGTTCTGGTTACGGATATAAAATTATTTGAGATACCCGATAATTTCAGTTAATAATATTAAATTTTTTAATAAATTGTATTTAGAAGAAAAATCGGTATTATTTGAAATCTTGTAGGCGAAGAAAATTAACTGAAATTAAACAATTTTTAGTTAAAATTTAAGTCATTCTTGGTATTCGACTCGGTTATTTATATTGATATAGTTACTATGGTTTCAGATATTTATTTATTTTAGACACCCGATAGTTTCGCATACGGTTATGGAGTTCGATAACACCCCTGATATTAACAGAGTGTAATACATACAGCAATTTTCTTCAGGAAATGTCCGTTTTTACTAAAAATCTGCATGCGCGACCTTTCATTACCACGATCACAAACAACAAATTTTCCGGTGGCGCGAACAACAGCTACTTTGCGAGGGTACCAAAGCTGTCCCTCTTCCTTTCCAGCGACTCCGAAATTAAATTTATGGGTTCCAGATTTATCGAAAACCTGCATAGATATAACACGGTAAGCATACTTTAAAGAGTAACAACAATATAATAATAAGTGATAGAAACTGTACCGTAATGCGATGATTGTTCGTATCAGCAACAATAATATCTTCATCATTACCAAGGCAGAAGCCATGAGGAGAGTTAAACTGGCCCTTGCCGCCACCAAGTTGGCCAAACTTGAATCTAATATGCATCGGTGTGGCTTTTGTGGCACGTACTAGAGGTGCAGGTGGTGCTACAAGAGCGGCTTCTTCAGCAGCGGTCAGTATAGGTCGCCCGGGAGACACACCACGAGGGCCCACACCGCCCATCCCTGCCACTCCCCCTACCGTACCAACGCCACCTACCCCGCCGTAACCATTCACTTCTGGAATGGACATTTTGTAAATGGTGTTATATTTTAGAAATTCAGCAAAATTATACTTGCTGTAAAGTAACATATCTACCAAAGTTAGTAACATGCTATTTTACTAAAAACACGGATAGATGTTTGTCCCCCGGTTTTTTACTTATGTGGGCAATTTTTCCAAGGAACTGAACCAATCAAAATGACACATCAAGATGTTTTATTACACTGTAAGCTATTTTGAAAACTTCACACATTTTAATTCATAGAAATCATCAAATTCATATGTACAATAGTTTCCAAAATATATTGATACATATTAGCAGCATAAATTTTAATTAATTTCTTTAATTCTGCATATCCAATGTACAATACAAGTTTTGTATATAATTATATATAGGTATATTGAGAATAACAATATTGAATATTGTTTGCAATATTATGTATATTGAATCTTTCAATTCTTACCGGTATTTAATCCAAGTTTAGCAAGGGCTTGTAAGTTATTGTATGCATGCGGTGAGTTGAGGTCTCCAGCAAGCAACTCCGCGAGTGTAAACGATGGTGCTGGAGATGTATGAGATGGAGGTTGTACATCTTTTTCCGCAATGCTGGCGAGTTGTTGTAAATTATATTCTACCATGGATACTCCCACACCAGTGACGGATCCAACACCTGTTACACTGTTCATATTAACGCCTCCTGACATAATACTGGAAGTATTAACTCCCACTCCAGCAACAGGTCCAACCATACCAGGAACTCCTACCATGTTTCCAACACTAGATACTCCAGTTACACGACGTGCACCCACAAGAGGATAATCATCAAAAACTGGTGCATTGGTCACAGACACTGCAGGCGAATGCGAATTCGATGTCACTGACATGATAGCAGAAGATTCGCTGGCACGTTTACGCTCTTCCGCGAGGGAAGTCTCAGTACGAAATGTTCCAAATGCGTCTTCTATGATTGAATCACATTTGTCTATTTTGGTAACAAATTCCAAAGAATAATCAACATCAAACTCTGGTGCACCTTCAAGTAGTCGTGCAAACTGGGAGGCAATCGTTTTCTTCAACATTACAAGTTCTGTACCATCTCCACGGCGAAGTAGTCTGGCTGCAAACTTACAAGCGCAATCGAGTCGCTGAACTGTTTTATCAACACGGTCAAACAAGTCCATTACTTTTAGCTCCCTCTCCTTATGCAAACGTTCAAGTTCTTCGAGAGCTCTGTCGCGTCGCCTGTCTAGAGCTGCTTTATAGGCACGATGAGCTTCATTAATAACATTTTCAGCTTCATCACGTTGGCGTTGCAAATCGCCCAATGCATCGTCGAGTCTCGCGGATGCACTACCCGCTGTAGCAGCACGAGCATTTGCTTCCACAATAAAATTACGGAGTTCAGCGCGAATTTTAGGTTCGGCATCAACAATTCGTTCACAACGATGTTCACCGACTTTATGATCGACCTGCAAGCATTCAGAGCAGGCGCCTACTTCACACTCACAGCAATAAAACTTTAGACTTTCACCTGCATGTCGTGCACAGAATATTGGTTTGTGTACAGCAGATTTTTCCTTAGAAGACCGTAGAGCATCAAAGGGTACAACTCTGTGATTCTCAAAGCATCTCATGAATTCGTGAGCTGAATTGCAGTTGGAACAAAGAAAATGGGAACAATCAGTGCATCTAGCAACTGCAGGTTCTTTACTTTTGCAGCAAGTACAAACAACAGACTGATCCATTGCAGACACATCCAAGATATTGGTAAGCACATAATCCGAAGGTAGTGAAGCTGCTCCTCCACCAGGCATCTGTAAATTATTCATAAAGATAACTAGGCCATAAATATTTAAAAAAAATGTTAACACAAAATATTATATACCTTTGTTTCCTGATTGCATATTGGACACTCCACAGCCAAATCGAATTTTAATGAATCACCAGCTTCATTTACCATCAACTTATCAATACAGGCTTCACAAAATATGTGAAGACAGGATAATACTCGAGGACTGCAGAGCTTATTGCTGTGTAAAAATAAAAATATTAAAATAATATGATCACAAAATATAAAAATGTATTTATATGAAGTTTTATTTTATTTATATTCAAATCATATTAAATTTTGCAAACTATAAGAGATAAATAACGAACTCACTCGCAAATTTTACAATTTTGTTCTTTTTTTCCGTTATCAGTCGACTCTAGAGATCCTTCATCACTAAGACTAATCAAAGCATCCCCAAAAAGCTCCCCATTCATTTCTTCCATTTTGACTTAAAATTATAAAGATGTATATTGTAAATTCTTGACCACACCCAATAAGAATCTGGAAGAATGAAGAGAAAATACAAATATTACTTCATACACATATCTTCTATATAAAAAAATAATTTAGGTTTGTCGTTGTGTGCGCATCATTTGTTTCACTCTAAGGACTAAGTATGTATACTTTGTTCCTTATAAAAAACATGATATCTTCATCAAATAAAAAATTATTAAAACGATGTCTTAATTAAATAAACAGTTATTATCGTTTTAAGAAACTACGATTTTTATAAACACTACGCGTTCAGTTATGTGTTTTCTTGGCGTAGTGTTAATAATTATAATAATCACCGCCGACGAATTCGCGGGTATCAGCTAGTATAATAATTTATGTAATTGGTTTTCCAGTATACGGCTCAAAGGATTTTGATGAAATGTACTTAGATTAGTTTCGCTGTGTCCGCCCAGCTTAGCTCAGAGATTCTTAGTACTAGAAAGCTGTAATTATCCCACACGATAGACGAGAAAAAACCTCATTCCCCACTTTACGTGAAGGAGGAGTAGTTTGTATACGCATACGTATTACATATTAATCACGCCAAAAAATGGTTAAATAAAATCTTGAAAAAAAAACTTTTAGGTTACCATCCCTACGTTAAAAGGAAAACTATCACAGCTAAGTAGGCTTTACAAGTTAAGCAATAGTCGTCTAAATTATAAAATGTACATGGCGAAGTAAATTAAAAAGAAAACTACGTACAAATTCCATAAAAAAATATTTAAAGCTCATATCTAATTCTAATTATTGTGACGGACAACTACAGAATCCTACACTCTTGGCCGGTTTTTGGGGTGCCGAAGTCAAAAGGAACCCTTATAGTTTCGGTATGTCCGTCTTTCTGTCTGCGAATAAGCTCGCTTTAGTTTTCTAGTACTAGAAAACTGTAATTTGGTAAGGGTACACATACATATTAATCACGCCAATAAAAGGGGTAAAATAAAATCTTGCAAAAAATTGTTTAGGCCACCCTTACACTTACAAGTGGGGGTGTTTTTTCTCTCGTCTATCACATTCTGTGTGGTGTCGTTGGATAGGTCGTTCAAAAATATTGAGGGTGTGTGAAAACCATTTTTCGATTCAAGGATCCATTTGCGAAATATTAAGTTTTAAAGTGCTAATTTTTGTTAGAGTCAAGTGTCCCCCCCCCCCTTCCGCTAGCTAAATGGTTATTTTTAGGTATGTAAAAAACTCATGGTAGTAGTATATACAATGAAGTTAAAAGCAAAACTGTCAGAGGTAAGTAGGTTTTACAAGTTAACGAATAATAGTCAATCAACTTATAAAATTAAGCTTTTTAAGTGCTAATTATTGTTAGAGTCAAGTGTCCCCATTCCCTGCAAGCTAAATGGTTGTTTTTGGATATGTGAAAAAAATAATGGTAGTAGTATATTTAATGAAGTTAAAAAGAAAACTATCAGAGATAAGTAAGCTTCACAAGTTAATGAGTAAACGAGTAAAGCGGAAGTTTTTTATTTAAAGAAGCAAATCTCTGGAACTACCAATTGGATTCGAAAAATTATTTTTGTATAAGATAGCCAGATTGACGAGGAATACTATAGGATATCTAGGAATAGGCTACGTCTCCAAGCTAGTCTTAAATATTGATAAGTCGGAAGAAACATCGCACCCGAACTTCTTTATCCGCGTGCGTTGGCGTAATGGTAAGTGATACGTAAATACAATGTTCTACAAAAATATTGCTCCTTAGTACATTTACAAAAAAGTATGCAGGTATATGTACCTAGGTATCTCTTAGGTGTAGTGGCGCGAACGAGTCGTGTAAATTGTGATGCATAAACCTGGCCACCCGATAAAAATATATTTTATACTGAAGTATTATAAATCAACAATCTGCGATTTCTTTTAAATTATACGTGGGTGATACCGCGGGATACAGCTAGTCAACTTATCGTACAAATTCCATTGAAAACAACTTAAAGACCCCTCTCTGAAGGATTATTCATGTTACACGAAGCCAGTCGACGCAACGATCGGGTCACGGTAAAACATCTATAGTATACTTATCGACTCCGGCCCGATGTAACAAAAACATCCTTTTAAGTCTACATATTGTGACAGGCGAGTACGGAACCCTACACTGCGGATGGCTCGACACGCACTTGGAATTTTTTTATTTCCGGATTTGATCGGTGTTTTGCAAGACATCCAGGGAACTTGTCATCTAGTTAGTAGACCATTCGTTCATTGGTGAGGAGTAAGATAACCTGCAGATTCTGGACGATGCTGCAGCATCAGTTCAAGATTGCCATGTTCTTCTAATATCACTGAAGTAACAGAATCCCAAACAAAAAAACAACTAGATAAGACTTGTGGAAGATGTTCACATGCATTTGTCAACTAGAAAAGAGCTGATACAGGTGTAATGGCAGAACAGATTTTCTTGAATCATAGCTTAGAACACTTGATCATATCATCTTTCAAACAAAAAAACTAAATCAAGATGGTTCAACCCTTTGGGAGCTAGGATGACATGATACACAGATACCCCATATTAAACTTATTACTCCTTCTGTTTGGGGATTAAAAAAGGATTTTCTAAACACATATCTCTTTATTATTCTATGTCATTGTTGCATGATCATAAAAAATAAAGAAAACGAAAAAACAATTTAAAAAGATAATTATAAACAAACACATTCCATCATACTAAATTCCTGTTTGTAATTGTTAATATAATTTCTCTCTACTCTTATTAGCACTTCCAAGTGATTAAAAAAAAGTAGCTGTAATCTGTATATAGAATTAATTTTCTTATGTATCACCATGATAATATGTCCCTGTCTCTACCAATGTACGAGGGGAAATCCAAAAGTTCGTGGAATGGAGGGGATGGAGATGGGATAGGGGTGCTCCCTTAGTGTCATACTAATTGGGGACTCATCATTAGTATATAAATTGAGTTTCAGTCCTATTGTGTCATTCGTTTGCGAATACTCACCTGCTAAACAAGTCAATCCGGAAGAAAACTGAAACTATGGAGAAAATTGAACACCGTGTTGTGATAAAATTCCTTACCATGCAAGGAAATAACGCTCAGACCATTTTGAATGTAATGGATACCATTTATGGGGAACAGTGCCCTAGTAAATCAATGATTTACAAGTGGCATGACCTTTTTAGACATGGTCGAGAGTTGATTGAAGACGATCCCCATTCAGGAAGGCCAGTCGAGACCACCACATCAGACATCGTCGAAAACGTGGAAAAAATTGTACTGGAGGACACCCGTTTGAAGAAAAAACAGTTATCTGCATTAGTTGGAGTATCAGATACCACCATTTTGCGAATCTTACATGACCACCTGGGTATGACAAAAGTCAGTGCAAGATGGGTACCGAGAATGCTCACGCCGCTTCAGAAACAGCAGCGCGACGATGCGTCAAAAGAATTTTTGTAGTTGTCTGGAGACAAACCTGCACAGATTTTCGAGCGTATTGTTACCGGACATGAAAAATGGGTTCATCACTTTAAGCCTGAGTCCAAACAAGGGTCCATGCAATGGCATAAACATGAGACACCACTGCCAAAGAAATTCAAAGTGTCTGAGTCAGCTGGAAAGTTGATGGCTATTGTGAGGGGATAAAGCTGATTGATTACAAAGAAAAGTGAAAGACCATAACTGGAGAATACTACGCAATGATACTAGAAAAATTAAAGGAGGCCATAAAGGAAAAACATTGAGGAAAATTGACCAAGGGTGTGTTGCTCTCGCAAGACAATGCACTGGTTCACAACAGAGTTGCAGTGGCTGCTCTGCACACGCATGGCTTCGAATCACTAGTCCACCCACCTTACAGTCCAGATCTGGCCACTAATTATTTTTATTTGTTTCCCAGTTTAAAAAAGATTTAAGGGGAAGGAAATTTGCCAACGACAATGGGGTAAAGGAGGCAATTGTGGCTCATTTTGAGGCAAATGATGATAATTATTTTTAAAATGGTTTAGAAAAATTAATTCATATATCCAATAAATGTATTCAGCTTAAGGGTGATTATATTGAAAAGGAAAAATATATTTATTGTTTCATTTTATTTAAAACCCTTCCATTCAACAAACTTTTGGACCTCCCTTTTAGGTAGATAGATGAAGTAGCTGCCACATCTCTCTATCCTTGCAGATTTGATTAATTACTTCCATAATTTATTGAAACTAGTTCAAATTACTTTTTTGTAATTAATTAAGAGATAATATTCATTTGCAATTTAAAATTATTATTTATATAGTATTGTTTATATAAATGCAGAATATTTGAAAAATAAGTACAAAAATTATATAATAAACTCCCTTTTAGTAGCTCTAGCTTGGTATTTCTCATATCAAAAGCTCTTATGGTAATTAATCATTACATTTGAATCCACTAAAATTACAAGATCCAATCTGATTAACTGTTTAATGTATAATAAAAATAAAAACTCATAATAACATCATTTAAAGAAAGAAATTTGTCTTTTTCTCAGACTGTATTTTTCATAACCTCAATAATTTCCAATAGATTAAGCATATAAAGCACTATCTTTCTATGCTATCCATTAGGTTATATATGTAACTTATACAAGGTTATTGGGCCATCAGCTTACATTTTAAAAATTAAGTATAAGTAGATTTCTTACTATAT
Organism: Saturnia pavonia; assembly: GCA_947532125.1. Taxonomy (NCBI): domain Eukaryota; kingdom Metazoa; phylum Arthropoda; class Insecta; order Lepidoptera; family Saturniidae; genus Saturnia; species Saturnia pavonia. The sequence continues at coordinate 10,588,096 of OX383900.1, read as the reverse complement.
ATATTGTACTATGTATATTACTTAATCAGAAAATATATGTAGGATCTACATTTGTATTAGTACAATACACAAATGCATTTATTGGATTTTAATTAATCCAGTTTGATCACTCAGAAGAAACAGATTTCTTATTGTATATAAGCGGCATTTATTCCTTACTGAGCACAATATTAAATCACCTGATGCAGTCTTCTGTATTATGTCATGTCTCAATCAAACCTTTTTACAACAAGGGCAAAATCCATACAAAACCTAGCATTATATATTTTTTATATTAATATTTTCATCTCACACTAGTAATTGCAACAATATAATAAGAACATTTTATAATAAAAATAACCCTGGGTGTCAGTCAGTCAGTAATTAACAAGAAATTCAAGAAAAATGTCTATAAAGAACTGGGATGAACACCCAACTTAGCACCTCTTGAAATGATAAAATATAGAAATTGCAAAGGTTTTGAATATTATAATCAATATCTACTAATTGTGTTACAATCATTATAAGATATACACAATTAATGCGACAAATTTGATATATTTACATTCAGTTGTGAGGTAATACATTTCCAGCGAACTACGGACGGGTAACATAATATTTGTAAAGCCGCTAAAAGATTTATAAAATATAGACAACAATATTACCAAAATGGCTTCATATAATTACACGGAGTCGTACTATCTACCTAGGATACGCAATGCACCATATAGACAATGGCGAAGGTCGATAGTCCATTAGCACCTAATTGGCATTTAAAATAAACAAGAAATACATGTATCAAATAGTTCCATCATTTATAAAAGAAATAAATAACAGTCACTAACCTTTTAACAGTTTAAAACTTGCAGCAAAACCAAGTAATTTCCGCGCAGAACGTTCTACCACGCCGTAACTATGAAAAGACTCATCACTTTGTAAATAAATAAAAAATGAGCATCAAGTACTAATAGATATTTTTTTTAAATAAAAATGGTTTCTTCGAATAATTAAATAATATTTTGTCACGTTCTCATTTTAAAAAGAGTAATACATCAGGTATATTGATTTTCTGCGTAGCGGTTGCGGTTGCGCTATCTGTATCAATGTTGCCACCAACGACACCAACTTGATAGGTATATTATTATGTTATTAAAATATTAACGGTGAATTTAATTTAGCCCGAAACTAGAAGTTCACTAGATGCTATAAAATCATGCCATATTTTGGGTTAAAATTATATCAGACTCGCAATCGCGATCGCTTACTTATTAAATACAAACAATAGAAATAAAACTACTTTTTTTTTCGAACTGACTATACTGTTAGTGTTAGGGGCCCTGGAGCCTTTGCGGCTTTTACAGCTCCACCAGGCTTGGGATAAATAAAACTACTAGTGACATAATATCAATGCTATAATACCATACACTGATTCGAGAAACATGTTGTAAAAAATATAAATTGCGTTACCAATATCAACTATGAGTATAGTTAGAATTTAAAACTTTAAATCAATATGGAATTTGATGTAAACATTTCAAGCAGTACACAATATTTTTTGCTTTTATTTAGGAAAGAAACCATTAACACGATCTTGCAAACAGAAGTTGCTTATATTTCCTACTTGCTCAAATGCTACTTGCTCAATATTCTGTAGAACAATTCTGTACAGATCGCATCCAACGGGTTCTCGCAATCTTCAGTAGATCGTCGGTACACCTTGTGGCGGGTCTGCCTACGCTGCGTCTTCCAGTACGTGACCGCTACGTACCTCGCTAACAGTGATATCAGATATTTATATAATGATGATGGTCATGAATAAATGGCACTACAATCGCAATCTTTATATATTTTTAATAAGCATTATTTTATGAATGTTGTACGGAACCCTCAGGGCGTAAATTTGACTCGCACTTGCTTAGCTTAAGTTAGGGACCTATTACATACCGTACACCGTACATGCATAATCTCAAGCAGAATATTTAATGTAGTGGAACGAAGACCAAAATTAGTTTTCCAATCATAGAATACAAAGGACTAAATTTCTTCTTAATTCTTTTCGTATTTATTTTTGTGCTTTCAACACTAGACTGATTTTAAACGTTTTATCAATTTAACGGTCCATGAACAAATCTAGACAAATTAATTAATTAAAAATGAAAACCTATTTGTCTTCTATTATTGTATCCAAAAGTAGCTATCTCATATAATAAAAAAATAAAAAAAAACGAACGCATGTACAGTAAAGTTTCACTAGCATCGTGGTTTCATACAACCACACAATATATTTTTTAATCACAATGAAAAATATTACATTGTCAGCGACAGGAATTAACCTAAAAGGATGAAAAAGACCCGCACTGAAATATTTATTCGAATAATTCCATATTAATACTCAAATTTTTTTTAACAATGATGAGCTTTTTCAGGCGCTTAATAACGGCGTTTATAGCGTTTGGCAACGGGAATCAAGTTGTCTGGGACGTAGTTCACGATGGATTTTACGAGCGGGTTGGGATGATTCGAAGCGCTATCGAAGTATCTCCTGGTGAGATATTTCACATAGGCTTAGGAAGTCCCTGTGGAGGTCCATGTTCCTAACTCGAAGTACGCGCGGGGAGAGCGCAAATTAGTAATGAGAACCGATTGCTTAAACAATGGGTTTTTCGGTTTTACTTTCTTACTATATAAAATATAATAAAATTAAGTGTGATTTTATTTAAGAGGATTAGGTTCTGAGTGATCAGTTTAATCCAGATTGCAAACTTGAAGCGGTTTCATAGGACGAGGTAGTTTGTGTCAATTGTGACCATATTTTACTAGGATAAAGGATTACGGATAAAGGTAAACATAACATAACTTTAACACAAATAATAATGATAAACAATCTTGGAACCTAGTTCACCAATTATAATTTACATTATACTTTAATAAAGAGCTTATAAAGTGACTTTGCTTTTGGTTGTAATGGGATTATTTAGTTCGTTTAGTCGCGAACGACACACACTAGTTTGAAACCGTTATTTTTGCTGGAATGGGTTTCCTCGAACCAGTTCACATCTCTAGCGCAAATGTTTATGTTTATGCCGTAGATTAGTTCACACGCGCAGATGGGTCATACTGTTTAAGTGTTTATTCTTGATACTCGATTCAGTGTGTACACATCCGCTAGGAGTATTACTATTCTGAGGTATACACAGTGAATATATGAAAAGAATAATTAAACATCAACAAAATAATAAAAAAAAAACATTTAGAAGGATGAAGAAGGCACTTATGAATGATAAAACATTACTGTTAGTTCGGAAAACATTAGTTATGAATTCACTGTTTTAAAGAATTTAAAATCTGTGTCGAATTTAAAACTTCTTCAGAAAAAGAAGTGAATAAAAAAGAGTAATATAGATTTCTATGACTGAATACATTTTCAAAATCGGTGCATAGATAGTTCCAGAGATTATGCTCTACATATAAACAACTTTAAATATAAACGTATAAATAAAATTACATCTTTATAATTTAGTATTTATATAGATTACACATTGACAATGTCACGTCTACGCATAGAAATATTAATACTCTTTGACTATCAACGAAGTTACATGGCTGTTGGTTATCATGGTCACAGAGTACATTATATGTACTGAAAGTCATGGTGAGGCGTCAGTGAGTGCATGTGCATGCGTTCGAATGCGTTTTAAACAATCTGGTTGAGGCGTCATCTCTAATACGTAGTAAATAATACCTCAATGCAAGAGGCTGCCATATAGTAAAAGCGGTGTTTGAAGATTGCAAAAAAACATCTGCTTTTGCTGCATGGTCTAGATACCTTTGCCTTTTCGTTTCATGACGTTAGGAAAAAGCTATATAAAAATAATAATTCAATTATGTCTTCTTCTTCTTGTTATGCACCGTAAAATGCACTTGTCAGTGTCAACGCGTTTGTTTTCGTAGTATTTTTTATATAAAAAGTTGGATCAACAAGATGGTCACTCTCTTGTTAGAACTTTTAAGGGAGTTTTTGTGACATCTTAAAATACATGATTCCAGGTAATATTTATCATCCACTTGACGAATACACAATAACCAAACTATATAACGCAAAATGCCACCAATATTACATTATATAGGGTCAAAGAACTTAAGATAATGAATTAAAAATAAAAACCACAACATGGCAGCTCAAGATCCCGCCAAAAACCATGCAATCAGTGCTGCCAGACTAAAATTTCAAAATTCAGGACATAAAAAGAAAAAAACAGTATACTGGTCTAAAAAATCAGGAGGTAAAAAATACTTCCTTCCTTGTTCATTTCACGTTAATTGCTTTTTAATTTATTGATATATTTGACTATTCATTTTTCAGTATTTTTTACTAACTTGAAAATCAAAACAATTTGTGTTTCTAGTCCCCACGCGAGTATACTACTTAATTAGTCTACATGACAGTGACATTTCTCTTTCAGAAAGTATCTAATTTATACAAAATGCTACCAAAAATAATCATAAAATTGTTTGTTTATACTTACCTTTTAAACTTCTTTTCAGCCAACCTTTGAGTATGTCTTTTTTATTTTAAATTAACAATTATTTATTTTATTTGTCGGAGTTTTTTACGTATCCATTTCTTATTCAGACATTGTAAAAAACTTAACTCAAAATTCTATTGTTATTCTACAGTTAGAGTTTTCTTTCTCCAATCTCAACTCACTCAAGTCAAATCAAATAATTAAACTGTGCAAAATTTTAATGTAACCTAAGACATGTCAAGGTGTACCGTAAAACATACCTATTTAATTTAGTCGTGTAGTATTGGTGGGTAGAGATTCTTTCTCGTGATATTACAGGATCGGCAATCGAAAAGGCTTATTGCAAAAACACTCTCATTCCATTGAGTTAGGATATGTTATAGAGTATCTATTTTCAAACCCCAAAAATCAGGATACATATTAATTAAATTAGTAGATCAGAAGAATTGTAGAAAAATCAGAAAATCTCCTATAAAATCAGGAGGTCTGGCAACACTGAATTCAATTATGCCAATGATGAGTTGTCATTTGTAGGGATGTACATTAAAAATAAAAATCAATTATTGATTTTTCCTTTGGTATTGTCATGAGAGATCAAACTAAATGTTATTTACCAGTTATAATACCAGTATAATACCAGTTATATTACGTCTTATAATTTTCTTGGTACTTTAATATTATGTCACCGAAAGACCTAACAAAGGCTGCAGAAGCAATTCCTATTCTGTTATTAATTTCTTCATCAACATCATATTTAGATGTTGAAATTCTGCCCAGATATTTGAACTTATCTCTACATTACTTTACATATCCCTTCGAGTCCAACAACAAATTTAGTCTGTTTGTCCGTTAGCATACTTTCAATTTTCTTATCATTGATTTTCAGATTAAGCTTACTGCAAGAATCGCCAAGATTAGCTACCAGCAGTTGCAATTCTTCTGGAGTTTCTACCACAAAATATAAATAATGAGCACACATAATTTGTTATATTATGATATATTGAGTGTACAAATTAGTTCGGTCCGTTTTAAAAAGATGGCTCTGGCTGTCATGAATGTTTTATTGTGACAGTTGATCTCAGTGGTTTCAGAGAGGTTAGACACATGTCAATAACATTCCTATCCCATCACTTCGAATTTCGTAAAAGAACTTGTTTTTAATTTTTTTGAATATGTCAAATTTTGTGTTCACTAAGCAGCATCTGCGGGAGGTTTTAATTTTTTGCTTCAATTGGAAGAAAAGTGCAGCGGAAGCGCATCGAATGCTTGTTGAAGTTTATGGTGATAATGCTCCAACTGATAAATCATGTAAGGAATGGTTGTGACGTTTTAAGGATGGTGATTTCAGCGTTGAAGATAAACCTAGACCCGGACAACCAAAAAATTCGAGGACGAAGAATTGGAGGCATTACTCGATGAAGATCGAAGTCAAACACAAGAGGAGCTTGCAGATAGTTTAGGAGTGACTCAACAAGCAGTTTCTGTACGATTAAAGTCCATAGGAATGATTCAAAAACAGGGATACTGGGTTCCTCATGAATTGAAACCAAGAGACGTTGAAAGGCGATTTTTCACTTGCGAGCAGTTGATTCAAAGGCAAAAAGGAAAGGGTTTTTTACATCGAATTGTTACTGGAGATGAGAAATGGATATTCTACGATAATCCCAAGAAGAAAAAATACTACGCTAAGCCTGGTGAATCGTTACCATCGACCTCGACATCAACAGCAAAGCAAAATTTGAGTTCAAAAGTCATGCTGTGTATTTGGTGGGACCAAAAAGGTGTTGTGTACTATGAGTTGCTACAACCTGGCGAATCTATTACGGGCGATCGGTATAGGCTACAATTAATTCTATTGGGCCGTGCATTACGTGAAAAGCGGCCGGAATACGAACAAAGACATGATAAAGTTATTCTTTTACCACACCCGCCGTATTCACCGGACCTTGCTCCTTCGGATTACTGGTTATTCCGACGGATACAGCACGACTTGGCAGGTCACCGGTTCACTTCTTTTGCAGAAATAGAAAATTGGATCGGAAGTTGGATTGCCTCGAAAGACAAACCATTTTTTCGAGATAGAATTCTAAAATTGCCTGAGAGATGGGAAAATGTAGTAATCAACGATGAACAATACTTTGATTAATATATTAATTTATTTTGATTTAAAAATAAATATATTTTTAACAACAAAAAACGGACCGAACTAATTTTTGCACCCTATAGGATACTTTTGTATCAGCCTTTAACCCATGGATGTTGAACATTTACATGTCTTACTTATCGACATATGCAAAGTACAAGCGAAAACCGCCGCACTAATATAAAGGTCGAGTTGCATGCCAGAGTGCTGTAATTTATTAAAATAAATAATTAGCAGTTGTTGATAAGTTTGATCATTATACGATAATATATCGTGGAAATGAAGGTATTGACGGTAGAGTGTCTCCCATTAATTACTACACAGCATTTCATATTATCATGTTGAAATCTAATTAAACGTATTTTCGGTATAGCCTGATTTAACACGATACAGAGTGCAATCCATACCAAGATTCATTAAATCCTTCTAATCTCGGTGTTTGCATTACTGCTGATAATAGCAGTATATTTTCTATGTGTTATTTTTGGCAACAAATACGAGAATTTAAATAAACACATTTCAATATAAAGACATATAAGAATTGTTCATATAGTTTGATTGAATATTTCAGTTAAAGCGTGACGCTATCGATTGAAAGGTTTGGTATCACTTCATCGAAATATAGTTTTAATAGTATAGAAGGAGTGTTAGGATAACGTAGCAAAGAAACAGATATCGCCAGTGACATCAGTTAAAAATAGGCTGTGTAAAAAAAAAAACGATTTTTTATTAATTGTTTATTTTAATAAGAAATTTCAATTACAAAATTGATTTAAACAAAAAACACAATTTTTTCACATCCCTAGTCATTTGTACATTTTGTACTTTTCACCAATTTTCAGTATTTTGTCGTTTTCCTCTACGTACTCTGTGCGTTTACTTCTGTGGTTTAGGTGCTTGAGCTGAAATAATTGAATATACTTTTCGCATAGTTTGGAAACTATTCCATATATTAATTATGACTTACATATCTAATTGGGAGGAATTTGAAAAGTCGGCTGAAATGTTGTATTTAAGGGATCCAATAAATACTAGATATAGTGTTAAATATTCACATTCGAAAGGAGTATTTCTGGTTAAAATTACAGATAATAAAAAGGTAATCATATTCCACATCTATTATTTTTTGACTGAACTTTAGATTACATACCTTCGAATTCACTTTATAAAAGGCTAAATTTGGGATAATAACTTTTAAAGTCATATTTATTAGGACATTTGAGAAGATTCTGAACATTTATTTTGACTTTTTCATTATTTTCGTTAACTACATGTTATTATTGTTAATATTTAACACTTATTATTTAGTTAGTTTTTGAATGATCTTTGTTTGGTTTATTCAGATACTTCAAATAATTCATCGTTCTGCGCTTTTATAGTAGTATGGTTTATTCTTAATTACTTTGATTTACATTGTGGTCAAGTTTGGTTGTGCATTGTATTGGTTAGGTTAGGTTGCAACTGTGATCACAAAGGACAAGCCCAGCGGGGCGGGTCACAACAGCAGTTGGCGAGTGCCAGAAACAAGTTAGTTATTGAAAATTCACAATTTGTAAGTTTTAGTATGATGATTTTGCTTATTTAAAAGACAACCTTAAAAAAATCAAAAGTACATTTCATATTTCTCAAAAACAAACTGCTTTTGCCCTTTTATTCACAGAGGGTTATCCTCCTCACCCTCGTACACTTTCAAAATCAGTGGTATGTAATCTAAAGTCCAACCTAATTGAAACTTAAATCATTCATGAAAATGTCAAGCTTTGAGTTGACTAGGGGGCAGTTCTTATCACTGTGAATTGACCCCAATTGAATTGGTTTGGCTACAGGTAAACGGATAGTCTCCAGATAGACACCTACAAGCTGAGTGACATTATTAAATGATTCGAAGAGGGTTTAAAAGAAGCAAGGCTGGGGAGGTGGAATGATTGTGTCAAACATATAATAAAAGAAGAGAATATTGTTTGTGAGCTCAACAACCTTATTGAAATGGTGAAATGGTTACAGAATAGTTTATAATAAGTGTAACTAATCCTGACTCTTCATAATTAAGTTTGTAAGAGCTCAAATTTGAGTTAACCAGAAGATAACCATAGGTTAAAGTTTCTTATTGTTCCCAGTTAATAGCAATTTAAATGTAAAGGATTATCAAGTAAAGAGATACGAAAAATTTGTTATTAAAAATCTTTTATTTGCATTATGATTTTAATTAAGTTAATAATAATATGTATAGAAAAATTTTAATGAAACCTAAAATGCCACTTTAACAGTGACATTTTGTTGTTTACATTTTTGATCTTGAATTCCATTTCATAATATAGTTTATCAGACTATTAGCATTATACAGCACAAGTATTGATTACTCATAAATTTACATATTTTTTTATAAAAGCGTTGTTTTTCAGTGTCTTCAATTTAAAACTGAGGTACAGCAAGATGTAAGAAAAGTGGACAACTTTATATCAAATTTAATTCGACATATGGCATCAAATGATAACTGACATGTACATATAAATTAATAATAAAATATTTTATTAACTTTGATTTGTTTTGTTTTTTACTATGATTTTATGTTTTTAATTATAAAATAACATAATTATAAATACAAATATAATTATAATTTATTAAAATAACATATATGCATAATAGACATTTTAAAATAAAGTATGACATAAGTTTTGAACCTCCAGGTATCAATGTAGAAGTTGACGATTGCAACTCTATCAAATTAAATCAGAATTTAACTATCAGTACCTTCTTTTCTACGATATATAAGTTCCCTATAATGATCACACTTATCAACCTCTCCTAAGTATTTATTTTAATAAATTACAGTACTCTGGCATGTAACATGTCCTTTATATTAGTGCAGCGAACAAATCCTTTTTTTAGTGTTGCATGTTTGAAGACTTAGAAGCAACATAAACAGTTGGGCACAAACACAGAACTTCCATGTTTGTTGGGAAGAAGATGATAGTCCAGAGCCTTTGTTTTTGATGACAGTGCTCACTGTTCAAGCTGCTGGTATCGGAAGTAGCACCATCGCCAAAACAAACATCAGTATCGGATTTATCACCAACACCTGATTCACTAATCTAGCTCGTGAATAGTGAGTGTATAAGACTCGGGCTACTTATATCAGCTAATAAGATGTTTTTATTTTTTTTCAACAAGTCTTAACTAAAAAAAGAAAAAAATGGTCCCTTACAGAACCTTTGTACCCAAGTGGCGTGAATGTTTGTAGTTACAAGGGCTCCATGCTGATGGATCGGACTTAGGTTTCAGTTGCCGCAGGCGAGAGTGGACGTGGCGGCTGTGCGGGAACGAAGTTAACCGTTTTTCTCCTGCGGTGGTTTCGCGGGTGTAGGAGCGTGCACGTTTGGATTACGGAGTGGACGAGTAAAATTCGTTGGCTTCCTCGATTTCGTCATCGGGATCGATAAAGATGTTTCGCAGTCGGCGTATATACCGTTTGTCAACGAGGATTATGTTTGTGGTATAGATCGCGGCGGTTATGACTAACGGGTTCGGATAGATCGACGCGCTATCGAAATATAGATATTTCACATAGGACTCTATCGAGGGAAGCCCCATATCTCTATGGAGGTCATTGTTCCGAACAAATGCTGGAGGGTCGAGTAGGTGGCAGAGGAACCGATTTTGGACTCTTTGCAAACTGGCAAAGTTGCTTTTAAACATGTGCAAACGCGGCGCAATTATATGTTAAAATCGGACGAACACACATCTTGTAAAGTGTATATGTCCTATGGATATTTTGCTTACTGAGTTGAGCAAGGGCTGCAAGCGGGAAAGGACCATGACGGCCTTTTTTCGGATTTTGGTGACGTGTGAGATAAAGTTAAGCCTATTGTCGAGGGTGACACCCAAATATTTAGTCTGGCTAGCCCAAGGGATATTCCTATCGAATAGTGAGAGTGAGAATTTAACGAGCGTGGTAGCTCGTCCTTATGCGGGTTGAACATAATCGCGGCGCTCTTTCCGGATTAATAGTTATGCACCATGTACGAAACCACTCCCCGAGAGTGTCTACTTGAGGCGCACATGACAATATCGTCAGCGTAGAGGCATACTTCGACCTCGAGGGGTCTCGGGAGGTCGTTGTCGTACAGGTTGAATAGACAAGGCGCTGGAATGCGTGTCCTAATCGCTCTCAGAAGTCTGCATAAACTACAAGAGTTATCCGTAAACGGGTAAGAGTCGTGTGGACGTGTCGGTCAGGGCGTTATTTTCCGTGATCAACGCTTGTAATTCGGGGAGTAAGTTGTTCATTTTTTTCCCGAACTGACTGTACTGATAGCCATAAAGGCCCTGGGGCCTCCGATTGCTTATAAATACAGCTTCCCGGGGCTTGGAGGTAAGTTGTTAATTTTTTTTTTCGAACTGATTATACTGTTAGCCATGATGCCTTAACAGTTTCACTGGGCTTATGGGCAAGCGCTTAAGGCACTCAACCGAGAGAAAGGGCAACAAGCGCAAGGGTGCCAAAGTGGCCGATCTTGGCTTGGGCTGTTGCCGTATATGCAAACATCGCGATCTAGCTAATTCCTATCCGAATTCGAGCTAACTAACTATACATGTATTCATGTCTCTTGCCTTCTGGGAGGAAGGAAGAAACACGCATCATGTATGCGTATTTAGTAATCTCTCAATTGGTCTAAGGCTAACTAATCAAAAAAAAAGTCCCTTACAGAACCTATGTACCTGAATGTAGTGCATGTGTGTATAATGCAGTGTAATGACTGTATGTAGGTAGCTAGTGATTGCAGTGTCACTGTATCGCACGGACAGCAGGCTTGAGGGCTCCATACCGGACTTACACATACTTTTTTTTTTTTCGAGCTGACTATACCGTTAGCCATAAGGGCCCTGAAGCCTCAGACGGCCCTCACAGCTTCACCGGAGCTTGTGTAAGTTACTCATTTATTTTTTTCGAGCTGACTATACTGTTAGCCATAAGGGCTCTAGAGCCTCGAGCGGCTTTTACAGCTTCGCCCAGGCGGTAAGTTACTCATAAAAACAAACCCATGTACTCAATCTATAAAACTAATCGATACCCAGCACAAAATCGTGGCAGCGCCATCTCATATCAATATAAAAATATAACCATTAAAATATCAGACCTCATTGATATATCAAAGTTACGTAAAAATTTAACTTGTCGGTCATGTGAAGGCATGATTTTATCGGTATGTCAGAAAAACAATAACACTTTACGTAACAGTCTGATATTAATGATAAATCAGATGTACGTATCATAAAGGTAATTGCAGTGACATCATATTGACATAATATTTTTACATAAGTATGATGTGAAGCAGAATGACATAACTTTGAAATCAATAAACTTGTCACTTGTTTTATGTCATGTGTATATTCAAACGCTTTGACACTCGTATGATCTGGTGGTGATTTCAAGGTAAGGTAACGTATTTACTGGGTTATGGTTTTTATAAGTAATTACACAACTGCAAAAACAACGAATTTTTGTTAACATAACACTTATGATAACACGTGGTATATGCTCGCAATTACTGCAACTAATAGTGCGGTGGTTCAGTGTCCAGTTCACAGTCCACCGTAAAAAAGAAGGAATTTCTGATTGCAAGGAACGAACTTGAAAGATGGCCAGTTGATGAAATATCGACCTTGAAGTAACTGTCCAGCTTACTGGCCACTTTGTATAAGCCATCTTATAAAGGGTTAAAATCTAGCAATTCTGAGGGCTATGTCGGTGATTTTTTTACTACTGCAGATCTCCATTTCTGATTCAATCACGCAGAGACATTCCGAGCATAGTCAGTTCCATTGCTCTTTGAGTGACTTTGAGCTTTCTTGTTGCTTCTTCACGTAAACCTCGCGAGTGCATGGGCGGCGATAAACGCGGCGGTAGTCTTGGCGAGTTCGTGTTCACATTGACCTTCAGGTAAATACGCAAAAGTGACGTGTTATCAAGAGTCTGAAAAATGGATGACAACCTTTTATTTATAATGTAAAATTATTACCTAAAATGGGATATGATAAAAAGTAGAATTGGTGTACTTGAAAGTAATAAAAAAGAATCAATACCAGTCTGATTACTTTTTTTTCATTGTACATATATCCTATTTATTGAAGAAGGCTATAACTTCATGCTACTTACAACTCGTAAGGAGCGAGGAAGTAACCATGCAATCTAGTAAGTCGTAGTAATAGACAATACATGATTATTATCATGACGTGTCACTATAATTATATGAATACTAGCAACTTGCCCCGACTTCGCTTGGGTAGCAGAATATAATATAACTCTATTAGTTTACGAGACGCACGCCAGTAAAGCTCCCAGTCGGCATGTTTTTTTTTCGACATCTTCAACAATCATTGTCCATATTTCAGCCAATTTACACAAAACATTAATTAATTATATACCTAATCTTTCTAATTTTTGAGTTTATTGCGTTCAGACAAACAGACGCGGCGGGGGCCTTTATTTTATAATTTATATAGATACGTATCAAATATAATGTTGTTTGTTTGTTACTTTGCTACCTGTAACCTTTCATTAGCAAGGTTTGGCTTTTAGGTAAGCCTAGTAAAGAGAAAACATAATTATAATTAGCACATTTAGAAAAATTTAAACATAGTACCTATAGAAAATTTGGTCTAAAATGGATACTTGATTAAACGATTGGAAACAATCAAATGGTTAAAAGTTCTTAATCGTGAAAGCAAAAATAACGTTAGGTATATCAGTGAATATACTTGAAGCAATTAGGGCTCAGTAGCAGCCTGTACAGACATTGCATCGATCGATATGAGGTCGAATCCCTGCAATGAACTTAAGCTTTTGGTGAAGAAAACATCGTGAGGAAACCATAGTATGGTGGTAGGGCATTTTTAATACCCGCCTGGCTAGATACTACTCTCAAGTTCTAAATCCGTGACCAAGCACCTAATAGGTGTTTTCCGGAATATAATTTTAATATTATAATCTTGAGAACCAGTCCTCCCACTAGACTTAGCGCGTTACCATCTCGGGCCACATCGTCACTTAACATCATATAAGATTGTGGCCAAAATGCTAAACATGCGCTTCTAATGCACGTGTAGTTACTGTTGATTTCAAGCGAACTCGAAAAGGTACTTACGAGGTGCATCCACAGCCCAAAATATTAATGATTAATAAAACCAAGAGGTAAGTATGTATATCGTCTCACATCCTTTATTACACCTGTTACAGCACGCAGGGGGCATTTACTACAATATTATACGGCAAACTTTACGTTCGTAGCTATATCAATCGTGTTAACAAATAATAATGCTTGCTATTGTTTTTAAAATATAAGAATCACAAAGTCAAATTTTTCTGTTATACTAATCGCAGTGATACGTGCGTGCAGCAGGGTAGGTACGTGCGTGCGTCCATTTTAACAATTATTTTACTTCTCCACAAGAGCTTATACAAATAATTATAATATTACGAATAAATATTCGAGTGAAACCCACTTCAAGATATTATAAACATCATACTTATTTCAAATATCCAAAGATTATTTTAAATCTTTTATTTATTGCCTGAATTATCCAAAGCCTATCGGGACGTAACATAACTTTTCGGGAAACGAAACGTAATTTTGACTTACCGACCCTGGCATTTGGCAACATTGGTCATTTATGAAGTTATGAACTGTCAAAAAATGTTGATGGACATTGGACATGTTATTTTACTGTCATGCAGTGTGAAACATAAATAAAGCTTAGTAGTTTTATAAAAATCATGACTTAATACTCAAACCTAATCTACTAATATGAAATAATACTTTTAAAAATAAAACTGCCACTTACATATTTGTTTTAATTAATGACATTATGGATGGTTTAATTCACGCGGCATTGGAAGCTGAGGTATTTATTTGCTTTCTTTAATATAGACACTTTGACATAACTTTATTACTGCATATTATAACATAATTGTAAAATATTAATAATTTGCATTTTAGGTAATATTGAACCGAGCGAAACATGTGAACACAAATTTATCACAGTATAGTAGTGGTGTCACAGACCATAAAATGACTTGGACCCATGATAAAATGCATCTAGCAGAATCTGTTGATGAAACTAGAATGAAGTTCCAACGAAACTCTGTTGGTTCAGCTTCCAAGTCAAGTGAGAAATTTGATTTATTTAAAAAGCTATATGAACTTTACAACGACTTGAGTAGTGAAGAATCGTCACAGGCTAACTATGTAAGTGCTAATATTTATAATTTTATATTTAAATGATTCATGTAAATATTGTGTATGAAGTCAAGCACTTTTATAAAATCATTCTATATGTATTTAGTGATATTTTATACTTGTTTTTATAACTGGATCTTACTTATTTACCTATCTACGATATAAATAAATATATATTATGGTTTGATGACTTGGTATATTCTTGTCCTTGTTTGTCATGCTCAGTAGTGCATTTTCATTTATAACTTAATATTATTTTAATATACTTACTTCTATTATGCATTGGAAGGTTCGATCATTATACATTTATAAGTTAAACATAATATATATATCATTTTAAGAAAGTTTGATTGAACCCAAGTGTGTGATCCTTAAATAATAAATAATTAATTAATTAAAAAAATATATTAAAAAATTAATTATTATTAATAATAATTAATAAAAAAAATATAATTAAAAAGTACTGAATAGATTTTGATCACTTTTTTCTGCTTATATACTTGGTCCTTATAAAAAAAAAAACACAAGATCTTCATTCAACAAAAAGTTATTAAAGTTTTAAGAAACCATGATTTTTCATAAATTATGCTCAAAACTAATTTAATTTATACATTTCAACTTGACAATGATTTTAAGTTTGTGTAGCTTTTTCATAAATACATATTTGCCCCACAAAAAAAAGAGCCCCACCATTATAACACCTTATTTTTACTTTAAGTTGGTTATTTTATTAAGTATTACTTCCCTATTTTATATTTTTAAAATTTATTGTGATATTCAACAGGTCTTAGTAATAAATATAAAAAATAGAAATATAACATAAAAATTATAAGACATGCTTAAAAAGGTTTTAAATAGATTTACAAAATTAAGCAGAGATGATTAAACTAGAATAACAATAATTGAAAAAAGAACTAAATTTACCAGTATCAGCTAATTTAATTTGACTAAAGGATTATTATACTCAGTGTAGCATAGAATTTTAAGTAAAGTGATTTTAGCTAATGCTAACATTACCAACATAAAAATGAGAGATTTAAAGCATACTTTCATATTTTATTGATTTACAAAACTTTTCCGTGACTTTACATATAATAATTCTGTGACAACATTAGCCAAAATATTGTTACATATTATAGAGCAAAGTCCCCCACTGCGTCTGACTGTTTGTCTGAAAGTGATAAGCTCAAAAACTACTGAATGGCTTACGTATGGTTTTCATCATTGAGAGGTGTGATTCATGAGGAAGGTTTAGGTGTATAATTCATTGGTGTTTGGTAAAAAATGGCTGAAATATGATGACGATTGTTGAAAATGTTGGAAAAATCATGCCGATTGGGAGCTTTACTGGCGTGCACCATGTAAACCAATATTATTATATGTATTACTCTGCGGCATTGCTAGTTAATAATAAAATACACAATATCTTTGTGATTTTAAACTTAATCTATTTTACTTTTTCCATAGAGAAATAATAATTATTTGATATTTGCAGCAGGGTCTGAAGACCACTTCATATTTATTGGAAAAATTATTAGCAAATTATAATCTCAATACATTAATTATCAACCTATACCCAGGAAATAAAGGATATTCTTTATCACTTAAAGTTAATGGAAATACACAGTCATTGAACCCACCTGATGGCCTTGTAAGTGATATTTATGTGTTTAGTAAACCTTCTTTAATAATGACTGATTCTATGAAGTAAGTGAACAAAACATTTACCTCCGATAGCTTTTTTTTTATTCATAACTTGCTTAAGGAGCTTATTAACTTGGTATTTGCTAGTTCCATATAATTAAATATTATCACTACATAGTATAAATCAAAGTCGCTGTCGCTCTGTCCGTCCCTATGTATGCTTAAATCTTTAAAACTACGCAACGGATTTTGAAGCGCTTTTTTAAATAGATATAGTGATTGAAGAGGAAGGTTTATATGTATAATATATGCAGATTATTGTAGAGAAAAACTGATAAATTTAGAGGTTTCTAATGTGATGTCGTAAGTAAACACATTTTTTTGCGCTTACATTGCAAACGCTGGATGAACCCCACGAGATAAATCAAAATAATGTAATACAGTATTGTATCCAGTATTGTACACCTTAAAAAGATCAACAAAAAAGTCCGCGATGGTATATGTCTATCTCTAAAGGATAAGCCACAATAACCATTTTTTGTCCTATACATTTTACGGGAAAAAACGGCTTATTTACGAAATTATTTTTAGCAATACAGCATTAATCTTTATCCAATTAAGTACCTTAAATACATTGTCTATTTAATATAGATCAATATGGCCCTTTACAGCATGTAATTTAAATGAATATTTCCGAAGATATTACAGATTTAAAATGCAGGGATATAGCGGTGCAGCGGTACCGGCCCTATATACCATGTTTAATTATATGTCGCTCTTTCAAGAGTAACCTCTAAACAAAACATGTTTGTATTGTCTAATGACAAAAAAACTGTAAATGTTGTTTATAAGGACATTCTGTAGTAGGTAGGTATATTTAGTATCAGCATTGCACCCGTGCGAAGCAGGGGCGGGTCGCTAGTTAGTTATATAAATTTTCAATTTTTGACATAGCTTTACAGTAATTTTAGTAAATTATGTTTTAATTACAAATTTTAAAATGGCTTAAATTAGACTGGACTGAAATAGTTTTTTTTATCGTTATAGGTTTAGCCTTGTGGCCACAATTTCACCTGATCTTAAGTGACACATAGTCACTAAGATGTTAACACATTAAGTCTATTGGGAGACTGGCGCTTAAGTGTATTTGCCAGAACACACCTATTGGTGCTATGTGACAGATTTTCAACTTGAGGGTGGTAGCTAGCCAGGCAGGCATTAAAAAAGCCCTACCACCATGCTATGGTTTCATCACAATGTTTTCCTTCACCGAAAGCTCAGGCTCATTGAAGGGATTCGAACTCACATCCATTGACACAATGTCATTACTATTACCACTGACCCATCATTGCTTCTTAAAACATTGAATTACTTGTTTGTCTTTAGACATCAACTCAAGATGAAACATTAATAGAAACACCAAGATGGCCATATGAAGAGGAAGAGCTGTTAAGTTATATAGATAATGAAGAGTTACCTGTTGTTCTATTGGATTTATTAGAGTCCGAGCATTCATGTTTGTTTTACTCGGGATGTATAATTGCACAAATAAGGGATTATAGACAAGCCTATCCTAGTTTCTTATGTGATACTCATCATGTACTTTTAAGGCCGACAAATCAGGTATATTTATGTTTTTGAAATTATTACAGTATTCTTAAAGCTTGTATATTCAAATGTCTATATATATATAATTTTTTTAACAGAGCTTAATAACAGATGCAATGTGTATTGGTGGTCGATGCGGTTGGGCAGGCGAAGAGCGAGGTGCATTGGAAGTGGTGGAAGCAGCACTCGTTCACGCGGCGGCTCCGCCCCTTTGCCTCGATCCACGTCCTGCTGTAGGATTACTTGCAGCGAGGTTGCATGCCGCACCTAGACTGTTTAATACGCCACGAATAAGGAGACAGGCGAAAAAATTTTCACAGGTATTAATCAGCTAAATGATAGAAATTAGATTTTGATACTACAGAATCAACTCCTTTTTTAAGTAACAATAGCTTTGCTCGCGGCTCCGCTCGCGTGGACTGCTAAAAAGATTTATTATTTTATTTGCGCAGTGCTCTAATTATTTTTTATAAAATTAAAGTAGCCCCCCCTATGTGATGGGTCTTCCCTCAATTCGCACGAAGTGTATCGCTGCGTCATTTATTATGCGAATAGCTGAGGAGTGAAATTCACCGTCTTCCCACACACATATAACTGCTAAGTTAAGCGAAGGGCGAATATGCATCTGCTAGGTAATCGTCATCCATCGTCGGCCTCATGTTCACTTACGAACAGGTGAGATCAAGGTCTTTAAAGGTGAATTAAAATTTCATTTTCCAGGTGGCAGTAAATAGGAAAAGAAAATTAGACCAATTTACACATTATCACGGGTTAGAGTTGTTGGATTTAATACATCGACAAAGAGCGAAAAATAGTAGACAGTCTGTACCTCATACGCGACTCACATCTAAATATCCGAAAAAACCTCCCGAGGTAACATTAACTATGATTGAATTTTAGCAATTTTTGATGAGAATTGAAATTAATGATTTTTAAACTTTATATTCAGGTTTTCAAACCTATTGAGCCTCCAAAAATGGAACCTTTACCATTGGCGTTGCCTTCGGAGTTAAGCGGGCCTGTTCAGCTCGCACGAGCGTACGAACGACCGCGTCCGACATCCGACTGCCAGCCGCAGTTAGTCGAGGAGTACATACTTGAAACTGAAAAAACACCTCCTCACTCCGGTGCCGGGTTCTTCCATATAAAACTGTCGATATTGCAGAGGCCGTCCGACCAAGAGTTTCTTGGAGAATTGTATGTGGATAGAGATCATGTTGAAGGAGAGAGAAACGGTGCAGCATGTCGGTTTACATTAGGTATATTTTAAATATTTTGGTATCATTCAACTCAAACAACTCTGTATCTGTCTGTATTTGGAGCACTGTCGCCAATGTTTCGTATTAAAGCCTCCCGCTGAGAATAGAAACGTAAAGTTTTCTCCTTTTTAGGAAAACTTTCTTTATTTAGATATAAATATAACCAATCCAAGAGTCACAACAATAGTGGTAACTACTTATCCAACATACGTTTTGCCCAAAAAAATTACTTCTACGATTTTTAAACCCCCTGAATTTAGAGGAATCCCCTGATCTGGCAACAGTGTTTTAGAGTCGTATTCTGCCTTCAGCTGTGCTATAATATAAAATCCAGTCAAAATATGCACTAAATAGCCATATATAGAAAAAATATTTTCTTATTATATTTCTGAATGTGTCTTGTGTATTTATTTTAGTACTAGGTGTGCCCGCAGCTCCCCTCGCGTGTACTACAGAATGAATACATGCGCTAATTGTTCTGCACCCGTTCCCACCTGTAGCGGTCGCCCGCCAAATACAAAAATGCTTATTGTGGGTCATCCGTGGTAGATAGATATTACTATTGCTGACATTTTTGTAGGTCCTTTAAGGGCTACAATTATTTAGTACATTAATTTGATATATCTCTTATGGTTTACTCAGCGTAAGTCATTTAAGCGCCCCAAAAGCGTCTTTTTCCGAATTGGTTCACCAATATCGTCACTGCTTATTTTGTACATTAATTTATCTTGTATAATATAGGATATATTGGCATTAACCTGGCAAAATAGCTATGAATTAAAATAAAAACCATCGAAATCAGATAAGTGGTTCTCACGTGAAAAGAACATAAACGGACAGACAGACAGAGAGACTTTGAGTTTTATAATATGTATAGAAGAAGATGTACACACGAAATTAGTAAAGTCAACTTTAGTATTATTTTTGTCTGTTATAACAAAGATTTTGTTTATGCAGCACACAATATGTGCGTAATCTGGTAAACAATTTAAGTAATGTAATGTTTTGTGTTAAAGTTATAGTTATCGAGTTTTCTTATTTTCTGTTTCTACTTAGTTCTCACACATCGCACATGTACGGTCACTTACAATAATTTCGCAATACAAACACCTCAAACCTACGTATGTATATCTGCGATTCAGCATAATATTACAATCGTATGATATTAATAATTCAGTTACAGTACAGCAATCGGTTAGGTAACACATTTTACAGGTACATTTATGTAACATTTTATTAACCTAAGTTTACCTATCTTTAAAGCTTTATCTTCTCAGAAACGAGCTACGAACATTTCTAGGACTCAGTATTCGCTCCCTACTCCTACATTTTGGTCCTTCGAGCCGGATAATCGTGAAATTAAACTAATTCGAATATGGATCACATTAAAAAAAGTTGTGCTTAATTAGTGCGGTCGTCCTTTATCTTTATTTTAAATATTTTGTAAGCAGAGTTATTTTGTTTAAAATTAATGGTGTGTTTTGTCTTTTATAGGTTCAAGATTACAAGCAAACAAATATATACAACAGTTTACAGAAATATTTACTGAAGAAGGACGTAAATCTGTTAGGATAAAGCACATAGTACCTGGACAGCCACCGAGGGTGTCGTTTACTGGTGGCATGAGAGAACTGGTTAGAAAAGTTAATGTTCTTTTTGTGTAATTTTTTTTTCTGTAGTTATTAGGTACGGTTTTATGCAGCTGGCAGAATGTGACTTTTTTATGACAAATTTAGAAGTACTTGTCTATTTTACCACTGTGGAAGTAGTGTCGTCGCACGTATTTCTGCCACTGAGCTACATTGGGGTTCAATGGGGTTGACAAAATGCATTAGACAGAGGATGGATTCCAACTTGACTACCTCAGTGATCTAATCTTGGATAGGATTCGAGGCATAAATGACTATTGCCAGGCCAGGATCTACGATTTTTTCCAACCGGGTCAAAAACTAGACCTGCATATGTGATTTGTAAATCGAGTACGAAAATAAATTTAGTGTGCATAATAAAATCAATTTGGTAGTTCATAGTATGAAGCGCTTTGAATGCTAAGCGCTTTAGTGAAACAAGTTATTTTGATTGCCATTTGGGTTACCTTCCCCTCCCTCTAGATCCAGGGTTTTGACTATTGGTTGCAGTGATCATGTAACATCAGGTGATCTGTATTGCCGTTTACTACCTTCTGTATAAAAAACTATGTGGTCTTTTAATCATGGAATTTATGGAGATGTGTATTTTTTTATACGTCTTCAGGGTCAGCAGTTGTTGCTACAACAGCGTAATGCAGCTGCTGCAGCGGCGGCGGCGGCGGCTGCGGCTGCCGCTAGTAGTGCCGCGGTACCAACGCATACAACCACCATACCTGTTGTGTGAGTTTATTTATCTATATTGATTGATTTTATTATACAGCCCATTTTATTGCATGAATAGTATCACATAACGTTAAAGTAGGATTTTTCACGATCTGTTGTAGAACGGAATAATATCTAATCCAGGGTACTTGGTAGCAGAAGTGAGGTACTGCTCGTAATGGTCGTCAAGAGAACCGCGTTTTAATGGCAGCGTTTAAAATCTATGACGTAGTATCGAACTCCGGCATTTGCTTTCAAGTGTCGACGCAGACGTATACGAGCGTGAATACACGTTTTTCGAGAGCCACTGACGCGAGCAAACATGGAGATTTTTTTGAATGAAGCTATTCGAAGCGATAAATTACATGGCAATTAAATTAAAATATTATATTTGGAAATCAACCGCTGGTGTAAATAAAAAAAAGTTTATTCTTCATGTACGCGTAGAATCGTGTAAGAGTGTTGGCATGTGCGGTGGGGCTAAGGCGTGGGCAATTACGGCCGCAAAATAAGCAAAATTAACATGCAAATGTTATGCAGCCGTGTAATGCGAGCAAATTTAAAGATAACACTAAAAATATCTTATCCACCAGAGCGTCCCACAAAAGCAAAGCACAGAGCTTTGCAAAATTGGTCTTGACCAACATCGAATTTAAGTTTTTGCCCCGCCACTGCTTTGCAAGATTCCGACGACCGAACGTCGAACTACAACCGACTAAGTATTTGAAATAAAATAAAAAGACATATAAAATATTAACTATATTGCAATAATTAACTTATATTGAAATTAATTGCATTATACGTCAGCTTCAACTATATCATATCATGAATAACATTCTGCACGGTTTGTCACATCATTGTGTAAACTAAGATGTTCGCAAATTCTCACCTTTGCCGTTCGTGCAGATATGAAATGGTCTCTCAGACAACGTGTTATCTCCATCCTATGATATTGGGTCCTTCAAAATAGACGTGAAGAGGCATTTCAAAAGGCCGACATCTTCGACTGCAGATGAAATCTGTGTTACCGAAGGTCACATTGTTTGTGGACAGTACAATACTTACCATCAGATGCTATACAGGCATTATGCCGAGCTAGGCAAAAAAACATACAATTTAATTGCAGATGTGTAGTAGGTGGATAGGTACTAAAAGAAAAAGAATAAATGTTTCTAAGAATAAACTCACATTAACATGATTCTACAAATCAAAGTTTGTCCTCCGGTGAATATTTCTCCAGCACAACAAACAAATTTAGCACTTTCGAAGCGCAAGTCAGATGTATTTCCATTACAAGTATAGACAGCGAATAGGAAGTATTTGTTGTTTTTTTTTATACTGTTATAGGTTTTGGCGTAGTGGCCACAATCTCACCTGATGTTATGTGACGATGTGGCTCAAGATGATAACATGCTAAACCTAGTGGGAGACTGGCTCTCAAGTGCAGCTGCCGGAACATACCTATTGGTGCTTGGCGACAGATTTTCAACTTGAGGGTGGTAGCTAGCCAGGCGGGTATTAGAAAAAGCCCTACCACCTTGCTATGGTTTCCTCACGATGTTTTCCTGCACCGAAAGCTCAGGCTCATTGCCGGGATTCGAACTCGCGTCAATCGACGCGAAGTCGTACACACTACCACTGAGCCATCATTACTTGAAATTCTATTTTCATTTGACGTCAATAAGACCCCGAGCTTATAGTTTATATCTTCTAATCCATAATGTTTTGCGCCTTATCGCTAATATATTGTATATTTATTGTGTACACGTAATCGTATAAGTTTATAATTATAATAAATAATATAATTAGCAATATAACTAATCATTTAAGATACCATGTTTATCTAAACAGAAATTTAATATTTATTCTAGGTAGATATAATAATAATCGATACCTCGTCCTGTAAGCATAATATAGTAACAAGATCGTGTTATTCAAACTATGTGTTTAATATCGATAAAATATTTTACAGGACGACTGCGATAGCTGCAGCACCGAATACTCACTCAAATGCTCGTCAGTTACCTATACTAGTGAGTAAACAAACAAACAAATTAATAAAATACTTTATAGTTTGGTATTCGTTAGAATTTGTAGAGTTAAACAAAAACTATAATAGTATAAAGTAAGTATATTTAAAAAAAATAATTGGAAGGTAAAGAGGACGGTAAACATTCGATATTTTTGTTCATTGGCCAATACATTTTAAATATATTTCCTGTTTTTTTTTTCATTTTGAACTAATTTTAACGTTTGGCCACTATCTCACTTCATTTTACGTGACGAAGTGACTTAAAAGACTAGTGGGAGAACTGACCCTCAAGTGTAGCGCCGGAACACACCCGTAGGTGCTTGGTGACAGATTTTAACTTAAGAGGGATTGCTAGCAAGGCGGGCGTTAGGAAATTCTCTATGGCTTATAAACCTGCTCATACACTAAGCTCAGACTCATTGCAGAGATTCGAATTCACGTTGATAGAGTGACATGAGCCAATGTACATTTATTTTCCGAAAAAAATATAACAAGCTTTACTCATCGTCTTTCTGGGTGTCAGGTATCGCTTATGAAGCAGTGGGCCGTGGGTGAATTAAAACAATAAAATTTCACTTGCCGAAATTTATGAATTTTAATTGTAAAAATAATCTTAATGAAGCTTTGTGACAGCAGGCGCAACTACAACAAATTGGCAGTGTCGCGTCAGTGAGTGGTGTCGGCAACGTGGGAAGTGTTGTGACTAATGTCGGCAACGTAGTCGGAACTGTCGGCAGTGTTGTCGGCAACGTCGGAACTGTTGTTGGGAATGTTGCCAGTGTGGTCGGGAGTGTTGTTGGTGGCGTGAATACGCCCACCGAGAACGTTGCGCTTAAACAAGAACCGTCGCCAACGACGCCGCGATTATCACCTCAGGTGTGTACTACTCTTTATTTGAGTATTTAACCTGGTTTTTTGTAACAACAAATTTCATGATAAAACATCTATATCTATACATATTACAAAACTCAACGTCTCTCTGTCTATCTATCCATTTTTGTTCTTTTCAGGCGAAAACCACTTATCCGAATTCATGTTTTTAATTTTAATTCATAGATATGTCATCTGGCCAGGTTATAGGATATATTATACAAGATAAAGTAACATATGAAATAGGCAGTGACGTAAATGGTGAAACAATTCGAAAAAAAGATGCATTTGGGGCGCTTAAATGGCTTACGCTGGGTAAACCATACGATATATATCACACTAACTACATAATTGTAGATCTTAAAAAGACCTACAAAAAAGTGACCTATAGCATATATCTGTCTTCCAAAGATTACCCACAATAAGCATTTCGTCTTCCGTTTTTCGCGCGTGTGTTCGACTGACGGAATTCCCCCTGTTAGCGATGGGTAATAGCGGCTTTTTTGAGAAACCATACGAAACGATATATTGAACACTGATAACGGTTTCCAGAACTATCTATTTAGTAGCTGGTTTTTGAGTTTTTAATACTGTCTTGTAGCTGATTTGTCCGTACAAAGTTATTGTCGCTGTCGTCTTTTAATGCATTGTTTTAGGATACGAAACTATCCTTGACGCCATAATAATATCATAATATTATTTTCTGAAGTTATTTTCGTTTCGGATTTGTATAATATTTTTGAAAATAGTGCTACTGACCTTGACCGTGCTGAAATACATAACCGTCCCGCCAAGATGCAACCGTCCAGAACCACCAGACGTTGAGATGTTATAGTCAAGACGGTGACCGTCAAGATATAACTAATTGTCACGCATTACACTCGAAAAAACATAATTGTTCATAAGTTACACTATAGGAACCTACTTATTAATTAGGTAATAGTAATCATTTTAAAGTATCATTAAAGATTTATAAATCACGAATATAGTTTATTTTTTATACTCTCATTCACAATTACAATCTTAAAGCAACACGAACTCAAACACGACCAACATCTTAATTTACACAGCACATTTTACAAATATAAGTGCGGGGTTTTTTTTTTTGTTCAAGACCACATTTCTATAGGATATCAACGCCGTCAACGGACTAAATTCCTTTGTGTGTGAACGAGACAACAATGATCTTTCCTTTCGGTAACTGCGTACTTCGACTCGATAGCGAAAATAACGACGTTTTTTCGTCGCACAGAATATTTTGTGTTTGAGTAACGACAGAAATCGCTACTAAGAAATAGATCGTTTCGCTATGATACAATAACCCGCTATCCGTTATTGCACCGATAGTTACAATAACTGTTTACTTTGCGCAACGACCAAAACAGCGGGCGATCAGCGGGCACAGCTAGTTTCTAAGAATTCAACTGAATCAATCAGTACTTTTTGTATATAATCTAAATAATATATTAGAATATATTCTTTTAAGGCGTCAACAAACCAATTGCTGGCACAACAACTAACAAATCCACCTCAGCCGCTCAATACACCGAAGATGCAATCAGCGATTATTCACATACAACATCCTTTGATGTCCACCGCTGGTACCTCCCAGGTGACCTATCATTTTGTATTTTTCATAATAAATATGTGGGGGGCACAATTGGGTGTAATTTCATACACGGCCATTTAATTCCATGTTAAGCATAGTTTGTATTATGGTAACTAAATAACTGATGTTTCATACATATTTAGATATTTAACGCCCAGACACACAACAGATAATTATGCTCATAGTTGTTAGTTACAAAAGTTAGTCTTGTTCGGGGTTTGAACCCGTGACCTCTCGGCTCACTAGTAGAGTTTTTTGGCCGTTCCGCCACGTGGCCTTATTGTGTTCTTATTGAACCATGTTTTTTTTTTAATTTGTGTTATTAATATGTTAGTATTAGACTACAATCCGGTAGTAGATAACTTCTGGAAAATTGTTCTAACACTTTATATGTTGAAAATAATACCCGTGAATTAATAATTATTTATTATTACACCTTTAAAAGTATTATAAAATATATTTTAATTTAAATAAAAAATTATGCCGCAAAAACGCAACAAAAAATAACTAAGGATTTTAGTAGAATTTTAGTTCTGTAATTTCTTCAGCATATACAATTTAAAAGCCACACTAAACGCTTAGTCATTATTTTAGAGTCATTTATCACAAGATAACACTTAACGGGGTATATTCATTGTACGAAGAAGACACATTTTTTGTATGACGTTTCCAAACAAGTGACTAACAGAAAAAAAAAATTAGGAAGTAAACATTAAATATATAACCAATTTTCTCGAGATTTGTATTGTTTTAGGTCTTTTATCGATATACCAATATCATAAATGAATTAACTTACATTTTTAAACGTACTGTAAATTCTCGGATTCTACTTGATGTTAAGTGAGGTTGCAGCCAATCAAGGGTACTAGCTCTCAGATGCTGCTGTGGGGACATCGATAGCTGTTCGGCTACAATTGTTCAACTTGAGGATGTTAGTCGTCCAAACAAGTCACTCGTACGAAATCATTAAACATATATTTACTATGTATTTATTGCGAAATAAAGATCAAAATTTCTATAGGCTTGTTCTTGGCCAGGATAAAGTTCGTATGGCACATAATATACCAAAACAATTGACTCTTTCATGACGGAAGTAATAATTCTCCAGGTTCAAAATATCCAATACACAACGACAACGACAACGCAGCATAAGGCGACCATTACAAAACCGAGAACAACGAATCCGGCAATTAGCGCTTTAGTGAATAGTCTTATGAATTCAGCACAGCAGTTTCAACAAGGTCTGTAGTCTTAACTCTTGTTACGGTTATTGCTATTTTAAATTAAATTATTTATTTTTAATTCAACCGATATAAATTATCTTTTGCATGTAAATGTAATTAATTTATTTCGCTTAGGCACATTATTTAGTTTATTGCGTAAAGGCCCATAAAATCATGGAATGTCAATTTATCAGTTTATTTTTCAATACATGTCAAACGTGAAACTTCTTTGGTGATCTTTTATTACAGTTTAGTTTACGGTTAAGATGTATTTTATTTGAAATAATAAAAGTATTACTTACAATAAAGTGACTACTTTTAAGAATTATTAAATAAACGACTTCTTGTAAAGCTTTACTCGTCTTTGTTGCTTCATTGTCGTGCGTGCATACACAATATGTCGTATTCTATCGCGCTTATTTATCTCTAAGTTTATTGCATAATTCTTTATTTTCTCTCTCTCTCTAGCCACTTTCCATCCTTTTACGTAAGAAACGCTGCGTTGAAAAACTTTGCGTATATTAATTTACACTTAAATTATTTGACCTTAGAATGTTAAACTCATCGCGCGCAAAGAAGTTTCATTACATAATTTATTCTGACTGGACATTTCAAATTTCTACACATAAAGTTGTAACGATGTAATAATACAAAGAAACAGTAAAGAAAATGTATTTTTTAACCCAGCGGCGGCGAGTCAGAACGCAGCCAAAGCAGCTGTCAGTACGACGACGAGTAACGCAACGATATTGAACTTGCTAAACAGTGCTCCGGCAGCCATGACGCATGCGACCTCAACTTCTGATAATAATATTGACGCTCATAAGTTGCTCGGACGCGTGTCGATTGCCGGAGCCAGACTTATCGCTGCGACCACCGCCTCACATACGATACCAACGTATACGCAACAGGTAAGTCTCACGATCTTTTATTTATAGGTTTAACGTTTGAAAACAATCTCACCTGATGTTAAGTATTAATGCGGCCGATGATTGTAACATGCTAACCCTAGAGAGACTGGATCTCAAGTGTAGCTGCCGGAACAAACCTAAAGGTGGCTTTACGACAGAATTTCAATTTGGGAGTCATAGCCAAGCGGGCACTAAGAAATACCCCATCACCATGCATTAATAAGGTCTAAGACATAACGTTATTCCAATCGTCAATCCGTTCCATCTTCGAAAATTCTATACTATACGGAGATTCAATGAGTACTAGCTAGAGTGTCCTTAAAATTGACTCTTGATATGATTTTTTTTATGTAAGTGTAAATGAATAAGGAATAATTTGTATAGGCATCGATATGCGTTGAATATATGTTGTACGTCTAGTTAATCAAGAATCGACTGTCGCTACGGGTGCCAGAACCAAAGGGGGCATCATTTGTCTTTGATAGGTTGGCGACCTATTTTTTAGTGTTATTTGCTTACAATAAATGTAAAAAAAAAAAAATATTCCGCGTTTCAGAGTGAACGATCTTCCTTTGTTATTAGCTTACATTGAATCCAGACAAGTTTGGTTCCGCACTTCCAAGTGAACGATTTTCCTTTTTTCTTTTTTCTCTAAATTTGCTCACATTGAATCCAGAAATGATTGGCTCCGCGCTTCCGTGCGAACGATTTTCCTTTTTTACTGTTTTCTTCAAATTTGCTCACATTGAATCACGAGAAGATTGGTTCCGCACTTCCAATTAAACGATCTACCTTTTTACTGTGTTCTCTAAATTTGCTCACATTTAATCAAGAAAAATTGGTACTGCACTTCCAAGTGAACGATCCTCCTTTTTTAGTGTTTTCTTTAAATTTGCTCACATTGAATCCAGAAATGAATGGTTCTGCGCTTCCGAGCGAACGATTTTCCTTATTTACTGTTTTCTCTAAGTTTGCTCACATTGAATCAAGAAAAATTGGTACTGCACTTCCAAGTGAACGATCCTCCTTTTTTAGTGTTTTCTTTAAATTTGCTCACATTGAATCCAGAAATGAATGGTTCTGCGCTTCCGAGCGAACGATTTTCCTTATTTACTGTTTTCTCTAAGTTTGCTCACATTGAATCAAGAAAAATTGGTACTGCACTTCCAAGTGAACGATCCTCCTTTTTTAGTGTTTTCTCTAAATTTGCTCACATTGTATCCAGAAAAATTGGTACCGCACTTCCAAGTGAACGATCCTCCTTTTTTAGTGTTTTCTCTAAATTTCCTCACATTGAATCCAGAAATGATTGGTTCCGCGCTTCCGAGCGAACGATTTTCCTTTTTTACTGTTTTCTCTAAATTTTCTCACATTGAATCCAGAAATTATTGGTTCCGCGCTACCGAGCGAACGATTTTCCTTTTTTACTGTTTTCTCTAAATTTGCTCACATTGAAACAAGGGAAGATTGGTTCCGCAATTCCAACTGAACGATCTTCTTTTTTTACTGTTTTCTCTAAATTTGCTCACATTGAATCCAGAAAAGATTGGTTCCACAATTCCAACTGAACGATTTCCCTTTTTTACTGTTTTCTCTAAATTTGCTCACATTGAATCAAGAAAAATTGGTACCGCACTTCCTACTGAACGATCTTCCTATTTTACACTTTTCTTTAAATTTGCTCACACTGAATCCAATAAAGATTAGTTCCGCGCTTCCGAGTAAACTTCTTTTTTTTCTAAATTGATTTATCGCGTTAAGATTACGGACACTACTTGGTATAATATTATAAATATTCCTAAGATTACACTTCTTTACTTTTAGAGTAAATATTCAACAATACACCTGTAATGGACATGCATACGTAAAGTTTTACAACAGTGCGAGATCATAAGAACTAGGAAATTTTGTAAAGTAGGTCTTCAGAGTACGGCAGTGTAATAATTTTGAATGTTTAGGGTGTCGGTGTTCAAGTAATGAGTGGATATACACGCGAGAGCGAGCCGACCAACGTGTCGAGTAGTGAAAGCGCATTGTTGGAACGCCTCATGGGCGCCGAGACAGCGACTGCGCCTGCTTCTCAGCCGCAGCCTGTCTGCCATTTGCAGGTCAGCGATGCGACTAGTCTTGCCTTGCAGATGTTACAACATGTCCTACTATACTTGTTTACCTTTAAACTCGAGTTGGAATTGTTTCTGTTGTTTGCTTTATTATAAAAGATGACTATTTAAACAGGTACCTCTATCATCTCCACGACTGTTATTGTAACCTGTTAGTATAGAAAGATTTGCTTTTAGAAATAAGTTTTACAAACACACTAAAACTTCAATTGCGGATTTAAAAAAAAAGTAAAAAAATAATTGTGTCGGTCTAAATTATTTATAATGGACAAAAAAAATGTACACATTCTTCTGTAGTTGCTACAAATTAGGTGAAAATCAACATTAAATGTCCTACTGCTGAGGAAAGCCTTTTTAGAAGGAATATTTCAGTTAAAATTCGATTAAAAAAATGTGGCTGTTAATGTTGTGCTAAATTATATTCAATACAATATTTGGAAGTCATGTTTTAAACGTAACATAGAAATTAGAAATAAATGCATGTTATTGATGTTCTGTTGATTGATTTGTTACAAAAATTAAAACAAACTGAAAGGTCTAAATGGGCCGAATAAATGTTTTACCTGTTTTGCAGAATGTTCTTTTTTGTTGACAACTGTTTTTGCATGTTCCAACGTGTTTTTTTTTGTATACTAATTAATTAAAATTATTCTTTGAAATATTTTGAAATAATCGATTGTTTTCAGGGTTTAAGCTTAGCGTCGTTACAAGGCCTCCAGGGAATCCAGGGCCTGCAGAATGTCCAGGTCCAGATACCCGGTTTATCGGCTCCTATTTCCTTGTCGTTAAACATGTCTGGTGCACCAAGCGGACTTCTCGTTTCTGTGCCGCCGACCACTTCTGTAGTTCTGACCAACCAGCCTTCTGTGCTATCTTTACCTATAGGTAAGTCTGTTTAAAAGTTTTTTCTCACGACTTATGTGTACTGATTGTTTTACTTAACTATAACAATAGTACCGTTTGTTAAAGATAGCGTATATAAAATTTTTCTTTTTGTTACTTTATGACAACATGTTTAAATATTATTGTAAAATTTTTGTTCAGATTTGTCGTTTCAAATAAGAAGATAACTGTTAAACCGCCATCTAGAATTCGCATTTCGCATACAACTTAAAAAAAAAAATTTTGAAGTGAAACTTCTTATGCGACTTCCAAGCGTTAAACGTTGAATGTTAAACGTTTAACGCACATTATCGGTCCCTCCTCTTTGTGTGAGCCAGAGCGAGAGAGTAAATGTCGGTGTGTATGTATATTGCACACTGTTTAAATAAAATAGAAAATGTCTTTTAAAATGAAGTTTCACTTCTATCGTGTGTGAATCACACACACACCTTTTTATCTTCTGTGTTTTTGTTGCTTGCTGTAAGTACAATTTTAACAAGTAGTGAGTGAAGTTAGCACGGAGTTTTTGCATCCTATAGCCTATTTATTGACGAAGGTTATTATAATAGGCTATCTAATATCATGCTACGACCCTTAGGAGCGGAGCAATTACCATAAAAAGTGTAGGCCAGAAAGTACGCTAAGCGAGAATGAAGTTATAGTGCGGGAAAGCCGTGTTGCACGGCGTGGTGTATCGGAAGCCAAGGGACGACGAGAACAGAAAAAAATTAAACATAAATAAAACCGCGGGGCACAGCTAGTACACGACATAAATATGTCGTAGTAACCGCAAATAGAGTGTACGTTAAGTTTTTGTCACCGTGGTTTTCGGTCAATAAAATAAAAGGTGTGTGTGCGATTCACACACGATAGAAGTGAAACTTCATCTTCTAACACACGTTAAATGCTGAAATACGAGCAAGTATTTAACAGTGTGCAATATACATACACACCGACATTTGCACTCTCGGTCTGGCTCACACAAATAGGAGAGACCGATAATGTGCGTTAAACGTTTATCGCGTAAAGTTTAACGCTTAACGTTTAACGCTTGGAAGTCGCATAAGAAGTTTCACTTCAATAACGACTGTGCTGATATAGTTTCAGCTCAACTAATGTCTGGCGGTGTGAAGGGCGCGGTGCGGGGCGGGGCGGTGCAGGTGGTGCGCAGTGGCCGCGCCGCCGCCCGCCCCTCGCCCCGCACCGCCGCCGCCGCCGCCCGGCCGGCCGCGCCGCACCCGCCCGCGCACCTCGCCCCGCAACACCCCTCACCTCACCCTGCACAGCATCCTACTCCATCACATTCGCCTGCCGCTACAGGTATTTATTTTCCAGCTAACACGTTTTTATTGCAGGCTTGTAGGGATTCGTACCCGACTGACTCGTGACCACTATGCATATGGAAATAAACCCGATACAGTGACTCTTTTGGTGTGTCGTGTTTCTGGATCAGCCACTGTGTATTCAGCTGGTTAGAGGCTGATTGCAGGTTGATTGGGAGCTGGTTGCAGGCTGGCATGACAGCAACGACCGTCGATAAATTGTTTTTGTATTGTACTGTGCTTACCATCAGATCAGTGATCGTAACTTCGCCGTAAAACTATACAAAAAAAACGTTCTTGTCTGTCTGTTTGGTATAAATTTTGCAATAGTTTTTTAAGGAACTTCTCGGTGAGCTATATATTTTAAATACTAAACCTAAAAACTGGATGATAATGCAATGTAACTCGCTTTTTGTCTGTATATCTGTCACATGTCTCTGCTATCTCATCATGAATCTAAAAAGCAGAAAATAATTTAAATGTAAATTAACGAAAAATACAATAAGAGTGTAGAGCGTAGGTAATTGTCGTTGAAAAAACTAACACAATAGTTCATATTATTTGCAGTGCAATCAAATTGTTATTGACTTGTAACATTGGCGAAATTGCCTACATAGTCAGAAGGATAAAATAATAAAAAAGTTATAGACTTAGAATCTAAGTCTTAGATGAACTATTTATACGTTAATTATTAGTCAGATCGCGACTTATTTGCATACGTGCAACAGTCCGAGCCGAGGTCCGGCCACTTTGGTACCCTCGGATGTTGTTGCTTAGCTTTCGTGGCTGAGTGCCCTAAGCGCTCGCCCCCAAGCCCGGTAAAGCTGTAAAAGCCGTAAAGGCTCCAGGGCCCCTAAGGCTAGCAGTATAGTCAGTTCGAAAAAAAAAACGTTAATTATCTAACTGCATGCATCCCAAGTTTATCGATGTTTATAAGTTATTTTATATATTTTAGTCTATTTACAAAACGTGCTACGTTAACACGTTTTTTTTTACTTAAATACACAATATATATAAATAGGTAAGGATAGAAGTAGTGCACAAAAAAATCTCTTAGTGATATCTCCCTTCTAGGGACAGCGCGACTGGTGGAACACCTCAACCCTACGTAAGATCACAGAAAATGGGGGG
The DNA here is from genome assembly GCA_947532125.1 of Saturnia pavonia. Classification (NCBI taxonomy): domain Eukaryota; kingdom Metazoa; phylum Arthropoda; class Insecta; order Lepidoptera; family Saturniidae; genus Saturnia; species Saturnia pavonia. The sequence goes on along the minus strand of OX383900.1, from coordinate 10,554,249 downwards.
GTGCAAGGTCAGCAACGCGCTAGTGATACCTATGGTTGTTATAAGCGTCCCTAGGCCACAGTAACCGTTTACCACTTCAGTTGTATAATATAGATAGAACACTATTTAATGCAGTACTTTTGAACTGATTTCCAGGGACCACACAGTTTATAACGCAGGCGCAAGCGCAGGTGTTAAACGCACACCAGGTCCGGAGAAAATCGAACGCGGACAGTTCATAGTAAACTTTAAAAGTGATCCCACTGCTCCTTTAGTTTGTTTAGTAATAAACTGTAAATATAGATAAATAATTTATTGTAAAGAAATCTTTAAGTGATCGCAAATTATTCGATAACATTCTCTGTAGGGATTAAACGTACGTATGAACGTAAGGGATTTCAAATTGGGCACAGGGACAAGCGGGACGCCTTGACCACAGAACTCAAGAGTGACATCATAGAATCAGTTAGGACATTTTGTTCAATATTATTTGTTTAGTAATATTATGACTTTTGAAAAACTAAAATCGACAAAATCCCGCTTACTGTATGAAAACTGATAATTATATGAAAACTGATAAAGATATGAAAACCGATAAACACATGAAAACCGATAAACATATGAAAACCGATTCCAATTTATTAAGTTTAATGAATTGTATAAAACCATATTTTAATTAACGTAACTACCGAAATTAATCGCATTATAAATTATACGAGTAGTGTTGCATGCATTTTATTATTTCTCATATAATTACTTAACATATTTGAATCGTGTATTTTTTTAGTTATTTTGATATAAGTCTGGGCGACTTTGTAATGAAGACGGCCTTGTTATGATCATGACATTAAAATATGTAAGCAAATAGTATGATACAATCGTACCGGGTACGGTTTTGTGAATATCGATATTATGGTAGTTTATATTTTTTGTTGGGTTTTACTAAACGAATGTAAATATCTAGGTATATTGTTGTGGCTCTAATGAACGTCTTATATTAATAACTAACAGGACATGTTGTAGAAATTCTCAAAAATATACACAAATAAATTTAGAATATTGGACGTTACGATGAGACCTAAATACATGATAAAATCACGAGATAGTTTATGATGGTGAATCGTGACCTGATCAGTATTAAAGTCATTGTTTTATCGAGTGTTATTAATGGTTTTAAAATAAATATAAGTACAATAATGTTTAAATAATAATTTAAAGTCTGTGTTATGTATGTTTTGTTAAAGTCGTCACAGCAAACTTGGTCAGTTATAAGTGTTCTACACAAATATACATTTGTGGTTTATAAGTGAACAAAGCGATGCTAAAACAATATGAAATGTATGTATAATGTGTCCAGTGGACTACTTTTGTTTAAACAAAACTAATGCTTTGTCTGTTATGTATTTATATACATTTATTTAAAAAGATGTCATTCTTATAATAATAAGTCAAAGCTACATTTTTGTTCATTGATGAAAGTCTAGAACAGTAGTAGTTAACCCGAGCCCTACCGCCTACTAGTGCCCGTTCCAGCTTTCATAGTGGGTAGTAGAGGTTTTCATGTTTCATTCATATTTCATCCTTCTATAAATGCAAAGTATATATAAAAAATATATTTTGCAGTACGTTGCTTTATAAAATTTTATTCTGTCAAATATAGTGAAAGTCCGATATTAAGTATTTGATAAGTACTAATTATTGTATGCTTTAACTAGCTTTATAAATTTTTATAAAGTTATTTTTTTACTTCATGAATCATTAATACCTTGGAATCGATGGGTGGCCAGAATTTATAAATGACCATTACCGTGCAATCGTTGTACAGTTACAAATGATAAACTACTATTACCGTGCAATGCTTGTGTAGTTAGAATTTATGAATCACCATTGCTGTGGAATCTGTGGACGAATAGATTTATAAATGACCATTATCGTGGAATGTGTGGGCGGTTAGGATAAAAAAAACACCATCACCGTGAAATTGGTCGATGATTAGAATATATATATATAAATTACCATTATTTTGGAAACGGTGGGCGGTTATAATGTATAACTACAAAACTGGGCGGTAATAAGGTTGGCTACTTCTGGTCTAGAAGGTCAAAATAGTAAATTGACTTACTGTTTATTATTTAAGTTTTGCGCACATTGAAAATAAATGTTACTGTACACTATATCGATGAATTATCTAGAGATTCAGCAGGTAGATACATCAGCTAACAATAAAAAATATATGATGTATATACTTTTATACGTTTTGTTAATAATTGTAAGTCAGTTAGGAAGCCAATTTAAGTTTTTTTTGTTTGTTTAAATATTGATTCTTTGATATAAACAGAGAGATATCATAAATAGTGATTTTCTATAAAGCTACGTTTATTTTGAACGTGCGACTGGTAATTGATAATATTTGTATGGTTAATAGTTACACTCCGTTGTAACAAACTCGATGTGGTTCGTTTGAGCATCACAACCGCTAATAGTTGTGAAGGAATAGTTCTCTAGTTTGTTATTCCTTATCGATAAGAACTGAATGTGTTCATGTTAGAAGTTGAAAAGACAAGATAGTGTGCAAGCTCTAAAAGTGTTTATTCGAAAGTACCAAGAACACGTTTATATGTTAATCGTATATATATATATGTTAATAGGATCAAGTTACGGTGTTGTCACAAGAAACGTTATGGTTCCTACGATATTACGTCATTATGTATACGACGACAGGTTATAAACTTTTAAAGCTAACAGAACACTCAACAAATCTTCTGGAACCTTCCATTACATACATTGATTTTTCAAAGAGTAAAACACGTCTATTAGTATTATTGTGCTATTCTAAAATAATATTTGTGACAGTGGAATTATTTAACGGTTAAACTGGGCCGCGGAATCCTGGTGACCTTTCCACGGAACCCACTTTAGGAATCGCTCATTTACAAGATTTATTGTAATTTTTATTTTACAATCGCCCGTAAGACGAGTTCTATTTGCCAATTATATCAAAGCAACATTTACAAGTAATTACTTTCCCCTATAGCATTAAAATCTAATCTAATCAAACAAAAGTTCCTTATGTATAACGATCTATCCTTACATTAGACCCTGACATTAGAAGCTTGATGTCTATTGTGGTTTTGTATGGTCGCTGCATTTTATGATAGTCCATGGTTTTGTTTTGTTATTTTGTAAACAACTTTCCTAAAATTTTCATAAATAATATTTCTAATTCTAATTTACTCAATATTTTCATTTGAAGACATTTATTCAATTCAAAATTCGCAATCAATTGCTGTGTTTGCAATTTAGGTGGTAAGAAGCAAAGTGTTCCGTTTGGGAAGGGTCAATGTTCTGTTGCCTTATTTGTTTAAATTTTAAACGGGAAATGTCATATTTAAATATCGTTTCGAAAAAATAGAGATAATTTTAATTTTTTAGTAAATATTATATCTGACCTATTTTCCTTCCTCCTTAGTTATATTTTAATGTTTTCATAAATTTTAACACTCAGTGCGATTACGTAATTAATGAGTTGCATACAAACAACATGCAAATTAGTCAGAAATAATCGCAGTACAGCTGAATGATTATTCGGTGAATGTGATACTTCATTACATTTTATATAACAATAATTACGCGCAAAATTCTATTCTAATACGTTACAGTGGACATTCTGTAACTGTTACTAATTATATTACTTTTATCAATAAATATCAATGCAATCGCTACTCCGATCTAAAATTAATTCGTGTACATAATTTTATAGTCGAGTTATTTGTCTCTGTTATTGTATTTATTATTAACGAAGTGTGTTCATATCGGCGAGGCGGCTAACCTGTTTAGAACCTACGCCACACAATCGCTGTGCAATTATTTTCCATTAACATTACAAACGTCAATATTTTATGACCATTGAGATAATTATTTATAAGTGTCTAATGTCAAATGGTAATCTACATAATGGTCGCCAAATATCATGCCTTCAATAAAACAAGTATTTCTCTTCCCGGGACGGCTGCCCGAAGTCGGGCCCGCAGCCCATAAACTGACCCGCCAACTATTATTCAACTATCTTTAACTGAATACTTTATTCATTTTAAATATCTATCTATTTATATCTGAATCTATGTTGTCTGAAAACAAGTATTATTTGCTAGGCTGGGTTTAGGTCACCTTCGTAATTATTGGGTAGTTGACATATAGCGTCACAAGTATGTCACAGTTTAATAATTTAAGGAATTTCTACATTTTCACATTAAGTATTTAAGATATATCGTATCTAAAGAAACTGACTGGCTGACTGATTGACCGACTAAGGTGGTGTTCAAGTATTACGTAACGCAATTTGGGGGGGGGAGAGTTTTGTAAAACGTTACGATGCGTTACAAGGGCGGGAGGGGGTTTTCGAACAACGCGTTACGTAAAATAGTTTAATTTTTTAATTAAATAAAAAACTAGGCATTGAAATTTCCAAGTTCGCAATCCTTTTCGTTTATGTTTTACGGGGAATCCCTTGATAGTATTGTACATCATTTTTATTGTGTTGTTCCAAGTTGGCGTTTATGTTTACGCCGGTAATTTACGCAATATAATTATGACTTTTAGGTAAAAATTATCACTTGGGTGTTACGTAACGTTTAAGGAGGGTAGGAGGTACTGAAAAATGTTACAGCGCGTTACATAGAGGGTAGGGAGGGTCAAAAATCTTTAAAAATTGCGTTACGTAATACATGAACGCCCCTAATCGATCAACGCTTCCTGTTACAGTGTAAGAGAGCATTAGGAAAAGATTTATGGAAATTCAACTCCTAAGGTGGGGGTGAAGGTATGTATGGAAACCAGCATTTTTCAAAATTAAAATTGATATTAGTTAGAAAGTAAAAAAGATAGGGCATAGCTTAATTATGACGCGAGTGAAGCCGCGGGAAAAGCGCTAGTCAAGAAATGAAAACAAACTTTGTATTTATAATAAAATGTCCCGATTTCTTGGAGAGTTATAAAAAATACTGACTAGTGTTAAGGAAAAAATTCAACGGTCAATTGAAGCCAAGGAAGTATTCTTAGAACAATGAGTTAACTATTTAATGTTAATGAGTTAATGAGTTAACCGTCACGGGAAGAGACACGACGTTGTTTTATTGTACCCCAATGGCTTAGACAATATTGTATTTGGTAGTAGTGTGGGGTTGCCAGGTACGAGGTGTGTGTAGTCGAATAATTGTGCGAATCGTTGATCTCATTTGTTATGGACATGTAGCTCAATGTGTAATTAGATGTTTTTTTGTAACATAAACTTTATGTGAAACATGATATATTTTTAAGAGATAATCAAATTATTGTTGTATATATATATTTTAGAGTGAAGATTTTTTATAAATAACCGATATTATTATTTTCAATGGTTGTATGGATGTTTCAGTCTCGGTAACATTGTATATATAAATAATTAGTTGTAAATATTAATTTAAACGAGATGTGATATACATTCTGACGGTAGTGTATTGTATTAATAAAGTTTATATGTTTACGTTGACGTGGAATTTATGTATAGAACGTTTCTGATAATGTCGTGAATGAGTTGTTTCAGAGATTGACGTTTCAAACATAAATAAAATAACTTTTACACTGATAAGTGTGTTTCTGACAATGGCTTCAGTTTACTAGTTGAACAATTGTATGATGATAACTTTGATATGATAGATAATATTTAGCAATGCGTTCGTCAGGTTTAAAAAATACTAATATCAGAACTTAAAAACACGATTATAATAATTATATACCACTACTGTGTTAAGTGAGCGGCGATACGCGGTTAGTGACCACGTCAAACTACAATATTAGCGATTACAAACGCCGAAATGTGTTTTGGGTCGTTTTCATCGCTACTTGTAGAGTCCCTTTCTAGAACTAGGTTCCCTCACGACGTCCGCTACGTAGTTAGTCGATAATCTTATTAAACTGAAAATTAAGTAACCTGTAGGAATTCCAAAAAAATACTTATCATCTTTTGAAGTACCGATGGCTTGGTAGTAACGTATTCAGACACAGCGTCGATTGAAGTAGATTCGAATCCTTCAGTGAGCCTGAGCTTTCGGTAAAGTAAAACTCTGTTTAAGCGTAACGTGAAGAGATATTTATGCAGGCCGGCATGACAGCGGTGACCACCGATGGATTTCGATCTCTCGGTGGTCGCCGTTGTATTTGGATTGTACTTACTGTGCTTACCATCAGGGACAGTACAGTCAATGTATCGAGCTATTATAAAAAAAAAACCCTAGAGTTGAATTTCTTTCGCCAAGCACTTACCTAGAACAATACCTAGTTGTATTCCGGCAACTGTATTTGACAGCCAGTCACTTTAGGCTTAGTCTGTTAACATCTTGGTCTACATCGTTACTTAACATTAGGTGAGATCAAATGCTAAATGTATAAAGTTACAATTGGATAAATTGCGAACAAGTCCGCCCTTATAAATGTTGACGTTCTTCTACTGGCTTTGCATCATGATGATGTAATTGCTTTTATATTTGCTGTTTGATTTGCTGGGTGATAGGACATGGCAAATGTGTCCGTCTGAATCTCGACCGACATATATACAACAGCCATAGTGACACGCTTCAGCGTTTCCGGGACTAGCCGGTGTATGTCCAGGATTCAAGCGGTAGCAGGGATTTGTTCTCGGCTGTGTCGCGACCATCACGTGATACCAGTCACAGGGACGCTCTTTTAGTTTTTCGCGTTTCGGAGTCGGTCAGTATACGTGCAACTATTTCACGCCCGACCAATTGTACCTCCTTTATAAAGCTCAGGTTCGGCCGTGTATGGAATATTGTTCGCATCTCTGGGACGGTTCTGTCTAATACGTTGTCGATGCCCTGGACACTGTTCTGGCCAATGTTCTGTCCGCATTGAGAATGCATACAGACGTCACTAAATATTTAGAATCACTTCAGTTGCGAAGAGACATTGCCTCGCTAAGAGTATTTTATCGTCTGTATCATGGCGATGTTCTGAAGAATTGTTTGACCTTATCTCATCATCTACATTTCACTACTGAATCATGCGGTCTGGTCGACACAGCCACAGTTACACGGTAGTGCCCATCGTGGCGCGAACAAAGTTAGCTAACTCTTACCTTTACCGTACCGTGCAGATACGGAATAGCCATCGTGTTCTTACTGGGTTCTTCAAACGAGGTGTAAAGGGGCAACTCGGCAAGCCGACATGGCATCGTCGGTTGCCGATGAAATCTGTGTCCCCGACGGACACCGTTGTTTTTGAATTGTCCTGTGCTTACCATCAGGTATAGTACCGTCCGCGTCACTGCCGTGCTACTACTACGATAAAGCAATAAAACCACATGATAGTTTGGTTAAAAAAGTATGCCTTTTTATTCTTTCAAATAGTCTTCATCTAAATTTTATAAGAACATTGGACACGATCGAAGCTTTTTACCGATAAATAAGTATAAATAATTTTATATTCACATAAATCGTCTTATTTATACATACATTACATTTATTTTTAATATCAGTCCTCTGAAAAGGTCCATAACTCCCTGCAAATTAAATATTATTTACACAGCGATAGGGATTCGCGACTACCGTACCGTATTCGTACCGTACATACATACATACATCAACAATTATTAACAATTAATAGAGACTATTTACAAAATATATTTTCACGATCATTCACACAATCATACGTCGCCGCTTGCTCACACATCGAGTTTACAGTCGCACATAATATGTATCATTTGGCATTTGAATGGCGGCACGTCACTAGCAAGTATCGTCCCAGGCGAGCCACCACGGTGCTCGGCAATCTTCGCGCTTTCGTCGCCTGCGCTCAGCACGATCCGAGCGCTTTTTCAAGAAGCGCACGTTGTAAGGGTCCTCTGCTAACTCCGGGTATCGAGCCACGTCGTGGACGTATTCACCTTCGTACCCAGCTACGGACCCTGCTTTTTGAATTTCATCTAGTTCAGCGGAAGACCAATCGATGGAGCCGCCAAATCCGTTGCGCAAAGCTTCTCGCTCACGATGCCAGGCTTTACGAATGGCCGCAGCACGCGCGTGGTGCAACAGACGCTGTTTCTCACGTTCCGCACTGGTCCCGTATCTAAGGTTCACAATACTCGTTCGTCCGTGGATCTTTACGTCTGCGTAAGAACGGCCGCTTTCAGTCACTTCATGGAAGGTTACGTTCAGTTTACCCTGCATACGCTTCAACTGTTGTTTGTCATCAGCAGCGCGCCAGGTGTCTTCTTTAACGAAGTAAAAGACGTCCTGTTGATCGCCGTGGACGACGAAGGAAAATGGTAAAAGATGAGATCTATTGAAAACGGATGTATACACGTCACGGTAAATAGCATTAGCAGAAGGGACAGCCGTGACTACTGCTCGGCCTCTCGAATTTCGCGACACGAGAATTCCCCGTCCGAATGGTGGTTCAGAATCCGAGCCTATTCGCTTTGGAGCTAAATTATTAAGTGAGTCAGATTTTAAAGCCGACATCGTGGGAATAGAGAGGCTTCTAAAGTCGGCTATTCTTTTATTAGACATGTGGGAAAGGAAGCCAGATTCGATAATAACACTCGGTAGTAAGGACATGGCGGAGGGTAAGCCTGGTCCACTGTCAGTGGGTGCGGTGCCCCACACGGGTCGTCCATGTGGTATGCTGGGTAGAACCGATCCGCCAGGTAGTTCATCTGGATAAAGCTGCGGGGCCAAACTTTTGGTTTCATAGCCCAGTAATTTTAGCCACGCCAAATGGTCTGAAAATATTTGTTTATTATATATATTACATAGTGTTGAGATTTATGCTTTATACTTTTATAATATAGATTAAAAATTACCTGTTGGTTTTTTATTCTGCGGTCTGACATTAATGGGATCATTTCCATTAAACCTGTAGAGGTGTAACTGAGCTGGGCTGTGTATTCGTTCAATAAGATTCTCCCAGAGTGGGGACATCCACTGTCCTATCAATGGATCGTATACTTTTCCGTTAGCCATATGCACTAGTGATGTTACTTGGTCTAATAAACCTCCACAGAAATCCACAGGCAAGTATAGGTATGGGTTCGAGTCATAAACTATATGTCCATATGGTGATCGCATTATTTCCCGAATACCCTCTCCATACTGATTGAAAATCATCACCGGCGTTCCGCATTGATCAGTAGCTATGTAATATTTATGTCGAGCAACCTAAAATAAAAATCATATAGGTAAATACGATAATGACCTAAATAATATAAATAAGATATTAAATATATTTCTATTTGCTCTTCTTACCTGTGTATATATCAGATGACCTCTATCGTCATAAACTAGAGTCATAAATCTGTTTTCCCTGGGCGAGTATATATGGCTGACTTCATGAGGTTTTTCTTTGTTCGTGTAGAAGAATTGAGTTACGTTACCAAAGTTATCCTTTCGGGTTGAAAGTCTGAAAGTTGAAATTTAGGAGTCAGATCTAAATCTAATCAAAATATTGAATGTTTATTGTTCCTATTGGAAAATATATACCTGTCAAGATGGTCGTAATAATAGCGAACATCGAATCTTCCACGTTTTGTTGCTCTGATTAATAGACCCTTTGAATTGTATTGGAATTTTTCTTCTCTTGCATTTTGGGAAACAAGACCTCGACTATCGTATCTATACTGTCCTTCGCCAAACTTTATGATGCGATCCATATCGTTGTATTCCATAGGGATAGTATTCCCTCTGTAAGTCAGAGACAACATGTTCCCGTTATCATCATACCTAAAGCCCCAAGGTTCTTGAGCTTCTACACCAGTTAACTGACCATCACAGTCCCAGGTGTAGTTTTTCACATTGGTGTAGGTATTAACACCAACATTACGTGTGTGTGTTCGTGTTTGAGAAATTCTTCCATGATTATCGTATGAAAATTCCATTCTGAAGACTTCCATCCTATGAATGTTCACTGATACTTCTTCCTCCAGGAATTGTTCGTTTAGTGTACGAGAGAACATAGCAATTCCGTCATATACAGAAGTTTCATTCCATTTTTGCTTTGATACAGTAAACTGACCTAGAATTTCCGGAGCACCTGTTTTACTGTTATAAACGATATGGTATGGAATTAGAGTTTGACCTCCAATCCTTCCTTGTACGGACGTTATTCTGTAATTGTTGTCATATTCATAAATTATCTTAGCATTACTTAAACCAGTTTTCGCGCCATAATCTAGCCTTTCTTCAGTTAGCAGGCCACCGACGTAAGTGGACTCCCAGCGGTAGTCTACATCGCGATCAACATGTAATATTTCTGAGGGAAGTCCGCTATTTTCTGAATAATGAATTTGTGTTTGTCCATCACCGTGGATGACCTCTGAAACTTTATTTGTTGTGAAGTAACGGTACACTAGCCGTGCTCCATCTCCCGGGAACACTGTTTGCAGAAGTTCGCCAGTATGAGAATAATGTTGTAAATATTTTTTTGATGATCCCGGAGGAGTATATGTCACTCTTAAAAATCCAATAGATGGCTGAACGCTGAATGAATGGTTTGTAGATGACGGCAAGATTACATGAGTTAATCCGCCATCTTCATCATACATATACTTGAAACTTCTCTGGCTTGCTAAAGTAATTTTGGACACTAGATTGCCTTCATTGTAATAGATAAAAATGGTTCCGTCATTTGGGCTCGTTATTTCTGATAACATTCCATGAGGATCATAATTATAGGTTTCTTCACTATACCCCCATTTCCAACCGTTAATTCTGTAGAACCTGTCATATGAAATGTTGAGAGGGACACTAGCACCGTGAGGAATAAATGATAGTGGCAATCCAGCTACATCATAAGCAATAGTAAACAGCGGATTTCTATCAGCATTGAAGAATGTTTCTCTACTCTTGAATTGATCAAATTCGATTATGAGAACTCTAGAATCATTAACCCATATCTCGCGATTTAAAGTTTGTTGTGGATTTCTTACGTCACCTACTAAGGTGTATAAGGAATACATGTTGTTGACAAGTCCGTCACCAAAAGTTGTTGTTTGATGCGACCACATATGGAGCATTTCGGCTTCAATAGGTAAAGCAGCTTCGAGTAATGGGTGCTTTGAAGCTGCAATGCTTTCGAATTTACCAGTCCAGGGTGTTTCAAGAAGCAAAGTGTTGTTACTGTAGATTCGACCTTCAGTAACTTGTTTACCATTATTTATTGTTATTTGCTTAAAAGATTGTCCATGTAATACGTATTCGCATTTCTTTGCAACGCCTACAGGAATCGAACTAGCAGGATTGGAAACTGTCACAGCTAAGCCATAGTTCTTTGCAAGTCCCGAGGTAATTTGAACCTGTTCTCCTGAAGGCATAATGATTTTGGTGACACGACCGAGTTCATCGTAATTGTATATAACAGTTTCTCCTGCCTGAAATATATAACAACGATTAAATACAGTTCTTATTAAATATGTATGCTTCGATTATTTCATTTATATTGAAATTCACTTACCCCTGATCGACTATTTAGTAATCCAGAACTAGCATCATAATCAAAGTCTATTTCTGAAGTTCCTTTCTCAGCAATTCTTGTAAGATATCCTATACCAGATATCTTCAATTCTAATTTATGGTCTTGTGTATTTTCTATTGAACTAACAACGTTGCTGTAGTCTCTCAGCAATTGTACTTTATTTCCAGATGCATCAGTGACAGTGGACAATTTACCGAAACTTGTGTTTTTAGAATATAAAAACGAATATCTTGTCTTTCCAGAGGTCAAGTCTTTTGTTGTAATATGTTGTCCGTAACGGTTGAACACATAAATCTCGGAAGTTGGTGGATATGGTATTCTAAACTCTCCATTTTCATCATGACTAGGTAAGTAATGTCGTAGTGCCAATATATGAAGAGAACCTGTGTAAATTTTTAATATAAATTAGCAATTATAATAATAATAAGTTTGTAATAAATGTATTAAGTAAAGATTATCGTTTCGAAAAATGTTAGTTACCTTGATCCACAACATTAAGAACACCATCTGGAGTAACCGCCAGAGCAGATATCGTTTGAAACTTTGCATTAGATGATAGTAATGTTTCAGTACTTGTCGGTGGTTCATCACCAGCAGCGACACTAAGACGACAAGGACAGCCAGCTCCTTCGTCTCTACTATTTAGTGGTGCGGCGGTCGCAGACATAGACGTATTACATTCACAACTTAACTCCTTCAAATTCTCTTGTAATTTACCAGCAAAGTGTGTAATTTTTCCTGAAGGATCTATGGATTTAATCGTATTTATTTTCTTAGAATCTGATTCTGCCACGTAAAGTATACCAGTTGGTGCGAATGCTATAGCTAATATAGTGCCAAGACTAGATTCTTCCTTTAAATCAGTGTTCGTTCTATTTGTCGTTTTACTTATTGGTTTTCCATCGCTGCTAAGACGGCAATGAGAAGGTTGGCCTGCTATTACTTTGATTTTCATATCAACAGTAAGTTTTAGAATAATTCTATCATCAATAAAATATAATGATCCGTCGAGTGGTGATAAGGCAACTCCCGTTGGCCATTGTAATTGCGCTTCATAAGGAGGTATTGCCCCATGACAAGGAACTGGTGCCCAATGGTTGTGATGTCCATGATGTCCCACTAGTGTATGTATGATGCCGTTAGGGTCGACTGCTCTTATGTTAGTTCCGTCTGCGATGTACATTGTTCTGTCTGCAGCTATGGCAAGACCTGTAAAGTAAAACAGATGAATATATTAGTATATTTCTTTAATTCACCTAATAAAACATAGTTGCAATTTCTTGTGATAGAGAGGTAGATAAATTTCTCAGAAGGTTTATCTTTACTTGGGGCAACCCGACTGGTGGGCAATACCTTCACCCTACAGAAAATTGCAGCCAAATAACCTTGTGTTGTATTCCTGCGGAGAGTAGGGTTTCCAGAGCTCCTTGAGGTAGGGGTTCTAGGTCGGCAACGCGCTTGTGATACCTATGGTATTACAAGCGACCATAGGCTACGGTAGCCGCTTACTATCAGGCAGGCCGTATGCTTGTTCGCCACCTTTCTAGTATTAAAATAACGCAAAGTATTAATTATTAGTTTGGGAATATAAATAATTAAGTTACCTTTAGGGTGAGCTAATTTTGCTTTCATGGCAGGTCCTTCGTCACCACAGTTGGAATCATCTCCAGGTATACAACGGTCGCCATTCCCCACAACCGGTTCTGAGTTTACCGCCGGATCTCTTACTTTCTCTAAAGCCAAGACCTTTCGCACTTGATGTCTTTCAGAGTCGGATACGTAAAGGTAACCATCCGCAGGTGAAATACAGATATAATATTGGTATGCGACTTGTGTGGTTCTGTTAACAAATGAAGATAATAAATAATGATAGTAATAGCATTCCTTCGCCATGCTAACAAACAATTGGATGATTGCGAGATAGGATGGAATATGTTGGGCTCTTTATACATACTAAATTCTACATTATTACAAATATCTTATATGAGACAAAGAGTAGTTTTGGCGTAATTTCGTAGAGCGAACTGAAGTATTCCAAGCCCGGTGAAGTTGTAAAAGCCGTGCTCCGTAAAAGCTCCGCAAATAGCTTAATACGTAATTTGGGGGATTTAGTCAAACATGAGTGTTCTACCACCAAGCTATTTTTTTTATTTATTATGGCCACTGGATACTAGTCCTTTTCTAATCTTCAAAGTGAGTTGAAAACAAGATGGTGGCTCCTTTGTTAGAACTATCCATAAGGGAGTTTTTGTGGCAACTAAAAATGCATGTTTCCAGTTTACATTTATATTCCACTTCACGTATGCACAATATCCAAATTATATTACGCAAAATGCCTCCAATATTACATAATATAGGATCAATAAACTTAAGTTATTGAATTAAAGTAATGTTCCTCACAACATGGAGGTTCAAGATCCCGCGAAAATTAACCACCCAGCTATTGCCATTTCCACGTTGCGTTACATGTGGGTGTCTGAGAAGTCAAATTATGCACCAAGCCATAGTAAAAAGATTTTCATAGAAATAAATTAATCGTCACTTCTGAGTACAAATATTTTATTAGACATATCTAAGTATGATTTTTTGGTCACTTTCAGAACTATATAAATTGAATTAATTATAAATAAAAAAATATATAATGTTACTTACTCAAGTTGAAGTACCGTGGTAACAACACCTTCAGGAGTAATACGGCGTACGAGATTAAAGTCACCCACGTAAAGCGAGCCGTCTGGTCCCGAAGTCAATGCGGTGGGGGTCAACAGTCGAGAATCGGCTGCTTTACCATTGCAATGGTCGGGGCATACCAGAGAACGTTGAAGGCCAGTACCCATTACCACCTTAAATAAAGGTTTCCGTAAAGTATTCATCATGAAAAGTATAAATGAATAAAACACATATTACGTACAGTTTAGTTCATATATTTTTACAAAATATTTCTCTTTAACTAATCTATTTGATCAAAGACTTCATCTGTACAATAATATGAATAATATGTCACGTAGGTTAAAAATATATACGTTTTTGAAGTTACTTATACTTTAGGCGTGTTATGAATAAAATAATAAGAGTGAATATTTACGATGAGCGCGCACCATTACAAATTTTTCGTCACACAATTAGTCAAAGAAGTATCACTCCTAACGCATATAAATACTTTTTTTATTAAGGTAAATTAAACAACAGTTTTTCTATTATTTTAATGATTATTACCTGCACAGTCCTGGGGTATTGCTTCAAATGAAGTAGAGCTCCATCACCTTTCTGTAGTATGCCTTCATGGAAGTTATAATGATGGTGTATATCAAGTCCCCAGCCGCCGATATCAGATATATCTACATCAAAGCCGGCTAGTGTCGCCGTTTGCGTCTCCCATACAATTGTGGGGCATGACGTATATTCGTAGCCTATTGAGATTTTAGCTTGTGCTTGCCCGTACACCTGTAAATATATTTCAGAATAATTATATTATTTGTATATATTTGCGAATAATAAAAAAAACAACATTATATAGATTTTCAGAGAATTGTCAATCATTACAAAATTAACCCAAATATTAGATTTTAAATGCAAGATTTGGAATCAACATAGCAATTTTTACGTTCGAACTAATATTATAATTTATATTATAGATGTATTAAACAACTAATTTTCTTAGGAAATTCGTAGAAACATCACAAATATTCAACCTGATAAATATTATTCTGTATAGTTAGCCGTAAAGTCGAATCTGAATAGAAAATAAGTGTAAATGTCTATGTCCTTAATATCTTGTCAAAGTCATACTTCGGTGGATATTTAATATAGCTTTAAGTTTTTTTTTGTAATAAGTTTAAGTAGCAAAAGCATAGATACAAAAGGTCAGTAGTTCCTTTGCAGTCAGAACCTACACAAAATTGCGCTAGTTTTGGCTTTTAATATCAAATACCCAATGGCTATAAACGTTACCTACATTATATTGAAAACGTATGTTGTTATATAAGCACCTTTTGTTTGTAAACATTTCTCTTGTTCCATGCGAAAACATGTGTTAAGTCGGGATCAGCTTCGTAAGTGTGAGTATGTAACGAGCCTTCAATCTCCACTCGTACGTGAACTCTAGCGAGAGCTGCAGGAACTATTCGTCTTGTTAGCTGAATATGAACGCACGATAGATAACCAGCTGCTTGCGACGAGCGGTAGGTCAGCTTTACTGATGATCCGGGGATGCCAA
Source organism: Saturnia pavonia (assembly GCA_947532125.1). Taxonomy (NCBI): domain Eukaryota; kingdom Metazoa; phylum Arthropoda; class Insecta; order Lepidoptera; family Saturniidae; genus Saturnia; species Saturnia pavonia. The sequence continues at coordinate 10,538,534 of OX383900.1, read as the reverse complement.
TTGATTCACTCACGATCTGTGGATAAAGTTTTGTTGATTTAGCATAAAAAGTATTCCTAGTCAAAGGCTGATCGCCGTAAGCGCTACTGTCCTAATGGTCTGCGGGACGCGGGAGGATAAAAACCCTGAACAATAAGCTAATCTATTGTCGGCCTCATGAGATAATTTTACCAAAATGGAATTACCAACGTTGCGTTTTAAATACTTTACAGTCAATCAAAAGTAATGCTTTGAAGTGTTCCGAGTGAATTATAGTGTCAATATCTAAATTCATATAGTCGCCTTGTCTTAGTATGAAGTACTGCTTGGACCGATTGAGAGAACCCAGCATTTTTAGCTGCCAATTTGGCCTTTGTCTCCAAATTACTCCGGAATTGCACTTCACTTTTTTTTTCCTGGAAAATACAAACTTTATTTCTTTGAGGGATTAAACTGGATGAGGTTTGCAGTTTGCCTTCCCCAGTTTGCCTTAGAGGCTCTTTCGACCTCAGACACAAGTTCCGTCCGCTTTTGCTCCACGAGCGTTAGAGGAATGTTAGCACGGCCCGAGTATACGTATATATAGTATCTCTTGTACTGTCGTCTGCATAGCAATGCATGTTAGGGATATCTAACAAATCATTGATATGCAGGACGAACATTGTAGGCACACACTCAAGAGCCTTGTGGGAATGATATTTTAATTATGTTAACTATATTGTTGTTACGATTTCATTATTACCTAAGATATACCCGTTAATAGTAAATGTGTACTTCATAATAACATAGAACATTAATATAATTAATTCAACTAGATCTGTGCAGTCATTATGCTGGTCAACAATAATTATTGATTTAATTATACCAGTAAGGAATACTCCGCCTTGTTAATTTGATTTCCCATGGAAACTCTGTTAGCATTGTGACTTGCTGTTATTTTATTTCTTTATTTTTCTTAAAGAATAATATAAGTTCGAGTTGGTTCTAAAAATTTCATTTGTATAGATAGATACCTATACCTACCTAAAAATAGCGTACATAAAAAATAGGAGTTTAAGTATGAAATTGCCAAATGCCAAAAAAACACTGGTCAGTTTCGCTTACAATAAAAGCTTTTTAGTGGAGTTTTCATATTAGAAACACTTTTGAAATGAAAATTTTGGTCTATTTATTTATTTGTTTCTTTTGTTTAGCACAGCATTAATGTTACGTAGTAACCCAATGGTTAAATCCAGGTTAAACGCCGGAATAATTCCCTAAAAAGAAACTGACCTACAAAAAGGTGATGGTGACTGTTAGGTGGTAAAGGTGTTACCGTCATGGGTCATGGTATTAATTCACTAAAACTTCTTCAGATCTAGTGCATTAGTAACGACTGATATTCGCAGTGTAGAATTAATCACAATGATGGCGAAACTGTTTGTAAAGGCGTTAATGATCTTCCAATAGGATAATATAAATGTGTAGATAGTATGAGTAATTATTTGGATTAAATTTTTATTTTCTTAGAAAAAATACTTAACGAAGCGGCAGTTTCATACTAAAACCCTTAAGATGAATATTTCATATCTTTTTCGAGTAACCAATTACATATATTATATACAAGAATTGCTCACATAATAGTATTATTTATTTATTTTATATATTCAGCACGCCAATATAACACTTAGGCCTGCATGACATTTAAATACATATTACAAAATAGATATTCAATTTTATTTTTTTATTATTAAACAAGGAGTTCTTGTATGAACTATATGAATGAGAAAATATATCTATGGAGTTATTCATCGTATTAGATTTCTCGTTATGTAATCTTGCCATACGTATAAGAGGGTTATTAAATGTTGTATTCAGTGTTGTAGTTTATTAGATAAAGTACACAAAATATAGTCAGGGGGTTTGTATTATTTTTAAGTATTCTGGCTGTGATTTTTTTCTAGAAAATTAGATACGTTTAACGATTAATATAAGAGATGGCTAACTTGCTTAAGAAAATACTACCCTTCATTCTGTGTTGGTGTGTTCGATTTTCACAATTTAATTTATGTTATATTATTTGGTCTAAAATTACAAAAAATGATTTTATTAAAACGTACATATACTGTATTTTAAGTTAGTTTAGTAGGTAGGTATGCCTTAATTTTATTGTATTTTTTCATATTTTTCATATCATTGATACTTGGTTGGTGCTTTGACACTTCAATACTATCGTTTATAAGTTTAGCGTTATGGCCATAATCTCACAAGATGTTATGTGACGATTTGATCCAAGATGGTGACACGCGAAATCTAGTGGGGGAACTGGCTCTCAAGTGTAATTCTCGGAACTCACCTATCAGTATCATGTGACAGATTTTTATTGCGAGCGATTTTTATTATTTTTATTTTTACCTTGCGAGGCGTGCATTAGGAAGTACCCTACCACTATGCTATGAATTCATCACGATGTTTTCCTTCATATAACATCAAATACACTTAGCAACAGATAATCGATTTATATAATTTAAAACGGTAGATATTACTTAATCATAAAACATTTTTAAGATATACACATTTTAGTTTATTAATTACCTGAGCTTCTGGATATATAATTGAAGTTGTGGTAGCCGATGAAGCGGCAGGGGCGGCTAGAGGTGGTACTGCAACAACTTCAGGACGTAGCCGTTCGTGATCGTGTGCTACGCAGGGCGGGGTAGCTGCTTCCCACCACTGCGGCGTTGGGGCCCAGTCGAGGCGTGGAGGAGCTCTAATGTTTAGGATTAAGGATAATAGGATTAAGTTAAAAATAATAAATACAATCTTTTGGCATCTAAGTGCTAGCGACTGGTGACTTTTGTCGCCGTGACTGTTTTGTCACCCAATAACAGAAACCGGTGCGCGCTAGCACTTACTATCGTGGTATTAGTACTAGCGCGCTCGGGTGTCTTTTGTTGCCGTGACAAATCATAGTGTGCACGCAATAGTGTAATTCTCAGGTTATTAATGTGTGGATTTTGTATCAACTTAAATGATGTTAAAATTTTGCGATTTAGGAATTTTAAAAAAAAAAGGTGTTTTAGAACTGAGCCATAACGATAATTTATTGCTACTGTTTCTTGTAATAACATTATCTGTCCAAATTTTCACATTTTTTAATCAAAATGACGTATTCATTATTTTGCCCACCCTTTCTGCTGGACATATCTTTTTATAAAAAGTATATCATGTCCTATGTCGCACCATATACAATTGCTAGACCAAATTTCATTAAAATCCGGACTGCCGTTAGAGCGTTATTGATGGACAAATATTGAAACAAACTTACTTTCGCATTTATAATATATATTAGATAAGAACAAAATTAAATTATCAATAAGTTACTGGACGGAGGCATCTCGGGCAGGGCTCATGGGTCTTCATCCTAAATAATAAATAACTTAAATTAACCTTAAAACATTGAATAGAATTTTATACACACTGTGGCTCGAGATAATTTCAAATTCAATTTAGGTGACTCAAGAAATTTACTATATAGTATAACATTACCGTGTTTAGTGTTATCCTGGATTAAATTGACTATAAAATATGAATAAGGTTCAAAAATTGCTGCGATTTTATTTTATGATGAACGGGATCCCCTTCTAGTTATGTGTAATGTTTGTTACTTACGATTATGAAACGATTATGATATATTGTAATGATTTATTGGTTAGATTATGTTAGCAGTTAATATTTTCAGTTTTTATAAAATGTCAATAAGTCGTATGAATTGTTTACGATTTTAATGTAATGTAAAACGTGGTAGACTGGACAAGGGTGACGAAACAGTCACAAGTGCGCGCTGGCACTAATGTTTTACTTCAAAACCGAAAGTCACACGCAGTTAATAGTCCTTTAGCGATATCTTTAAGAATATAACAATTTAAATCATTTTTCTTTTCCTTATGGTATGTTGTTTAGATCACAAGGCTGTGCTCAATCGTAAACTATACCTATACCTCCTTTGAATCTCTGTATATTTGGACCGGTTTATATTAATTACGTAATAAAGCAATCAACGTGTTTGTCGTATTCAAAGTCAATATTTCAATTTTACTTAAATATGTATAAGGGTAAAAAGGGTAGGTACGAAGTCTCACAGATACAGTAAGAACCAAAAGTTTTACTTGTGAAAAGTTGAAACATTGAAAATACATAAAAATTAAGGGTAACATTTCTTTGGAGATTTTTGTTTACCTGAGGCAACTCGACTAAAAGATCGCAGCCAAATAACCTTGTGTTGTGTTCCTGCGGTCAGTAAAGTTTCCAGAGCTCCTTGGGAAGGGGGTCCATGGTCGGTAACGCGTGAGTTGATACTTATGGTATTACAAGCGTTCATAGGCTACGGTAGCTGCTTAGGTACTATCAGGCGGGCCGTATGTTTGTTTGCCACTTTAGTTGTATAAAAACAGTGTTTGTGTTTTGATATTTATCATCATATCGTGGGGAAGATTTTAATGTAATTTTACTTTATTACATTTATTTCTCTTTACCTACTTTCACATTAATATTATGCACTTAATTGCATTCGGAGCTTCCAAGTTGATATCGAATAATTTTCACTTTTAGATTATTGATTTTTATTTATTACTAGCTGTAACTGCGGCCCCTCTCGCGTGGACTACAGAATACTGTCGGTCGAGCGTACGCGCGTATTGTGCTGCCTAAAAATGTTTTTTGTGGGTAATCATTAGCAGATAGACATATGCTATCACTGACTTTTTTTTTGTCATTTTAAGAGCTACAATTATGTTGTACATTAATTTGATATAAATCTTTTATGGTTTATTCAGAGTAAGCCGTTTAATCGCCCCCAAAAACGCCTCTTTTCCCAATTGATTCACCATTATCGTCACTGTTTATTTCATATATTATTTTATGTAAAAATCATATAACCTGACCAGATAACATATCTATGAATTAAAGGAAGAATCATGAAAATCGGATCGGATTATCGTTTTTGTGTGCAAATGACATAAACGGATAGACAGACAGAGAGATGTTGAGTTTTATAATATGTTTAGATGATTTAATGTCATTTACTAATTTCACATTCCATATTGTGTTGAAATCATCAACCAAAAAAATATTAAAAAAATAAATTTCATAGCAAAATAATACAAACCTTGGGGTTGGAACTTTCACACTGTCATCACTGAGTTCCATTTGGACTGGTGGTAACACCACGATCTGGTTCCAGGGCACGAACACTGTTTTCCTAAGCGGCTTGAACGGTGAACGCTGAAACTGCAAGGTTACAGCGCCTCCGCCATTCACTAACACGTCGAACCTGGATAGTTTATAAATATACCGTTTTAGTTATGTTCATTAACTACAGTATAACGTTATTAAATCCTTTTGTGTCGTACAGAAAATTGTTGAAGGTATCGTGCGTAAATCAATTTTAGAAACAAAATTTGACTGGAGGACATAAAAATCAAATAATGTAAAATATTACTAATATATTTCTGGGCTAAGTAAAATAAATATTTGAAATGTGTTTTACAATAATTGCTTTTTAAATTAAAAATAAAATTCAAACTTAGAAATCCTATTTTAATATTAACACGGAGAAAATTTTACCTAATAACGACTATTTACGTTTTATTATTATATCTATTATTATAAATATTAAATAGAGTGCCTTTTTAGTTGATTCTATAAAAGTTTTTAATTTGCCTCAAATAAGGTTAATTATTTTTTTCATTAAAACTCTGTCTTATAATAATATCAGCATTATAATTAATGGACATTGGACCTATTGGATTAATGGACCTGTTTTTGTTTCAAATTTTAGTAATTACATTCTAATTAGTTATAGTACTACTCCGTAACTCTCAGGATCATTAGGAATATATTCTACAATTTATAATTATCTTTAACGCCATATAGGTCGTACTATTGGAAATACAGTTAATTTCGGTTATAACGACGATATAAGGACCACTATAATTCCGTCGCTATATCCACCAGTCGCTATATAAATACTTAGAAAGAAAGAAACAGAAGCAAGAAAGAAAGAAAACAATATTTATTGCCAGACATATTAGCCACGCAATTTGCATATGTCGCCTAAATTCTTAGATTTAATTGTACCTATCTGAACATTTATAAACAAAAACGTATTATTACAACTGCTGACCATCTGTGAATGTAAACAAAAGAAAGCTTTATGATTGAAGAATGAACCTTTTTGTGTTTGTTTGATTAATCGGTCGATGTCTGTCGCAATATCTACAAGGGATTTCTATGAACTTGTTATAAATAGTTCATTAAAACTAGTTGCTATACCCGAAATCGGCGTAACATCCGAAGTCGCTATAGCCAAATTGTTTTCCTCTAAAAGTATACTTTAAATTCAAGGGACTTAAGTGTTACGTCGCTATAACCAAAAATCGTTACAACCGAAGTCGTTATAAATGAAATTTACTGTAGGTATATGAAACATATTTTAAAAGACGAATAACTTTTGAAATACAGTGTCCATTATTAAAGTATACATCATCATAATATCACAGTAATCGATATTGAAATGTTTAAATGTGTCATGTTGTTTGATAACATGTTCACATGATACTTGTTTTGTTCCACTGCCGAGTAAATGGATTTCACACTCGATGCTTTTACGATATACGTGCTGGCAATACAAAGACCGTGGCCGAAAATTAATAACGTGGATAACGACTGTAGTAAGGATAAACAAATTTTTATATTTATTTTACAAACACGTTTGTTCATCACGCAACACCAAACGTTTCACATTTCTTATAGTTACGCCTAGTAATCGAATTAATACAAAAAATATTACGATGTGGAAATAATTGTTGTTTTTTTATAGTTTAAGTATACTTTTAGCTGAGAGTAGATTTGGTCGAAGATGTTATTTCCTTATTAAGATTAGAAATGGCACTAGTTTACAAATGCATCTGTCGAAACATACCTTATGTAACTAGCCAAGTGAGCATTACAAAACATCTTAGCTTCATGCTATGATTTTATCAGAATTTTTCTTTCAGCGTAATTTCAAGCTTATTGTAAGGGTTCGAATTCAGTTTGACGGACGATATCCGAGTAAGATCTGAGCCATCATTGTATCTAAGCCATCTTCGTGGAATAACATATACATATATACATAAAAGCGAAATCTTTCATTACCGTTTAAAAAATAATTCTCAAATTGTGTACTAACCATCCACCCTGTCTAGTCAGTGTGAATCCAAATCGTGCTTCCCGATCAACCGAAACCCTGATGCCGATGATGCCGAGACCTTGAGGTGAGACGACCTGCCCTCGCATCACGGAAACTCGGCTGCACAGATCAGCTAACGTCAGTGGAAGCGGTGGCTTGCGGCGCACAAGCGCATCAAGCGATACCGTTCACACTGTAACGTACTTTGTATGCGTTAATTAGTTATTATAATTTTCACCTTTTATTAACAAAAAAAAAGTTAAATTATAAAAAAGTTTGATAACTCAACCAAACTACTCGGTTACAGTTGAAAGACGTCTAAATAGTATATATTGATATGATTAATTCGATAAATGTTTTTTTTTTGTTATGGTAAGAAAAATAAGATCTGTGTGAAACAAACTATCGCCTGATGAACATTTCTGATCAATTTATGAACAGTTTTGTGCTTTGCATTTAGTTTCATGAATTAATAAGTGAAAGTGAAGTAAAGTTTAAAATAATATTAAAAATAAAAAAAGTAGTATGAAGTTTTGAGCATTGCACATTCTCTTATCAGGTTCAGCTAATATCTAGTGTAAATTTCAGTTCACTTTTTTTTTTCATAAATTAGTTTAGGTTAAAACATAATCATCTTGTAAAAGTAAATAAATATTTGTAAACGGAAATCTACCTAGAAAGGTATGTATGAATGTAACAGCTGCCACACAAACCATACTCAATCAGATATTATCTTTGTATGTTTGATACCATGTTCATAACAATTGAAAATGGTGCAAGAAAGTTGTATGATAATATGAATCTGAAATTAAATACCAATAATTTATTAGTAATAAACAAATACACTGTTATCTGCGACTATATTACTTAGGAATTTCTGGTCAGCTGGAAAAATACAAGTTTTAGAGATATTAAGCTTTGTTGATAATCAAATTTAAACATGATGAATAAAGTAATAATATAATCAGTACAATGGCATGAATACACAATATATTATAATTCACCACGGTTGTGATTAAACTGTGAAGATTTACTTATGCAGATGTTTTGTTTAGTGAAATACTTAGAAAATACATAGAATAACAATACAATTATAATTATTACAGTAGTTAAGATTAATGCGCATATTATCCATTATTTTAAAACAAACGATATAACGATAATATCCATACGTTTTCACATCGTTTTAAACATGATGTGCCCTCCGAGTGAACACATAAAAATAATGAAGTTGCAACATATACTAAAAGTTGCAAATAGATTTATTACACGAAATTTCACAAATATTTTTTGCACCAATTTCAATATTATATAGTATTATCAATTAACGACGAACAGAAGCAATGATTGTTGTAATGTACAATGTCAATATTTCTGCTATTATCTTGCTGTGAACATCCAAATGAATCGTGTTTTGGTTAGTCACAGAGGTGAGGATCTAAACACATAAAGAGCTCGGGCGAAGGGTAGGGGGGTTAACAGATGAAAGACGCAGACAAAGGGTAAGGAACACATAAAGGGGTAAGTTCATTTGAAGCTAAATTTGCGTGTTCGCTGAAAATTTTGCTCAATCGATTAATATACAATACGCATCACAATTCGTATATTTTACAATACCTACATCTTTCGATTGTGTTTTAAACGTTTTGCGTGAAAGCGTAAATGATTTTCCTAGGTTTGATACAATATAAAAAAATTGTATTATAATACTTTCATGTTAATAACTATAACATAAGCAATAGACGAGACAAATAAACAGTACAAATATATTGTAACTGCGACAAAACATGCATATTTCTAATATGGTATAGTCCCGCCGACGGCTATGTTAACAACTGACAAATATTTAGGATTTTGTCGCAGCCACCCCGGAACATTTAAGACAAACATACAGATGTTACATACACATAGAAAATGAAATGAATACAGACAGAGGAATGAAATAAAAACAAAAAGCACCAATGGCTACACTCGCGTTTCGTTTGACCGACACGCGAGTTTAGCCGGCATAACACACATAATGCAGGAGTCGCAACAAAATGAAAGAGGTGAACAGATATCGAACACTGAGGGGCGAGGGCGGGCTGACTGACACTTACCATGGTGTAAAGGAATTCCAGAACTCGCTAGGAGTGGCGGACACACGGCGGCACAGGGACACAGAAAGACAGGACAGATTACTACACAGATACCTACATCCCTCAGTGCAACCCCACCCCGGTTTAGCAACAGCTCCAGCTGATTTGATTCGTCTATTTGGTTACCTTGCGTTTTAACAATTTGTTTAATTTTAACAAAATTTCATTGTTTTCTTGCGCAACAATTAACAGACGAAGCCCGTTTGCATTAGAACAACACCACCACTATTTATTATTAGGTAGAAATATTAAATACAATATTAAAATGTGAAATAATGTAGGTTGCACCAAGATTACATGGATGGAAAGAAACATGCTGGATGGTGAATGCAGGGTGGGACCCCGTCATGTGTAACGTTCACATAGAGCTAATAGATTAAATACCTAATGCCAGAACGCAATATAACCATTCTAGACTCTCAACACTTAAATAAAATAGTGAAGCGGCTCGTGTTTTAATGCAAACAAACTTTTAGAGGCGCTTTTGCATATTAAGCGAGGTGGGTTGACTACTTTCTTTATTCAGTATTGCTTTGTCTTATTTCTTTAAAATATATCAGCGCACACGATGCACAGTAGAGCTAATAAAAGTTTCGCATTTTATAGGACCCAGATCATGATAGACTTATTAGTAAGTTTTCTTAAATGAAGCAATATAAATATCAAAAGAATTAGAATTAGATTTTTTGTGGGAATTTTAACTGTTCAAATTTTAAATGTCTACTTGTACTTAAATGTATTATAAGTATCTGTCCCTCATGATCAGAGTGATAACGTCAGCTAACCTTTTTTTGAATTAAATTAATTTGTACGTCGAGAAGACAAACCAAACTGTTTGAAAGCCTGTGAGCGCTTAACCGGTAAATATAATTCCATTAAGTATATTAATTGTAAACTTTGAACGTATTTTATATAATTAAGACAAACAGGGATAGGTTGACACACACAAGGGATTAACATTAGACAATACACAACACATCGGATCTGGTGTGAAAAATTAAAATGTTACAAAAATAAAATGTTAAAATTTATGGTTAATGATTAAAACATAACCATGCCAGGATTGCAAAATATAAATAAATAATTATTTTACATATGAGAAAACACAGGAAAATCAAAACACTTCCACCAGATGATAAAATAAATTGTAATTATTTGTCAATTAAATTAAAGAAATAACCACACCAAATCCTCGGAGAGGTTTAGGAAGATGAGCGGGACATTATTGGTGAAGGTGCTATACCCTAATTTACTTTATGTTATCTTCTTCTTTCGGTTCGACGATGATATCGCTGATCTAAAATCATTTTAAAGTGCAATAATATTAAATTTATGAATTGTGCATAACCTATTTTATCAATCCTAAACCAATTTATGGTAAAAGATTTCGTTGCAATAATTTATATCAACCAAACCTCTTTTCTTGCACGCATTTGTTCAATAGCTACGACATCTTTTACAAACATGAAATGATTTGGTGTATATTTATTAAACTTAAACTTTTTTTTGTAATACATTATGCTAATTACTCACCTCTCTGAATATTCGTCCATATGTGCGTAACTTTGTACGGAATTTTCTTCGATTAAGAATTTAACGCGTTGGTAGAAAGAAGCAGTGACGGACGGTGGCTGTTTCCGGAGCAGTACTTCAACAGGGTCATTGGAAGCTAAGCACATGATGTGTTCAGCGCATTCAGGCCGGCTGCAGCATTCTGAGTCCGAGCAGTCCGCCATGCCATCTTCAAAAGGGTAGGGGCATTGTCAGGTGTCGGCCAACATTAAATACGTAGGTTAACTCATGTTTGTCGGGGTACCTAAATAAGTCTGAAAACGGGCATCCTTACCTTCATCATTATCTTCGTTATCGTTGCATGACAGTTCGAGAGCGATGGAACAATCTGTGCCGGCCCAACCATCGGCGCAGGAGCATCGGTAAATACCGTCTTCAAGTAGACACTGACCATGACGGGAGCATCCATTTGGACAGCCCGCTAGTATTTAACATAGATATACATTACAACCAAGACCTCAGAATTAATTATAACGAATTATTTGCTTAAATTATTAAAACACTCAACACTCAACAATCTCTACGTGTAATAAATGTTAAGAGGATATTATTTTAAAATCAACGATCTCTATTAATTAATCATAATAATATTAAATTTTTAATAATATTAAAAATGTGACTGGAAATTACTAATTTCAAAAGTTTTTTGTTTTAATTTTGATAGTAAATACAAATGTATAGCGATAAAGTAACGAAAAAGAAGAAAGTATAAATAATATTTCCTTATAGATATAAATGTATATGCATGGTGTAATAAGTAGAGTTAAAACAATATTTTACACAGTAGTTCAAACATTGTCTGTTATATAATATTTGTCTCTAACAAGCAATATACTTACGGAGAGTACAGTGCCTTCCATTCCAACCTTGAGTACAGACACAGGTTCCATTCTTACACTGTCCATGGTCATGACAGCGTGTGTCGCAAGGTCTTTGATCACACATAGAGCCTGTCCATCCTTCATCGCAACGACACACGCCCTCAGCACAGACGCCGTGCGGTCCGCAATCAAGGGAGCATACCACTAAAATATAAATTTATAATTAATTATTGTTTTTTTTTCGTTATTATTATCCACTATGGATATATCTCATTGAGCGATCGAATTGGTGTATAGACTTATTGCGAAACAGCTTTTTGTTGATAAAACGATAAATTGGTGGGAATCAGCAGAAACATGTTTTCACACAATAAAGACCATAAAAGACTATATAAAAATATTTTTTTAAAGAAACAAATTTTTCAAATATAATGAAACTAACAGAGAAATTGGTTCAATTTTTTTTAACAATAAATTTGAACAGAGAGATACAAATCAAAATGACATCGGGTAAAGTTTCAAAATATCTAATGTTTAATGTATTCCCTTTCAATATATAAGGGCAAATATATTCGCATGTACGTATATTGTGAATCCATTCCGTTCCTTTTCTCTTACCTTGTGAGCAATCATCGCCAGTATAAAGCGGGTCGCAAACACATTTTCCAGCGTCGAGATCGTAAACACCTCGTTGAGAACAAGCTGGTAAACATCTTTGTACGCGGGCATCTCGTTCAGTGCATGCGGGGCCGCGCCAGCCTGCACGGCAAACGCAACGACCGCGAACGCATGAACCGTGACTACCGCACGACGGGTCCAAGCAATCCTCTGGAAATGTTTCTTTTTGTAAGTATACTACGTCATACATTATTATATAATTGTATAACATTAATGTTAGTTGCAACATGCTGCATAATACATAACAAAGTTTTACTGGCGATCTATCCTTGAGATTATGTCATATACAGTTATAGCCAATATTTTCATAAATATTCGTGAATTTAATAGTAAATTGTTATATAATTCTTATGTAAAATGTCTGTTATAGCCATATATTCTTAACTCAATAGAAATGTATTGGTGGGGGAACACCATAAATAAAAGAGCAGTACAGTAAGAAAGAGGAAAACCGAATCGGGTATGGATGGATCGTGTGAGGAATTATATGTGTAATGGTATGAATATTGAAATGACAACTAATCGAGGAGAAGGGAAGAGTAAAACATGTCGTGGCGATGTTATTTAGATGGGATAAGGACAAGAAGAAAGATACACGCAGTGGTGTTCACCGGTTATGAAGACTGGGATATTTGTGTCGAGCTGGGTTGCGGGGGAATGTTATGTCTGATCTTATTATCTTTTACCACAGCGTTTATCCACGATGTGAAAGGGTTTGATAAACGTGTTAATTTTACATTCAATCTTACTAATATTAAAAGGTTTATTTTTGTTTTAGTGATTTTTATACCATCGAATAGATCAGTCTCAATGCATCCTATTCTTTCTAGGATGAAATCAAGAGAGTCGCTGATGAGATAGCACTACTGGGTCATATATATAACATCGTGGCATCATCCCAATAAGGTTTTGCTAAAAAGCATTAACAAACACCTAGCTGGTAGAAGAAATTTCACACAACTGAATTGGGGCAAAATAGCACATTTAAACCAACATCAATCTCCAAACTCTTGATCTTTTTAATTTGATACACTTCTGGATATCAGAATTATGTAGTAACATACATACCTTCATCACATTTAGGCCCTTTCCATCCAGCCTTGCAATGGCAGTGACCAGCTATACACTGTCCTCTTCCAGAGCAATCGGCAGGCTCGCAATCGTGCGCTGGTATATCACATTCAGCTCCTTTCCACCCTTCGGAGCAATGACATACACCACCCGCATATGCTCCATGGCCGGAGCACAACACGGGACATACGCCTAAAAATACATAAATTGTGAACATCAAAATTTTATTCTACTTATCTAATATTTAATTATTATTTACAGTTTATAAAACATTTCATTACTGTGTACTTTAACTTTACATTTTATCCAATTAAAATTAAGTAGTTCGGCATAATAATTGTGATAGAATAGTTATGCTTTTTTCTCAATTATTAAAAAGGTCATAGTTATATATATAGTCATATGTTTTACTAAAATTATGCACGTAGTTCTTGAAGATTGACATGTTGAAGAAAAATTAATTATTTTATATAGCTTTTGTCATGAGTTTAGCAGTTATACGCAGATTTGATAAAAAAAAAACAACTGCCTACCGTCAAGAATACAAAACATGCATCGTATAAATTTTATATTTACCGTATACTATATTTTATATTTAACCGATTTATGAATTTCTTCATGAATTTTCAAATGGCTACATATAAATTTACGTTAAATAAATTACTTACTCTTAGAACAGTCATGACCTTCGTATCCATCCATGCATTCGCATTTTCCAAGATAGCAAGACCCGTGACCGGAGCAATCGTCCGGACATGAGTTCGTGACACCCTCGGCTTCAGAGACAACCATCTCCACATTATGCGGCTGAAGCTCGTCGTTGTATATCGAAATAAACCATCTACCGGTGTCGAGATATTGTAATATGCTGACGTTAACTCTCATATCTGTCGACCTTTTGTTTATCGTGTGGTTCCATCTCTGGAGTGGGCTTATAGTACTCAGTAACGCTTCCCAATCGCTAATATGGTATTCTTGGGATTTCGATATGTGTGAACTTCTTTTTCTTCTTAATCTATGATCGACTCTTCCTCCTCGAATAAATTCTACAAAGTCATATTGTGTAACACTTGGAGCCACGTTTCGCCTCCCATAAACAGCGAAATTAGCTCCCCAGGGTACTGTAAAATTAAGGCTGACGTAGGCGGGTTGTTTGTTTCGGAATTCTGAACTCCAAAATTGATAAGCTGGTATGGTAGCGCTGTGTGGTTCGTCGAATTCCCTCACTTCTAATGCTGGAGACCAAGGAGGTGGGGCAGCTTGTTGTGCTTGTTGAGGTATGACAGCTGATTCTAACGCTGCTTCGGCTGTTGTCGACCAGCCTAACGATGATGTTGATATAGATTCTAAAAAGTTGTTAAATATACATGCACATTAATGTGAAAAAGTTTTAGGTTCAATACCTTAATATTATGAAGTTAAACCATTTAAATTAGCTTTTAATACTAAAATTATAGTTAATATACTATAAATAAATAAAAAAAACAATCACATATCAATTTTCTAAAAAAATAATATATCTTATTGTGGTTTATGTATAAGAGATAGACATACGGTATCGCGGACTGTTTTTTAGATGTACTAAGGAGCAATATTATGTAGAATTTTGTATATACGTATCACTAACGTTTAAAGTTATATGAGAAGAGTAGCCTAACGCGAGATAGTCACGTGAATCTGGCTATCATATACGAAAAGAATTTTTCGAATCCGACTGGTAGTTCCAGAGATTAGCGTGTTTAAACAAACAAACTCTTTCGCTTTATTATATTACTATAGAAGTATAGATACCTGTTAGTATAGATTAGTAAAGATTTCTTATCCTGTGGCTAAATTTCACTCCTAACACACTCCTTAGCACACTCATTTTTACAGAATTTATTCTACTTCCATGTTTTCTGCTACACCCAGCTGCACTTCCCTAAATGAGTGTTGGAACTAATACTGCTCTAGGTATAGCCAGACGAGTTTTCCTAGAGATTTTCTGGCCGTTCGTATAGATGTCTAAATCCTGACTAAGTTGAAATTAAATCTCACTTTTTATATAAATACGTTTTAACGTTAGTTTTAATACATTTTATAGTTATAGACATACCATCTGATGGTGATGATGTTGATAAAGCATCCCTAATACCCTGTGCGTGGGTAACAGCTTTGACATCTTGTACTAAGATGCAATTGGAGTTGTCTATATTACTTTTAATTGACGATAAAGCTGAAACAAAGAAAAACATCAAAATTTTAAATGTTCTTATAATAAGCCGTAAATAATAAAATACTTATAAAATTTAAAGTGCTCGTTCAATAAATAAAAAATCTCATCTAATATAAGTCTTCGAATTGATCTTCATTCCCTATCAAGTATTCATAAAGTTTAAACGTTATCGAAGACACACATCAATAATGTCCAGTAGCCATGTTCTATTTAATTAGAAAATTTCATATAAGATACGTGTCAAACAAGTAGCATTCCAATAAACAACAATAAGAGATGTCAGTTTGATCGGATATGATAGGTGACATGACGTTCCGTCGAGTTTTTAATTAAGCAGAGCACGGTTGTACTGCGTTTTGTGGCGGTGTGACTAAATGATTAGTTTCGCTCCCGCGGCTGTTCCTCCGGCGAGCACGTAGGCTGCTCGCCGACACCCAACCATTTCTTGTTCAGGAAAAAGCCGTTGTTTCCTCATTACGCGACAGTTCCAGGCGATCAAATCGATCATAGAATGCTGCGCTAGATAATTGGATGATTCTTCACGGTTCAAACTTAGAGCACGAGCTTAAATTGTGAGCTCGTTTCTCGGTAGACACGATTTGAATTAAGAACCATTGAAATTGATATGAGCATGATATAAAAGTTGGAATGTACGCAAAAACAATTACAGATTATACACAATTGTACAACTCGTGTATGCAGAGTAATAAAACTTCAAATTTTGATTCACAACCCTCGCGAAATTTCAATTTAAAAAACAACAGCGCCAGGGAGCAAACAAATGTTCCTGGTATTGTAAACATAATTTATTGTGTTCATTTATTAGTTTAGTAAGGAGCCCGCGAACGTTTGGGATTTGTGATTCGACGGGAAAGCAAAATTTGTTTATTTGTAAGCTTGCATAGGATATACGCTTAATATGCTGTATTACTTGTCGTAGATCAGTTCTCGTAGAGTTAATTGACGTAACATTAATTTCGGTTCAGCTAATTAGCATCATGTGGGTTCGTCTAATTTGTTGAAAGACATAGTACCATACTAACATATATTATAGAAAAACATCTATCTATAAAAAGGTAAAATTTATGAGTTATTGAATATGTTTGTTGGAGGTAATCTGTGCATCTACGGGGTCCAATTCTAAAAATTCTTTTACTAACAGAAAGCTGATGCTTGTAGGCTATATTTTATATTTATTATCCAATTTTTATATTCAAATTACGGGAGTTTATTAACATTATCTAAAAACACATTACTATTATAAAGAGGTGAAGTTTTTTAATAATAGATAATCTCTGAAACTATTAATCCGATTCTAAAAATTATTCACTAATGTGAAGCTACTTTATCAGTGTAAGCTACTCATATAAATTATTTTTTATTCTTATTTGAATGAAAAAAATGTATTGTTCTAAATATGAATTAAATATTTGTAAAAAAAACGTCATACTTATCATATTTAGAGCGTTTGTTACACTATAATAAGATTGATCAGTTAATTTAAAAACAATAAAATATTTACATTACTACTTGATTAAAAGTATAAATATTAAATTTTAACCCTTAGGCCTTATAGGAAAGGCCAATTTTGTGTTCGTCGATGTTTTCCATAATTGTCGTTGATAACCCTTGACAGTGTCAGAGCAATTAAGTTATCTCTTGCAGCCACAACGCAAGGATCTGTTCCCGAGATTTATTGGGAGATAACATCGCGAAGTGTTGACGCCATTTGGCCGGCCATGCTCAATATTGGACAATTTACATTAAGTTTGAGGCGAGGGTAGATATTTCGATGGCAATAACCTTTATGGGCTTAAGGATCAATAGTTTAAGTAGGTAATTTATATTCATTTTATGTCAACATGCATACTGCTGACTGTTATTGATTTTTCCAATATAAGTACAATACAATGTTGCATTAAAAGCTTTCTACAATTGATTTATTATAATATACGCCTACTGAATTATATTTTATGTGTAAAGTCGTTTACACTTAGTATATTTATAAAAACTTTATTTTTATAAGCAGAAACATTTAAATATATTATTAAAGTTTATTATTTATTACAAAATGATTTATTCAACTGTAACTCTTAAAATATGTATAAGTTATTAGTGTATTTATATATTATATTGAATAAAAAATATCAACTTTAATATGTAATAATACAAAGCCTATATTTTAATTTTGTTTTGGTTCAGTTTGTTTGGTTGCCATTACTGATGTTTATTGTTTTATTGTTTAAACATAACTATAATAATATAGTGATACAAAGAGGGTGCATAATTTTATGAGACTTAAGAAATATATAAAAGCAACATAAACAATGTCAAAGTTACCCGATAACCATATAAAGATGACGCAATTTCCGCACGAGAAAATAAAATATGGCTACGGGTGGTAAGTCGCGACTTTTCGCAATGATCCCTCGTAAAATCTATAAATTTTGCCCATAGAACACACGGCGTATAGGAAACGGAGGGTGCTCTAGTTGAGAATGGCTATACGTCGAGCGATTGTGTGCAGATGGACGGCGTTTGCTATCTCAACTATTTTTCGAGTTAATACAATTTATTGTAATACGATTCAGCATAGATTGCATCGTGTGTAGGGGAGCGAAACTCGTTTGATGGAGTCCCGAGGGATAGAGCGACGCGCCGTCGCACTGAATCCGTATTAGTCACGTTATAAATCTTCCTATCCCAGTATATCCATCTCCTTTCATCATGCGAAGGTATCACTCGCCTTGTTTCATCTAATCATGATCTACATACTAAGGTCTCGAGGTCGTGTTTGTTGCTTTTATACAAGACACTACAAAGTGCATCAACTGTTAGTTTTAGAGATGAACTTAACGTTTTGGAATTGTGTAAACTTACGAAGAAGTGTATATAGAAGCTTGTTTAAAGAACAAGAAGTTAATTATAACTCAGTAATTAACTTTAAATAAAAACTTTCTGATAATATAACTTGTAGTTTGTAACAACGTTAACTATATTATCTACTCTGTAATTAATTACGAAGAAAAATTTCTTATTCTTGCCTTATTGAATGCGTTTGTTGCTGCGAGCAATCCTGAAGGCAGTAAGGCAGATCAAATATTGATTAAAATAAAAAAGTATTTATGCAACTTATCTAAAGTTTTTATTGAACATAAAACTTCTACTAATAATTTAACTACTTATATTCAAATTATTAAAAACTCACAATTTCCCCAATAACAAAAAAAGGTGTGTGTGCGATTCACACACGATAGAAGTGAAACTTCATTTTAAAAGACATTTTCTATTTTATTTAAACAGTGTGCAATATACATACACACCGACATTTACTCTCTCGCTCTGGCTCACACAAAGAGAAGAGACCGATAATGTGCGTTAAACGTCTAACGTTTGGAAGTAGCATAAGAAGTTTCACTTCAAAAAAAAAGAAGTAAATTGGTCTATATAAATCTGTTTAGATGAGGCTCATTTCTCACATTTGAAAATAACGCAATGAAGATTAACATATGGAATCAATTAGTTTGTATTTATATAATAATAGTTCTCTTTAATTATACACGCTTGTGTAATTTATACAAACAAGGGGTTTGACTGTAGATATAGAAAGCGAATGTACTTTATGTCACTTCGATTTTTATATAATTCAATTGGGTTCATTTTGATTTAGTTATGTTGTATTATTTATGTTTACTTATAGATATCTTATATATTGTTTCTATATATTTATTTTAGGTTTAAGTAGGTGCAAATTTATAAAAGTAAAGATTCTAATTGTAACCGGTAGGTTAGTAGTTTTTATGTACTTAGCATAAAATGCAAGTTTAGTCATAAAATTTACAAAATAGGGCTCAGATAAAGGCATTGAAAATGAAGTAATAGATAAAGTATTATTAGGACAAGTTCATCATTAGTATTATCATTATCATCAACCTGTCTGCTTTCGTAGCTTCCAGGCTTTTTTAGTTCTGATATAAATAATATTAATAGTTACGAAAGGCTAGAAGTATTGGTTTCATTTACGGTTTTTTACTTACAAAACAATAAGTATTTTTTTGTGAAAAGTATAACGTTACGATAAGTAATATCGGACACGAACAAAATAAAATACAGATTTTGAAATCTTCCCTGGAGATAACTTACAACGCGACTCTTGGGGTCCTTTTAAAATGAAAACGTTTTCAGTGCCTCTGTAATTCGTAGTGGCAATCTCAAAGATATATTGGAATTAATGTAGTTAATATTTAGTTGAAAATTACAAAATGTATATTAAATATTTTATACAAGTTGAGCCCGCGACTTTGTTCACGTGAATGTATTTTTGATGTTTCACGAGAACTACGCGTCTTGTCTGGATTAAAATATTTTTTAATTGTAATTATATCGTTACTGCTTATATCCTTTATGGTAAAGCGAAATGATATGTGGCCTAGATCCTTTCTGATCCTGTATTAATGTGAAAAAATAACATTCAAATCAATTCAGTATTTTTCAAGAAATTCGCGTTCTAAAGAATATGCACTATTTTACTATACTTCGTCATTGCCTGCCCGCTTCGCTGGACGATTTGAAATAAAAAAAAGTAACTTATTTCCTATTCCACAAAAAAATCAGTTTATATGTCAAATTTCATTAAAATCCATCCAGCTGTTGGAGCGTGATTTATGGAAAAAAACGAACGTATTTTGACACTTATAAAATAACTAGTTGGCCTGGAAGGCGTTGTTTTGCCCTATCCAGTAGCCCATACCACGACTATAGCGCCACCTATGGCGTTCTTCATAGCCTTATCCATGAAAAAACACTTGGCTCTTCTAACTTTCTGTCAAACGGTGCTGGAGTTTATCAATCTTATAATATACCAACAATCATTTTTATGTATGTATACAGTAGCTGTGCCTATGGCTCCGCTCGCGTAGAAGACAGAATAGCGCGTAGTGCTTATAAAAATTGTAGATTCTTAAAACTTTAATAATTTTTACTGAATGAAGATATCGTGAATTTTTTTGTTAAGTAGCAAGTATCTAAGAATTAAAACAAAAAATAAGCCTCTAGAAGAATCTAGCCAGTACTTTTTGCTTGATACACGCACAACGGCAAACCTCAATCATTTTATTTATAAAGATAGATAAATTGATGTAGAAGATATATTTTTAGATGAGATGTATAGATTTTACATCGGAATCCTTTAGCAACCACGTGTTACATAGGTACTTAAAAACTATTCATGCTTAACATTGACAGAGCTTTTAGGGTCCCTATAACTTCAATTACATTAAAAAGTTGACGGATCCACATTCGCCCTCATTCATAGCACACAGGCGTAATGAAGGGTGCAACAGATGGTTCTCATATTTTCATTACAATAATAAAACTACCGGCGTCGACCAAGAGATTTATGTCAGATTAAATTTCACTAGGTACTACAAATCCGGAACACAACGGGGCGTAGCTGATACTAACTTTTTTGTTTCGTATTGTAATGAACCCACTATAAAAAGGAGGAATAAATACATATAGAAAAGTTAAAGGTTTAATAAAATATGAGAGAACGGTTTTATTTAAATGCATCAATTTATTAAGGTCTCAGAAACATGTTGGTAGCGTTTCCTAGATAATTGAAACGGTGATTATTTTACGGAAATCTAAATGTAGTAATTTAAAGCTTTCGATAAAAGGTATCTATTTCTTTTCTATGTCGATATTGCGCCAGGCCATCGACACGCGACATGAGCCTCTTATCTTTGTTCCTATAATTTAACGAGCATCTAAATGAAGCGAGATCCGATACGATAAGCCCCATTGATTCGAGACGCCTTACATCGAGTCGGGTCATTACATTACTTTCAAGAAGTATTAAATAGATTTATTTAACTACTTCTGTATAAAATATGTACTCTAAATATAATTGTTTTTAATTTAGCTTGATCGTACGTTTAGATATAACAATGTGGGAATAGGTACCTACATTTAGTTGCAGCGTTTTGTCAAATCGACGTAGTCGGTTAACGTTTACGTAGCGTGTTATAAGCATATTATTTAGTGTTTACAGAAACAGTTTAATACAGCGGCGAGTTAAGTTAAATTAAAACCTTATAGTTTCAACAAACTACAAGTTGAGGAACAGTTATAATAATAACTACTAGGTATTTCGATGACTTCTGCTGGCTAGAATTTTGCTAATGTTTAAAAATTAAACAGCTGAAATATAATATTTTAAACTAGTCTTTATATTTCAAAAACATTAGTAATGTTACTATCACTTTTTAAAAATCTACATTAAAATAATTACTTAATGAAATACTTATAAAACATGTATTTCTTTTTATAATCGTTGTCAAGGTCTAACAATACAGTGGATAAGTTTTCCTTTTGAATTATCGTCCAACAGTTTTAAATTAGTCTAAACAATATTATTATTTTAATTCGGAGTTACCTAATGCTCTGAACGAGCAAGGAACTGAACTTTAATTGACTTTGAAATAAATAACCTCATAATAGTTTATAATATTTCGAAACTACTGAGTGGTAATAATAATTTATATCAATAATTTCTGGACATTGCACAGATGGCAAGATTTTGCTACAAATGTCGTGGTAAGCCAGGAATAATGCAATATATCTGTAAATGTTTCATATTTATACAGGCTTTGCGTGACAATGTTATCGCCCTGTATGCCAACATAATGTTACGTAACTATAACTATATACCTATTAAGTGTTCGATATGCTTTAATTATAAATGTATCTTAAAATGTTTCACTACTATAGCTACTATTAACAATTATACTATATTAGTCATTATTTGTGGGCGAGTCTTAAAATATATTTTTTTCGAAATAATTACATATACATAGACTTGCTGGTTCCCGCCCGCTTCGCTGGGAGTAATTTTGTTTTTTAATTGAATATGTAATAGCCAAGAGCACTTCTAGAATCATAACGCATTTAAAAATACAAATTGTCATCCCATCTTTGAAACCCTTAGTCTACCCTTATTACATTTGAAAAAACTATGAGACACGTATTTTTTAATGTCTAACTAAATTGCTCACAAAAAATTTCATAAATCTATATTTCATACCCTTTTTCAACCCCTTAGGAGTTGAATTTCAAAAATTTCTTTCTTAGTGCTCACGTATAATGTAAAAAGCAGGGTGCATGAAAGCTTTTTACTGTTTTTATTTTGGATAGCGGTTCCGAAAACGAGCATTTTATGTTACACAGTAAAAGAAGACATTCTCGTATTTAAAGAAGTTGGAAACTGATCCAGTTTCAACGTAAATATTTAGTCGTAAAGTGGTAATATTTTAACTATTATTTATGACTAATTATAGTTAAAAGCAAAGTAAAAGTAATAATAGGTAAATTCGTATAATATGGGCTGTGATGTTTTTATCGTAAGAGAAAGTACATAGTCTTGAAAGGTGTTTAAAATCAAGCGGTGAACCAAAGAATGACTAAATTAACATGACTTAATGTAATATTTCAAGGTAGTACTATCATTTGAGTTGCTCTAGTAACTATGGGCTTTGGCAATGTGAATGCACAGCTCGAATATAGGCCAGAGGTATCGTTCCCATAACATTCGTACCGACTTTGATGCTATTTCTGTGATATCTTATGTGTCTGCGGTAAAGTTTTACGTGACGCCACTCACTCGCGGTTGATTGCAAGACACTAAAGTACAAAGTGGCTCGGAAGACATCTTGCTCTTTGCTTATATTTTACGAAGCTACCTGTACTTTTAAATTGTTCATAATTTTTATAGCGGTTTTGACTGAATAATAATATATGTACTTAAATTTTTGTTATAAGTATCGTAACTTTTCAAATACTTCAAATAACTGACTTAATACTGAATAATAGTGAAAAGATAAACAGAATTACATCTCTAATAATTTTCATATTTTTTTACAGAGAATATACAAAGGACGCACTAAAAATTTCCGGGATCGGCCACTTACATTAAAGAATATTTAAAAACTAATTACGACATTTGAAAACGGAACTATTTGGCTTTAAAAATGCAGTTTGTTTTATCTATTTATCACTTATATTTATATTTTCTTACTATTTTAAATATTGCGTTACCATGGATTTAACAAGAGAAAATTATCGTAGTATGATGATTTACTACGGTTTTAAGTGTAGTTTGACGCCTCAGCAGAGTGTCGCTCGCCTTTAAACTGCTTTTGGTAATGAAGCACCATGTAAGTAGAATGTTTATAGCTGGTTTGCAGAATTCTAACGCTCTTAGTGACGAATTTCGTAATGATTGACCGTCTACCGCTGTGAACAACGAAAACATCGATGCTTCGATGATGGATGCATCGTCGTATGATCGAAGCAGACGGGCATATGACCTACCATGAGACTCGGACATCCTTAGGCATAGACATGAGTCAGATTTAATCAAACCTAAAACTTTTTTAAATAAAACTGGAGACAGGGAGACTGTCGCTTTGGAGGATCGTCGTACAGTGAATAGCGAGATTGTACACGACTATTTGTTTTCCGAACTCCGTAAAAATAACCAAAAACTTCGTATCATCTAGCATCATGACAATGCCAACTCACACAGGTTAGACAGATAAACAAATTTTTAAAAGGGAAAAACGTTTATTTTACGGTCATCCTGCGTACAGTCCCAACCTGGCACCATGCGACGTCTTCCTGTTTTCAAAAAAATAATACTGCAATCCTGCACGTAATAATCATTTATTCATTGCATTCATTTTTAATAATTATCGTGTGATCAATTTTAGTGGAGTCTTTAAACTTTAAATTTTTATTAGTAGTTACTGGTATAAAAATCCAGTACATTGTTTTATTACAACGCACTGGCACTGAGAAGAATACTTTGTTTGATGCAACTTGGGATTTACTTACGCAATTTATAGCATTCAGTGCGTATATTAAGCACAAATTATGATCGGTCGTTCCGAGGGCAAGCTGAGATTGCGAGCTTGATATATCCGACGTAAAATAATACGGGACGTGGAAGTGTAAGATAATTTATAACCAAGCTAACACGGAGCGGCCATGAGCCACGCTGTGCGCGTTGTCTTAGGTTAGGCGCATCATTTATATTTTTCTTGTTTGTTTAGTTTTTTATTGGGCTCTCTCTGAACACCGCGCCGGTTGCGATATCTAAACAAATAATAAAAGACTAATGGTAAATGTCTGTTCTCTTCGTAACATCAATGTTTAATCAACTCATTTGCATCCACGTTGTGTATATTCAAATTTATCACCTATTGTAATTGAGTTTCGATGTGTTGATAAAAGAATAACTTTCTTTAATGGGTCGCTTTACTGTGTAATGTTAATAAAATTTTGAGAAAACTACAGTTATTATAGACCATATATAAACGCATTTATAGGCAGGTATTACTAAAAAGTATATTTATCGTATATACAAAATTAAAATTAATAGAATATTTTAAGATATAGATATGATTTAATGTTGTGTAAATTAAAGTGTGCCGAAATTAAAGCTTAGAAAATCATATCGATGAAAGTGGTTATTTTATACGTGTGTATAAAAATCTAATTGATATCATATTTTGCTAATTTTGTGTTTCAAATATAATAATATTTTGTAAACTTGATATATTTATTGGAAGCAATACATTTATGGAATTGATTGCAGACTGATAGTTGCTCCTGCTTCGTATCAAATGGAATCCCCGCAGGGCTTAGTAATCCTGCAGTGCTTGAGTTGTAGTCGTTCAGTTTCCAATCGTATAAAACTAGAGCTGCTCCCTTGATTGGAGACAATCTACTGCTCCCGGCGATGTGGAGTTCTAAGCAAAATGATAAAAGAAATAACTAGTAATCATTTTTCAAGGTTTGTAATTATCAATTACACAGACATATTGCGTCTGTTTTGGCGAAGTTTTAAAATAGAGTTTTCAACTAGTGACCTTCATATAAATAACAATTATAAAATACATAACTGAGTAAGATTTCAATATTCTCAGTAAGGATTTCGATTTTTAAGTCAGTCAAGTCTGTTTATAATATATAAATGTATAAATATTATATAAAATATATATTTTATATAAGTTATGATAGAAAAGTTTTACGTACACACAAGAGGGGACAAGTAGCCTGTTTCACCATAACATGTTACATAAATTTCTTACCTACAAACCTCGGTGAAGTACTTCAACTAACGCTAATGGATAGAAAGAATAATGTTACGAATATTTTAATCGGCATTCCGAGTTGTTAATAAAAATACTGTTCTAACTTCTAACGAGCGCCCTTAACATCCCGCTGTGATTTTATGAACAAAGATATGTATATCTATCGGGAATACAATGTAATGGTATTTCATATTTAGAGGATTGTTTAATTTACTCTTTAATTTTTATAATACAATAAGCTGTTGCCCGCCCGCTTCGATGGACGATAAAACGATAAAAAAGCATCCTATGTTCTTAATAATAATGTCCTTAATATGTACATAATCGAGTTTTATGCCAAATTTCATTAAAATCCGTCACAGCCATATGAGCGTTTTTTTTTTATACTACAAAGGTGCAAACTAGCTTTCGTCCCGCTGATGGTAAGCGGCTATCGTAGCCTATGGACGCTTATAATACCATAGGTATCACTAGCGCGTTGCAGACTTTGAACCCCCCTGCCCTTAGGAGCTCTGGAAACCCTATTCACCGCAGAAATACAACAAAGATTATTTGGCTGCGATCTTTTGTAGGGTGGAGGTATTCCACCAGTCGGGCTGCCCCAAGTAGAGAGATATATCCAAAGAAATTGTGCCCTTACCTCTTTTAATTGATGCACAAACATTCAAACAGCGTTTTATAATCTATATAATATGTTATAAATTTGGTAGTAAACATATATATTTCTTCAAAACCGTTTGACCGATCACCATAAAAAATAGTAGATTTAATACCCTGAATGCGATAGGTGGCGCTGTAGTAGAGTTATTGAATACTGGAAAGGGCAGAACAGGCCAGCTAGTATACTATAATATATTAGCCTACCAACAGCCTAAGACTTCGTACGCTTTAGTTACATTATCAAATTTAATAACAGTAAAACTATCAGCCTGAACGTAGCATTCTATCAGTGAAGGAAAAAACATATAATTGGATCATTAGTTCCAGATATGATATATTCATAAACTTTACGTCTTTATAATAGCAATGTAGATAATATATAATTTATAAATGACATTAAAGGTCTTTGATTCAAATTTTCAACAGTATTTATTATAAGTACTACGTATTGATATTAATCATCAGTGATAATTGAGATTAATCACCTGGTTAACCCAACGCAAATCGCTAAGAAATCTATAGTTCTGAAATTCGCACGACGTGGTAGTGGTTTGTCAAAGTTTTAAGTATCCTCATGCTGTTCTTCTTCATCTCCAGCCGATCATTTGGCTAAATTAACTAAACGCGAAAACTAAAATTAAATAGACGCGAATCAGGGAAATATAGAACCAGGGTAGATGATATTATAATTAGCGAAAATATATTCTTTTTTTTATTAGGACTTTTAGGATTTTTATTCTTTTTTATGTAATTTTTGCCTTTAAATCATAAAAGTCCTACCTATTTCCAAATTAGGTATAGCTTGTACTCAACATGAGCGAGGAACTTTTCGATCAAACTTTACCACAGCAGTAGTTATAAGTTTACAAACTTCTGTATTGCTACAAACTTGTTACTTATTAGACGAAGAATACACGGGATTGCCTAATGAAATAATTTCCAGGCAATACTGAAATGGCCTACAAACTTTTAAAAGTACAGTTCTTGCTTCATTTTATCGTATATTAATTGAACTAGCAATATATTATCTGAGAAAGCTACGCTATTATTAAACGTTGATAGTATATAAAATCATAAAAAATGTACATTGCATAATAAGTTGGAATTGTTTTTTTTAAAGAAACAGTAATTATTATTTTTACTTAAAATTAAATATTATAATGAATGTATGCATATAATATAAAGGATTTAAATTCTTGTTTGAACTCAGTAGTAAGCTTACAAGATGGCCATATCATGATGATACATGAATTTTAAGTACTTAGTACAATTTGCATTAATTTTTTAAAGATAAGAAAACAATACGTTAGTTAATTTTTTTATTGTAGTATGTTGAAGTGATAGCACTGTGACTGATAGTTAAAGTACAATCTAAAAACAATGACAGCTTTTTTATCGTTATAAGTTTGGCGTAGTGGTCACAGTCTCACCTGATGTTAAGTGACGATGTGGCCCAAGATGATAACACGCTAAACCTAGTGTAAGACTGGCTCTCAAGCGCAGCTGCCGGAACACACCTATTGGTGCTTGGCGACAGATTTTCAACTTGAATGTGGTAGCTAGCCAGGCGGGCATTAGAAAAAGGCCATACCACCATACTATGGTTTCCTCACGATGTTTTCCTTCACCGAAAGCTCAGACTCATTGTAGGGATTCGAATTCACGTCAATCGACGCGAAGTCATACACGCTACCACTGCCATCACTGCTTCAAATTCATGCTAGTCTGTAAGCCTCTAATCTGATCCCGAAATGCGACAAAACAAAGGAGTCACTGTAACGGGTTTATCACCATGTCCATGTGAACCCGAACCAGTCCGGTACAGATCTACCACCCAACTTGATTACTGGATATACACCGACTGATCCTGGTACGCGGCATGCTTTTTTAATTATCATCATAAATCATCTGGAGTACTGCTGTCACCTTTGGGCAGGAGCACCTTGATACCATTTGGCTCGGCGCGAAGACGAGCTGTGAGAATCGTTGACAATCCCAAACTCACGAAAGGTACCGAAACCTTAAGTTTGAGGAGAGATCTTGCCTCCTTGTGCGTGTTCTACCTTTTATATAATGGGTTATGTTGGACATGATGCCAACGGCTACTTTCCACCTATATACATTTACATATATATAGATAGCACCGCTCGCCATCGGCAGGGAGCTCATCCTCACACTTTGGAACCTAAATGTCGCGGACAGTTTGGATTCAGAGGAATTTCCTTCCGCGAACGCTCCGAATGTGGAATGAGCTCCCTGCTGAGGTTTTCCTAGGGGTCTTCCTAGGTCTCCCTAGGTTTTTTAAAGGGTCGGCAACACGCATGCGATGCTTCTGGTGTTGCAAGCATCCATAAGTTGCGGTGATCACATACCATCAGGCGGACCGCATTACAGATACATAACCTGTTATACTTATATTACAATTATGATAATATAGCATGTATTAATTAATCATAAACTTACCTATAAAATAAGCTAGCATTGCCGCGAGTATGACGCAAAGGCATATCATGGCAATGGCTAGACACTTCCACGTGCATCGGTGTTGACATCTCTTGTCTATATGAAATCGCGAGGGCGAGTATACTGGGACGGGGCTCGGCTGGCTGGCTCGGAGAGGAAACACCGGCATCACTAAAGGCTGGTTAGCGAGCTGGCAATGCCCGCTGCCGAGAGTACCGCCGCCCATGCCGCTTGACATTGCTGCCCCGCCCAACCTTTAAATAAAAAAAAAATGATCATCATTTTTATTCATAAATATGTAAAGTATTAGAATCTATGCAAGATGCGTTAGTAATCCCATAAAACCACTTTCTCCCACAAAGTATTAGTGTTCGTGCTGTTGTTTTCTGGTCTGAAAGATATATTTGGCAGCACGCAACATTTGCCTTATCTTCGCCGTACCGTGAAACTGTGAAATCGTCTCCCGGCCAGCGTGTTCCTTCCTTCAAGCGTAAGATGAAGTGATTCACATCTTCGACCGCTGACATTACCGATCTATCGGTGGTCGCCGTTGTTTGTTAGATGGTACTGTGCTTATTGCTTTAAAAAACGCACTGACACCTGACTGACCTCTTATATGTAGGTTTACAGATTGCATTGGCCGTTTTACTTCAAATGGAAAGCATGCTTGTTACAAAAAATTGTAATAATATAGTTATTCTGTAAATGAATAACTAACAATAATTTTCATTATATTTTTCTGAGTTTATTACCTACTATTATTAATTCTGTAGGAAACTTACTCTTATGTATTAATAAGTCGAAGTCGATTTCCGTTAACGATATCATAATATTAAATACTTTTGTTATCAATAAATAAAAATAAATTTCTTCGCTTCGCATCGAAGTATGAGAAAAATTTCTTAATTAACATAGTTTCATTGTTGTAAGAATTAGAAATCGGTAATTGTAAATATTAATAAACATTTTTTGTAGTACACATTAAAATGATGTAATATTTACTGCTCAGTTTAATCGGTTTATGAATAACTGGTTTCTTAGGGACCTATTGCAACAACTTGCTATAAACAATATGATCCAATTGTAGCGAAACAAATCTGAGTATCCCGCCATATGGCACATCTTCTATAAGTGAATTTCGTAGACAACAGAAACGTATCATTATTAGGGATTCTGATAAAAAAACTACGATAAAATCGTTTAAACACGTCCGCTCGTAGACCATTAATCAATTACCCGAACCTCACCGTCACGACTAAATTTAAAGGCCGGAGAACATATGGTGCATCTTCGGACGAAACGTTCACCAACTGACGCCGACATAATGACCTTTAGCATAAAGGAATGAGCAAAAACTGAGTTGAAATAATTGGTCTAAGTTTAGGGAGAACGTACTGTGACTCTTAAAGGGTTTGTTTCGAACAGCTTCTCCACTGTAATTTTCTTTTGAATAGCGGCCGAAGAGCTCGGGAACGTTCGTAGGAAGGACGAATTTATTAAAACGTGTACAGAAATCACAATGCCCCGGGCACGCAGGCTTTGCCCTTAAATGGCTTTTAAAATGTCCGCCTTCGTTATTTATTTCCATAGTACTTTTAAGTTAGATTTGGATGGTGAATTTTTTTAGTTAATTTTCAGTTGAGTAACTTTGTAAAGTTTGTAATTTTTTATAGTTTATAATCTTTAAAAAAATATATAAACACATGGACACACGTAAGAAGTTGTAGATACTTATTTGTCGTCGTAACTAAACAAAAATAACTCCAAAAATTGTATCCCGCGAGACGACAATATAATGAAGTCAGGCATCAATGATAATGCTGTGAATTAATATTACAGTCTATTATTTTTATATATTGATAAGTATATGGTGTAAATCGTATAAAAGTATATAAGTTTAATAGTGTATAGATAAACATTGAAAACATAATTAAAATTTAAATAACGTTTATTTACACACTTCAATTATTTTTTCAATTAAAAAAAAAATAGTAAAATGAATTCACATTATATATCATTATTATTCTTTAATAAACTTCACAAATTAGTTGAAACTCTTCCTTTGAAAAGTAATAAGTGTTAGGAGCCAGTGCAGGAGCATGAATTAATGAATAAATCAAAGTAAACAAAAGAAGATTGCAAGTATGTATGTGGTGGTTACCCATCCTTTTTGTGACTCATCTCACCAAAAGACGCAATGAGAGGTATAAAAATAGTGTACTTTAATAAAATCCAAAGAAATTATAAATTATATACAGAGGTGTAAGAATATAAATACAGATCAGACGATCGAGAACTCTGTTATTAATTTTAATTACAAAATAACCAGAGAAATTAAGTTTAGTAGTAGTAATAAAAACTTAGGTGATCGCTTCACTGTCAATAAATACATATACTAGCTAAGAGTGATTAGAATCGTGATGGTCAATACCGGTTACGTCGGCATTTTGTAACCGTACACAAAATTGATTTTTTAAATCCATCATTGTAATGATGATGGATATTATTGGTTTTAATCTCATGTTATTTTGTCATATTGGTTTGAAACTGTAAAGAATCTGTGCTTTACCGAAAAAGGAACAGTATCTTTATTGTGTTAAGATTGTGTTGCGGAAAATTATTAATCCGTAGGTACTTACTATAGTGCGTTTGTTTTAATTTTACAGCGGAAACGAACTGTATATTTTATTAGTAGCAAGCTTGCGTTTATGTATAAAGAAGATCGCGCGAAGGAGGAGGACGAAGACAATTAACGAAGCCGACGACAGCGTTATTATAGGACAATACTGCGATATTTCAAGCCACGGCGTCGGACGGACGAGCGTTCGGCGAGATTTTGACAGTCGCTCGTCGTGAGAGCTTTTAATGAAGCGGTAAATAATGAGCTGAGGTGTTGCGTTGCATGAGAACCGTGTCTAATTAACGTGAAGAATCACGACCAGTTTACATGCATATAATTACATACACTTCGGGACATGATGTATTTTAGTTATTACCGATTTGAGTACGCATATTATCCGCAACGGTAACGATAAACAAACAGTCGATGGGAATGACGTAACAAAAACATTGGCAGGTAGCTCGGGACTCGTTAGGTGCGGCGCGTAGATGTCGCACAGTTTTTATCGGAGTAATCGCGTGTAGCGGTCATTTCTAGGCCCGAAACGGGCATAGCCGACCTCTAACTCGGAAACCAGATAAAAAAAAGAAACACAGCACGGGCCGTGAGAACGGGTCTCCTCCGCCGCGGCTGGCCCGTACCGTCCATTTATCTTCCACAGTCGTGCAGGAATGGACCGGACACTGATGTGCTTTTATTG
This sequence comes from Saturnia pavonia, assembly GCA_947532125.1. Lineage (NCBI taxonomy): Eukaryota > Metazoa > Arthropoda > Insecta > Lepidoptera > Saturniidae > Saturnia > Saturnia pavonia. The sequence continues at coordinate 10,506,253 of OX383900.1, read as the reverse complement.
CAACGCGCTCCTAAATATAGGCTTATGAAGGCAAGCCACATTGTTTTAACTCTAAAATGATTGGTGCGTTACACTAATGCTGGTTATTAAAGCAGCGTAGATATATTGCTAAAATTTTAACGCATTTTTATTTGTTATTTTATGACTCCTTTGTTACGCAACAATCAACATGTAATTATAATAATACGATTTTAAAAATATATTAACGCTTATTCCTATATATTATTATATTTATACATATATGAATTACATTAACTTATATATAGTAAGTCTATAAATATCTTGTGCCCGTTTGTTAGTGATTGTTTAAATTCTGAACGACTTGATCGATTAAGATCATACACAATAATATAATTATTTGTTTTATCGAAACGATGTTCCAAAGCTATGCTAGGATCTGATAGGTGGCGTTGTGATGCAGCCATTATATATATTTTTTCGTGAATTTTAACATGTGATAACTTTTTTAGTTCAACGTTTAATGTTTTTGTGATATTTAAAAAAATAAAACTATTAGTTTCGGTAAATTCGCAGATAGTACATCCTTAGATAACATCCAATAAATTATTTGATAACTTTTTAACGATCTCACAAATGCATAATAATAAGTAGGTAGGTACATGAGCAAGAGATAATAATTATTATAAAGAGATATACAAATAAGGAACGACACGAAAGTACAATCCATTTGATTTAATGTAAATACTTTTAAGATTTGCGTAGGCATTCAAGCGAATGTATAAACGTGAGAGTTACGAGGATTGTACAAGACGCCGTCGAATAATCGATAACATGCGAGTACCTGTCTCTGTCGACCCGTAGGAAGTTCAGATTGTCTGTATAAGAAAGAACAATAATAAATATATATGTATGTAGTTATGAATGTATTGAATTCGAAAATCGTTATATTTATATGCGAATCATCATTACATAGTATAAAACAAAGTCGCTATAATCTGTCCGTCCCTATGTATGCTTAAATCTTTAAAACTACGCAACGGATTTTGAAGCGGTTTTTTTAATAGATAGAGTGATTCAAGAGGAAGGTTTATATGTATAATACATGCATAATATTGTAGAGAAAAACTGATAAATATAGAGGTTTCTAATGTGATGTCGTAAATAAACACATAATCAAAGAAAATGATTCTTCTAATTCTTAAAACTTGCCTAGAGTTTAGGTTATCTTATTTTGGTTACTTGTTTATTTTCAAATAATATTCTCATAGATTAATAAAAAATACGGTTTTCATAATGTTATATTCCCATAGAATTTGTGCTCTTTTCGATGTAAGCACAATGTATTAGTAGGATAGATAAATTGTACTATTGTACCTACTACCCCAATAGTAGGTACTATTGAAGATATATGATGAACCTTGAAGCTAATTGCTTCGCGGTTTGAATAGAAAACAAAGAGAAGAACACGAATTAAGCACCTCGAAGCGGGCAAAGCTTACAATGACGATTGTTCTGCATAATTTGTATTGAACACAGATTCCTAGTGTGGGTAGTCTTAAACAATACACATTGAAATCCCTTTAAAGATTCATACATCGAAATAAAAATCCTATTAAGGATTTATTGTGTAATTATCAACTATAATTGTGAGATAGTTGCATGTGAATGCAGTTGTATTATTAGGGTCCTGAAGCCTCAGACGGCTTTTACACCGGGCTTCGACAAAGTTGTATAGTAAATTGTTACTTTTATACGGTAGGTAGTAAGATACTGTACAATGAGTTCATGATACATTACTTTTACGAATATTCGTATAATTAAGGTGGTTACATCATATTAATAATAGTCTATATAATACATCTGTAATATAAAAAAAGTGAGTCTTTTTAAAAATTTGAAAACACTATCTACTTGATATATTTTTTTTAATTTTTATTAGAATTAAGTTTATAGTATATAAGTACTGTAACATATATGTATTTACTATTGTAATGATCATATACATAAATAAAAATGCTAAAATAAAAGTTGCACGAATTGGAACAATTATTTATACGAAACTTGGTAACAAAGGCATGCAATTCCTTGTCGGTGGCCCCTTTTATTGCAAGTTACGGGTGTAAAGAAAGACCCCCCAATTTAAAATGAAATGTGTTACAATGGGATAGCCCAGTTATGCTAATTTTCGTCTTCGGCCAACGCTTACGTTTCAATTGCTTATCTAGATATCTACGCTTGCAATATGCCGTTATATAAACTTTTTCAAGTTTATATTTTTACACTGTACGATGGTCTTAGTAAAGATGAATAAGTCTCATAGCAAAGGTCAATTCCTTCAGGGTATGATATGATCCGTGTCCCCGTGAACTCCTTAGGGCTTAGGTAATTGTTAGGATAAAAATATATTATTTATCTATTCTCTAAATATATATATAAGAATACATCTTGTACTTACAAAAAATGTGTATTTGCATAGAATATAAAGTAACGACATAATATAATTAATGTTTATAAATTTATGCATATTATAAAACACAACGACTCTCCGTCTGTATGTCCGTTTATGTTCTTTTCACGCGAAAACCATTAATTTACATGGTTTTTCTTTTAATTTATAGATATGTTCTCTGGCCAGATTATAGGATATATTTTGTTACATACGAATTAGGCAGTGACGATAATGGTGAATCAATTCGGACAAAAGACGCTTTTGGGTCGATTAAATGGCTTACGCTGAGTAAACCTTAAGAGATATATCAAATTAATGTAATACATAATTGTAGATTTAAAAAAACATACAAATAGCCCGCAATAGCATATGCCTGTCTTCTAAGGATCACACACAATAAGCATTTTTGAGCTAGCACAATTCACGCGTGCGCTCTGCCGACAGCATTGTGTAGTCCATGCGAGCGGAGCCGCGGGCACAACTAGTATATTATAAAAAACTACGATCTTTGAGTTTCGTTTTAGAATACTATTTTTATTACCGGCTTATCAGACATTTTTTAAAATTATTTACAGGTTCTAACATTTGGTTACAATCTCATCTGTTGTTAAGTAACGATGTGACCCAAGATAGTAACACGCTATGTTAGTGGAATATTGGTTCTCAAGTGCAGCTGCACTCAGCTTTAGGTGTATTGCTGTGTGCGCTGATTGATTATTTATAATACTTCAGTATAGACAATATTTTTATCAGGCGGCCAGGGTTATGCACCACAAATGACACAGCTCGTTCACACCACTACACCTAGTCCTACCTACACCTATAGTCCTAGACCCGAGCCGAGTGTCGACTTATTTTAATTTTACATTATCTCCCAAACTATTCGTCCAAATAACATGCTATAAAGGACAAAGTTTGAGCTATAGAACTCAGCTATAGGTGCTTGGCGACAGATTTTCAACTTGTGGTAGCTAGTCAGGCTAGCATTAGAAAATGCCCTACCATAATACTGTCGATCGATATGATACCCGGTACACGCTACTACTGAGCTATTTTTGCTTCAGGCTTATTCAGACCTGAATCACTGAGACCAATGATCACATCACAATATTACTGCAGGTCTTTCTTGTTAGATGACTGTACTCATTCCAGGAGTAGCATACGTTTGCTTAGTAGAGTCCAAATGTACTTAGGAACCAGTAACACACAAGAGGTGCTTGGGTGTTCCCTCTGTTTTATCGCAAACTCATAGTATCTGCAATCTGTTATATTATCTCTAACAGCGATGTTATTCAAACATATGCTTGTTCAGATACAAATATCCAGAAACCGCTTGAACTCCTTGAATTTGCGTAACTGATTTCAACTGAGTATAAGAATATTTCCAGCCTTGCGTTAGTTAAATACCTCGATACGCGTAATAGAATGATTAAGAATAGTATTAATGAATTTTCTTGATATTTTTTTAAAAGTAAATTCCCAAGATTGATTCTTGTGAAATTGTAAATAAAATATATTTTACTGTGACTTTTTATACATGTGAAATAAATATATTTTGCTTGGTACGACACATAATGCAAATAAATAATATTCACGATTAAGATGTCACGAAGTAATTCATAGCAGCACTATAAATATACTCTGAACCCATGCAAAAACCTAAAAAAACACCTACGATCTCTAATATCTTTCTTATTTGTTAAATCAAAAAAGTGCAAAGTGGGTGAACTTTTGTTATAGCTGGTATTAAATATAATGTGTTATAATGTTAAAGGAATTAAAGTTATTGCGATTTTACTAGTGTGAAATTATTATTTAAACTGCCAACTTCTGTATCTCCAAACAGAGGGCAAGTCTGCAACTTGTGTTCACTTAAACTTCTATCTAATTTTGTATTTTTAGAAAATGTGTACATGCTTAGTACGCTTCGGAGTTACAAAGGAAATATTATAATTCTAGCATTAGTAGTTAGTTAAGTAACTCAAAAAATATTAGTAAGCATTGAAATATTGGATTTAAAATTATTAGTACCTACTGAACAAATTTAATAACTGAAATTCTAGTAAAGTCAACTTTGCACATAATACCTTTAATTTGACTTTCATCTATTTAATGATGACGTCACGCCGCTTCTTTGAGGTATGTTTTAATTTAGATAAAAATGTATTTATATTACTTGTAAAGATATAATAATGAATAAATATTAATTCACGGGTATTATTTTCAACATATAAAGTGTTTAAAACAATTTTCCAAAAGTTGTTTAAATTTGTTGGACTAAAAACTGTACTGACTAAGGTGTGGATGGTGTAGTCTCTAGTGTTTGTCAAATGTACATTGTAAATATTAAATTAATGATAAAAAAAAATACATTTCAAATGAAGTACTGAAGAAGTTGGACGGGTACATCTCTCTCCGTCGATACAGTCGTGTCGGCCACGCCCGGAATCTGTCCGCTTAAATAGCTGCGTTATTCAACACTCCCTTTGGATTAATTAAAAAACATTTGTCAAAATGGTCTTTTAGATGGCCATCTACCGTGTTTATATTAATTACAATTTAATGTAATAAACTAAGTTTATGGTATTCGATTAACTTTGTGCAATTTGATAGGTTCATAAATATAAATTGATATAGGTGTATAGTAATTTATTTCGGCAATATTATCTCTTTAATTAAGGATCCTATTATGTTATATTTCAGAACAAATGTATAGGTACTTAGGTAGTATATACAGGGTGGAAAAACGAATGGGACTTGGAGGAAAAGTACGTTAAATATTGAACATAGAAAATTAAATTTAAAGAAAACTTTTCTTTTTATAAATAAGAGTAATTGCATTCATTTTTAAAAGCTTACTTGTGCCGGGAATCGAACCAACTAAAAATGCAAAAAAATGACATTCACTATGTTATTGTGCCAATCGATAGAGTCTATGATAAAGATAACCTTATACAACATTACACCATTACATTATAATTATAACCTTAAGGTTATTACGTACTAGTTAGGTACGTTAGGTTTATTACGTACTAGCAGTGCCCGCGGCTCCGCCGGCGTTTACTACAAAATGTTTTTTTTTTTAATTAGGATATCGTGATATATTTTTTAGATAACTACCAAGTATCTAAGGAGTAAAACAAAAAACAATTGATAAAATCTATTCAGTAGTTTTTGCATTAATTTTTGTATCAGGTTTATCTCGCATTTAAAATTATTATGAATTGGGCTTGATTTTTAGTGTCACACTTAAGTATATTTTCTGGAGAAAATAGGAAAAAATAAAAAATGTCTCTGTTACTTTATTCATTTTACAATTCGGTCTATTTCGTTCTAAATTTCGACGATAGACGTCGTTGTTTGGTGTTTTTTCCGCTAAAGAGATTTTTATTTAATTATGCTAAGTCGACTATAATGCGATATTATTCACTGGATATTAACGGTTAACGAAATAAAAAAATATTTATAAACATTCATACAGCACGAAACACGGTTAAATCTTGAATCGATCGATCTTGAATTTCAGAATTTCAGTACACCTACATATCTGTTTTTTTCTATTATTGTTACTTTTCATACACGAAATACCACGCAGACGAAGTCGCAGGCACAGCTAGTATTTTATAATTGTTTATGTCATTTAGCCACTCTCAAAGAACTGTTGTAACGTATTGAAACTAAGGAGAAAAAGTTTGAATTAAGAAAAAGTTTTCAACTTTTATAGAGCGAATCCTGTATTTATTTATAAAGAAAGATTTAAGGGAAGCAGCACTCTATGAGAAGTCCAGGTTGTGCAACATCCGGGAGCAAATGGATATTTTCATTCTGGAAGATCTTTGTCGATATCAATGAATACAGAGTTGGAAAGTCGCTCAAAACACCATGAACTAAGTAATGTATTGAATAGCAAAGTGATACAGCGATTTGAATTCGTAGTCATTGAACTCAGTTGCTTATTAATAACTCGTATAACGTTATGTTTGTTTTAGTCGTCTCGCGGATCGGCTAGCGCTGAAGTTGATTCATGAATGGGAGAGTGCCCACGAGTCTGGCAAGTGCAATGTAAAGACGGACGAATATAGCGATCCTAATATTCTAAGAAATTCATCAAACTACGAAAGTTTTAGCTCACATGTATGTGAAACGCGTTTTACTAAACAATTTTGATTTGTGATCATTACAAGCCTGAACTACTAATATTAAATGAAATACGCTACTTGAGCATCACAGTTTAAAGGCCTGAATTACATGTGATATAAATATACGTAGGTAGATAGTGTTGTTTGAAGAAAGTCTATTTTGATCCTTTAGATAAATATTTACCCTTTCTTTCAACGCACGACTTAATAGACTCTTATATGTTTACATGTTTTGGGTTCATACTCTGTTTAAAATTAGTAAATTTTAATCCTATTGATACTTCGCAAGTTTATACTTTGAGAATATTATGCTTCGTGAGATAACATTATGAATTCTAATAAATTAATAATAACCCTCAAGACTCTAAAGCTATATAGATAGATAATTTCTATATATGTAGTTGGTATTAACGTTTGTTTTTAATTACCATCGCTGTGGATTGAATATAGATAACGATCACAGATTGGACAGTCCTCACGCGCAGCTCGTAAATATTTAGTACCGACAAAGCTATATCAAGCTTACGAGTGCTAATAGTTAAGACACGCTTTAAATCACTACTGAAAATGTAAATTCAGCAATATAGCGTTAACTGTTTAACTAAGATAATCTGGTACAGTGGCATCGAGGGAGTTTAGCGTGTAATGTTCGGCGAGCGCTCCGGGTAGATCTAGACAGGTTTATTGCAAAAATGAATGGGTACGGATAAGGAGATAGGCGGCTTTACTGGCTGCGAGGACCCGTACTAAATAATGTGCTCATGCGCATATAAAATAAGGACAAGTATTTTCCATTAGTTATTAATGGAATAGTAATTAATTATGAGACCACTAGACTATTTTTGATAGTGATAGTGATCTCTAGAAATGATTCTCTCTCTGTACATCCACAAAAATGTTTACTGTAAAAAAATTGATAAGCCCGGTAGAGTTCCTTGCCGGCTTTTCTTGAAAACTGGGTAGTTGTTTTGACATTCATTAGTCTTTCTCAGTCCTCGGGGCCTATATTTACTAATATATTTTTGTTTTTGATTGTTTTAATTATATGTAAATTATATATTAATGTAATATATATTTTTTGGCATTAACACATTGTACTTTAAGTGAAATACAAGCTATCATGCTATAAAGGTTAAAAACCTTAAACTAAATACTTTCTATTGTTCACTGAAACGGAAAAATGGTTTCGCAGAAGACATCCCTCTCGCAAGCGCTCGTATTTCACCCTGAGTTCAATATTATTTCGACAGTCGCTGACACAAAGAGGCGGAAAGCTCGCAACGCTGCCGGCGCACCACCGCTGCCGCCAGCGTCTCCCAATATTGTCCTCCCGCCTGATGCCTCGGGTTACATTGTAAATATTTTTCGGCGGTTGGTTGATTGAAAATTTTTATCGCATTCCACCCCAGCTTTTATCGATAATGGATTGTATTCGATTTGTGCGCGTTGACATGGGTTCTGTCTATGTTAAATTTTGTGTACCGACTATGTGGGTAATAAAATAATACCCGTGGAACCTAAATACACAATATTGTTTGAATAACCGTTTGATAAAATTCAAATGTGAAATAAGTTACAAGATAAGATTTTAGCAATTAGAGTATAATAGAAATATAATAAATACAGATTTTAATTTTAATATTTATACTAAAAATAAAGCACTTTTTTTTAACCGCCGAGGCAAATTGAGGGATGTTGTAATTATCTGTGTATTTCTGTGTGTCTGTGGCATCGTAACTCCCAAACCTCTGAACCGATTTTGATCTATTTTTTAGTGACTTGATCGAGAGTTTTCTTAGCTATGATTCATAAAAATCCGTTCAGTCGTTTTAAGATTATTAGCTCTTTTCTAGTTTATAAATGGATATGAGCATGTTAGGACAGGCCTGATCGAGTCCAAATTTGGTATTATGTTACTTAAATGGTATCAGAAAAGCGTGGCAACTTGACCTTATGCTGCTTCACCATCTTTAATTTGCAGGATACCTTCCTAAACAACTTACAGGAGATATTGTGTTTGGGCTCATTGGAATGGTCTTAATGAATTGTTGTGATGAAGAGTTACTTATGATGGAGGGTTTCTCAAATGTTCTATTAATTTTTTGTGTGTTTGAACTTACTAATCCTAGAACTAGCAGTTAGATTTGAAACTTTCTTTTGTTCTATTTATCGAGGAAAATTATAAGGCTATCTAACATCACGCTACGATCCTTAAGAGCGGAGCAATGATCATAAGCGTCAACCGATTTTTTAGGCAAGTAGTTATCATGCGTATGAAACAGGCATGTACAATCCAAATTTAATGCGGGTGAATCCACGGGACACAGCTAGTATAATTTTTGTTAAACATTAGAATTTTATTTAATAATCTTCAGTAGGGTACTTGAACAAAGAACGAAGAAAAACATTTGTCCGACTTTAAAAGTATTTGGTCTTACTTTTCAAGATTGAATTAAATTTCAATATAATTAAATATCATAGACTCGCATAAGAAAATAGTGTTCATTTAACTAAATAATGTCTTCACACTCGCGTAAAATATCTCTAATTATATTTGTTTTGGACGGCTGTGAAGCGTGCAGATCGTCGCTTAGCACCATTATTTATACAGGGAAGATACAAATGAGGATCCATTACTGTATTTCCTCGATCTGAGACTAATGAAAGACAAATAACTTTGAGTTCAAAGCAATCGATGAGGGCATTTGCTTTAATTTTATCTACGCGATAGCTTCAACCGAGAAGATAGACATTTATGGGTTTCGTAGAGTTGAATAATCTTTTAGGAAATTACCATTTGAATTGCTGAGAAAGCAGAAATGCAGTCACATAAGTGCGTAAGTGTGGTCTCTCTTAGGTTCATTGGTTTTATGTAATCACTGGTAATGTATAAACCGTCCAAAATATACTTGAAAAATAATAAGCAATATAAATAATATCAAACAATAATTATTATTTGGTACAAAAACCTTTTCCTTATCATCTACTTAATTATCGTAACTCATTTTTGTAATATATCAGGATACAAATTAAATTCAAGTATTCAAATTTCTCTATTAAAATTGCTTCATGGCTATAATGATTCTTGTTGTTGTATTATTTTTATACTTAGCATAAAGTTGGGGGAAATATTGTGTATAGTGCAAAATATATATTTCTCTTACAAATTTAAACGCAGTCGGACTATTACAAGGGTGAATATAGGGTTTTTACTTTGAATTAAGGCCTTCACGCTGGTATAAGCTAGTGAGGCGACTAGGGACCGACACCCTACATTATCCATGTCTCGCCTAATAAACCCTAAGCTTAGTACAGATCTCGACTGGCATTTTGTTTCATCTGCATTTTTTATCCATAACCGAGTTCATGGGCCGTGAAATTTATTAAAGGCCGTTTCCATCTGCAATATTTTATCAATTGAGCTTAGTCGATTTTGTTTTAGGTATTGTTAGTGACCTTTTCTGTAATAATTTTACTTCACACTGTATACTTTACGTGATAAACAAAGCTAGGCCAATATTTTTAGTATTTCTAATAGGCTAATGTGTAACCAGAATTTCACGGGAAGAGACGGCTAAAGTTACTATTAAGCTAAGCCTGGAAAGATATAGCTGTCACAACATATTGATAAGTAAGTGTATAGTGATCGATTTTCAATGAAGGTGGTAGTTAACAAGGAGAGTATTAGAAGGAACCTCTCGACCATGTGCTCAAAGTGTAGCTACGTTATTTCATATTAATATTTCTTAGATTTTTATTACCATTCTGTCTATATATATATAATAATATATTTGTAGCTATAATGGCTTGGTGGTACTGCGTCGATCGACGTACCTAGTCAAATTCTACAATGATTTTGCGTGCAGGAAAACGTCCTTATGAAATCACAGCATGATGGTAGTACATTTTTCAATAGGTACTTGCCTGGCTAGATACCACTCTCAAGTTAATATTATATTGCCAAGAACCTATTGATTTGTTTTGGCAGTCGTCCTTGGGAACCAAATCCCTGTCTAGATTTGCATGCTACCCTTGGGCGAATTGTCACTTAACATAAGGTAAGATTGTTGACAAATGCTAACCTAAATCGATATTAAAATGCAAATTTAGACTATAATTTTTACATCAACCTAAATCTTAAAACGTAAATATTTTATCGTTCGTGTTAATAAAACTATTAAACCGAATGTTCGTAATTTTAAAGGAACGTGTAATGTATTTTCTCATGCAACGAGCATTCTATAAAAATGGAACATTTTATTATTGTAATATAAATTTCAATGTACAAGATTTTATATTTCATTAACAATTACTTAGACTCAAATCACATTATAAATACTTTATTCAATTTAGGCTCTATAAACGTACCTATGTACATTAAAACACTACTCATGCATCGGAAAACATCACAGTCATGAAAAAATCTGGCAAGAAACTCGATCGGTTTTATAATTTTTTACTATGTAAATAATTAATACATATAAAATATTATGTAAATATTATCTATAATAATATAATAAAGCAGAAGAGTTTTTTGTTTGTTTGTTTAAACACGCTAATCTCTGGAACTACCACTTGGATTCGAAAAATTGTTTTTGAATATAATAGCCAGATTCACGAGGAATAATATAGGCTATCTAGCATTAGGCTACTCATTTCACATACACTTAAATATTGATTTTTGTTAAGTAAGTCGGAAGTAACATCACACTCGAACTGTTTATCCGCGTGCGCTGAAGTAATGGTTAGTGATACGTAAATACAATGTTCTACAAAAATATTGCTCCTTAGTACATCTAAAAACAGTCTGGGATACCATATGTCTATCTCCTATACATTATCCACAATAAGGTTTTTTTATTATTGAAAATTAATATGTGATTTATGATAATCATTATTAGGCATGGCATATTAATCCTTACGAACGAAAGTTATTTCATCATCAAGACAATTTTATGTAGATAATCTTTGCCATTTATAGCATGTTATTTGTATGAATAGTTTGGGAGATAATGTAAAATTAAAATAATTCTTCACTCGGCTCGAGTCTATGTCTATAGGTATCTAGTGGTGCGAAGAAGCCGCGTGAGTTGACGCATAAACCCTGGCTACCCGATAAAAATATTCTATATACTGTTGTATTATAAATCATCAATAAGCGATTTATTTTAAATTATACGCGGGTGAAACCGCGGGGCACAGCTAGTTATCAATATAATACTATAATTAGTATAAATTACAAAAAATATAAATGAATATATTATATTATAATGTACGTCCCTAATAAAATTGTGTATTTGTAGTTCGAGGCAAAGGCGGACATCGTTATACGCTTGACCAGTCCTCGTTGAATGATAAGGGTCATTCGTTTGCTTACGTTGGTTGGACATTAAGCGCATTGAATTGCAAAGCAGTTTACTTGCGCGTAGAATATTTACACGTTTAATGACTGTAACGTCTGTTGTTGATGAATGAACACGCTTGGCATTTAGACCGTGCGAGTACACAAACTAGTTTCCGAGTCGCTTTTATTTTCTTCTATTAGGCAATTAAAAGTGGTATTACTTGAAAAAATGGAGGATTAATTATTTCATATAACCTCCAGCTTTCTTACAAACGTTAAAGTTACGGTACTTTTATATATATAAATCATTAATTAAGAGTAATAATGAAATTATAAATATAAAAAATATATACATTATTCACATATCGTAGAAGGTCGTGTATAAACTAAACTCTAAAGTAAAAATAAAAACAAAGCTATATTTTAACTGGAATTATATTACTGTGGTACAAATGTTAATGTAGTTCTGTAAATCTTTAAGTAGGTACAATTCCAAGTTATTTCTCGAAGCGTAAAAATAACAATATTCCTCGTTAGTTATGTGTGTAGTTACGAAAGTTCTGTAATTTTTTGAATAAGCATTTTGCCTACCTAAAAATATGTAGGTTGAAGTCAAGGATCGCTCTTTTCTAATTAATGAATTATTTTCTTTTCTAATTAATTAATTTCTATTTAATTTTACAATTGTTCAGTCTTTTGAAATTTGGAGGATCGAATAATCCATTTAACTTCTTTAAAAATGCTTTATCCATTCTGTGCCTATTGTTTTTTAACAATCAACACAAAAGGTTAACGTATTTTTTGCTTTCTATTGACAAAATAACCTACTTATCTATATTTCGACGCTTAAATAATAAAGAAAATTAACAACGTAACTGCGCATGTGACGTTTATTTACGCAAATCATAATAATTATTAAAAAAAAAAACTGAATATGTGACAATTATTGTACTCTCCTCAATATGAAAAGACTTATGTGTAACATTTTAAGTTGCAAGATATATCGAGGCTAATAATATTGGAGGAACGTTAAAAGTAAGATATGGAATAGGCCGTACATAGAAAGTCTTATCTTTTCTATGAAACAGGCGGTCTCTTTGCACCGCTACTGTTTTGAATTGTACTGTACGTACCATATTAGGTGGAGCGCAGTCATTACGTCGAGCTAGTATCGAAAAAGGAATGTATTATTCCAAAGTAATTTGCAGCTTAAATCTCGATTAACTTTATCCTATTTTCTGAGAGCTTCAAGTTTTTTATTTTTCTTTGGCAGCACTATTTTATGTAACTTACACGTATAACACCTTAGGAGTATGAGGGTTATTTTAAAACTAACGAATACCGAAATTTTCCAGTGAAAACAGTGTTAAGTTGTTTAAAAATCTTTATATCTTTACAATGTATACCTATAGCTTTGAAGTTGATTAAGTATGGGTATTATTTCTATTTTAATATCAGCCGTGAATTTACATTTTTATCACTGCTTTTCGAATGTACCTAAAAAGTCAAAATCTGCTATAGGTGTACAGTATGAGGCAGCGTTAATTTCTAATTGCAAAATACAGTATGAAAAATTAATTCAAAATTATATGTAGTTTTTGTACTTTATAAAAAATTACAATGACATCATAGAAAATAAATAGGAATAATGCCAACCTGAAATGTCCCACTGCTGGGCAAAGGCCTCTTCTCCAAAGAAGCACGTTAATTACCTCGCCATCCACGACGTAGGATATTACAAACGCCGAAAATTTCTCATGTTCTATATATTTTCTTCAATAAAAAAATGTATATCTAATTAATTATCATTTGTCATATTATTTTTAATTTCATATAAACAGCATTGATACATGAAAATATTTCTCGCCTAAATCAGATGCAATTTTTTTTAACTGGTACAACTGTATAATATTAAGAACATTTTAAAATAGAAAATTCATCGCCATCAATGAGCATTATGTTTTCTGAGGCAATACTCTATAGAGCATTATAGGGGATAGTAGGTATTTATAAAATATCCATTTCTTTTAAAATATTGACATAATAAATCATTTAACATAGTCGTTCGCTTATTGAGGTTTTAACATTATGGAAATGGAAGGAGCATAATCATGGAATACTGTAAACCGAGATTTGAATTAGTTATTCATAGTTTTGTTCGTTGTGTAATAATTAATCATCGTTTACTAAGTTAATAAGGATTTTACTCACTGATTATGTGTTAAAATTGTTTAGTAAATTTATAGACTCTGCTTTAGAAAAAATGCAAAGAATGTTTTCTTTTGTTGATTACAAGTTTGTGCAGTTGTATATAATTTAAGAGTTTTTGGGGGGATCTTGAACTGTTTTTATTTTAATTCATAAGCGTTTGTTATATTATAAATAATATATAATTTTAGCGGCACTTTGCGTAATGCAGTTTGGTTATTTTGCACAAGTGAAGTGGATCATAAATAATAACAAGAAACATGCAATTTAACTTGTCACAAAAACTCCCTGGACAGTCTTAACAAGGGGCCGCCATCTTGTTAGAGCTATGATTAAAGATTATAAGTAGAAAAACATTATATTCACTCGACGTTGGGAGAATTGTTAATATACACAGTAGCCATTAAATTAAAAAATAAGTAGTACTCTGTTATGGAATTTCATGAAATAATTTATTCATTATTGAGATATTTTAGATAACATCAGACAGAAGTTATCTAAATAGGTTTTATGTATGTATCTTCATATAAGCGGAGATTATGTAATGCAAAAAAAAACATTCATGATGCCTTTATATTATCTTTATAAGACTAAGAAATAATGATAAAAATAACAACTGTATTTTATAGTCAAATGTCACAAAACTCATAATGCGAGCGAAGTCGTTGGCATAAACCAGTTTAGATTATGCCCCCAGGTAAATTCAAATGTTTGAAATAATACTTAAAACACTATAGCTAGTACGTTACATGCAATGTTATTTGACATCATTTAGGGAATTTACATTAGTTTGCTTCTTGAAAATCTTCATTCCGAATCGCCCACGCGCAAACTGCGTCGTAATTTGTCTGCGTGTCACACTTTTGCCGGAAATTTTACGATTATTTTAGAACTGGTAAAGATACTTGTTAGTGCTTAGGTTTAATAAGTTGTACCTTAATAGCCTTGGAATGTGGATACAAATTATGAGCACCTTGCAAATAAAAAAAAACTTGTTAGATAACCGATGTGTTTTTGGTGCTTGTTTCTATGAGAGTTATGTTAATGTTCGTGTCCGTAGATATCGGGCCCCGTCGCTGCCATTGATACTTACGACTCTGAATTTAGGGTCTGTAGTGCGAGCCATTCGTTAGTCACGCCTGATGACGTGTACCTTGGACAAGACCAAAACTGTTATTAGAAAGATTTCGGCGTCAGGTTTTTTTTGGGTTCTCGTCTTAAAAGGTTTTTTATATTATGTCTACGGGTAATATTCCCCATTATTTGTATCTCTAAGTACTCAGTTTAAAATTACGATGAGTAGATGTAATTGATATACACTTTTTTAAAAGTTTTTATAATACAAAACCAATAATTCCTACAATTGTAGATAGCAAATTGTATAAATTTTCAGACAAAAACGTATGCACTAGGTACGGAAAGTATATAGTGTGCGAGGAAAAAAGACGCTTCGTGGTAAAAAGTGAGTAAGGGGGCAGCTTTGTTTGTGAATAGCTCGAGTTAAGTGTTTAGATAAGTGCAGCTGAGAGCGGCGTACGTTTGTTATCTCTCGGGGAGCATAGGAGTCCAGACAAATGGAGCCACCCCGTGTGTGGTCTGTTATTTGGTCGGCTTTCACCAAATATGTGCATTACTATCGGGAACGCACCTAATATAACACGAGAGACGACTACAATCAATATAATATTTGTACATTCATTCGAATGCAAGAATTTAGAATACGTATCGAGATATTTCTTTACATTTATAATTTATTGACAAGGTTCATAACATTATACTCAAAACGTTCCCCGTTTTCACTTGTTGTTACTGTATATGATTAAGCTCCAGCGTCATCTTAGTTGAAACTTTCTTTATTAATTTTATATAACTACATTTCAAATTGTACATGACTTATAATATTGTTTGGTAAGGAGTAAAGCAGAACATCCTTCTAAATTATAAAATATTCGAATAAGGCAAGCAATAAATCCATGCGCGGAAACGTTGACATTACACATTACTGTAGGATCGTCGACCACCTATTCATTAAATTTATTTATAGGTAGCAGTGTCAAACCGCGGTTTGTATTTATTCGGACGGGAGCGACAGTTTATTTATTTTTAAAACGGGTTAAGGCGAAAATACCCGATTTCCGATAAGCGTCCGGTGCTGCCCATGCACTACATAAATAGACTATACAGTATACTCGTGTTGATTTTTCCGATATCGTTCATGTCACTGTCAATGATTTAATATACGCTGTCTCCAGAGATGACGAAATGTACGCCTCTATTATTAGAATTTCATTATCCAACGCGTTCACTGAACTTACTCGTGACACCTAACTTATAATAAATCGTCACGCTATGTAAATTGGTGCCTTTAGAAATTTAAATAAACTAGAAAAACTAGAATTTCGGATTACGATACATTGAAAATTATATACGTAGATCGTAGAATATACAATACAGTAAAGCTAGAGGAATTACTGATAGTTAAAATCTTATTCCGATTATAGAATGCAGATTTCGAAAAAAACTTAGTTTTGGTAGCCTTTAAAAAAATCGGGAAAAACCTAGCAATGAGTTATCAAAGCAAATATTGATGGTATTTTGATTAAGTATAGTAGCAGGAAATATAGGCAGGTAGGTAGCGATCCCGTTTTACTTAATGTAGTTTATGAACCTAGTGCAGACTATAGGTAAAACATAAAGTCTTCATCCACTTGTATCTTTTTAAACCAAAATACTGCATCTTTTTCAGAATCAATAAAATGTAATGTGTAACACTAAACAAAGTTTATTATGTTGTTAAGCTTCAACAAGAAATTAACATTGACAGCGCATAACAGGAAACCAAATTTCAAAACTGGTATATGTAGTAATAGAGATGAACTTAATCAATATAGAACGGAAACAATAGGCATCTATTCAAAACGGAAACTATTACAGTCTTGCTATTGTATTCAGTGCCTCAACTATTGAGTGTATTATTCAAATGAAAAGTGGTTTGTTTACTAATGCCAGGGAAGATAAGTAGGGAATGTCGGTGACAGGAGATTATGCATGTGTGATGGTAACGCAACGATGGGTTGGTCGTCGATCGATGTCGTCGTGAAAGATTTATGTCCAACTTCGTGACAGTGTTGTCATTTGGACGATCCTGGATTATCCTTTGTTCGAGATGTAACTACATTCTTTGATAAGCTTTGTTGTGACTCGTATGGTAAATTGGTAATTTCAATCTGGCATAATAAATAAATTAATTTTTCAAGTAGGTACTCTGAAAAAACAACTATTAATTTTTACAGTGAACTTCGTGGTAAATTACATAACACATTTTTAGTAAGATTATGAGATTTTAATTCAAAGACTGAGTAAAAAATATTTACTTTTAACAAATCTTGGGCAAATTAAAGGAGACTTTAAATTACAGCAATTGATCGACTTAATCGAACTAAGTACGACCGATTGAATCAGCAATATTCAGTTTAATGAAATGATTGTGTCGACATTATGTATTAAAGTTAAAAGAAGATAATTGAACTTCCTGCAACTGACTGCGATTGGTTTGAAGTGTGCGTCGCTGGTTGTTCAGTGCCCCTTTCATAGCGGTGCGGCGCAAGGAATCACCGACACACGGTGTTGGTTTGATGGGGCGTTTCCTCTAATTATACGAACTATTAATAAAACACGGTTCAAGTTGTAATAAACAATCGATATCAGTGCGCTGTAATGGACTTGAAAAGGATCCAAGGTTAGGATAGTAAATATAACCGTTATGGCGATTCACACTAGATTATGAGTGTAACGTTAGAATATTTTTGGTGTTTTCTTAATAACGGATTTGAATGGAATTAAGTGTATGAATAAATCCTATTTTTTAATTACTGGTATTATTAGGGTATCTAGTCATATTCTACTTCATTTACTTGGCCTGCATTAAAGGTTCGCAATCCGTAATGCAGAAATAACAAAAAAATAAACATCTCTGCATACTATGATATAAGTAAATTCATAATAATATAAGGAAATTGGTTGCACCTACACAACAATAGTACATTATAAATTCATTTTTCAAGCATACATAGTCTTTCGTTCTTTGACAGTTTAAGCTAACTGCTTAACTGTAATAAAGCAATTTTTTTTCTGTTTTTAACACTTTTACCATCCCCTTACTCAATTTAAGAGAATCGTTGACATAAATGCCTTAATCCATCACGTTGACTCACTGCATACTGACAGATGGTTTTTCAAGAGTCTAGTTAATTGAGCCTTGATCAGACTATATCAACTAAAATTGTTTGAACCTTCAATTTTCGTAGTTTTCATTAGATATCCTTACATCTATACAACGAAAGTGGTCTGGGACTACTAACTGAAACGTTACAAACTTGAAACGATAGAGACTTTCTATTATTACTTGGGAGTAATAATATTGTTTCCAAAGAAATAATCTATTTCATGATCTCAGTTCTCCTACTACGAGACTTACCTAATGTTCATTGTTGACTTTTTGTCAATTTACATTGAATTCATGTACGTGCAATCGGCAACCTAGAAGGCCTTACCTCATCTTTTCGAAGTGTAAACTTTACCAACTGTACGTGAAAGTTGAAATAACAGTTGCTGGAGTATTCACTTCATCCGCACTCGTAATGAAACATTTGTATATTTACAGTCGTTTACAGTTCAACGAACCGTAGAAAGTCTCTATCGTTTCAAGTTTGTAACGTTTCAGTTCAAACATATCTGCTTTGCTTCTTGTACGTTTAATATAGATCAATTAGCTTATATATTCAGTGAGCTTTGAGAACAGGATATTGAAGGTTGAAACAAAGCGAACGCACACGTTGGGACTACGTAATGTTTGCGCTGTGATCGTCTAAAGGCTATTAACTAAGTCGCAAGTTTGTGTTGGAGTTTGATGGGTAAACGGTGTTTACGTTGTCCAGGGTATGGAAATAATTTCTTGCACGGGCGAACTTTCCGGCTCCATACATGCTCCAAATATTTGCTGCCAGTTTCAAACTCATCGCGATGTTCGGCGATCGTGTCTCTGCAGACATATGGCGCATTTGCTTCTGTTTATGTTCCTATATAATTACGGAAACTTTCATAATCGTTAATGGGGTTTCAGACAATGTGTGTTTTATATAGTTTTCATCATTTTGCATTTGTACGTATATTTTTGAAATGTTCAAAATTATTTTCTTAACTATTTACACTTGTAATTATTTTCTACGAAATTCTGGACGTTCATTAATAAAACACAACTAAATATGATTGTTTGTCTTACATAAAATATCCGAATTTTATTCGAATAATAAAAAATACCAATAACGGTCCTGTTTAATATATGTATACGTATTAAGTAGAATACTATCATGGTTCGTTGCACTCGTGCGAATGTTAAAGTGTTTACCCGGGGTTGTTACCTTGCTATGTCCGTTTCCTTCTCATAGCGTGGCGCGTGACGAACAAGACGCAGGACACGATTCACCAAAATAACGAGTCACCGAGAGGGGCGCCCCGTGATCGTATCTATCCACTATTGTTGCGTGCACTTAACCGACATTATTATAGTTTACCTTGTTGAATTGGGCCCTTGTTAACACATTGTAAAGGAAATTACATTCTTTACTCACTGTTAGCGCAAGCTCTAACAGTGTTTCCGCTATCGAACATCGTTAGATGTGATTAATTCCGTTCACAGTAAATTCGTTTATTAAACAGTAAATGTAGCTGGATTCAGGTCAAGCTGATACGTACTGTAAAGTTATCTAAGTAACGACCTTCTGGATGACCTGAATGTATATTTGCGTCAGTAAATTTTAAACTGAGACTAGCAACAGGTAGAAATGACTAGAACCCGTAATAAATAAAATACGCGTACTTTTTCTCGTTATGGCACGAGTATTATCTACTGATATTACAATATTAATACCCTCAGTAGCACCCTCAAATCTGTTGAAATTAAACTGAACCGATTGGAGTGTCGCAGATGGCAGTAACTGCGTTATCTGCGCTGCCCGCCTGCTCGAACGTGCGCCAAGTATAAAAATGTGATTTATGGCAGAGTATGTGGAACCGCACATCCGCCCGGGGCCTGTCTAGCTCGCAACCATTAGCACACATACCGTTTGCATACAGTTCCGTATCCCTTATCCAACGAAACATTACGGTATTTGAAATTTCTTATTGTGAGATCTCCGATCGGAACTCCCAAAGGAAGCCCCGAATACGAGCGGTAGAATTAGTTTTGTGTAGTGCCTTACTTTAATAACGCTCTGTGGTCTTCAGAGGTTTGTTAGGGTACAATGCGACCCATGTTTATGTAGCTGTGCGGTATATGAAATGGATGTTTTCTGGCTTCAGGCTCTTTATTATTACTTTGAACTGTTGCTATGAATAGGTACTAGGGGTGGGGATGTTTGGGGTCGGAACGTAAACAACTGTTGCCATAGATTTAAATAGTCGATTAGATATTTTCCGTCTTATTTTTGATATATTAAATTCTACAAATGAAATAATTTTTGTGACATTTTATGTCAATTTTATTATACTAAAATTTAATTACTTTTTAGTATTATTGTTGCAAGCAGAATAAAAACCTTGAGTAAATCTTATTTTAGCAGTAATTCATGTGTTTGTAATTAATACAAATGTTATAAAACATAAATAATCAGACAACATAATTTATTAATCTATTTCTGTTTTATACTTTGACTAATAGTAATATTATCAAATTTGTTATATCTTGTTTATGGTTTTGTTTAATTCTTCAAATAGAAAGAGATATAAATCTTTATTTGTCAAGAAGATTTTCATGGTTTAAGAATGATTATAGTTGTTTGCATTGCGGCAAGCTTTCAATATAGTCGGCTCTATCAAAAGCTTCATAATTTATGAGCGCCCGTCGTTGGAGTCACTAAACGCGTTTTATCTTAATTTCGTTGAATATTATAGCTGTATATTTGATAACTGTTAATATAAGAATATGATGTGTATATAATTAGTAATTATAGACGTAAAAAGTGATATAGTTACGAAAAATACTTACCTATGATAATAATACAGACTTACTAATCAAAACGACCTTTCTACACTTATTAAAATATAGATTATTTGATTTTTTTTTATACCAAGATGGTCGCAAACAAGCGTTCGTGCCGGCTTATGGTAAGCGGTTACCGTAGCCCATGGACGCTTGAAAACCAGAACCATTACAAGCTCGTTTCCGACTCTTTAAATCCTATTCACTGCCCTTTTGAAGTATCCAGTACTGTAGTCTCAGATAATTAAGAGAAAATATAAAATGAGATAGTATCGTTTTTTTATTTTTTTTAAATTAGCTATAATCTGTTAGTACTGTATTTTAACATCTAGACATCTAGCGACCAATGACCAAGTCGAAAAAAATAATCATTCGTGCGGTCTCTTGGGATGTGTTGAAGTCAGACAAATTGTGTATATAGCGTGTATATAGCAAATTTGTGCTATCGATAGTTTTAGCCTGACTATTGATTGTTCCATAGTGCAAATGACTATTGATTTATAGATTTAATTGATTTTTAATGGACACTACTATTCACGTTCTGTGACCATCATTTTTACTGTGTTATTATTATTATCATTAATAAAAGACAAATTCTCGTTAAGACTTCGAGATTGTCCCTTTGCAGCGCTAATGCTCTTTTTCATATGTCATTTTTAATTAAATTTAGAAAAAACAATTTGCAAACCTTATTAGATTAATCCAAGTGGCGTTTTAAGGTTATTAATTTATTCAATTACTTTGTCTCATCTATATGAGTTTTTTTTAATAATATTATTTTCTATATGAAAATAGGAGGTACTTTTCGTCGTCACTAAAACATATACTCCAAGTTTTTTTTATCCATTATGTATATTCACGCTAAATAGGATCATTTTGTTGTCCGTAATTTTAAACCAAATTTTACATAAAACGTTTAGCCCCTAGAAGTCATATTAAGAAAATTTTAAAATTACATAAAAAGAAGGGAGTTGATTATCTAGAAATGTTAATAGGACTTACCTGATAGAAGTTAGTTGTTTTAGATCTTGGATGATGCTATAATTTAACTTACCTAGGATCTACGAAAGGCTCGGCGTAGATGTTCCTGACCGGCTGGCGACGAGGTAGAGGAGGTGGCACCGGGCTGAACCCCTCCATCATTTCGTCTCGTTCACTATACTTGAGCGATTTCATCGTCATCCTTGCCTCCACTTTAAGTCCACCTTACATATGTTTTATCAACATCTCACATAGTTGTTAACACTCACATTTTATTAACACAAACTGATTATTTGACATGATCAAGAATTATCGAATACTTTCAGAAATATTTCCAGTTAAACATATTCGAAAAATACACTGATTAATTAGGTTTAATTAATTATTTTTGTAGCTGAAATAATGTTAAGATTTTGTTTGTATACACTGCACGATGTTCGGAAATTTTAGTCGTGCCGTACACACGGCCGTCTGTCTTTAGTTTAACTGGCTGACTAGCGGCTTGTGCGCTGCACCGGGTGCCCCGACCCTCGCTTAAAGTCGCTTGCGTCGAGCTTTGTCGTTTTTTGCGCCCGCGCTGAGTTACCGTCAAAAGTTTGTCGAGTTATTAGACCCAACAAAAAATATGAGCCATATGTAAGACGAGGGACCTGACGCAACCGAATCACCAACACACCCATGTACTGCTGAGATGTGGTTGAATCACCTTTTGTCGTATAAATGTATGTCTACGGTGTTAAACTGTGAATAAAAGCTATTTTGTAAAGAAGACGAGGGGTGCCTTTGTGATTTGCCGCGTTGTATTACGTTAAATCTTTTCATATTGTTTTTTTTCTGCCGATTTGTTAAATTTATGGATTAAAATATTATCTTTATAATATCGAACACATAGCACCATTCACTGCAGCAGCTTTAACTAAGTGTTGGTAAATTTAATATCTCATTTATATTTCATAGCTTTGAAGCGAAAAAACTATGACTATGATGATATGACCAATAGCTGACATATCGCTGCTATTAAATAATACTTAACAGAATGATATATTAAAAATGTTTTTATTAAATTTTGCTTCATGAAGTAGAACTTGGCAATGCTTTTATTAATACTACATACTTCCAATTACTGTGATAAAATTACAGTAAATTAAAATAGTTCTTATACAGGTTTATATTAGCGTAGACTATAAAAAAATCAATGGTCTTGGCGCCGAAATCTAAGAGCCGCTAAGGTTCTGGTAAGCTACTTTGCTGCAGTTATGCCTCCCATATAACATGTCCTAGTAACAGTCTCATATGCTTCTTAAAGCAGTTGTTTCCAAAGTGTGCGCCGCGGCGCCATGCGTCATGGGGAGTAAGAAGGAACACCGCCAGGCGTCACTTAGTTTCCGGAAAAGAAAAAACAAAAGCTAGTAGGTACAAACTAAAAAGTCTAATATATTAACTGAGCCTCATATTATAAGATTATTTAAAAAAAAGTTTCTATGCCTGATTAGTCTCATGACTTACACACACCAGAGAATCGTGACAAAATACTAGGTAGTACTTAATTCTGTAAGAGACATTTCTTTTTCTTTTTATGGCTAGTTAGTGTAGATCAAAATTGACAGTATATACGTATATTTCTTCCTTCCTCCCAGAAGGCAGTAACACGTATATATGCATAGTTAATTAGATCGAATTACTGAAAGGCAATTAGACAGATCGTGATGTTTGCGTATAAGGCAAATGCCGAAGTTCGGAAACTTTGGCACTCTTGCTCTTGTTACCACGCTTTCGCGGCTGAGTGCCTTCAGCGCTCACCCCCAAGCCCGGTGAAGCTATAAAATCCTTCTGAAGCTTCAGGATCCTTAAGGCTAAAAGAATACATAGTCAGATCGAAAAAAAACTAAACATGTAAGAGCGCCGTGAACTGAAAGAGTTTAGGAACTTCTGTCCTAGAGGTTACTTCGTGCAGGGTGCTACTCTATTAAAGTGCTAGTTGCTATCGTTACGTGACGTTGTAAAGAACGACAAAATCCAACAGCATATTTATGTTAAAAAATAAACATAAACATAGGACGATGCATACTTGAAGAATATCAAATCTAAATTATATAATAATCTTCAAATTTATGTCGGTACGAAATAGAGCACGAGGTGACCCTTAATGGTTGAAATTCAGTCCGGAAAGGAGAAAAGATCCAATCGATACGATTATAACAAGGATAGGGCACGGGTCGAGTGCGCATAGGATTTTCCCGGCTAAATTACTGTCAATGATAAGACGAAACCAGTTTATACGGTATTTTCTTATTTGATTCAAAGGATATCAGATATTACCTATTAAGATAGATATTATGCATAGTAGTAGCCTGAGTAAATCCCATGAAATTATTATTTCATAACAAATAATGTTATTGTACTTAACTAATTATTTTTGAGGATTTAGACCAATACAAAAAAGTATTAAATCGATTTGAAAGTACAGTCAAAACAAAATAAGCATACTGTGAATAATGTAAATAATAGTACAATGACCAACCCCATGTGTTGGAGTTTTTATAACCCAAGAATTTTATACGTCTGTGCTATAACACAACAATAAAGTATCTTTGCAAACAGTTCACAAAGAATTGCTTCGACAAGCAGAGTATTCTTGCAATATACGTATTTGCTATTCCTTTCACTACGTTTAAAGTTTTATTTAACATTCGAAACGTTTTTTTATATTATATTACTGTATATTTATTAAATTTTCTCTGATACAATAAATCTGCCTCTACGGTATAGCCGGTCATTGAAACTGATTAAAATGTAGGACGTAACAATTTCCTTTCTTGCTAGGTTCAACTAAATTTGTAGTAAGTTTACTTTGGTCAGTCTATCTGGCTACACTTTTTTCCGATGATCTCGAATGGCCCGCATTCCCAAGAACACTTGATAGAAATTCAAAATACTTCTATAATCTGTTTAGGTCGCCAATATTCTGTGACAAATAACAAACGAAATAGTGGTTTTAAATATGTACAAACAGAATAGGCTACGCTAAAATTATGTAAAAACCAGCCTTATGTGGCCGAATTATCCCGCAAGGATAAGGAATAAGAATATAAAACAGGCTTAGAGATTTCCATACGGCTTTTTCAAGAAGTAGCGAACACAAAATTAACATAGGTATCCGCGTGTGAGTAAACATGGCCTTTGGTGAAGAGTCTTTCAGTACCTTTATAATAAATTGGTTTAAGCGCCTCCTGACAGCTTTAAGTATGTTTTGACAAACATTAGGGAATTTAAAGCCCCCAGTGTGACTAAACTTTATGTTGTATTTCATCCATGTTGATCAGAGATCCATAAAATAAATTTACGAGTTCGAGAGCGCATAAACTTTTTGCATTGACAGCAAATTTGATTTTAATAATGATGTTCATAATATTTAATGGTAATTATCATATGACAATTATTTAAATTGATTGACTGCGATAATGGTTCTTCTCTAGTTTTTAGTTAAATGATTTGTTTAACGGACTCTTTAAATGCATTGCATATTAAATGAATGAAGTTCTGTATGGTACCCAACTTCTATTATTCATTTCAGAGTCTCGCCGTCTTACATCGTATACATTAAATGGAGGAACATTAATCACTGTAATAAAATTGAATGGAATAGTAAAATAGTTTTGTATTGCAACCATAGTCCAAGTATTTATTATGAACGAGAGGATATCACGTTAACGATTATAATAAATGTCAGATTTACATATTTTCTAGCGTTCATCGTTTTGACGTCGCATCTATTGCAATATTATGATACAATGCCTCGTTTTTCAGTATTTAATACGATTTTAGATTGTTCATTTGTAGTAAATCAGTTATATTTAACACTAGCTGTGCCCACGGCTCCGCTCGCGTGGTCTACGCCGTCGATCGAGAGCACGCGCGAATAATGATGCCTCCGCTCAAAAGAAGGAAGACTTTTGCTCCTTTAATTTGTGGTAATCCTTAGAAGATAGATATATACTATTGCTGACTTTCTTGTAAATCTTTTTAAAGTCTACAATTATGTAGAACATTAATTTGATATATCTCTTATGGTTTACTCAGCTTAAGCCATTTAAACACCCCAAAATGCGTATTTATTCCGAATTGATTGACAATTATTGTCACTGCTTATTTCGTATGTTACTTTATATTACAAAATATATAACTATCCTATAACCTGGCCAGATAACATCGCTATGAATTAAAATAAAAAAAAACATATAAATTGGATAAGTGGTTTTCGCGTGAATAGAACCTAAACGTACAGACAGACAGAGAGACGTTGAGTTTTATAATATGTTTAGAAGATATAGATATAGAAGATAAAAGTTCACAAACAGAATAAATTAACATAGAGGAGGGAAACCAATTTACAAATATACAAAAATAATTTAAGATAAGATTTTTGGCTACTAGTTTAAAGATATGTTTTACTGATAGTTTTTAATGTTTTTTTTTGTATAATTTTCTAGTTATTTATTATACTCGTAGAAGCTAGATTATGATTTCCTACTTCACAGTACATTACAACGGGACTTTATCATCTTGTGTATTAGTTTGAATACTGTACTCTATTACATATGTTATTTTTACATACTTGTTTTTTAAATATATCAGGCAATAATATGCAATAAAATAAAATTTGTGTAGGTACGCACTTAAGAAGTTATAGTTATTTGTCGTAAAAAAACAAAAATAGCTCCAAAATTTTATCAACACGATGAAGTTATCCATCAATGAATTTGATGTGAATTAATTATATTGACTTTTTTTAATAGTGTGAAAATAATTTAATTTTTTATTAGACGTTAATTTTTTATACATTGAAAAAGTCTGTTAAATAAGTTAATATTATTATAACTGGTGGCCAACTTCATCATGTCGCACTTTCATCAGCATGATGCGCGCTGTAGTATAAACTTTAAAAAATCTTTGAGATATTAAATAAAATTAAAACATACAAGTATGTTGAAAATAAATAAAAAAATTTAACATAACTGAGTTCATTTATGGTCGTGTCTACGAGATTGCAATAACGACGCATAAAAGGTAAGAAGGAAGCAGGTTATTTCTCAGCGAAACATATTTTCCCATGGCACAGACGCTCGTTGATGTATCTCTGACCGGATTGATGTACCGTCGGGCTCATTCTTGCACTTGAACTTGCATAGCTATGCCCGCTTCGTAACATACTAGACATACACATACTTAGATATTATACTGTAGACTGTTATACGATCGATGCGACGTATCATGTATGTATTATCGTATCAGTATGAACCCGAGTTAAATCTTACAATGGCTTCGTTATTCGTTTTAAACGAGCCAGAAGTAGGAGCGGTAGCGATGTAAAAACAATGTTGCGTAACAACTGTGCACCAATTACATTGTATTGTTTATATTTCAAGAGCTATGTAGCCCTCTTTTAATGGAGCTCTTGTACACTAATAAACACATTTGAGTTAGTGTATTTACACGTACATTAACAAGGCGTTTGTCCGTTTGAACCATATTAATCTTCGCTTGTAGACACTATAAATGTCTCCCGTCGGCCGTAATCGCTACAAAAAGTTGTTCAGCTATTTTAATTAGTGTTAAAGTTTGAAGAGTATATGTGGTAAAAAAATGACAATAGATTAAAGATAAAAGTGTGGAATTGTGTTGAAAAACAATGCTTCAAGTTTAATTTTCATAAATGTACTAAAATTTAAAGTGTACAATGGTTTGTACTTCGTATAGTAAAGAGACAGACTTTGTTATATTTTATGATTGGATAATTTTTTTAAAGAAATTTATACATAAGTTTATACATTAACTGACATAAAAATACAATCTGTAAATAAGGATTTAAATCTAGGAATATTTGCTTGAACTATGTACCGCTTGAATCTTTCCGGCTGATCTAATAATGCCTTTGGTAGCATTGAAATATATGTTTTCTACATCTTTTAATAATTTATATCTTCTATATATTATTTCAAAAAGATGTTTTGTAGCAACGTCATAGCTCACTTAATTATTTATAAAAAGTAATTATTCAAAGATCATTTTAAAGTAAATAGTAAATAAATATAAAGTAAATATTCCATGTTATCGACGAAAATTTATTATCAAAAAATTCAACCATCTATTAACAATCTGGTTGACTAACATGAAAGCTCTTAGATTAGCATTCTATAATGTGTTCAATACTAGCATGGGTCACCAAATATTATCATATTATCGAAAGAAATGTTTAACTCAATAACCCATTCCTTTTCAACATCCAGTTTCATTACTTTGTGTACGTAAAAAAATGTCGTTTGTATTGTTAACTGACAAAGAAACTCGGAACTTTCGGTTTTCCTCATTTAATAGCGTAATATACGATTAAGTAAATGTTTGCCGATTTTAACTATAATATCACTTGTCGTGTAGCCATTATTTTTGGAATAACAAACGCGAACGCACGAGTCATGAAAGTAATTAATACAGAAAACTAATATCTCAACTCGAGAGCAGACTTTAATTAAATCCACCAAGTTTTAGATTTAGAGACCGTGTGAAATAACACGTGCAGGAATGAAGAAATTTAGATTAATTTGTTGCCATCTATACTAATATTCATGAGTTGTTTTTTTTTTGTTTGAACGCGTTAATCTCTGGGACTACCAGTAAAAAAAAAACATTTTATAGCCACTCAACGAATCTAAAAAGCAGAGCAGTAGGTAATCATAAACATCAAGCAATTCGGAAACACGGGTGCGTTGGCCATCGCGGTTTGGAGTTGGATGATACCGTGGGGCACAGCTAGCCTATAGATAGATATTAAAAATGTTGGACGAACTACCTCTTAAGTTAGTCGTTCGAGTTTTCTAATAAAAGCAAAGCAACTATGCGGTTACGATTACGATACACACTAAAGCTACTTAAATTTTTAGTTCCTAGTTGGCCTGGTCCGGTTTGGGCTTGGAAAATGGGTTTTTACCTCGCTTAACGAAATCCTATGTTTATGTATGTTCTGTTTTAACTATGGCACGAAGGCGTTCATGTTTGAGAAATTATTTTATTATGAAATTAGAAATAAATAGGGATTTTCTTATTATTTTCAATTATACCATACCCTTTTCACACGTAGGTAAATAACGTTTGCAAATACATCACATAATATTTTTATACAGTTATTTATTTATAGTTACAATACAGATATATATATATATATATAAGTTTTCAGTTAGCAACCCTAGTAAAGGTTTTCATGTGTGAGATTATGTTTGTGTGTGAGTCAACGTTTCGTAAGATAAAAGACGTTATTGATTCCGTGACGAGCCGAGAACGGGCTGTGGGAAAAGATTCCTGTCCGTTTAATACATGTTTAGAAAAGTTGAATGTTTAAAACACGCCTTTAATTAAACGTTCTTCAAAATGTTATTATCGTATCAACATAATACTCCGTGGCAATTTTGTCTCAATACATTCATGATATTTTGTTAAATATATTTTTAATATTTAAAATATAGTTAGGTATTTGTCAACGTTAATTATTAAAAATAACTTTACTTATTACACTAGTATGTAGTCGTAATAGTAAAAAGAAAATATTTGACTTAAAGTACATATGATGAGTAAAGAAAACATAGTTTTGTTTTTTATATAATGACCAGTGGCAGGTCCGACTACAGGACTCGTCATGTTCTTGGTGGGTAATTACACACGACCCTCTCAGTTCCCAGCGCGACTTATCATTTTGTGTCGCATATGTACAGTAGTGTATGATTTGCTGTAATTCTCGTAAGTCTAAACTGCATACAATTAGAAATTGTTTTCAATTTTTATTATAAGCTAATTGCGCCTACGGCTTCGCTCGCGTGGACTGCTAAATAATCTTATTTATTTTTTCTGCAGAACTCTAATTATTTTTCTAAAAGATGTTATTCCTTATAATATCAGCTATCTGTCAGTGAAAGTCCCGTTAAAATCGGTCTAACCGTTTCGGAGATTACCCGGAACAAACAAACAGACAGACAGACAAAAATGTTAAAAATGTGTTTTTTGTTGTAGGTAGGTACCGTGTATACTTTTATATGCATTTAGTAAAAAGTTGTTATTTTGACATTACAAATAGATCGAAAAACCTATTTTTTAATACATTGATAGGTAATAGTAGATTTGTTGTATATATTAAACAAAAATATATAAATTTTAAATATAAATAAAATAAACATTTTTTTTGTATTTAACAACTACTTAATACTGTGTTATAAAACGCAGTGTTGCTTATTTATGTCATGATGTTTTTATGAACCCAGTGACCACGTTACCATACAAGGTATTGTATCGATGCGATTATGGAATTCATACAAACGCTTTTAATGTAGATTAATATTGTCTTTTATATTATATCATTTAAATTAATATATAAGACGATAACACAGATTTTTATTTACGCGTAACAAAAAATCACTCGCAGCAAAACGGTAGGCCGGCACATAGCGCCGCGCCGCGTTGTCGCCACCCGCGCCGCGGCCTATCTATCTATCAATAGTGTGTCGCGACCTAAGTGCACTTTTCGTAACGATGAACTATCAATACCTACCAAAGTGATAATCTCTAAATCGATTGAACATGATGAGTTTTAAACATTAATGACACTACATATGTAAACTGCACCCGTTCTAAGCCGGAGCGTACATATTGATACTATTGCTATTATTGTTTACTTTTGTAAAATACGTCGAGGATAAAGTGCTGTATGGTGACCATTAAATACAGTTTTTTTTTTTTGTTACAAAATATTACTAGTAATGCTGTGCTGTGGCTCTCAGATTGCTAACACTAAAAAAACGTCATACGTAATTTTTGGAATTGTTACAAAAGTAATAAAATATCTATATATAGGTATTATATGTGAAAATAAATTGGTTTCTTTTCAAGTAATTTAGAAGGCACTAAAAGTAATGTACTGTTTAGTACTAAAAATGATTGATAGCAATTAAGTAATTAAAAATAGTGGTCTAAAGAAGCGACAACTTTCACCATAAATCATAAACCTTACTAGTAAAGGGGTTTGGTAAATTTACTATTAGTCAATAAATAATGAAAAGACAGAATCAATGTAAGCGCGCGGTTTAATGAAATCGTGGCATCATTAATGATTATAATGGTTAGGGAATTGTTTTTAGTACGTAACGACGGAAAGGTAGGGTCGGCTCCGGAAATTGTCCTCTTGTCGGACCACCGTCACATTAGCCGAGGACATTAGGCCAGCACACAATGTGTGCACGTCATATCATTTGTGAAACGTGACGTACGACTTACAAGTCAAAATAAGTGACGTGAAAAATGGACAATGACTTGACAAAATTCCGACTATCCGCTCTGGTATACCGTGTGAATAGTGACCGATCTCGGTCATGTGTCATGATTAAACTTGGACCATTAATAGTCGAATCTTTAAGCAATTTAGTTTGAGCACATAATTGCGAGTACAAGCGGATCTAATTGATGTCCGGGCTTGTATTAAAGTTGTTGTAGATGGAACCTAACCACTCACCATTGGTTCTCGAATACAGTATTTTTATGTTTATTTTTAACAGATTTTTAACACAGCCTTACTTACGGAACCGAGACGTGGACACTTACGGTGGGACGGGTCCACGAATAAAAAGCGGAAAGCCGGAGATCGGATGCAATGGTGAACCTTGGGAGAGGCCTATGCCAAGCAGTGAACTTCTAAAGGCTGATGATGTATGTAAAGTTAAGCTGCAGCCGAAGATGGTAATACGAAAGACCTAGAAAAAGAAATAGCTCTCAACTGCGGCTGCCGGAATACACCTATAAGTGCCTAGTTACAGATTTTCAATTTGCGGGTGGTCGATGGACATGTGGGTGTTAGAAAAAGCCATACCACCATACTACGGTTTTATCATGTTTTTTTTCTACACAGGGAGCTCGGGCTCATTATATATAGGATTCGAACTAACGTCAACGACGCTTAATCTTTACATTACCACTGAACGATCATAGCTTCACACATGAATATAGAGAAAATTTATTATTATTATTTTATATAGTAGCTTAGCACATTGACTGTACTGTCTCTGATGGTAAGCACAGTACAATCAAAATAACAACGGCGACCACTGAGAGATCGAAATCCATCGGCGTTCGCCGCTGTCATGCCGGCCTGCATAAATATCTCTTCACGTTACGCTTGAAGAAACCGATGTCATAAGAAGGAGGGAATACATTGGCCGGGAGATGGTTCCACAGCTTCATGGTAAGACAACGATAAGAAAAAGAGAACTTTTAGTTCGTGCCGAGATGGAGGTTACCGTAAAACTTTGATTCCGAAGCCCAGCGCGTGTGGTTCTGTTGTGGAAAGGGAAAGAGGGAATTAGATTGAACAGATACCCAATTATTTTTAACATTTCAGGCTGTGAGTATTGTTGTTCAGTTGTTTTTACTTTATACTATGTTTTATATGTGCGTCATGTGTAAGTATTTTTAGTTTTTCGATTACTCGAGCCCGATGAAGCTGTTAAAAACTCTAATGGCTCCAGAGCCCTGAAGGCTAACTGTATAATTCAGTTCAAAAATTAAAAAAATATCAATAATGAATTTAATTAATCATTGTGCTGTATTTATTTATCTATATTATATCGTTTCCAATACGTTTCCTGATTTTTCTTTACACTAATCACAAATTTTAAGAAAGTTAAATAGGTATTATAATAATTGAGTACAATAATGTAGGTATATTCTATTCTATTTAAATATATCGGGTTCAATTTCTTTAGTTACGAGGTTGCATAGTATCTTTTTATTTTTATACCAAAATATAAGATAGTAGCCAGTATAATATACTACTTGTGTTCTTAAATATCTTTAAAACATGTGGTTTTTAGCGAATCGGGCGAAATTGGTATTTCAATATTCCGTTCTACGTTTCCGAACGGATTATTAACCATATTAATGTCATATGGATGGATGGAATTCTTATGGATTTTAATCATAATATATTTTTTTTGTCTTAATCCGATAACATTACTACAGTGGTTGGTAAAAATTAATTCAAAATGCGATATATGATCTTTATTTTTGTCTAATGCGAATAACAAATGGAAATATTTTAAGTTTGGTTTTTTAACTTATTTATCATTACAGTGTCATCGAACGTTAGAAGCCATCGTGGAACATTTAAGGACCCCTATTAAATTAACAGTTTCCCAATGTTTCCCCTATTAGGGCTTAGGAAACACTTGCCTCGAATCTTGCTTGAGAAGAAATTACAGAATTAAAGTATTTAACAAATAATAAGTTTTCGTTCATCAACTTATTCAATGACAGGCAAGAAATTAGCAATCAGCAATTATTTGCAGTAAAATTCTAGTGGTGAGGGATTTTAGGATTAAGATACATATACTTAGAAGGGTTGTCGCGTAAAGAGAAATTTTAAGCATAACCTAATTACGTATACAAAAGGGTTTAGATGGGAATATTAACATTTTATACAAATTGTATAAAACAAACATCAAAAGGCGTGACGCGTGTCTACTTTACAGCGGTAATCCTTTACTTAATCCGGCTCGGGGATTGAACACAAAGTCTCATGACAACAAACGTTCCTTGTTCTTAACAGAGTTAGCTTTATGAGACTTTGTCTCAATTTCAGAAATGGAACTTTTATTATAAACTGTTAAGTATATTATTTTATTTAAAACAAAATGTAACATTGTTACAGATGCCGGAAGATTCATCATTTTTATAATTATGTTGAGTTTTTGGCGGGATCTTGAACTACCGTGTTGTGGTCTAACAAGGGAGCCACCATTTTGTTAGACCAACTTTTAATGTTTACAAAATACTACGAAGATTTAAACAAACATATTGACACTGGTAAGTGCTTTTTGCGGCGCCAAATAAAAAAGAAGAAGATAATTATGTAATAAATGAATATAGGCCTCCCTATTATAACGAAGAGCGCGAAATTTTTCTGTCTAGTTACTTTTTTATTGGTAATCTTTCCTTAATTAAGGAATTTTCTGTGTTCGTAGCTTAATTCTAATAGGAAAATTTGGGTTTTGCATTCTGTAGCCAAATCCGAAGTTAAGTACTCTAATCTCTCTAATTCACTAAATCACTCTAATTTTTTAGTTAACTTAGTTTATAACTCGAGGAACACTTAACCTATTTACATGATTAATTTTTAAAATCATAGATGTTATTTCTGGTCAGGTTTTAGTATATATTTTGATACATTAGGTAATATATGGAACAAGTTATGAGGATATTAATAAAATAAGTCGACAAAAAATTTACTATTAGCACCTTCCCTTGCAATAATGTACCTGAACCATGAAATATTGAGAAATATAATACAGTGCATGATTGTGAAGAATATAAATTACTAGAAAAATTGCACTATCATTAATCAAATTTTACATTTAAATACAATGATCGCTTTAATGTTACAAGAGGCCATGTCATAAGTATTTACTAATATGTATGTACCAATAATGTTCAGCTTTTAATTAAGAAAATAATTGTACTTTAACACTGTAGTTCAAGCGTTCGGAGCCGCAGTCATAGCTAGTATGGATAAACGTTAATTAAATAATATACGGATTTTTTAACTTATTAATTTGTATTGTATACATTTGATCACTTTGAAAAGACTTTGATGTACTATTTTGTGTCTTTCTTATATCTGATGAATATGTAAAAACTAAGAAGCCTATATATCAACTATACGGTGGACTTAATAATAGATAAATAGATAATCGATTGCTGCGGTCTCTACGTAGCCATATTTAATTTTATACACCGATTGTATGAGATATACGTGTTCCGTAAATTTTTGTTAATTAAAATGACTTTAATGGAAATCTCAAACTAGTTTTACAAGAAGGAAATTCTTCGTGGAAATTGTGTAAAATTAACTATTTTCAATTTTAACGTCTAGACAAAGTCAAAAATGTATTCCTATATGAATTTATCCATAATTTTATTTGAAATAAAAGAAAAATATTTATGGATATAACTTACTGAAACTTCAGAGGAAAAACTAATCAATAATTATGTTATTCATTGGCGATAATTTATATTATACTTTGTTTAAAGCTGTTTTCACGTCACGTAGATCATGTAACGCATCTTAATAAAGATTATAATATTTTACAATTGCCACAAAATTGACATTGAAATTTGATTTAAGTAAACCCATCCACATGAATAATGTCATCCACTTTATTTTTTACCATGTATAGTATCATGTAAATACCCATATTTTATTTGAATAAATCAGTTCATACAGATCCAGGGACACGAGGAGCTTAATGAACAACAAAACACTGAGCACGGTTATCTATAGTACAAGCTAAACACAATCCATGTAAACAATAAACACCAAAAACAATAAAAAAGAAATTAAAGCCGAGCACAATATGAGCGGGTTTCGCTCCGCTTACGAAAATATTAGAGGATATCACGCTACCGAGGGCCGGGGGCTACCTGCTGGTGCATTTAGTGTTAAGCGATCGCGGTGCACGAAGCGGTCAAATCGCGATCACGTCGATGTCAATCTCGTATCGAACTATAAACGCATCGGTGAGTAACCACGCATTCACTCGTTTACCGTGTGCTGAACACACCTCTTGCCGTCGTCGGAGGTGTTATGTCTAGTGACTACCGCGAGAGAAAACGAAAACGCGCGCGATCCGAGCGCTCTCCGCAAGCGATTTGGATCCCTCCGCGCGGTACCTCTGCGCGCGCATAGCGCATCTACGCTTGGATAATGTCGCTCTATTCTGTGTCTAGATATCGAGTTATCTGAGGGTGGATAGTGGATACCGCACTTAACCCTTTTACTGGTCCCAACATGTGTGAAAGGTCGAGTTTACTTTAAAAAAAACATTCAATTAACATCTACTTATTGAGTCAATAGCTGTGCCTCACGGTTTCACTTGTGTTAAAGTTATTCGAACATTTCTCTAACGTGCTGCCGCCAACGGAACCGTGTAGCCTATTGTTGTTTTCATTCCCTGTACTTACCTACAGCTTGCCAGATTGCTTGACGTTCATGGCTGCTGCTGCGCTCCTTAGGGTTGTAGCGTGAATTTATATAGCTTATTGTTTTCCTCTAATAAATAGGTTATAAAATGTAAAGAAACTTAAAACAAATTAGATTAGTGATTCCAGAGATTACCGCCTTCAAACAAACAAACAGTCTCTTAAAGTATATATAAAGTATAGATATCTAATTAAGTATATTATGTGGAAAATAATGTCAAGTTCCGAGGGTAAAGATATGTTGAGCTGTTGCGTTTTTTGTGTTCGTGTTTTAATCATATTGCTAGCGAAAAAAATAAAATAATATTAATCGACAATAGACATCACTAAACAGATTATAATTGGAGCATGCGTATTGCGAGGGTTGAGGGTAACAGAAGGACGACGGAGGGGTGACAGAGGGTGCGGAGCGGAGTGGTGAAGTGCGGGACGGGGAGAGGGACGGCAGGAACGCGTGTCAACCGCCGTGACGCGACTCGACACGACGCTGCGACGTGATCTTGACACCGTCCATGCAGCTCGTGATGCTCCACATTTTGTGAATATGTCGTTTATTTCCATAAACCACTCAACAGTCTAAACAAATATCGACCGACGTGATAATTACTGAAATTAAAAAAAAAAAGAAAACGTTTTAACGATATCATTTCTGAAGATTTTGAATTTCTAAATCAATTTTAATGGTTTTAAATCTTGTGTAGTATATACAGATACTGTAAATAATGTAACAAATATAAATAAGACTGTTAAATGTGTATTTATGATCAGCATTTTAATATTTAGAGTGTTATCTATCACAAAATATGTATAGGTAATATTTGATTCATTATAAAAAAAATACAATATTTCAAAATCGCTTCAGGAAAAGCAAGCAGATTGAAGTCAGAATTTCAGGTGTCACGTTTTTTTTATTGTTATAAGTTTAGCGATGTGGCTACAATCTCATCTGATCTTAACTGACGATGTAGTCCAAGATGGGTAGCACGCTTAGCCTTTTGGAAAAACTGGCTTTCAAGTCTGGCAGCTATCGGAACACACCTATTGCTTGGTGACAGATTTTCAACTTGAGAATGGTAGCTAGCTAGTCTGGCATTAGAAAAAGCCTTACCAAAATGCTATGGTTTAATCACGGTGTTTTCCTTCACCGAAAGC
Organism: Saturnia pavonia; assembly: GCA_947532125.1. NCBI lineage: Eukaryota > Metazoa > Arthropoda > Insecta > Lepidoptera > Saturniidae > Saturnia > Saturnia pavonia. The sequence goes on along the minus strand of OX383900.1, from coordinate 10,468,913 downwards.
TCAGGCTCATTGGAAGGATTCGAACTCACGTCGATCGACGCGCTGAGCCATCATAACATGATATCATTTATAGCAATTAATACAAAATTAAATAACACTAACTGTATGTTTATTACTAATAGACAAGTTGTGTTAGGCACATATATTTCTAGGCAGAAGTTTGTTGAAGGCTTGGGCATATTACAGCGAAGCAAGTAAACCGCCCACCGCTATAGGCGGGACGTGTAGATACCAAAATCCTTGGCGCGTGACTTTTGTTCACGCTCCATCGACTTTAAGGCATTCGGTATCTACTAAACAATCTATATACAACGTAAAAAAACCTATAAACACGAATACTTTGTGTTCACTGGGTATAAGTGCGACGTGAAATTATCTTTTTTCTTTGGATTTCAAATTGTATCCAAAATATATTAGCTCAATCAGATTTTGGCCACAAAAAATGCGTGTAATAAGGCAAAGTTTAATATAATTTTAGTATAATAGATTAAATGCTGAATTTAATTTGATTATTATTGTTCATCGTTAATTAGAAATAAATGTGATTCTACGAATACATTTACTTTATAATTTAGTTTTACTTATCTTCAAACAAATAACATATCGTATATATAGCTTTTCGTATATAATATATTTTCCGTATTAGTCGTCCTAGTTTTTAACGGCCTAAACCTAGTGGAAGACTGACTCACAAGTGCAGCTGCTGGAACATGCCTAATGATGCTTGGGGACAGATTTTCAACTTGAGGGTGGTAGATAGCCAGGTGGGCATTAGAAAATGCCCTACCACCATGCTATGGTTTCCTGACGAAGTTTTCCTTCACCGAAAGCTCAGGCTCATTGCAGGGATTCGAACTCAAGTCAATTGAGGCGATGTCGTACGTTATCACAAGTTAAACCAAACCTAATCCAGCCACAACTTAATAGCGCATTAATTTTCTGCTAAAATTGGGTAATTATTTACTATATTTGGTGGTCATTCGCTATATTTGGTATTTGAATACAATTTAAACTGTAGTCTTTACTAAAACAGCTAGAAACTTTTAGGGTACCACAATGTATTATTATGTGGAAACTATATTAAATCCATTTTTAACTTTATTTTCTATAGCTCATCTTGGAAGCTACTCTCAAGTTGAAAATTTGTCACTGAGCAGTATTCTGGAATCTGCACTTGACAGCCAGTCCCTCTCTGCCAATAGGCAAATGCTAAACCAAAAAAACAAATATCACTACTTGCTTGTCAGTTTATCTAACAAAAATTCGATTAAGCAACAGATGTAGTGCAATTTGAAAAATACATTAATATTTTTATAATGTTATAAACCAGGTCTACATAAATGGTTACTCGTATAACTTATGTTTACTTTAATAATAGAATAAGCTGGCGTAGTAATAACAAATGTAAGTAATAGGTAAGTTGGTTTATGGCTTCACGTTCAGATTTTGTTATTCATGAATTTAGTTAGTAGATATTTGTAAGGTTACGCTGCACACCGCAGGTCTCGCGATCCACAGCGGGTGAAGGGTTTTGTTTTCTTTATAAACAATCGCGAAGCCAATGCTAACGACGCGACGCCGCGAACAAATACGAAATTCGATCTACCATTACGCATACAAATGACTCTGTCCAAACCTACCTCTCTACTGTGAAACCTATTCACATCCAATTATTTAGTAATGATAATAATTAAAATAACATTTTTATCCCATATGTGATAAACAGATAAACATGCAATAAAGTTTCACTAAAAGTTTACTAAATCTATAAAGAGGTAAAGTTTGTACGTTTGTAAGAAGAAATCTCTGGAACTGGTGATCCTGTTCTAAAATTGCTTTCACTAATATGAAGCTACGTTATCCCTGAGTGGCAACAATAGGGTTTATTTTATTAATTTTTTTATATTGTAATTAACAGGAACGAAAACGAGGGCGGTTGTTAGTATATATCTATATGACCATTTTTACGCCTTTAAAAGTCACATTTTCCATTGTACTCCTTAAAGATTACTAACGCTTTTAGCTCGCGCCATAATTGAGCTATACCCCATCTTTTTTACTTCCTAACCGATTTGCTAAATACCAATTTTAGTAGATCTATCTTCAAAAAAAAAACGAATTTTCATACAAACTTTCATCCCCCTTTTCACCACCTTAGGGTTTTAATTTACAAAAATCCTTTCTTAGTGCTCACTTACAGTGTAAATGGAACCTGCATAAAAATTTTCATGTTCCTATCCCAAGCGGTTTCAGCTGTGCGCTGATCGATCAGTTAGTCAGTGAATCAGACAGTCAGTTTCTTACTTTATATATATCTATATAGATAATTATAATGATATTGTGATGCCAATATATACTGTTACATATTTGTCGGCGTGATTATTGAATTCGTACTAATGTCTTACTGTTTATACTATTAACTAGAGATAGCTGTTATTGATTACTATTGACCAACACTATTGACTGGACGCGATAGCAACAGGTGTTCTCTGTGACCGCACGCACTATATAAGCAGCAAACGATAGGCTTTAAGGATCTTTATCGATCCCGATGACGACATAGAGAAAGCAAACCCGTAATCCAAGCGTGCTCGCGCCCACGCCCGCGAAACCACCTTTACTCCGCAGGGGAAGAATAGTTACCGCCCTCTCCTGCGGTAACTTAAGCCTAGGTCCGATCTATCGGCATGAAGCCCTTCAGCCTAGAAGCCGCTCGCGCGATGCTGTGACTCTACATTCACTAGCTACCAATATACAGTCATTATACTGCATTGTACATACATGCACGCCACTCAGGAAGATAGGTTCGGTAATGGACCTTGTTTTTATTTTTTTGGCTAGTTAGTTTAGACAAAAATTTACAGATTACTAAATACCTATACACATGTTTCTCCTCCCAGGGGGAAGAAACATGTATAGATAGTGTATATCGAATTAAGGATAGGGAATTAGTCAGATCGCGACCTCATTGCATACGCGGCAACAGTCCAAGTCGAGGTACGGTCACTTTGGCACTCTTAGAACTTGATGCCTTGCTTTCACGGCTGAGTGCCTTTAGCGCTCACCCGCAAGCCCGGTGAAGCTGTAAAAGCCGTAAGGCTCCAGATCCCCTAAGGCTAACAGTATAGTCAGTTCGAAAAAAAAAAGGCTTTATGGAGTGCCAGGCCCGGTGAAGCTATCCATGCCTCTCAAGGGACATTATGGTTAATAGTGTAGTGATTTCGAAAAAAAGAAGAAGGGTTATTTACAACGCTTGATAACTACTTATCAAGGTATTTTTTTGTAATTTTGAATATTACTTCATTATTTGTATTTTGAATGTTAGTAGGGAAATTTTGCACAATTAATGTTTTTACAAAAAAGCGCCTGATATTGGCAAAGACAAGAATATAAATAAGTTTAATAAATTGAAGATTGATTTTTGTGAAAGTCTTCCGATGTTCTTATCGCTATATTGAATCCGTATTAAAAAGGAAATGAAGAGTAGGTATCGGTTCCACAAAAAAGTTGAAGTGGCGCTATCGCTTTGATCTCGGGCTGCTATTGCTATCGCCTTTACTTTTCGCTGAAGACATTTAAATTCGTTCCTTTAAGTATGTCTATCGGTGTTTCAGTTCCAGAAATTGGGCTGTCTTAATCAGGGCGTTTCGAATGAATATAGAATTTTTATACGAGGAATTTTTGATGACTTTTCATTATTAACATTTTACTTAAATTCTGCATTATTATAAATATTGTAGCCACCTATCACTTTAATTAAGCATTCATTCAATACGTAAATATTGATGCATTACTTATTAATAAAATAGTTTATCGAATAGTACTAATGCAGGTTTTATTAAGAAACACCACTCAGGTACCTACATAGGTTCTGTAAGGGACCTTCTTTTTTCTTTTGGTTACTTAGTTTTAGGCTAAATTGCCAGATTACTAAATATATATACGCATGTTTCTCTGTTCCTCCCAAAAGGCAGAAGCATGTACAGTTACTTAAATCGATTTTTCTACGGATGCCTTCAGCGCTCGCCCCAGGTTCGGTGAAGCTGTAAAATACTTCAGGACCCTTAAGGCTATCAATATAGTCAGACCGAAATAATAAATAAATAAAGAAACGCAGTACTTCATTTTTCAATCTAGCTATCTCTAGCTCTCGATATAGATTATAAGTGTGATTTTAATATTGTACTGGAACTATTCTTCGAACATATAATAAATACTAGCTACTATATTTAATTTGTTCTAAAATATTATTTTGCACCTAAACAAACTTTCTCTATTTTGTTAAATGTAAAAAAAAAACGTTTTGCCTTAGCATTATTAAGATCAACCTGTAAAAAAATATGAGGGGAAATATAAATCGAAGCATTTCAATAGAAGAGAATGACTTCGCATAAATGTCGGTCACGAATGTTGTTTGTCACCGCACGACGCACGGTGGCGCGCCCGTCGCATCTCTTGCCTTCAGATCAGATGATAATACTCATAATGCCACAAAATTGATGGAACGACCTGCATTTGAATTACTTGTACTGAAATGTAACATAATTTATATCAATTTACTGCACATCGTAAATTGTATTAACGGTTCGCATATCTTACTGATGTATGTCATAGATTTATTACTTCAAGAAACGGCATAATCTAACTAAAGTTATTTCGTTGTAGTGTATTAGATCAAGAAGTTAGTTAGATATTTACTTGTCATCACAATTTGTAATTCGCTTCAGAATGCATATATTTGGGTAGCAATTCAGGAGAAGAAGACAGACGAGCTACAACGCGAGCTTGCTGCTGCGTAAACTCGTACTATAGTGTCCTCAGATTCCTTGTTCCCATTTTGATACAAATCATTCAATTAGAAAAAGTATATGATATGTATACAAACTACATACCATAACATAAAGTATACCCATAAGTTAATCACCTGAATAGGAAATAATGATAGTTATTTAGTTTGAACTTTTAAATGTACCATACATGGAGAAAAAATTGCCATTCTTAGTCATATTGTAAGAATTATCTAAGATACGGTCAAAGGTACCTTAGTTCCAAATTTCTTTTTACAAATTCATGAAACTGAATCAATCTATGCAGATAGAGTAGGTAATGCCGTCTAGTTTGCGAGTTATAACCAAATTAAAAATCAAGCTTGCTTTATTGTATACATGACCTAATATACTAGCACTAATTTTATGTATTATGAAGTATGAATTTAATGACTAGATATGCCCGACGGTTTCACTCGCGTTAAATTTATTCGGCAAACTCTCAACGTCGATGCCACGCCACCGCCAACGCGCCCGTGTAGCCCAGCCCTACCGTTGTTCCACTTCCCGCACTTGCCTAGATCTTGTCAGATTGCTTGACGTTCATAGTTACTGCTCCGCTCCTTAGGGTCGTAGCGTGAAATTATATTATTCCTCATGAATCTGGCGATCATATACAAAAATATGTTTTCGAATCCGACATGTAGTTCCAGAGATTAGCGCGTTTAAACAAACAAAAAAAACTCTCCAGCTTTATTATATTATAAGTATTGATTATATTAGTGTAGATAAACATATGAAGGGCTAAGGGGAAAAATTGGCTTAATTCATTTCTTCTCAAATTGTTTTTTTGTATTCTATAGCCACGAAAATATTAATTTCATAATATTACTACCTATCTAAAACAAGTATAAAACACGTTGTCACAATTTTTATTCTTGTATATCTTCTTTAGTAGTGAATAACTAGGTAAGTCCGTGACTTAACCACGTCTCCTCTACAAAACTTACGAACGGAATGCACTCGAGAACTGTCACATTGACGTTGACTTTGACCGTGAGTGGCGTTTGTTTTTACGATCGGTGGTTGAAGCTGGGTATTTTTGATAAATAATTATATGATATATAATTAAATTAAATGATTTCGTAAGCTAATATTATTATTATTTTTCCTTTGCTATTCACGGGAAAAACAGGACGACTCTCTCCTGGACGACTATTACTATGACTAGCTATTTATTTCCCAGACTACTGGACCCTTAGTATGAAAGTTCGGTTATTATTATTATTACGTATTTTATATAGAAAACAATTCCAAATACATATAACATTTCATTTCAAAATAATTCATTCTAATGTATAAGCATATTTCAACTCTACCGTAAAATGCTTTGAAAATTTAAATCGTCTCTCCTGTAAAGTTTTGTAAATGGGACTTAACTAATTCTTCCCTTAGCCCTTAACCCTTATGGGTTAACCTTAACTTAAGCCCTTAACCTTAACTTATGTTATGCCCTTTAACGTCAGCTATCTGCCAGTGAAAGTCCCGTCAAAATCGGACCAACCGTTTCAGAGATTACCCGGAACAAAAACACAGACAGACAAAAATTTAAAAAATAATTTTTTGTTATAGGTATCGTGTATACTTGTATATATATGCATTTGGTAAAAATCTGTTATTTCGACATTACAAATAGACACTTCAATTTTTTTATATGACAGTTACACAAAGTCATTCAAAATTGTTTATTAAATGTATCAGTAATTTACCAGGAGTTCCTAGTCTGTTGTATGCATAGCCTACGTTGCTAACGATCACGTTCAACCTTACCTGACTCGTAATTCTATTAGTGTAGAGCTTTATACACGTTCGTATAACTAAAATGAAGCCGGCGTTTGTTTCCGATAGAGGTGCACCCTCCATTAGACGTTTTAGAGCGGTTTATTGAATTATGACACGTTTGTAAAGCTTGTCATACCATACCCAAGTCGTATCGTGTTGCATTTACCGCGTTGGTAATAAATCTGGTTTAGGTGTTGAAGATTTCACTGCAGACATACACGACGTACCCGTGAATATTTGATACATACAAGTACATTTAATATATAAATAAGAAAAACATTATCATAGAATGGAAATAATACAAAGAATTATTTTGAATAGTAAAAATACTATTAAAATTGTCTTTGACTTCTGATTGAAGAGCTTGTTGAGAATCCTTAAAATAAATATCTGGTACTTTTTAACAGTGTTTTTATTCAGTAGAGTCTTTTTATAAAGAGATTAGTTTTTTTTCTGTAATTGTTTTTGTAAGTTTAATGTGTAATTTAGATTCATGCATATTTTAAATCATTTCATTATTAGATTTATAACTTTATCTGTATGAAGCTTAATAATTCAGAATGATCTATCTTTATAAATAAAATGAGTTTTGCCACGTTGTGCGCGCATTATACAAAAACTACTGGATAGGTTTTGATATTTTTTTTTTGTTTTACTCTTTAGATATTTGATCCTTACAAAAAAAAAGAATTATTACCATAGCTAGTGTCTGCTAGAATAATATCGATGGTTAAAAGGCGACTTAACTCAAGCGCCATAATACTAACTTTAGAGGAGGACATTCTTTCGGAAATAAATTAATTGCTCGTAAAGTACATATACAGAAATACAACTAAGAACTCAATAGAACTATATAAGATGTGGCTTTGTTTTTATGTATTTTGCGTTAATTTATGAGTATTTTTTACAGAGTTAGGCGACACTTAAGTCAAATTGCATTATTTACTGATCAAGGCAAATTGATTTAAATACAAGAAGAGTAAATAACAGATTAAGGTAAAAAAATGAAAAATACTTAAAAGACAACCCTGATAATGAATAAATGACTTCAATTCATAGACTTTATTTAATTTTGGGCTTCTTGACTTTCTAGCTATTGTGTTTTTTTTTTTTTTATATATCTACTAAGTGTTGCGAATAATGTAGGAAGAAATTAAATAAAAGAGTTTATAATTTGATAGTAAAATTCAATTTAATTCAGTACCCGTGCGTGACCACATATTTAAAAGTAAAAAAAAAATATTAAAAAAGTAATGAAGTACCTGCTCCTTTGTTTAGCGTTTGTGGACTACGAGAAAGCTTACGATTCGATTGAGACCTGGGCTGTACTGCATTTTCTCCAGCGGTGCTAAGTTGACTACCCGTACATCGAAGTGTTGAAGTTTTTGTATAAAATCACCACTATGTAAGTTCGACTGCAGGATTAGAACTCGAAACCAATTCTGTTCCAGCGGAGAGTCAGACAAAGAGATGTTATTTATTTACAGTTATCTCCTAAACTGTTCACTGCTGCACTGGAAGATTTTTCAAGGTTCTGGACTGGGAAGGACTAGGCATCAATATAAACGGCGAGTACATCACCCAACTTCACTTTGTCGACGAAATCAAGTCGGGCTAAGACCAAGGAGGACCTCTGTGCAATGCTCAATGACTTCAGTAAAGCCTCTGAATGAGTTGGTCTTAGAATGAACATGGACAAGACGAAGATTATGTCGGAACGTTCATGTAGCGCCAACTCCCGTAAAGATAAGAAACTATAAGCTTGGAATTGTTGATGATTATGTTTACCTGGGACAAATTATGCAGTTAGGTAGATCCAATTTCGAGAAAGAGGTCAAACGTCAAATCGAACTCGGCCGGGCAGCGTTTGGGAAGCTACGTAACATCTTCTCGTCCAAGATACCGCAATATCTCAAGACGAAAGTCTTTGATCAGTGTATGCTGCCAGTGATTACATATGGTTCTGACACGTGGTCGCTAACTATGGGCCTTATAAGAAAGCTCAACGTCACTCAAAGGGCAATGGGGAGCAATAAATTTAACTCACGTGAAACCTTAAGGGGCAGCTAGTATATTATAAATACGAAGATACATTAGGTTAAATCTTGGTAAAGAAATCAATTATGTTATGAAACAGGAAATAGAATACTTTATTTGGTCACCCAGTGAAACTGGTGAACAACAGCTAATAAACAATCATTTTGATAAGTTACCAAAGTTATTGATTGGTACACCGAGTAGTTATAAAAAGGTTGCATATATGTAATCTTATAAAACCCAAGTCTATTATTACACTATTAAGAACTAAATAAGTTAATGCAAGACGATTGATATACGTCAAGACAATAATGATCGTTGCTCGGCATCATAATTTATGGGGCAAAGTATTATTGCGTCGACATTGATCATGCTTTATGGAGATTTCATATAACTCGACACGCCCCGCATGCTCGGTTTACTTACACCAACGGGTTGTATGAAAGTTAAACTTTTATGCCTCTACCGCGTTTTACAGCGGGCTTTTATTATTTAGTGAATGGAAGGACGGTGATGTCATAAATCTCCGCTCCTGCGTGAACTTTCGCCTCTTATCTCGGTAAAGAAATTATGGAACTTTCTGGCTTCTTCTAGACAAAGTGTTTGGCTTTCAGGATCGTGGGTCACTAAAAGCTTTTCACAAATTAATGAGAACTTTCGGCAACAGAAACGATTGAGATTACATGAAGATAAATATCGTTTATCTCTAATGTTATTTAATTAACACAAAGTTATTCTCTTTAATACTACATTTTTTTTATATTTCGACACCCTTGTTTTAAGCATGTTTATAAATAACTGATTACAGTTAGACCAATTGATTTGTGAGCTTTTTGCTTTTTATGGAAAAGTTTGAATCTTTAATCAACTAAACAATAAATCTACTGATATTATATTTTACTGAATATGGCTTTTTTAACTTGCAGTGTTAATTAAAATAGTGTTATTAATTCCTATAAACTTTATTATTAACTTACATGAATTAAATTTTGTATAATTTCATAATTAAATATTTATCAAAGCTAGTAGTAATTCCAAAAATGAACAAATTAACTGTCATAATTCCAAAATCCAGTTCTACATTTTATCTACTTAAGAGTACCGGCCACGATAGAGGAAAGCCAGCTTCCCCCTCGCCCCTCCCCTCAGCACCTATCCCATTTCATTTTCGTGTTTCACTTGTTAAAAAAAAATGTCAGTAAAATTTCTTAAAACTGGCTGTCAGACAATGCACAGCCTAAACCGATGGGTCTAGGACCATGAAATTTTGCACATGCTCCTATAATAGCACAACCTGTGAAAAATAATTAAAAAATATTTACTTACAGGAAAACTTGTTAAAGTACTGTAGGTTTGTAGAAAATAGGTAAATACTTACTTTTACGGCCATAAAGCTGTGGTCAGGCGCATCACTTAGAAAACTTTAGATAATGTTTAGGGGGCTTGTTTTCTTTGACTTATTACCATCGGATAGCCGTTTTAGGTATGACATTAATTTTGAGTAGCTTGAAATATCAATATTGTGTGTAATTCTTACTGTGACTTTTAGCATAGAATAAATGCTTCGAAGTAGCGACGGCTTCTTAGTCGTAGCTAATGTGGTTTTCCAGTCGTAGAATAAATTACGATACAACTCCCGAGATTTTGGCGGCAACAATTTATCCAAGATAATTTTGCTGCTTTAGAACGAAATAAGTCAGTGTCTCATTTTCGTCACTGGAAGAACTTATTTTAATATATCATAATAGATTTTTCAATGATACAAAACAACCACGATAACGAAAATAAACTAAATAAAATAGGCAGGTTATTTTTTCTTAATTTAAATTGTATAGCTCAATGGAATATCTCCTTTCAACCAGCCAGGAGATACGTTCAGCACGTTTTATTATTTTTTTGTACATAATTACTATAATTAATACTTGTTCCAAATTAAAAATGTTTCATTTCACACCTAAAAGAGAGTTTTATTCACTGTTATCGATGAATCAAATGCCCTTTTTCCAGTAGCGATGATAAAAAGAATAACCGTACAATTTTACTGTATGGACAGATTGCTAATAAGAAAGTAAAAAAAAATAGTCTACCTACCGAACTAACTGTTAAAGTATTTTAGTCAGCCAGCATTTTACGTTAAGGTCCAAGTATATATGTACATAAAATTATACGCCCATTGTACTTAACGTCGATCGTATAATTTTCTGTATAATATCATATTCTAAACGACCCATTTGTGCTTAGTAAGCGTATATACCGGACCTTTCATAAGACTCAAATCTCGGCAGTACTAAAAGTTTTTTTGTTACACTTTTTATTTTATTTATTGCGGTTATTTTTAATATGAAGTAAAATGAAATGAATATTTGGAGCGTGTGTGTTGCTTAGATAAGACATAAAATATTCATCTTTTTTACCAAGATTAAGAATTGTTTGTTAGTCTTTTAGAACTTTAGAATGTTATCATTAGTTTTATTCAACAATTTTGTTTTTAATTAGCTTTGAAAATTTAAGGAAAACGAATACAACGCTATTATGACCTACATTTATAAAATCTCCATCGCTTGTTTTATATTTGTGTTTAAATCCTTGCACACATTAATACTCTCGGACGACGTGTCGCATAGAACGGTATAGAACTTTTGTAAAGGAAAATATTGTTACAAATATTACTACGATTGTGATACTAAAACTATAGCATTGTGCTATAGCCATGGTAAGGTATTTTCTTGTCTTCGCCTGACCAGCTATTTGAAATACTTCCATCCACTTATCAGTGTGTTTTGGCGACTATACTGAGAGCCGATTCCCTTCTCTAGCTTTAGCATGATTACATCTTAGGCCGCATTATTACTCGACATTATAAAATTGCGGTCAATCTACAACAAATCAACGCTTGTTCTGAGTTTCTTTATTTTTGCATACATTTTTACATATAAAAATATGTAATAAATGCGAATTTGAGAATGAAGCTAGTTTTTCACTATAGGATGTAATGTAATCATATTAAATATATATTAAACATAACATTTTAAAGAATTCGAGATAGATGTAGTTATCATTATTTTACTATTGATCATAGATTACTTCAGAATCTATAATAATAATAATAATTGTAGTTTAAGAACGAGTAAAACATAAAATCTTTGATATTATAATAACAAAATAAACTATGCCTGTGAGAAAACAATGTCGTTGTGATTCATTAATCTTATATTAACTGGGTTTTGTGTGGGCCTGGTGACACGGCTTAAACGTAATTATATTACATTTAACATAGCGTCGGCCACAGCACACGAACCTCTTTAAATCATTTCCGTGACGTAAATGAATAGTGGAGTCAGCGGTATGGGATTAATCATTATTGTGACCGAGATTGGACGAAAGATCTTGTTTGTCGTTTGTTACGATACCATGAATCTTCAGATTATTTCTTTAGTAGTAAATTTTACAGCTGTTGTGTACAAGTATTTTATTGTTTTATTTGTCTTTTTCTCTTTTTTGCTCTTTTTTGCTCTTTTTTATATAATGATGGTGGTAAACAAGCATGTGATCTGCCTGATGGTAAGTGGAAGCTTGCAACATGAGAAGCATCAAATACGCGTTGCCAGACCTTTAAAAACCTGTAGTTTCCCAAGCGAATATCACCAAGGAGCTCATTCCACATGCGGAACGTTCGCGGAAGGAAACTGCTTTGAAACCGCGATCATTTAGCTTCCAATGTGAGAGGATGAATGATGTGCCTATGGTGAGCGGTGCGATGGTGGAAGGTAGCTGTTGGTATATTGTTGAACAAATCATCGGAACAGAACCCATTGCACAAATGATAGCACACGCACAAGAAGGCGAAATCTCTCTTTAAGCCTATAGGTTCGATACCGCTTGCGAGTTTAGGATCGTCAGCATTTTTCATAGAAAGATTTTGAGCCGAATCAAATGCTTAAGCTGGTATCCAGGCACTTGTCCCCAGAGATAACAGCAGTATTCCACATGGGGTCGAATTTGCGATTTATATAACTTCAGTCTGTGTTCCGTTTTTTTTTTCAGTAACTGGGCTTTTTGAATGCCAGCATGAACTTTTCTTCTAAGTGACTTTTGTACATTTAAACATATTTTTATAAGCAAACGAGATGTTCGCTAAGTTGTAGGGAATTTGAAAGTCGTGCCAAAGAAAATGCTATCGAATCCTGTAGTGAGCTTTCTGTGAGGGAATATATACATCATTTTTGCAACCATATCATTTTCAATAGCATGTTTTTTAATCCCCTTCGAGCTAATCGCCTCTACTGATATCGGTGCCTTTCGGTAGCTGCAATTTACGAATTAGTCCTATTTCGAGGCTTATCGCGACACCATCTGCAGCCACTCTTGATCTTCAGAATAGTGAAAACGTTTGTGGTTAAACATTATAGCTTGGAGTACATTAAAAAAACTTGTTTCAGAAAAGGCTTATTTTTATCGAGTTCAATCTGTCATTGACGTTGTTATTAGAGAGTTCGGATATTGTTAATTGCCCAGGGTGCACTTGGTACTATTGCGTTAACCGGTGACTAATGTCAAGGCGGGTAATTTCGTGCATACTAATTATTAAAACTAGGAAGTTTAAAATGGAATTTTATAGGTTAAGTTTAAGTTTATTTTCAGTTTAACGTAACTTTCCACGAGTGCAATAGCTGTTCACCTTTCATAAATTATTTTTCACTATTTTATTGGATTTAAATATAAAAACTAAAGATTTTATTACACCAGAAAGCGTTCAAACGGATGTAGGTACCTACATTATTCCCTGAATCACTTCAATTCGTCATCATGAAAAACGTCACATTGTTCTATTTTATCATAAAAATAAATAGAACCACTTGAAATTAAACACCTTGAATTGACATCGTCAAATTTAGAACCCAACCATCTATTACATCCATCGAACTCTTTACCCAAAATATCTAACCTATTAATTAGAGACAATAATAATACATGTAAAACTCAATTAAAGTTATTAGAACTTTTACGATAACACCGTTAAGTGTGATCGACATAACTATCTGATGTTTTTTATGAATTATACGATCATACCAACGTCACGGATGATGTTACGATAATGCGCTGTCTGCGTCGCCGGAGGCTCATACAATTAAACAGATAACATAAAATTAACGAAGCTGACTCGTAAATATACTAACTTTATTATCTATAAAAGTCACTAATTAATTAATTGAATAATGATAAAGTGCTTTCTTTTGTGATCGAACCGCGCGGGTTCATTGGAACGCAACATTTACAAGCGCTATTTCGTTGTCGCACCGATTACCTTAATAATTCGGTTATCTGTGATGTGGGTCATATTAAATTAAGACTCTGACTGGTTGATGAATGCTTAACAATTATTGTTTACGGGATAAATCTCTTGACCGGTATTGCTAGCACTGTGTAAATATATCAAAAATAGCTAAATAAAATATGTAATATGGTAGGTTTTTGTGGGATCTTAATCTCTCATGTGGTGGTTTTTATTATAATTTATAAATTTATCTATATGACTCTATATTATGTAATATTGGTGGTAATTTGTGTGATGTACTTTTATTATTGTGCAGTGTGAAGTGCGAAGAAATAATAACTAGAACATTTGTTTTCAGTTGCTATAAATACTCCCTGGTCAGTTTTAACAAGGGAGCCACCATCTTGTTAGAGTATTGTTTGAAGTTTGAAAATTAGAAAAATATTCTATTTACGTGACATTGTCACAGTTGTGTATAAACACACGTAGAAGTTAAATAAGAAGAAGTATAATTTTACGCGATTATCGTTTGTTTTATTTTCCGTTATGAAACTAAAGAAATCGACTATGTATTTCATTTCAGGAGAATTCATTGAGCACACTTCCTTTTTGCGTAAAAGGGTGTTATTTCTTAAGTAGTTTATTACACTGGGAAATTAAATGCCAGATTGGCTATATTTTTTTTAATAATTTGGCTATGCAATATTTTTCGTAAATGCAAAACTTTATAACTAATAATTTTTAAATTCATAGTAATTTTGTGAAAAATCAATTTTGTCATATCTATATGAATAAATCTCTAGATTTGTCTGCACATGTATGTTCTTTAACAAAATTTCTTGATGTAAATCCTATATAAAGGATCACGAATAAGCCATTAATGTTTTTATGTCCGGATTTAACTCAAAAACGGCTTGACCGATTCTTATGAAATTTTGTACACGGGCAATATAAAGTAATTTTATGATTGATGGGCTATAGGAATTGTTAATTAGAATTCCTAAAAAAAATACATTTTTATTAATTTTCAATCTATTTGATGAAACTTGTACACGGTAAGTACATGTCAATTTCTCAATTCATAGGCTATATTAATAATTGTCAATAATATGAGTAAATATATAATTGTGGGATGAAATTAATTACTATATAACAAACGCGTGTAGAGCCGCGGGGTACCGCTAGTGCTCTATATATTTATTTTATTACTGCAATTACTAGAACCTTTAAATTCTTTAACAAACACCTTTAACTTAAGATACTCGTTTATTATTACGCGCTTTGTAAGGTAAGTCTTAGCTGCTTGTGAAGGCAGTTTATGCAGTCTATCTAGACTTCAAGAGATAAGCTAACAAGTCTCTTTAGCTAAACAAGAGGCCGACGTACATTAAAGGCGGGCTAAGCGTTGTGAAATATAGTACAGGCGAAGCGCGATAATTTAGCTTGTTCGGTAAGACTCCTTCTTTTCCTCTAATTAGCCATTCAATTCTCGTAATCTTGTTTACTCGTCGGGGCGCTGGCTGCCCAGGTGCGATAATGGCCGAGCTATTTGCATGCCGCCATATTGTTTCCCCATGTTCGGCCCGCAGCCTCCGATCCCGTCGGATGGACGATGCGACCCCCCGTTGTTTTGGCCGAGCTTATTGGATCCGCTTGCGATTACTTTGTATTGATCCCGCCGTCCATTATCTACATTCGTTTATTTTGGTATCAACGTAATGATACTGGTTGAAGTCCGTAAATCCGATTGACTACTTATTCTTGTTATGAATACGGTTTATTTAATAGTTTTGGTGCTTATTCATTTTGGTAATATTATTTCAAACTATGTCTTTATATTTTTCTTTGTGACATTTTTTTACGTCTTATCCAATTCTAAGTGGCATGTAGATAAACCTTAAGTCTTATAAATAGGATAAATGGAAATCTTGTTCGAATTTTATTGTTACCAGGCACACTGGGACTGGCTCATACTATTTTATTTTCACTAATACATTTACAACAATTTTAGTCGTAGACATCCTATTAAACCCATGGAGTTTATCTTAGCATGCCATGGCCTGAGGTATTATTCACCGCGCTGTTTGTAATACATGTATGGTATAAGTAAAACGTTCAGTTAATATTTCATTGTTATTTTATGTACTTACTAGCAATGCTCTCGGCTCCGCTCGCGTGGAATACAGAATACTGTCGGCCAAGCGCACACGCGAAACGAGTTGCCTTAAAAATGTTTATTGTGGGTGATCCTTAAAAGATAGACATATGCTATCGCTGACTTTTTTGTAGGTCTTTTTAAGATGTACAATTATGTAGCACATTAACATTTACATTTACTCAGCAAGGCATTTAATCGCCCCAAAAGTGTATTTTATCCGAATTGATTTACCATTATCATCACTGCTTATTTCTTATTTTACTTAATGTAACAAAATATATCTTATAACCTGGCCACTTATAAGCCTATTATAAGCCTGTACTATCTATGAATTAAAGGAAAAACCATGTAAATCGGATTGGTGGTTTTCGCGTGAAAATAACATAAACGGACAGATAGACAGAGAGACGTTGAGTGTTATAATATGTATAGATGCTATTAACAAGTTGATGTAGTACTCTTTAAGTTTGTGTTTGATGTTTTACTATATTGAATCTCTAACATCTACTGGTATTCTATTTATAGTGTTAGGTATTGTGAAATCTCTACCATACCTCTGCCATAAAAGGTATTTTCAATGATTCGGTTAATACTTGTCGTATATTAACTTCGTATTTTACTGGTACTTGTATATCGGTATTGTCAAATTGTTCTATTAATAACAAGTACTCAGCGCGGTCATGAATAGGTTAATTAATACGTTACAATATTTGAATAAACCCATATAGTTGTTACTGTATTTGAATTTTATATTTCTGATAATATTACTTTTAAAATACGTATTTGCAGATTATTTATCATATATACGATGAGCCTACCATATGTTGGGCATGGGTGGCATATTGGTAGGGATTTTCTAATACCCGCCTGACTAGCTACTACCCTCAAGTTGAAACCTATAGGTGTGTTCCAGTAGTTGCATTTGAAAGCCAGTCCTCCCACTAGGCTTACTGTATCTTAAGCTTCATCGTAACATTAGATGACATTATAACTAAATGTTATATAAATAAGAATGAATGATAATAATTAAAAGTGTTAATTTTACTAATTAACACTTTTATTACTAAACCATATTGCCATACATTGGTTTATTTCATTTCAAATCTTTTAGAAATTTATTTTCCACTTAACACTTTATGTTATCGCTCAATATTTTTTATGTAAAGTGTATTGATAGCATTATTACCCATCACTGGTCTATGTTATCCATGGTTAGTTAAGGTGTACCTCGTTAAAGGTTTTAAAAGACATATTGTCATCATCGTTAAGTTTTACGGGTCCACTTTTGAACATAGGTATTTTCGAATGTATATTTAAATGTTCTCTATAATACTTTTACTATTTTTATATTAATCAGTAAGAAAGATAAACATTTTAATGATAGTACGACTTAATATATTACTTTGACTAAAACATGACTCAAGCAGGCATCCGTACCTTCTAAATGTCTTTTATCAATGTTAGTTTCATAACTGAATAACAAAGTATCTTATAAATTCCATTAGAGTAATGAGCACAGTTCCTAAAGTAATTAACTTCGACCGGTGAATTAATTAATTTTGTATAGATTTTTATTTACAATACATACTTTACCGATTTACATGATTGTCTTTCTGTATAGATGTAACAATTAACATTGCAAATGTTTTGAAGGATTATCAAAGGTAAATAATATTTTACAAATGATTGGTTTTTAATGTAACACTGTGCTGTGCTCGCGTGGATTTCATAATCGAAAATATAAGTAGCCTAAGTTACTCCCTATAACAACATCTATCTGCCAGTGAGTCTAACCGTTTCGCAGATTAGTCGGAAAAAACAAATCAGACACACAGACAAACTTTAAACATTTGTTTTTTAATTATATATGCCGTAAGTACCTATATACTTTCATATGCATACATTACATTACAAACAAATACTTCAATTTTATAATATGTATAGATTATTCATAGTCACTGTTAATTAAATATTAACACTACTGAGTGGCTAATCGTAATCTCGAATAGTAAATTGGAAGCGATTTGTGCACCGCGGTACCGCGCGCGCCGGAGCTATGCCGGTTGCGGGTTGCCGGCACATCTATAAATACATTAACGAACACGCTTTATTACTCCGCCATCTTTATCCAATCCTATTAAATGTCCTCAGCTTTCCTTTCTCGCTGCTTTTAAAATGCTATTAGGATGCTTAAATCGGGAGCTTTCGGGAGCTCTGGATAGGGACCATGGTCCAAAAAGATATCTAATTTCGTGAGTTTTAATTTTGTAACGTTTCATTATATATTTATTTATACGGAAAATAGATAAATTACATAAAATATTATAGTATCAAGTAATTATTGAATATATTGAACTGTCACATATTTGTGAGTAAGTTGTTGAATTGTAGTTTAAAATACTAAATACTAGTGAGTTCCGATATTATTGAAAGGTATGTTTTGGAAGTCTGTAAACAAACTATTGACTTCCGGCGCTGATCACAATATATCGGCATAGACAAACTCGAGACTTTGGAGTAAATATGTAGTATCCGGTGTATAGTGGAAGTAGGTAGATAACTTGGCGAAATTATATTTTAAAACGGAAGTTGCTTTGCTCGCCATCTGTGCACAGTTGATCTACAAAGAAAATTTACATTATGTAACTTTGCTGGAACATGTTGAAGGTTAGTGTGTTGATTACGAATGAAAAGTTTAGTGAAGACATGATTTTTGATTACAAATATTTTTATATCTAGTACGATAATGTGATGAAAGTTTGTTTGATGATAAGCACAGTACAATAGATATAGAATACGTCAATAACCATCACCTGTTGACGCTATCATGTTTTCAAGCCTTGCGGAAACTGAATATACTCCGACTTTTTCCGAAATGCGAAGCGCTTATACGACTCACTATGGCAGGTAGACAGACAGTAGGCATATCTGGTAACAGCCCTAACCAAGGTTTGGCACTTTGGCACCGTTGATCTTGTTGCCAAGCTTTCACGGCTGAGTCTCTTAAGCGCTCGCCCTAAACCCAGTGAAGCTGTAATAGCTTTCTGGGGCTTTAGGGCCCTTAGGGCTAAAAGTATAGTCATATTAAAAAAATAAACTATGTCATGATTTTCACCATGTTCCTTGTGGTCGAGACTCCGTCATGCTGTACAACCCTAACATTTCACTTATTCTCCTGGATTTACAGGAATTACAGGTGCTTAGTCTAGGTAGATCTAAATCTTTCAATAATATGCATTGAAATTGCAATTTTATCAAACTTAGTCAAGTACACATACTCTCGTAAAAATGAAATAGGTATGGATGTGGAAATAATTTATTTGAGATATTCACAGTATTTCTATTTTATAACGCACAACCTTTGTGCCACATTGATTTATGGGAGTAAATCATTATGAAGAATTTGGAAATCAGCGTACAATTATACAGTTTAACGTATTCAGGTAATTTATATTCTCATATTAGAAAGTGACTGTTGTGAACTATTGTAAAAAACAGGCTGTGCTACGGTCCGAACCAAATGGCTGAATTATATCGAGGATATTTGGCGAACTCAGTAGTTATGCTAAACTCAACGTGAACGGCTGACGTAGCGTCTGCCCGTCCGCGTCGATAAGTTTCGATAATTTAACGACAACGCTACGAAAGATTTTCCGACGGAGATATTGCCGATATTGCGTCCTCTTTCCGCGGACCACGTTTTGTAATTTCGACAGCCATCGCCTCAGGATGAATAACATTTTTGCATTAAAGATCGTTCATGCAAATTTTGTTTTGGCCGATATTGATGGGATAGAATCCTACAAGTATAATACTTGCAAAATTTTGCTCGTGGATTTTCTTGCGTTGTAGTTATTATACCTAACTTATTTTTTCAATATAAAGGATATATAGAGGTAAAATTAAATACCATAATAATATTTCATAACTGCTATCGCGATACATAATACATGTATAACGCAGAAACTTTACGAGAATACCAAAACAAACATCAATACAGTTACGTAACCTTCACACTTATTTTGATAGGTAATTATTACGACATTATGATAAGCATTAAGTGTAAGTTTGTTATAAATATCAATATTATTAGACACTGAAAATTGTCAAAATAAATGCAATAACTAACTATTAAGTATAAAGCTATAACATTCAATACTAACATTTATTAATATAATTTGAATTATAATCCAATACACATAGACTGATGTATATTTAATAAATATATATTACAGTCGTCGCAATTTTGATATATGTTTTAAAAATGGTAATGAAACGTTTGATCTAATATCAATAATTGTCTGTTATATGCTTACAAATATATAATCATTATGTTTAATTGGAGTAATAAATCTTATATTATAGATAAACATGTTACTGTTATAAAGTATGCACATACCAAGGTCGAATTAGACAGAGAAAATGAATGTAGCTGAACCTCATCATCTTAACATATACTTAATACATTTTTTGACACAAATGATGTTAGAACTGAGATTCGAATAATATATTATAAATACTTTGAAAATTGTTGTATCTATTGAGATCGATGAGACGCATTACGCTAATTACTAAATTTTATCGCCTCATATTAACGTGCCCGTATAATTAGGGGTGTCAACACAATGCTCGTAGGCGCGCACAATATGTTTGCACGAACCACATGTCAATTTAATTTGATACTCGAATCAAGATGGCGGCCACCCCTGGCTAGCGGATACACGTCGAATGCTTGTGGTTTTCGGGCGTCTACTAATTGACGTGTTTTACTGAAATATGTATGGTTTGTGTCTTTATGTGATTAGATTTATTTGGACGTACAGTTGTTTTTTGACGATTTAGCAAGAAGCAAGTCTTATATTTGTATCGGTATAACGACTTTATTTTATCTTTACATTAATATCTTATTTTATTTATAACTTTGTTTTTACACTACACTGTGTACGGTAATTTTTTAATTTACTTTAATTATTATCTCAATTTTTACATTCAACGATAAAACTATGGTTATGCATATCGAAAATTATTACTATACTAATTTATAGTCCAGCTTAAATGATAAGGGTTTTCAAACAATTCAACTTTAAACACACTGAAGGGATAGTCGGTAGTGGTAGTTCAGGTTTTGCCAATATTTTACCATATCTAGCTTATATAGTTAATCAGTCCATAGCAACAGGAACTTTCCCTAATCAGATAAAAATAAGTAAAATATTTCTTTGTTTAAATCAGACCAATTATTGTAGTTCCATCGATTAGTAAGAATATTGAGAAAATTATGCTTAAGCAGCTAGTAGAATATTTCAAGAAGCACAAGACATTGTATTGTTTTGAGTTTTGATTTACGAAATAAATGTATCGCTAACGCTGGTACAAAGCTATTAAGTCATATATTTGGGGCTTGGGAGACTCGCAGAATGCAATCGGTGTATTCTGTGATATCTCAAAGCATTCGACTGCGTTGATCACAGCGTAAAGTTCTTAAGTATGGTATTTGTAGACTTTCTTTATATTTTCTGGTCTCTTCTTTAACATGCCGTTGTATAAAAGTAAGTGTAATGGGGCAACTTTTTTGGAATGATTAGCTAGAATCGTCTTCGCACAGGGCTCGATTTTGGAACTCTTGTTTTTAGTAAATATAAACGATTTTTCGTAATGGTTAAGAACTGTGTTAATATGGTTCTTTTTGCAGAAGACACTTCGCTTATATTCTAGGTGAAAAAAAAAACTTCAAAGGTTAGATAGGAGTTTAAATAGTACATTGGTTGAAACATCTGAATATTTTGCACTACATAATCTATTGATAATGCAAACAAAACAAAATGTATCAGATTACCCTTGTCCAGTGTTCAAAGTATTGACAGTAATATCAAAATAGACGAAAATTTAGCAGGCTTAGTTGATAAAACTATATTCTTAGGCATCGCACTTGATGCAAAATTACAATGGGGTTTGCCATTAAAACATTGGTGGAGAGATTAAGCTCTGCTGCATTCGCTGTGCGTAAGATTCGCCAGTTAACTTATATTACCACTGTTAGGTTAGTCTATATTCTTTATTTCCGAAAACTGGATCGATGGAATTGGATGAATTGAATAATTTTGATTTTGATTGTATTGCTTTGATTAGAGTTCAAGTACCTTCCTGTAGTTGATAAACACAGACTTTATAGCTAAGGCATATAACAACAGAACTGTGGGTACTTATGCTGTATCTTATTTATTTGTATTTCATGTTTATTTTATTTTTATTATAAAGTTTGGTTTTAGTCGTCCTATTAAACCTCTGGGGTTTGTCTTATAAGGTATGTCATATGACAAGTATTAACTGGTTTTACATATTTCATTAGTTAATTTATATTTTAGTGATTTTAGGTTAAACTATTTACTCAAGTATTATGTATGTACGTTTACAATTGTAATACATTCACGTAATCAAATTATTTGAAGTCTAAGCATAAACTTTATTGAATAATTTGTATACAAAAATCAAAATTTATAGCGTAAGTATTTCTTGAAATGTAAGGTAAGGGTAATAAATATTTAACGAGGGTCGAGCACATGTGCATAATTTACGACATTATGATGACCAACATAACACTTTAACATTCTAAGTCGTGCGATTTCGATGGTTATTTGTTAATATATTATTTAAGTAAACAGTTAATACAAGGTGTGTAAATTATGTGTTAAATTTTCATTTTAGCACGACGCAATGTTTACAACTATACCTGACACAGTCAAAAATAAAGGCCACCATGTAGGCATTGGTAATCCAACGGCTGTCGTCATTACCATCTGCCTGGAAAAACCTCTCAGCAGCTAGATCTATTACACTGGTTGATCCTGAAACGCGACAAACCAAAAGAAAGTCACTGTGAAAGGTTTATCACCATGAACATGATGGTTGCGAATCAGTCGAATACATATACTTCCCCTAACAAACAGCTTAAATACTGGGTATACGCCAGCTGATCTCGGAACGCAGCACACCTAAACGAGCCACTTTATACACGTTCATAACGTAGTTACACATGGTATATAGTGGTCGCGATGCAGTCGGATACAATATTGTCTCCAAACACCCATTAAAATTACAAATCAAAAGCTTATAGAAACACTCAAATAAAGTTAAAAGAATCGAAACAAAGGACATTGTAGTTTATATTAAAAATATATTATTGTTTATTTTATTGATCGACAAATATCACAAATGTAGTAATAACGAGATATTTAGATACAAGAGGCTTAGAATAACATTTGCCAGTAACACCTGCAAACAATAACAAACGAGGAACTAGTGATCATCGCACGATCCTGATTTCTAGATGATTCGCGCTACGCTGAATTATATTTACCGTCAAATATAAGTGCAGTTATTTTACCGAGAATGGTTAATATATGCTTTTAATTATAAACATATAACATAATTATATCATGGAAATAAGTTCTTCTTTCTATTTCATGACAATGTGTTCATCCACAATTCTACTAAAGTCACGTGAATAGAACATTTTTTTATAATAATTCTTGTAATTTTCAGATATAGTTCTAACAAGATGGTGGCTTGGTGGATGGTGATGATAACTGTCCAGGGAGTTTTATAGCAACTTCAAATGCTTGTTTCTAGTTATTATTTATAATCCACTTCACTTGTGCACAATAACCAAACTACTACGTAAAATTACTTATTATAGGTCTTCTGATATAGGTATTCTTCTTATTATTCTTATTCTTATTATAGGTATTCTTGGTCCTAACCAAGAAACATAAGTTTATGAGTTAAAATAAAATCACCACATGACACATCAAGATCCCGGCAAAAACTTTAAACCAAAATTGGAACAGAATACTTGAGATGACATTAAAAACTTCTTAGTTATAAAGAACAAAAATAATACAATAAAACTTTTAATATAAACCATATCTGGGCTGTATAAATTTTTTATAGCGTTATAAGTATGTCAGCGTGTTTTCAGTTATGGCTATTTAACTGCGATTTAAATAATATAGTTGACTTTTATAAATATTTAGATCTACGTCGAAGTAGTGACAGAAGTTTTCCTTTTTATATATTTTTGAATAAGAAATCCGGTAGCGGTTACGGAAATAATAAAAGATCTTGTAGATAGATAAAGAGTGAACTTAATTGATGTTTTAGTTTTCAAAATGCACTTACTATTCACTTTTTAGAAGGTCCCTGAAGTTATAGCAGTATAGTCTGTACATATGAAAGGGAATGTCCTGATTAACTGAATTGTACCTTTGTGTCGGCAGCTTAATTGCATAAAGTTAGTACACTGTATAGTTAGAATTCAATTAAAATAAAATCAAAAAACCGGTACAATTCTCATAATCTACACTAGCAAAGATTCAGGCAAAAATATAGTATGCTATGTAAAATATTCTGTTTTTCATAAATTGAAATATTTTAAACACTTACATTAATAACAGTGAAACTTTTTCAATAAGATCAGATAAATATGGATTAGAACCAGCTGAAACTTTAGCCGACACTGTTAGTGTTTTGTTCATAAAAAAATAATGAGAGCTTAGCCTAATCTAACCAAGTTGTATAATACGCGAGATTTAGTCTTGCAAATTAAGGATAGATCGTGAATGTACCATTGCTTCTACCAGTGATCACACAATGCAATGGCGTCTATTTTCAAATTGAGAACGCGAGAGGCCGTCAATAGAGCCGAATGACATTAAATTGGTTAAATTGCTTTGCCGGGCTCGGTTCTGCAACTCCACTGGGAAGTGTCCATTCATCCATCGCTATCGGTTTGTTGCATGGAAACGATTCCCATCGATCATACGTTTTCCTCATTGATATGTTTTAATTTTGTAATTAATTATTACTTTTTATTTATGCGTTTATAATATTATAAATATGGGCTATTGAAAGACTAATATATATTTATAGATGTAACTATTTTATTATTTTCTAGGTCAGTAATTTTTGATTGAGATTGTTAAAGGGATGGAAAACTATAAATTTATTATCTAATACAATTAGTTATTTTCTGTACAAAAATTAACAATTTTCCATACGCCGACGTTTAAGTAAATCATTATTATATCTAAATAAACTATAATGAATAAATAGGAACATTTACAAATTAAATTAAGTTTTTATTCTGGTAGTAAAATTTGAGAGAATTGTTTGCAGTTTTAAGCAAATTATAATGACACTGTAGGTATATTATATATTTTTTGACCGTGTGTTGAAAGTTTGTTAACAGGTAGTATCAATAAGTATTTCACCCTCTAAAATTTTATCACACTAATATAAATATTGCTGTTTTGAATTTGATAAACAAGGCAAGAGGTATATGAATGTATATTAGAATAATTTACTTTCATAATGAGCATGATCTAAACGTAATTACAGTAGTGAACACTCTATATTGGATAGATAAATAAATCTTTAGAACGTGATTGCGGAAATTTACTAATTCAATGTACGGGTGTTCTGTAGTGGTCTACCACCCTGACAAATAGGTACATGGGCGAAACCAATCAGTCAGAGCGGCGGAGCGTCGTGCAATAATTGAACTCTTCCCTCTAAGCACCAATTCAATAGATAATTACAATCGCAAACCAAAAATTACACGCGGCATTTAACTGTTGGACCCTATTACGTTTCACAAAGCCGGGTCGGTCGGATTCGATCGGCGATCTTTGCCGGACGGCGGATTAACTCGCAACGGCACACAATAAGGATCTCGAGAGGAGACTAGTAGTGAGGGGATGTATTAATAATGGCCTTCGTTTTGAATGGAGCTCTTACACGGTCCGCCGGGAGTCGAATGTGTGACTATCCCGTTATAGTAAATCGAATTGGTACGGTTAGCCGGTCGCACGCGTTTAATTCGAAGTAAACCAAAAAAAATATGCGGATGAATGCACAAAAAAAATTATATTTAATTGACATCGTATAATAAAATGCTTCTATTATCTTTTGATTCATGGTAATGGTAACTTTATAATGAAAAATTTACGACAAATTAAAATTATAATTCGTTTTAATTATTTCGAAATTTGCATAGGAATATACCGTTTTTTTGTAAAATATAGATCATCTACTAATATACAGTTGGTCTCCGTGGTGAATTCAATTTTTTTTATATACTAAATTGGCTAAATAGTTAATGGGCACCTGATGGTAAATACAGTACAGTCTGTAAAAACGGCGACACTCGGTGATATAATTTCAACAGTAGTCGTCGATGTCATGCTGGTCTGCTAAAATGCCCTTCACTCGTAATTTGAATAACCTAATATTATAGGGAGAAGGGAACACGTTAGCTGAGAGAGTATTCCACATTTGTACGGTAAGGAAAAGGTGAGAATGAATGTACTTCTTTGTTTTTTTTTTTTATATATATAGTATTTAAGGTGGCAAACCATCGTAAGCACGCCTGATGGTAAGAGGTTACCGTAGTCTGTGGGTACTTGTAACACCCTGAAGTATCACTAGCTTGTTGTACACCTTGAACCTTCTTTTCCCTTAGGAACTCTGGAAGCCCTACTCACCGCAGGAACAAAATACAAAGTTATTTTGCTGCAATCCTCTTTAGGGAGGAGGTATTTCAGAGTAGTCGGGCTGTCCCAAGTAAAGAGAAAGTTCTAAGAAGATTTCTCTGTGCTTCTACCTCTTGCCGCGATGGGCGCTACCGTGTAGCTATGAATCCGTAGACCGGATCGCGTACTTCTGTCGTGGAAGGGAGATGATGAGATAAGATCAAAAATCAAACAACTTTTCAGAACTTTTACCATGATACAGAAGATAAAACACGTGATACTATAATATAAAGAAAGCATTTATTTAATACAATCTTGGGTATACTGCTTTTTAAATAATTATATGAAACTAGTCAGAACCTCTTCACAAATTTTATTTTAATTTTATTGTAGCTGGAGTACAATAATATCAATACTGGTTGTCTGTTGATGAATATCTACACATTTATTGAACATTAACTATTGCATCAACAAGTGCACCTGGATCTTCAACGGATATGATACAACCTTAATAGAATACAAATCGATTACTTTCCTTAGTATGTGTATTGTGCATCAAAAGGTCTCATGTATAACGTGGGTGAGTAGATAGCTATACCAAGTTTTTTATGGTTATAAATTATAGTAGTTTTATTAACTTTATTATTGTAGAATTTTTCCTTAAGTCATTATTACTTGCATGATACATGGCGTTATTTTCAACAATGATTTCTAGAAAATTAAGTACAAAGGTTAGTTAATTTCTAGAAATGATAATATCATTGCAAAAAAATGTGTCTAGTTTTTTTTATTTAATTATTTAACGTACAAATCAGTGTCTTTACCAGCTTCCACAACTGCTTTAAAATTTAAAAAAAATGTGCGGCAGTTCACACGTGTTGGAAGTGAAACCTTAAAAAAAATAAAAGAATATGTTCTTTGAAAATTGTTTTTAAATATCCTAAATCAGCGGGATTCCAACTAACGACCACTCGTGCGTACTGTGTATGGAGTCTGGTCATCTCACACCACTAGGCCAAACCAACGACGATCATGATCATGAAAATTAGAATTTGCATTAACCGTTCATAATGTACATGTATTCTATCTCATTCTCTCGTAGGCTAAATCCTATAGATGTGTGTGGCTGTCTCTTTTTACTTTCGCTTTTTTTTATCGAGTTTCAAATCACAACGGTGCTAAAAAAGTTTTCACTTCAAAAGTATCTTGTATTCAATGAACTATCCGGTAGGTAGTAAAAATATTTGAACTATTGATAATATGTAATCATCGTATGTCGATCTAGGTTTACGATTTCTAAATTATTGACTATAACCTAAACCGTAACTAACTGTCAATATAACAGACGAGGTGTTACGCAAATTGTTGGTTTTAACGATGGGCACATAAACTATGTATTCGATTACGTGAAAGGGGTGTTAAAATGTTACATTATAAATTTAATGATGCATTTATAACTACATATTTAAAAAGTTTTACCATTTCATAAAATTATTGATACAAGTCTTAGGGTTTTATTAAACTTTATTCTACGGTTAGATTAAACTAATCATAAAAAAGGATTTGAAAACCGAAGCTAAAGTAGGATAAGGTTAACTAACAAAATAATGAAGTGTTGATTAAAAAAAGTATTGGAAAACTTTACAATGACATCTGATCCGTGTTATGTTAAAATTATGATTTTATATCGTAAAGCGTATTACATCCGCTTAGTTATATGAAGTAAATAGTTACGTGTCTAATATACTTAATGTTTGAAATTCTACTTTATTACCAAGATATTTTCTATAACGAGCTAAAGCGGTCATTAATTGTTATTTATCGATATTTAAGATATTTCAATGAAAACGTTTACGTATAAAGTTTGAGCTTCCTATTTTCTCAAAAAGAAAACAATTTATACTGATAAAAAATTTGAAAAAAAATGTTGGATATTATTTTCTTACGTCTTATTTGTTCCCTATTCATGTAATTACGTACCTTATCTACATAGTCATATGAGTTAAGAAACAAATTACAATTTTGACAAACCTTACAATGAGTCTTAGATTTTGGTGAAGGAAAACGTTGTGTCGTAGGGTATTTTCGGGCTAGCTAACACCCTCAAGTTGAAAATCGGTGTGTTCCGGTAGCTGCACTTGAGATCCAGTCCTCCCAGTAAGCCTAGCGTCTTAAGAGGCATCCATTAATTACGTGAGGTGATTTTGGCAATTTTTCAACCTACTCCTCCTCCTCTTTGATTAAATTTTGTGAGATTTGGCTCGACCCTCTCCCACCCACTCTAATCTCGTGTGAGATTTTTCAAAATGCATATTTTTAGAGTAAATATTTAACATGTGCTTGATTGCATTGAATTCGTTAAAAAAAAGCTTCAATATTTCTCTCAATGTTAAAAAATTACGTGATAACTTTCAAGACCTCTGACTCCCCCATGTGAGATTGGGTGAGATGCAGCTCGACCCCCTCCCGCTCCTAAATTTTCACGTAATTAATGGACGCCCACTTACCATCTTGGGCCATAACGTCGCTTCACATCAGGGCAGATTGTATCGCTAAACTAATAAAGTATTTGAAAAAATCAATTGTATACTTTTTTTACTTCTCGAATGATTTGTTGTACGCTACTTCTTAGATGCAGAATATGCAAAAAATGTATCAATAACTTTGTATTTTGTTGTTAAAACTATATAACATTTTAAAACAAATAACAAAAGATCTCTCGATGTTCTAGTTAGCATAGCCATCTTTCGTACATGACTTTGTTTGTATAAATGCCAACTTTCTTAGTAAATTTCGATTGAAAGTCGATTTCCGAAGTTATCCGTGGTGGACGCGGCTTGCATTAGGAGATTTCGGGTCGTCGTTATGACCTTTGCATACAACAAAGTCGCACGTGTTATTGGGAACTTGGACAATGTTGTGAATCTTACTCGTTGATTTGAATAGAGTTTTTTAAGTCATGGTATTTTAACAACTAAATGTACATTGATAAATAGAATCATTTTATAGACGAATGACAAAAAATAAATGAACTTAGGCAGTTTCAAAAATAAATGCAAAATAAAGTTCTACGTACTATTATATAAAAATATTAAATGAAATCAGCCTCCATGTTTCCCACAGCTGGGCAAATACTACTTTCTGAGGGAATATGCACGGGTTTAATCACCACGCTAGCCTACGAGGTATTGACGATTGGAAAGGCAGAGATATACAGTTTTATATTTTCACCACATACAGTGGTACCTACTACAATAACATTTCTTAACCGTTTAGATTGCCTCACTATGTGTTCGTTTATCGTCAGCCGATTCAAATTCACACTAGAAATTCTGAAAAAATAATTGGTTCATGCCGGAGCTCGAACCTGTGGATAAGTATCGACATTCCGCTGATCTAAACAACACGAGCACAACGAAAATATAGAGATGTTTATTTTATTTTATTAATATTTACATGAAAATAAAAAGACCCTTACTTAAATAATTTTTAAGAAAATAAATAATTATAATATGACCAAAATGAATCGAGGCTAATCTAGATAAAATTTTCATTTACATACTGGATACGAGAAAAAAATATTTTACTCCTAAATTCCAAGAGTAGGAAATGAGAGATAGAAAACTATCTTTCAAATCATGAACTGCATTTTTTTTAAGTTAAGATGGCTGAGTTGTATTCTGTACGAACACCGCGTCGATCGATGTGAGTTTAAACTCTGCAATGAGCATGACATCATGATGAAACCATAAAATGATGGTAGGCCATTTCCTACTGCTCGCCTGGCTCGTCAGCTGTATTCCGGCAGTGCAGCTGTGGCATGAGAGCCAGTCTTCCACTAGACTTAGCGTGTTACCATCTTGGGCTACATCGTCATTTAATTTCAAATGAGAATATGGCTAAATGTTAGACCTACAAAGAATTATAAAATAGACTCCGTTCTTGATAAAATGAAAAAAACTTTAAAGTAAACCCACATAATAAAAGAGAACACACAGCACAGTGTAAGAAGTGAAGATAGCTTATGAGACCCAATAGATTTTAACTGACACATTGCACACTTGCGTTGCGGATAAAACGATATACTTGTAAATTGAGCTTCTTATGTCTGTCAACTTTTCAGTGTGATTTTATATTATGTTGTGGAAATTCCCTGGATTATTATAAGAATAAATATTTTATGTACATCTTATAAATGCATCGTAGCCACTACATTATACTTTTTTTTTGGGTAAGTTTATTAATTGTCGGTTATATGAATGAAGTATAGAATACACCCAAATAAATGCAACCACAAACACTTATTCACGTAGGCTCACACGAGGAGCACACAAAGGAGGACGCACACGTAAACGCATAGGTGCACGCACGTGCATACGCGCAGAAATACAAACAAACACACATACATATTTATATTTAAAAAAAAAAGATTTTTATGATCACATAAGTACATTGGATATTGTGTGTGTGTGTGTTAGTTCGCATATAATACTCCTCTGATATATCTAACTTTAATTAGTTTTATACATTGTGTCCTAACAAAGACAACATTTAAAGGACAAGTAGTACGGTATATTTCAAATATTGATAAAAAATAATTAATGTACACGAACGAAGTCTTTTAATAATAAGTATGATTATTCTGTGATTATTTATTCTTGAGTTTTTTTTTATTAAGAACACGACCCGCAACGGCGCGGCGGCGCGACGTCGTGCTTCGTTCGAAGTTTTTATATTAAAAACACAAAGGAGAAAACCTAAAAACTATTAATTGAATTATACTGAAATAAAAGCTCTTAAGAATAACAAGGGGGAAATAACCTCATTTCCCTTTACATTTGAAATTATAAATAGGCTGCGAAGTTAAAACTTTATTGAATAAACTTTTATTGATTTTTGAATATTTTATGGTAAAATGATATGGGCATGTGTATAATACTCGATGGATTTTTAAGATGTGGCAGTAAGAGTAGGCACTTTAGCCGTTGTAGCTACAGGAAAACTATCCGAGGAGACTGTCCTTAACTTTTTGAGACATTTTACCTGCAATTACAGTTTTTTTTGTGTACCTAAAGCAAGAAAATGGGCGATTTACACAAGAAATATATTTTCGTCAAGTCTTGTCTGTAGAGCTCAGACTATGCATAATAAAAAGTTTAATTATTGATAAAAATAAGTTGGAGTCTCTTTTCTTGCAAAAGGTTATCGAAGCCACTATATTTCCTACGAAATGTACGAAAAAAGTTTTTTTACGGTTTCTGACATTTTTAGTACTCTAAACTCAGTTTGTTTCTTAGAGTGTATTCATCCTCAAAAGAAACAAGATCAATTGGCATGAACATTTTGTTTTGTGTATATTTCACATTTTCTTGCTGACTGTACACATTTGAAAAAGTATAAAAATGTATCAAAAAGTTAAGGGCAGTCTCTTCAGAAAGATTTCCTGTATTTTTTATGGCCCCATCTCGTAAATCCATTCTGTATAGGCGTTTTAAATGTGTTTATATTGTCATAATGATTAAATGAAAGTGTTAAAATGTTTAGTGAGTATGTTAGTATGATAATAGCGGAATCAAAAAAGTTTACGAATTACAGAATATGACGCAAAGTACTTCAATACAAAAAAAAAACTATTAAGATTTTATTTTATTTTCAATGAAATAGAAAATTTGGCCTAATACTAATGAGACAAAATATGTATGGCCGACAATGAATATATGTCGGATCAAAATAAAATGCTTTATAATGTATTTAAAGAATATTATGGCAAATATATTATATTTGTTAGAACGTAATGTAGCCCATTGAATCCTGATAATAATGAGATTTTACACTTATAAGGTTTGTAAAGGATATACAGGTCATAAAGCCAGGTGTAAGGCGACGCGTACGCTTCCGCTTCCGCGTCTCCCTATCGTTCATCGGCGAATATAGGCAGGTGTTACTAATTTACTACCGATCGATTTTCATTATAGAAAGTATGTAAATTACATATAAAATTAACTACCCATTGTTTATTTTGGTTTAAATTTACATAGATTACATAAAAATAATAAGTTTTTTGAATATTAAGGTAGGTATTATAATTTACAACTTAAAAAACGGAATCGTTAAAAATTATAGCAAAAGGTTTCATTATTTTTAGAAGCAGTTTATATAGTTTGTGAGAAAAATAACATAATCGGAACAACATTAAGTTATCTAAATAGAAAACTATAAAAAAACTCATTAAAATGCAAATATTTTTATATTTGTATACTAGTTACCGTTTAGCAGATACTCAATTAGTTAATTACTTTACCTTTACACAGAAGTCATATTGTTCTAAAAAGATTAGTATCGAAATGAGTTACTTGATATAAACAAATCAATCAACGAAATAATATATATCAAATTCACTTTCTTGTTAAAGCTGCTGATACAATGATTATTTTTTAATCAAGTTTTAATAACAAATATTATAGAAATTTGAATTTGAAGAAATTCTGGGCGAACAAACTTTGCTCGTAGTCTGAAAAAAAAACATCTAGGTAACCTTGAAAAGTAAAACATTATCTAAATACAAAACTTCATTTAAATCGTTCACCAATTTGATTATACAATAATTGGTCACTTAATACTATTAGATATCAATACTTTGCTTTTTAAAATATTACTTCTGATATAATATTTTAAAACAACGACCATGATCACATGACGTGAATACACTTACTGAAAACTAAAATAGAAAATTAAAATTAAAACTATCCTCTTTTATCAAAGATGAACGAAATTACTAACTACCGTTATTGCAACGAGTCCGTATGTGAGCATTGTTGCAATTTCAGAAATTCCCATTATCGTCGAGCGTAAAAGGAGAGAAATAAGAAGCGGCGGACAATAGCATATTATGGCTATGGACAACGAAGCCGTGTAGTAGCGCGGGTGTGGCGTAACTAAGCAACGCGCCACACGATGACGAGTCTTTGCTTTTTTTGATATTTGAGCTGTATTTACTGGTAGGTATTGTTTTCAGATGTTTATGCTTTCGATTTGCATTATATTATGCTATACCTACATCTATACTTACTGTTTAAGATTTGGTTGGACTTGTCTATCCTCTCTATAAATGATTGAGATTTACCTACAGTTGTGCACGCACCGCGCAAAAACTACTGGACAGTTTTTTTTTTGAGTTTACGTCCTATATATATATATATATATAGTCCTCAAAAAAAATCACGACATCTTCATAAACAATAATAGGCAATATGCATGTAGATTAAATATAGGTCAAATATTTTTATTTGGAATCTTTATTAGTGTTCAATTACACCTATAACGTTTTTTTATTAATTCGCTTTTGTTTATAAATTTTCATTAATAAGAAGTGTTTAAAATTCAAGGGAAATTTAAAATCGTAAAACGTAATACTATTGGTCGAATCAAATCGTGACGTCCAAGTCCGCGTTTAGTTTGTCCACAAAAGCGAAGTTTCCAGTAATTTTATAGGTAGTTTTATTGTTTAGGGATTGTATTTAAGTATTATCGTTATTTATTAGTGTAATAATTAGTTAAATATTATATTCTTGGAATACAGATTGGGTATCATCGGTCGAGTATGTTCGCCCTGATTACTCTATGATAAGTGGCTACCAATAATTCGGCTAATAATACAATATTTTCTTTTTTATAGTAGCACGACAAAGTGACTACACTGATGTACAGTACAATCCAAAAACAACGGCGACCATCGAGATCTATGGTAATCTATAGATGCTCGTCGCTGTCATGCCGGCCTGTAAGCCTCTTAGCATCTAGATATACATTGGTTGATCCCGAAATATGACATAGCGCTACGACGTGTATATATATGTAGGCATAGTAACACAGTAAAGTGACGTCACTGTGCCTGATGGTAAGCACAGTACAATCCAAATACAACAACGATTACTGAAAGATCGGCAATCCATCGACGGTAATCGTTGTCATGCCGGCCTGGAAGTCTCTCGGTAGTTTGAAATACACCGGCTAATCCCGGAACGTGCCACGCCTAAGCGTGCCACTATGCCGGGTGTTACACCTTGGGTATGGTGGTCGCGATCCCATCGGACACAATTGTCATGTGCAAGCAGCAAGTCTATACACCAAATTCTAGTCAATAAAAAATACTGAAAATATAGTGTACCTATCTACTAAGCTACAACGTTATCTATATACGTATTATAAAAGTCAACGTCTCTCTTTCTGTCTATACGTTTATGTTCAATTCACAAGAAAACTACTTATCCGATTTATATATTTTTCATTTTAATTCATGGCTATATTATTTGGCCAGGTTATAGGATATATTTTGTAAAATAAAATAACATACGAAATAAGGAGTGAAAATAATGGTGAATAAATTCGGAAAAAAGACGCATTTGGGCGCTTAAATGGCTTACGCTGAGTAAACCTTACGAGATACATCAAATTGATGTTCTACATAATTTTAAATCTTAAAAAGACCTACAAAAAAGTCAATGATAGCGTATAATATCTATTTTCTAAGGATCACCCACAATAAGCATTTTTGTCCATCTTTTGAGCGGGGGCAGCACGATTCGCGCGTGCGCTCTACCGACAGCATTCTGTAGTCCACGCGAGTGGAGTCGCGGGCACAGCTAGTATAGGATATATATATAAAAACATTTTAGTAAGGCATTGTAATTAGGCATTGGAGTATAGTAAATTTTATACTTTGAAATTTATTTGAACCCAAGTTTAGTTTAAATTATATATCTCGCGTAAAACTGGGAACCGATACTTTATATTTTATTTGGGATTGTTCCCTAACTGGGCTTAGAAGCAATTTTGTTAACATAAATATCGAGACTCTAATTAAGTTAACAGTAAAATTATTAATTTACGTTGAACAAGTTAATTTAGCATCATGTATAAGTCTGAAGTTACGAAATTCACCTGTTAAGCCTAAACCGAAACACGTTTAGAATATTAATTCAATAGGCTTTTAGTAAATGGTTTTTTAAGGTCAAGTATTGTCCTAGAAGTTTATGTATTCAGATTTAGACGATCAATGAACTCATGGAAAAAAGTATCAGTTAAATAAAGAACTTAATCAGAGTACAGTTCAGAGTATAGTCTCAGATAAGTAATCAAATTTTTATTATATTTTTATCATCTGAATAAAATAAGTTGCGCTGAGTTTTACAATTCTTAACAGTACACTTCTGCTGTAAATGTTATACTAGGTCTCAAGGAACAATGCCGGCGCAGGTCAACCATACACTCATAAGTAGCTTCTTTTGACGCACTTTGCGTTTAGGACATGATTTGGCTGCCTTCCCTGTATCCAACCAGTGCAGCGGATATTTTCGATTATAATACAGGACCCACTTTTCAAGTAACAATCCAATTCAAAATCCCCTTAATTGTGTGCTTATTCAACAAGTTAAAGCCGGGTTCGACGGTTTTTGTTGTTGTTGTTCAGTGAGTTCATACGCCACCCAGTTTCCGAGCTTTTTATCTTTCCAATTTGACGTAAATTAATCAGTATAATTTTGTCACTTACGTTGGAGACTGCTGTTAATTCCGATGTTGTTGGAGATGAATCTGCTGCCACTACAGATTTCAATTATTCGTTTTCGACTTTCGTTTCCGGTTGGTCACGGGACTCATTGTTGAGATCAAAATTTCCAAAACGGAAGCGATTAAACCAAAAACGTATCGTGCGTTGACTTGCGGTACCTAGTCCATACACGTCTTTGATATTGCGTGCAGTCTGTGCTGCGTTGGTGTCACGATGGAAGTCGTATTCGAAAATAATGCGAATTTCGCTTTTTCCATGGTCACAGAAACAGCGATATCAAAGAAAATTGGAAAGGCGAAAAAATAAATGAATAACAGATTTTTAAAAAGAAATGTCTTAGCTATATTATAAAATTAATATGACTTTGCAATATTAAGTGGAATGAAAGATATCGATATTCACACTGTCAATATAAAAATTCGGCAGTTTCATAGGTAAAGACGTAATATTATTATTATATAAATAGCATTATACCCTCAAAGACATTTTGTAGTTTTATATTTCTATTTTTTTTTGTCTATACAAATTTTATATATTGATAAACTTTAACACTGTTTGATTGATCACTATGAAAGTTGATAGGTATAAGTGTTTTTTCAATACATTTTTTCATGCTATACATTTAAATATTAATGCGAATGAAATCGTGGATACAGTTAGTATCATATAAAGTGAGCCTGGGTAATATAATTCCCGTCAGATCGCGATATTTTCGCATGATCGGCGATAGCCCAAGCCGAGGTTCGGCCACTTTGGCATCCTTGGAGCTTGTTGCCTAGCTTTCGCGGCTGAGTGCCTTCTGCGCTCGCCCCCAAGCCCGATGAAGCTGTAAAAGCCGCAAAGGCTCCAGGGCCCCTGAGGCTAACAGCATAGTCAGTTCGAAAAAAAATAATATTATTCCTTCCAAATATTCCAATAAATTTCGTCGATCTGGTAGGTAAAGCGTCGCTTTAATAACATTCCTGGACCGTATTTCACACTATTCGATCTACCGTGCTGTGTACTTCACTTAGCGGTACACAATAGTACACGGGCGATTTATTGTGTACACCGAACGAGATAAAACACAGACAATGGCTTATCAGATAGGAAAGCGATCGCCGACGACACGTGTATGCTTTTAACCTGGTAGACTCGGACATCCAATTACAAGGGCCGCGTCGTAGATCACGTACAAAATAGTGATTTTTTTTTTATATGTGGGTGAAACAGGGGAGTATCTGATAAGCCCACGATATTGTAGTTTATGATATTTTAAAGTTTTTTTTTAATATATTTATTTATAAGACACTAGCTGGGTAGGCAGACGTTGTTCTGCCCTGTCCGATAGTTAATGGCGCGACCACATGTGCTAGCTATCTGATCCTAACATAACTATGAATCATAGTCTCGATAAAACAAATACATATTATATTATGTGAATATGATCTGAATCGGTCAAGTCGTTCAGAAATTACACTATCACCATAAAAGACTCACACAAGATTTTTATATATAATGATTTTATTCGAAACAAATAATTATCTGTTTAAAATATCAAAATAAACATATAACAAATATTATTTATACAAATATCTCTATATTTTATTTTTCAAATATGTTTTCTGTTGATTAATTAAGGGAAATTGTCCCTTAATTTTTTATCAAAGTTAATGATTAAAATATTATTTTAAAGCTCATGTTGTCCGCAATTGATGAAAAGTGAAGAAATAGTTTAAAATTAATGTTTTCGTTAAAGAATTCACCATTATTTTTAAATATGTAAATCAAATTTTATTATTATATTTGATTTACATGTGGGAGACGCGCTCTATTAATAATCTGTTTCAATCATGACGGCTCTTAGATTGTTTATATTTTATAATGTGCGAATTATTCGCATGGCTCAGCCAGTAGGTCTATACATTCTCTAAGGATATTAAAATTACAACAAAGAAGACTCAAAAAATTATGACCGAAGTGAATGTCAAGTTAATTTTTTTATTTAACGCAGTGAAACACCGTCTGTTTATTATAAATAAACCGCGATATTATTAAGGAAAGTACGTTCTTTATTGTCCTTTATTATAGCATTGTGGAAGTGTCTAAGAGTAGGTAGGCCTATAAAGTTTTTATATTATTACGCCATCAAAGTTTATGATTAGTCCCGTCCAGAGGCAGACACCGAAATGAGGACGCCAAAGCAAATAACAGAGCTTATTAAAATACAATGCCAGAGCTACCATCTTTATAAAGGCAAAAGAAATATAATGAAAAAATAAAAAACCTTTTTGATATTTTTAAAAGTTGTGAAACCAATCTCGATATAATTGATTAAAGCGTGGAAGCGACAATACTATCACACATAAAATTATGTTTCCACTTAATATAATGCGTGTCCACAAACTACTGCGTTTATGAAAATTACAAAATTTTAACAAGCTACAGTTATCGCGTTAATCAAGAGGGTAGAAGTTAATTGTATAAAGTATTTCATAAATACCTACAATTAAACTCGACATAAAGTGAAATCATAAACGATATAACTACACGAAAATAGGGACGTTCTAGAACGAGGTTCTACGTGTGTAATAGGTACTTTTTTTTGTATGGAATTGTTGTTTTACAACTTTAATGTACAGATAAAAGATAATTGCCCCTATATGATTTAGCAATGCGGATTAATGGTTTCAACTTCATTAATAGCTCAGTGAGACATTGCCTCTCTCTATTCTCTTTTTGTAATTACAGACCTACATTAATAATAATAATAAATAATAATATTACATTTATTATTACATTTATATATTAAACATAAACATATATTAATAACTAACTAATAAACATATATTTATACAAATATAATATTATTACATTTTAAAATAAGCGACGATGTCTCATTGCTAGTGTACGGACGGATCCGCGTAGACTGTCATAGGTTTGAATCATAAAATGAGACGGAGTTTCCGGCGAAGAAAAACATCATGGTGAACCCATAGTATTTTTAATGCTGACCTGGTTAGCCACTACCCTCAAGTTGGAAAACCTGTCGCCTAGCACCTGTAAGTGTGCTCCGGCAGCTGTATTTTAGAGTCAGCCCCTCTAGGAGGAACGCCTAGGCCAGATCGCCACTTAAAATCTGTTGAGACTGTAATGAAACTATGCTATACTAACTCGGTGGTAGTGTGTACGAACATCGTGTTGATGGACGTGAATTCGAATACCTGCAATGTTGCATAGCATTGTGGTAGAGTTTTATCTAATTCTCGCCTGATTAGCTACCATCCTCACGTTGAAAATCTGCCGCCAAGCACCAATAAGTGTGTTCCATCAGCTGCACTTGAGAGTCAGGCCTCACACTAGGCTTCCACATCGTCACTTAAGATCAGGTGAGATTGTGGCAACGATAAAAAAAACTGCGTTATTCTAACACTTTTCGGTTATTTTTGATAACTTCATTGTATAATATACATTTATAAATAATATCATACATGCGTCATCTAAAACAGATTTGCTAGGTGGTAGGACAGACGTGTCCAACTGGATCGCGATCACTATACACCAGGTGTAACATCAGCCATAGTGGCACGCTTAGACATCGCGTTCCGGATACAGCAGTTACCAAGCGGAGTGGGAAGGATTTGTACTCGGCTGGGTCGCGACTATCATGCACAATGATGATTGGTCGCGTTTTCGACATTAGCCAGTATATATCTAACAACAGAAAAC
Source organism: Saturnia pavonia (assembly GCA_947532125.1). NCBI lineage: Eukaryota > Metazoa > Arthropoda > Insecta > Lepidoptera > Saturniidae > Saturnia > Saturnia pavonia. The sequence continues at coordinate 10,429,030 of OX383900.1, read as the reverse complement.
CTTGCAGGTCTACAAGACAGTGGCAACCGACGATGGATTAACGTATTCTCGGTAGCCGCCAGTATTTTTAGATCATGCTGTGCTTACCATCAAGCACAATGCTGTAATTTGTGCAGTGCTACCACATTAAAAAAAATCTAGAAAACGGTTGACTCGCCTAAGTCGCATGTATAGAAAGGAGTACCTACGGGTAGCTTCATTTTTAGAGCCAGTCACGTCCTTCGCAAGCTTATAATTGTAATTTGAATACAAATCAAGAAGATATTAAAATAAATAAAAATTGATGCCAATTATTTCACAGAAGCTTTTTTGTATGACATACATTATTTTGTTATACCGACAATTTCAAATATATTTTTTATTTTTAGTAACACAAGCGTTGAAACTATGTAAACTTTAAGTTTAAAATATTAAATCAATTATTTCTCATACCTAACAGAAAAGTAAACAAAATCAAGAAGCTTCGCTAACAACTTTATTAAAATGTTATCAGTTTGAAACAAAAACAAAACTTGTAAATAAAGGTTCAAACGCTTGGAAATCAAGTTCATTGATGATATTTTAAAAAGTTTCTTTACCCAATTCTATATCAAAATACCAATAACAAAGTTTTTCTATAATAGTGATATTAATTATTGTATGTCAGTAACATTTTATTATTTATGAAGCTAACTTTATTTTAAATCGTAGTACGACATAGTGACCGCACTGTACCTGAAGTAAACACAGTACAATTCAAGAACAACGGTGACCATCGAAAGATTATAATACATCGCCAATCGTCGCTGACATGCCGGCCTGCTCAAATGTACCTTCACGTTATTTTTGAACGACTCCATGATGCAGGAAGGAGAGAACACACTGGCCGGGAGACTGTTCCATAGCTTTACAGTACGGCAAAGATATGGTACTACACATCTTTGTTCGTGCAGAGATGGAGGATACCGTAAAGCTGTGACTTCGAAGCCCAGCGCGTGTGATGCTATTATGAATGGGAGAAGAGGGGATTAAGAGTGAATTAATTGACATGCATGTACCGAATCAAAATATTATTTTTAAGAAATTGCCTTTATCTTAGATTTTCTCGTTTAGAGACGATATAATTTATTTGTACGTTTATACACTTTTCTGGTTAACTAAGATACTTCCAAAACGGTTTGTAAGAATTTGACTATGTGCCGTTATTTAAATAGCCCTATCAACACAAAACGTAGACACGACACGATGTCGAACAATCAATTTTGTTTTGTCGCACAAAAATAATAGCTGGTGGAGGCAGACATCTCCCTTGTGACATCCGCGGAGGCCGCATCGTGTGTCAGAATGCCGATAGACATCAGTTCCCGTCGCAACGCAATGCTAAAGTGATTTTTATTACATTCGATTCGGTTGCTTTGTTCATATTCCAGGCTGTACGGTAGCGGTAGCGATAACTCTTGTGGTGATGCGGTGAAAAATAATATGTCACATTGAATTGGATATGAGAACTGTTTTAATATAAATCTGTAAGGAATGATAGAAGCTTCTTTAAGTTATACTTTTTTTGTCGCTTTTAGTAGAGGGCAAAATTTGGCAGTTATGCGCGCAGCTTGTGACGAATGTGTGACATGATTAATTTAGTCTTCTGTCTGTCTGTTTATCATGTCAAAATAACCGGTGTTTACCCATTTTTAAAATTTTTGTTTGTCTGTCTGTCTTTTTGTTCCGGGTAATCTCCGAAACGGTTGGACCTATTTTGACGGGACTTTCAATAGCAGATAGCTAATGTTATAACAAATAACTTAGGCTACTTTTATTTTCCAACATAATTAGGGTTCTGCACAAAAAATAAAAAAAAATCTTTTTTAGTAGTCCACGCAAACGGAGCCGCGGGCACAGCTAGTCAATGATAATAATGTGAATATATTTTGCTGCCTTTTTTACTTGTGTAAAAATGATTGAAAGTAAACTAATTGAATTATTACGTCATATATTATTACGTCAAAGATGTATTACTTCTTCGTATATAATAAGTACACGTACTTTTTTTAATTTATGTTATGTTACAAGTACCTTGGAGAAAACCATCTATGGTATTACTTTCTCTATATGCAGTTTGCTTTATATACATACATATGCTGCTAGTAGAAACAGGTTTTAATTTGCAGGGAAAGAATATTGCTATAATTAAGTATACCATCGTATAATCCCGAGATGAGTAAAGGTCTATCAGGACTCTAAACACAATTACGTCGATTATCACTTATTCTCATATTAAAAAGTGTTAAATTCGAAATATAAAAGGATTATTGTAATTGGTTTGGTTTCTAAAAAGGGCTTGGGTTATACTTCCACGATTCATTTTCATATTTTACTATCAGAGTTTTATACCATATGTTGTAGAGAGATGAAGGTTTATATTTCAATTAAGGCAAGGCTTAAGAGTTCATTAAGCATTCATGCATAATTTTAATTATAACAGCATGGTTAGATGCAGTTAGTTGCACGTGTTATCCGGACAGTTGTCATTTTGTACGGTTTCCAAAGTTACGCATACATGTGAACAAAAATGAAGAAGAAGCAAACCACATGGTGCATGAGCACGCGAACGGAATTTGTTTGCTACAATCTGTCACGATCTTTGTCCTTATAAAAAAGTATAATTATTATGTTAATTAAATAGTACTTTTACTATAAGAAATAACGTTCGTTTTAGGTAATAATACGAGTATAAGGGTGTTAAAAAAGTAACGGTAGGTAGCTAATAAAATTATTGTGTGGTTTTATGAAACCAACATACAAGTAAAACTTAAAAAAAATACAAATTATTGAGAGACATGTGAAATACATTCTTTAATAACACACATTAACATATACAATGTTCCGAATTAACGATCATAATCCTTGACTGCAAGGCATAAAATTCAATTTTATTTGCAACAATGTAATGTAATGCGATTGACGAATGATAAACGAAATTTTTTGGAGTGATAGAATAAAAGTTTCACTTCAATAAACGTACGTAGTGTCCTGTAACTGGATTGTATAAAAAAAACATTTTAATATACCTAAGCATGTCTTCAAAGTATGCAATATAATATCTATTTCTGATATATTTATATTAGGATTTGACGGGATTTATTCGAGAAATAACGATTTAAATATTTATAAGCGGTAACGTTGTAGCTATCAATTTCAATTTAAAAAATGTAGTTGTCGTATATTGCTACCAATACAATAAAACTATAACTGGTTTTATTTTAGATCAACTAAATTTATGTCATAAATACTAAACAATACTTGCTCTCAATTATTATTAATTAATTATTATAAATATATAATTCAATATTCCTTTAACCAGGTATATGAGGGAGTGTGCGACAATTGAAATTCAAATTTAACTTTGCATAGACATTATATATGAAGTATGTACAATGTACATACATCTACGATAAAAACCAATGATGATACGTAAAACACAAGCGACTGCTTTTACGTGAATTCTGTAATTCAGCGTTTACGATGTAACAATAAAACCCAAAATTGGACTATAAGAATTTAGTAACTCGAAACACTGAAGCGTGCAGTTCAAATAAAGTTTATTATTGTATCATGTTAATTCTTTATTGGTTATTCTCAAGTTAATATCAACAATCCTGTTAAGATTGCCGTATAAAGTAGTCAACTAAATTAGAAGGAACAAATTTAGTGCAGCGTTCGAATGAATTACGAGTTGTAATTCAAAGAATTCGATATCCCGTCGTTATTAACAAAAATGTACATTGCCCGGGTGAAGCTGTAAAATTCGTTTGAGGCTTCAGGGCCCTAATGGCTACCAGAATAGTCAGTTCGGAAAAAAAATGTACATTTAGCTTGTGATTCAGGGGTTTACATAGAGCTAGTGATTTTTGTTATCAATTGGAATATTAACAAGTAGAAAACAATAAAAATACATAAACATTTAATACAAACATTTAATCAAAGTTTTAGACTAAGAATTTTAACATTTTACTTAATTTTCAATGGTTTTTAATGTATCTAATACAAAAAGTAATAAATATAGCTAGAGATATTTTAGTTTTGTATAGAGAATCGTTTTAAAGTGGCAGATACACATAAAGGAGGGCTGAACAGTGCTTTGAGATAGGCACTCTGGCAAGCTTGTAATTTTAGATATCGAGCCTCTGTTACCCGCCAAATACCCTAGCTCAGCTCGACTCTATTGCGGATTAGAATGGAAATACAATGTTTTATTATCTTGTCTCTGTAACCTTGTATTTCGCATTCACCGTATGATAAAGAAAAATAAACTATTGTCCCTACCTGTGTATTAAGTTAGTACTGTTTCTTTTTAAAGCATATGTCTATTTAATTTATAGTATATTACTAATCACTAAACATAATAAGTAAATTAATATTAAATTAATAGGTAAATTACGTGTCAGGTTTGTGTAAAAACAAAAAAGTTTAGAAACACAAACAATATTGAGGTTTTTAAAAAGAAAAGTAGTTTGCATTCATACCAGTTAAAGAGATAAATGGTGGAATTAGGACCCATTGTTATTGCCATAACGCTGAGTTGCTTATAAACTTAATTAGGGATTTGTCACGTGCACAGTTATAAAGAGAATCACAATGGGGCACAAGCTTAACAAAAAAAAGGCGGATACTTAATTCTTAAAAGGACGACTCGTTATTAGCGTTTTGCGTAAACAGTACACGTAATACACAATGACAGTCAGTAAAGCTACAAAAAAAACAACTAGAAACTACTTAGTAAATTGTCTGCACTTTGAACTGACTTTGGACAGACTTTGAACTGCGGTTTAATGCAACAATAAGAATAATTGTCGTGAGATTAATGTCCTTTAATACTGAATACTATATCAAAAGCTAGTAGGTAAAATGGACATAGGTCATGTGCTGGCTCCAAAACACGACGTGTCAATTACAGAAGTATTTATTACTAGCTTCTGCCCGCGGCTTTGCTCGCGTGAACTACAAAAATTGTTGTTACCGGGATAAAAAGTATCCTATGTGTCAATCTAGGTTATAAACTATCTCTGTGCCAAATTTAATCCAAACGCGTTCAGCCGGTTTTCCGTGATTGAGTAAGAAACAAACTTACTTTCGCCTTAATAATCTTTCTCTTAATATTATAAATGCGTAAGTGAGTTTATTTGTTTCTTACTCAAGCAAAAACGGCTAAATGGATTTAGATGAAATTTGGCACACAGACAGCTTATAACCCGGATTAAGATATAGGATACTTTTTATCCTGGTAAACGCCCAATTCTGAAGTCCACGCAGACGAAGTCGCGGGCACAGCTAGAATAATATAAAATTTCATTTTATTTAATTATTGTATTATTTGTTTAAAATATAATAATATCTTGTGCAAAAGTAATAAGTCAGGTTTGCTGACTCTTCTTTTAAATAGCAAGTAGTAAGTGGCTGGACAAGTGTGTCCGATAAGTTCGCGACCACTATAAACCAGGTGTAGCACCCGTCATAGTTAGCACACTTAGGCGTATCGCGTTCCGAGATCAGCTAGTGTAGCTATTTTTAGTAATCAAGCTGGGTGGTACTATGGTTCGACCACCATACACGTGGTGATAAAACCGTCACTGTAAATCTGTTTTTGTTTGTCGTGTTTCGGCAGGCTGTCGGCGGTGGCCGCCGTTATTTTTCGACTATGATATCATTTTGCCATACTAATATTAAAAAAAAAAAACAAACATTGGTGATTGGAAGTCGAATAAAAAAATGCACATTGTACAATAATAGTATTGATCGATTTTAACGAACAATATATGTAGTATACATTTAAATGTTCCGTTGAATTTTTAGAGACACATTTTTAACGAGAGTAGATTATGATACAGTCGAAATTTATCTCCCAACCGGTTGTGGAACTCGGGGGTGTCTTTGTAAAACGTTTGCGGATGAAAGATTTTTCTTCCTTTTATTATTTCACATGTAATTTATGACACTTCTTAGGTTCATGATTTCCTGGAATAAAGATCCTCATGGCTCATAAGAGACCGTTTTATTACCGACTTAGCTTTTCCGAGTTATTCTCATTTAAATTTTTGATATTGAAACATTCATTGTTATTGTTTTGCTCTCACAAAGAGAGACATTTACGGTGCCGTTTCAATTTTATAACTTTGCGATTAAATGCAAGCCAAGTAGGAGATCAAAGGGCCTTATGCATTATATTAAAGTTTTATCCGGTGCCGGTGCGCGGCTGGGCGCGAGCGGCTCGGCAATTTCCTTTTCAATTACGCCTGCTTGAAATAAAAATACAATTTTTATTTGGCCGGTGGTAATTAAAAAGGGATTCTGTAATGAAAAGGTATACCGCCAGTTCCGGGCGCTCCTCTCAATTTCACTTCCGTGTGTTTGTTCCACGTGCCACGCCTTCGGGCTCTGTAGTGAAGGGTTGGTGACGTGAACGTTACGTACGGGGTGTGTCGTCAAACATTCCCTAAATCACAAATAAAGTCGTGTCATGCTGCTGCTAATGTAAGTTCGGAATTGGGGTAAATTTGTGTTTATCAAGTTGTACATAGACCTTTAGCAGTAAAACAATATTGTATGTATATAATAAGTAAAACGATAATAACCAGTTTTCTAACAAAAAAATAAAATGCACTTGAATTTTATTTTAACTTCTATGTATTGTGAAAATCCAATTTCCTCTCATTCATAAACAGTTTTACTAATGTTAAACTAGCTGATCCCGTGGCTCCGCTCGCGTGCAGAATGCTGTCGGTCGAGCGCACGCACGAATGCTTATTGTTCGTGATTCTTAGAAGATAGACATATGTTATCGCTGACATTTTTTAATATCTACAATTGTGTCATATATTTGTTTGCTATGTGTCTTATAATTTACTATGTGTAAGCCAAAAACATCTTATAATCTGGCAAGATAATATAGCTATGAATTTAAAAGAAAACATGTAAATCGGATAAGTTGTTTTCTCATGAATAGAACATAAACTGACAGACAGAAAGAGAGACGTTGAGTTTTGTAATATGTATAGATGATAATGTTAAATTCACTTATTACAAAACAAGAGATTTCGTTAAGTGTAAGGTGTATAATAATAAAAAATAGGCATTATTAATTAGCCGGCAAAGTAGGAACAAATAAACTAACAAGAATATAATTCAGATATAAAACAAAAATAAGTAAACCACTAAAGAACTCTTTAAACGGAAACTTGTTGTGAAATAGCAAGAGATTGCGGTAAATACCTCACTAGACGGATATACGATCGATTAGTGATAGGGCGCAGACAGGATCTACATCTTCCGGTGCCTCGGGAAATAAGCCCCATATTACTTCTTGCTTCAAGGTATTACTTAAGCTAGCTACCAATAAGCTAAATTGCAATTCACTATAAAAATACGTTGTTTTATGTGGAATTAGCGAACCGTAATATTGGCTATATATTTGAATAAATGCTCTGGGTGCGTGGCTCTAAATATAAAATAATATTAATGTTATGCTCAATAAACTTGAGGTAATGTCTGGTAGTCTGTTCGGATACAGCGTCAATCGATGTGAGTTCGAATCCTGCAATGAGCCTAGGCTTTCGGTGTAGAAAAACATCGTGATGAAATACTATTGTTGCGTGCTTCATGTTTCATGGATATTATACATGGTGTTAGAGCATTGTGTAATGTTCGCCTGACTAACTACCATCCTCATATTGAAAAGTCAGTCTACTAGGCTTAGCGTGTTACCATCTTGGGCCACATTGTCACTTAACATCAGGTGAGATTGTGACCAAAACGCTAAGCCTGTAAAAAAATTATAATAATAATATCATTATGCTACTTTGAATTACCAGACGGATTTAGCTTCAACCTTTTTTTATATACATGTCATATAATCAAAAAGGCTTCAACATGAATAAAGTCAAGAATGAACACTACAAATAAACACGTGCATAAACCGGCGGACCCGTTCGAATGCTACGAAAACTAAATGACGGAAACTCATGAAACTCAAATATACTTCCAGTAACTCTCATTCAAAGCGAACATCATAATTTTGGTGTATAAAATTTTATTTACATATTTGATGAATTAACATAGTGAATAAATAAAAGTACGCTATTTTCTTTAGAACAATTTTGAATAATTTTAGTAAAAACACGATCTAATCTAAATGTTTTCATTGAAAGAATTATCTAAATTAACAGTGCTTTGAAGATTTCAATTAACATAGAGTACAATACATTTACTGTAGTTTAACATATTAAAGTCTATGTTTTATTACCTATTATGATGTGAACTCTTTGTTCGTATTCGTTATATAAGAAAACAGGTGAAGCTAGCTGGCTTGGGTGACTAGATGATATTCCACACCTCATACACCCTATTAAGGGCATCCTATAATTTAAAAGCCTTTAAGGTATAAAGCTCACGATGTCAGCTTTCACCGTACCTACTTATTATAGGTACATTTAAAATACGGGGTAGCTTCTTGTGTCTCAAAGAAGGACGGCACAGTTGTGGCCGTTTAATAATATTGAAAACTTTTTAATTCTTTACATAATTGAAAACAAAATATAGACATTGAATAGGAAAATGAAAGAGTAATTTGAAGAGTAGCTAAAGTACCAGTAGTTACCAGCTGTGACTAAAACGAATGTAAAGAATTAAAAGTTACAAAAATATAGAATATCAAATTCTAGTCATACACACGAGTATAAAACAATAAAATAATATTACTAAAATAAAATAAAAATAGTCAAGTTAAAAAAGATATTAGTATTCTAAAATCAATAAATAATTTATTGAAAAAATTTAGTCAACTGATAAAATTGCATTAATGAATTAAGATTATGTTCTTTCATTATCTTTAGCTAAAGTATTTATACGTATTAGTTCTTTATTAAGAAAAGGTAAAGTTTCACTCAACTTTTATTATATACTAGCTGTGACCGCGGCTCTGCTCGCTTTGACTACAGAATGCCGTCGGTCTAGCGCACAAGGGAATCGTGCGGTCCCCGCTCAAAAGACGAAAGACAAAAATGCTTATTGTGGGTGATATTTAACAGATAGATATACCCTTCGCTAACTTTTTCGTAGATCTTTTTAAGATCTACAATTATGTAGAACATTAATTTGATATATCTCGTATGGTTTACTCAGCGTATGCCATCTAAGCACCGCAAATGCGTCTTTTCTCCGAATTGATTCACCATTATCGTCACTGATTATTCCGTATGTTACTTTATCTTTAAACTGAACTAATTAGATAGACTTAGACGGCGAAATGCACTAATAGCTAATAACAAAGAAAAATTAAAAAATGAAATTTAATATTGTATCTTCATATGAATCATATGGGTATTTATAGACCTATATTAATTAAATGATGTGTTTATGAAAATTAGTATCATCGTTTTACGACAGAATTGTAATACAGTATTGACTGTCTGTTGTTGTTTTTCTGCCTATGGTGTCAATATAGTTTTTGTTGGTTATGTTCATTATAAAATAGTTTAATGTATTAAAAATTCAGTTATTTAGAGGATGCCTAGTGTTTTATTAAATAATCTATAGTTTCGATGGACATGATGAATCAATCAAAGATATAAATTTAATATTACAACTAAAAATATATATATAACTATATTTTAAAATTAAAATATACGCAACCTAAACTAAATACAATATCTGATTGACGAAGGCGTTAGGTACTATCCGGAAATTTATTGTAAATAATTTAAGATAATTTTTTTTTGCCACTTCTTCCTGAAACAACTGTTAATCTGTTTTAGGCGGAAGTAGCAAAATTTGGCGCAAACTATTTAAAACTAAAGAGCATATTAACGATGCCGTGAACAGAAGAGCAATCATACTAAATATTTTAGAATCATTATTATTGTTGCATTGGAATTAAATAGGTCCCTATTTCAACGTAATCTGCAAAGCTTAGCTAGAAAACGGCTTTGAAATAAGCTAACATCACAGAACGCAACCACTTTGAATTAATAGAAAAGCATTACTAACAAATTATTTATATTAAATAATTCACAAAGATTTAATGATGATAAATTTATGAAATTAGGTGGACACTCAATTACACAGACAAGATCAGGTACTGACCTGATATAAAGCTGGCTTAAGTCGAGCCATATTAAGCTTTAATTTAGAAATACAATGAAATACTCAACGGGATCTTGAATTTTATGAAGAGATAATATCCTCGAAACGTTAGCGACCCTCCCGAAATATTCTAAGAAATTTGTGATTCAAATACGCAAAGCCGTTTAGAACGCCTAACAAATTAAAGGCGGACTCGTTAAAGTAATAATTACTGATTACATTATGAAACAATACCATCGCGTTAAAGAATATACCCTTTTGTCTAAGTAACATTATACCGTGATACTTAGATGTTTGCAGAGTGCCTTTATTTTTAAAACCTTAGTTTATGGTACATTATGATTGTTTTACTTTGACTTGTTTTATTTATTTATGTAGTTCTCAGCAAGTACATGAGTAGGTTAGTTTTGAAAAAGTACGTATCTATTAAGGAGTTATACAATTGTTAATATAGATACTTCAATATACAATTTCTTTGTATTCAATTATTGTACTCTTTATTTAAAATGTAATAATATAATGACAAACAGAACAAAAATTATGTTAACTACTATAACTGGTTAGCAACAATAAATTAATAAGAATAATGATTTAAGGGGCATTTTCTATTGCAATATTTTATCTAGAATCTGTACGTACATTGGAACGATGAATGCAATTAAAACTGGTACCTTAATAATCTCGAAATGTCACAACAGTACTGGAAGCTGAAATCTCTTATAATCCGACCTCCGCACTCTGCAAAAGAAAGAGGAACCAACCAAAGCTTTTTAAAAACTCGTCTCGACTTTAGATTAGCGCCGATAGAGATAAGTCTGCTTGTCATCGCAGTCTCAGTTATATTTTAGCCCGAAAGACCGTCGAGAAGAAAAATAAACAGGCGAAAGATTTAATCTGTGAACGTTTCCCTGTCTGTTTAAATAGAAATCACAAGAGACGGCGTCTTATCGGCGCACGGCCGGCACCTATTTGCAGAGCCGTAGTCGCCGCCCGCACCGCACTACCGCCGTAACTTCCCTTGTTTGCAAACTCGGATTGGATCGCACGTTCTACTTTCCCCAGGACATCCACAATCTAGTTTTATGACTTTAAAATGTTAGCGCCGTGCCGCGCCGCGCCATTGCACTGCGCCGTCGCGACAAGCCTCATCGCTCACCTAAACGGGTGATCATGGTTTTTAATCTCCCTTCGTGCACTTCAAAACAAATTGCTTTCTTTACACTCTCGTTTCTTTGTTTTAACGTTTTATCCAATCTGTGTAATACAATTGGATTATACATAACCAAATAAAAATTAAAATCTTATAGCATACAAATAATAATACTACGATTTTTTTAAATTATTTACAAAATACTCATAATATTGACATGTTCACAAAAAAGGTAAAAAGTTTTACTTATCACTTTTTGCAAAAAATCGTCGAAACTTAACTTCATCAACAAAAAAACTGTTTTTGTATTACATCAAAAGTAGTATTAATTAATTCATACTATTCATAACACCTGTTACATATTACATTTTATACGCGTTTTAATGCCAAGTAATAAATGCCAATAGTAACTAATCATTTAGTTATTACTTGTTTATTATATTCCGGACGAAAATCAGTAGGCCATAACAATGGATAACGCCTATATAATAAAATATAATACATTAAAGGAATGCATATGGAATATAAAAAATAACATTCATTGATTTAAAAAAAACTAGGTAGCCTTGAACAATCTCAGGATTCATATTTGGAGATCTTCACAATGCGAGGGCTCGAGCTAGAACCATCCTTAAAGCCTGTCGTTGGCTGCTTTTATGGGTACACAGAGCACACCTGTATCTAGCGCGCGGCATATCTACTTTCTTTCCATTTATTTTATATACGCCGTATTTTGAATTCCTGTCATGATTTATTATCTCGTTGTTATGAAACATGATTTATTTTTTAAATAGTGACATAGACACGATTTTCTGGCATATATTAATTTACATTCAGTAAGACTATAGACAAATAATATTAATCTGTTCTCAATTTGACCATAGACTTAACAATAAACAAAAGTGTATATATGCGTGTGTGTGTCATACATGGTATACATAATACATGGTAGTGTGTGTCATGTTTTTTTATTGATGTTATGTATTTTTTATAAATAATTTTAAATAAATATTAGCATTCTGCACTCCTTTACTATATAAACTATAAGTGTGGGAAATTTCATAGTCCTCCGTCCGCACAATTTTCGTAAAAAGGGGTACTAAGTTTTTGCTTCACGTATTAATATATAGAGATATATATATATATACACCTATATGTAGTACCTAAAAACCAAAATAAAACTATCTAATACAAACATATTAAATGTATATAGAAACATTATTTGAACATAGTAAGCATATGTGCAAGTAGTTTTGTTTAAATTATACTGATCTCTCCTTACTCCTTACATGTATGTAGTACATTTTATTCACTATAAACTAGCGGACACCCCGGCTTCGCACGGGTATTTAAGAAAGAATTCAAAAATACGGACCCCTAAATTTTTATTCTATCGCCTATGTTCAACAGGTATAATGTAGGATTCTAATGGTGAAAGAATTTTTCAAATCGGTCCAGTAGTTTCAGATCCTATTCAATGCAAACAAACAATCAAATCTTTCCTCTTTATAATATTAGTAAAGATAGTATAATGTATTTTCATTTGTTTTTAAGATATTATTCGCTTCGTATTTCTTATCAATTTCCTCTGTCTCTTTAATCTAGGGCATGATAACCCTGATAATAAAGTGAAATGACGATACACAAGAATATAGATAATGCATGTTTGGCGGTGTTACGACTTAAGATAATTCACAGAATCGTTCGGGATTATTGAACTGAATGTGACATCGCAGTGGGAGTCCCGCCTTAACAATGGTATTCAATAGACGTTACCACAGCGCGAGTGACTAGCTGAATGTATAAATGACTTTGACCAATTGATTTTTAACACCGCTTTGTTCGCCGACAGAGACCGATGCCGTGTCGAGGTTTTGTTGTATTTACCTACTTTTTTTTACCTTGGATATGAGTTAATGTTGAACTTGAATCACAAACTGCAAGTGTTCGTCGGAAAATATACCTTCTGTTATTAATCAATGTTGGTTATACAATATTATCAGCAAAGAGCAAGCCATAACCTGGTGGATGATGCCCAATATTTTGTTAAATGAATTAAAATTCATATTTTCATTCAAATTTTAAATAATTATGGACACAATCACACCTGATGTTAAGTGACGATGTGGCCCGTGATGGTAACTCTTTAAGCCTTAGCGACAGATTTCCAAACTTTAGACTGGCAGCTAGCTAGATGAGCTTTAGAAAATATCCTACCATAAAGCGATGGCTTCACCGTGATGATCATCTTTCACGGAAAGCTCAAGCCCATTGTAGGGATTCGAACTTACGTCGATCGATGCGGTGTCCATACACGCTACCACTGAGCCATCATTGTATTTCATATTAAGCAAATCGATGGAAAAAGTAGACGAAGAAGAGTAATAATGACCTTTTAACCGCTTTTATGAACATCTTTAAATGTGTATCTGTGAAATAAATTATGGTTGAGTAGTAAAAGTTTTAAAAGTCAGTTTAACCTCGACTCACAGGAGATTTCTTTAAAAAGGAGAGTCAATGTAAACAGTGCAAATGTAAACAAACGCATTAGTAGACATATGTTAGTACACAACTGCAGGCGCAACGTGTGTGCGAGAGAGGAGAGAAGCGAGGGGTACGCGGTGAAGGGAGGAACGGCCCTGATGAGCTGTTGTTTGGATCATCAAATTATACGACACCAATAAATTCTTTGTTTACCCGATAAACGAACATGTCCGTCCATGTAGAAGAGCGATCACTACCTTAAAAATACTGAATTTTCAATGTCTAACATTATAAAGATATAGAAATAGTCTAAAATATGGCCTAGATGTTTTATCAAGACACTAATGTTTTTTTGTTGACAAACAAGCGAACGACTCGCCTGTTGGTAAGCGGCTACCGTATTCTATGGACGCTTGTGATACTAACGGTATCATTAGCGCGTTGCCGATCTTGAACCACCCTACCCGAAGGAGCTCTGGAAACCTTAGTCACTGCTGGAACATAACACAATGTTATTTAGCTGCGATCTTCTGTAGAATGGAGTTATTCCACCAGTCGGACTGCCCCAAGTAGAAAGAATCTCCAAAAAAAAAACTCTGTGCCCTACCTCTCTGTCTTCTAAAGTATGATGATTAGTATGTTTTTATTTCTTTGTAGATATAGCGTTTGGTCACAATCTCACCTGATATTAAGTGACGATGTAGCCCAAGATAATAACACGCTAAGCCTAGTGAGAGGGGTGGTTCTCAAGTGCAGCTGTCAGAACACACCTACAGGTACTTGGCGACAGATTTTCAACTTAAGGGTGGTAGCTAGCTAGGCGGGCATTAGAAAATGCTTTAGAATAATGCATTTTTTTTAAATTAATTCTTTTGATTTCTTGAATTCTCTATAAAACAAGAAGTATCAATAAAAATTAATATAGAAAATGTTGGGATAATGAAATCTTGAAAAACAAAAACAAATGAATAGTACCTATCTACAAACATATAGAACCAAGAAGGGATAAATCCCTTAAACAAACTAGCTTTATCAAATCACTCGACTTACAAGACGTTCAAAAAAGAAATGTCAACTCTTTACGAGATAATGCCCGTTATCTCATACCTGAAGATGCGTTAACAATGTAGTCGTTGGCAGATGTCCCCGCAAAACAAACATCACGGTAAATCATTGAAGCTTTAAAAAAATATACTACACTGTGTACCACAATAATAAATCGTAATCATGACATAAGTCGTGGCACAAATTGTTAATGCCGCGTATTATGCCGTGCCGTGCCAACAATGACGTATTGTAAGGAATTCGGGAACCGTTTGGAGACAAAACTTACGAATGTCATGTTGATGTTTTTTTTTTTGTGGTAAGATACACAGGGTATCGCTCTCTAATATTTTTTGAGGCATGAAGACCCTTGTTTAGTTTTTATAATATGTCATGTATAAAGCTCGACATATAATAATATTTTTAGTGATACTACTTTTGTTTATCAACAAGTGTTCTCAGTTCAGGGTCAGTCTGATTTCGTATCAGTGAAGTGAACTGGTGTAAAATTGTAATAAAGAAAAGATAATTAATACAAGTAATACAGGTACTGGTGCGTATAAATTAAAAACGAATAAAATAAGACATTTTATATTATACTAGCAAACTCGGCCACGCGTTGCTGTGGCTCTGACTTTTTTATCCGATCGCTACCAAACTTTACAGGATCACCCGCTGGGCTATTATGAAGATTGTCTGAAAATTTCATCATAATCGCTCAATCCGTTTTGGAGTCCATAGGAAACATACGCATACAAACATGCATTTTTATAAATATAGATTTTGTCTATGTTAATAATGATTATTAACAAGTAAATCCCTTTTCCAGGTAGGAGGCTGCATTTATACTAAATTTCATTGCGACCGCTTAGTCGTGAAAAGTTAACAAACAGACAGACAGTTACTTTCGCATTTATAATATTAGGGTAGTTTAACACGTTATGTAGTATTACGTAAAATATTCACGTATAAGAATTTACTACATTTTTATGTATATACCAAGACATGTACATAATTTCTATATTTCTTAAATATAGTTAACTAGCTGTGCCCGCGGCTCCGCTGGCGTGGAATACAAAATGCTGTCAGTCGAGCGCACGCGCGAATTGTGCTGCACCAAAGATGCTTATTGTGAGTGATCTTTAGAAGATAAACATATGCTGTTGATGACTTTATGTAGATATTTTTAAGATTTACAATTATGTAGTACATTCATTTGATATATCTCTTATGGTTTACTCAGCGTTAGCCTTTTAAGCACCCCAAAAGCATATTTTTTTCCCATTGATTCACCATTGTCGTCACTGCTTATTTCGTATGTTACTCTATCTTAAAAAATATATCCTATGTCTGGCCAGAGAATATAGCTAGAGTTAAAAAATAGCTATGTAAATCGGATAAGATCATAAACGGACATATAGACGGAAAGATTTCGATTTTTATAATAGATTTATATTATATAAGTAGGTTAAATACTCATTCTAGTGTAGATGTTGATTTAAAACTAAAACTACTTAGCTTTATTTAATAAACAGTTTCTTCTTCTTCTACTTATTTAAAGGCAATGTATGTTTAAACACAATTATGACAGTGTCACGTGAGTAGAATATTTTTCTAATCTACAGAGTTCAAATAATGCGTTAACAAGAGAGCGGCTCTCTTGTTAAAACTATCCAGAAAGCCTTTGTAGCAATCCAAAATTCATGCTTCTAGTCCTTACTTATAATTCTCTTCACTTGTTCAGAATAAGCGAAATATATCACGCAAATATCTACTCTACGCACTATATCACCAATATTCCATAATATAGGGTCAAATAATATAAGTTTGTGAATTAAAATTAAAACCACCGCATGATAGATCAAGATCCTGCAAAAAACTCCTAATAAACAATTGCGTATTTGAGACGCTGTTTATGTAATATTTATATTCAGTCGGTAAATCCCCTTTTCGTAGTTTCAAAAGGCTGGGTACCTACCTGGTTACAGATAAGTTGCGATATACCTCGAAGCGGATTACGATTCGTCCTTCAGTCGTCTTTATCCTTTAAAGGAACCGATATTGTTTCTTATGCACGACCACTTCCAAGCCCGGCATCTTTCCTAACATAGAATCCGGAATATTTGATCAGGCTGCATCCTTATTTGGCTTTGACGAGCTATTAAACATTTTCGAGTTCCGATATTTTCTTAGAAGTGCATTGTGAATGGTAGCTTTGTCTCGTTCTGGTTTCTGATTTTATCGAGATTTAAGTTTAAGGAGAACTTGTTAATATTAAGAAAATATTAATTATTATTAATGCCATAGTTTTGATATTACACCAATTTTATTTACTTTTACCGTTACAGGTTCGCGTTTTAAAACTTTACGCTTTACTGCAATATTTGTTTTTTGAAGATATTAATATTAAATTTTAATATATGCAAAACACTAGCTTTGCGTGTACAGGTTTTGTTGTTTATTGTAAATATAAATTAGATATAAATAAACATATTTCCAATCATTGTTTATTAGTTGTGTTGTTGCTCTTATCTGCTCGGTTTCATTATTGGTTACCAGAGGTTGGAGGTTACGGCCGTGTTATTAGTAAAATCCGAGCTCGGTCACAGATGTTGCAGAGCTTGCAACGAATAACTGTCCCTCTGTAACCTCCGGGCTACGCATCAGAACATACCAGAACATAACATGATATAATAGGCCAGCTGTTCAATAGGAATAGGTTCCCTTTATTCTCGTTTATATGCGACAGGGAGTATAAAAGGTTCTTGTTAATCCACGTATGTATATTATTTACGATTCGTTTCACATCTTTAGCGGATTCGATAAGATCAATTTGGTTCAGACTCAACAATGTCTCATATTACTATTGTGAAGAGAATTAGCTCGATATCGGTCGTTCTCATAGTTGTCGTCAATTCTATCAATATTGTACACCCACAGCATCTATATCTTACATAAAGTTTGGTATCTTTTTTAATATTTATTTTTATTTTTTCACTAAAACTTATTATCAAATAAATTATTATTAAATCTTATTACTGCATCTATCTTTTAATCAAATTGTATTCTTTATGCTTGTGGTTTGATTGTGGAAAATTATTGTACAAAATACTAATATGGAAAATGTTGGATTTCTTTTAGTCTCAAATATGTAATCATTAATTTATAGTAACAGATGTAGCAGATATGACTTTGTATGTATATTTGTATAATACCTATACGACATTAATTATGTGCGACGTAAAAAAAAACTAGACAATTCCCCGTTTCTGAAACTGCATTCAAGGCAAAGTAACCTTATTCCTTATGTATTCTTAAAGTTGTTATTTCAATCGTTTTTTTTAAGTTATACTTCTTTTAGCGCGTTTAGTAGAGGGTAGGCTTGGTACCTGCGTGGCAATGCTAAGAGCGACATGATGAAGTTAATCGTCATCAATTATAGTATTGTGAATTCATTTCCTAATTTTTTTTAGTATATAAAAATAATTTTACTGTGTATAAATAAAAAAGTAAAATAAGTAATAGTAAAAAAAGGAGAAATAAAAAATAAATAAAAGTCCTTCATCTTGTGGTTGGCGCGCAGTATTACATTTTTGAAGTTATTTTTATTTTGCTACGCAAAAGAATATCATCTTTGTAACAAATGTTTTTTTAAGAACAGTTGCTTGTTTCTATTAAATAGTTTTTGTCGAAAATGTTGTCCCACTTTAATAAATAATATAGTAATGATTGCAATTTATAGACCTATTCATTTTATAAGTATATATTATATATATAATACTAAGTTGTGCCCGCGGCTCCACTCTCTTGGATATACAATGCCGTCGGTCGAGCGTACGCACGAATCTTGCTGCCCGCGCTACCACCCAAAGCGGTTACTCGCCGCTTATTTTAAAGACAAAAATGGGCATATTGTGGATAATTAGAAGATATTCATATGCTATTCCTGACTTTTTTGTAGATATTTTTAAGATGTATAATTCCGTTGTACTTTAATTTTATATATTTCTTATGGTTTACACAGCGTAAACCATTTAAACGCCCCAAAAGCGTATTTTTTCCGAATTCATTCACCATTATCGCCACTGCTTATTTTGTATATTACTCTATGTAACAAAATAGATCCTAACCTGGTAAGATAACATATCTATGCATTAAAGGAAAACCATTAAACTTGGGTTAGTGGTTTTCGCGTGAAAAGAACATAAACGGACAGACCGACAGAGACGTTGAGTTTTATAATATGTATAGAATAGATAAGACCCATTTGTTTATAGATTTTTTTTAGTGAAATATATATTTATTGCACAATGGAATCTTGTCGTATAACAATAGTTCGGATATAGTTTTCGTAAATTGAAACGCAAATAATAGAAATTGTCTACAACTAACTGTTATTTGAAAGGTCGCTCAATCACTCAAGGGCACGGAGACAGTCCAAACACAAATATTAATTAATGCGGCTATTCCGGCTTTCCTAATTCGAGAAGTCCTTCGTATCTGAATAAACAATTAAACTAGAGAAGTTTTGGGAGAGGGTGCAGGTTCGAAGGGTAATTTTACAATTGCCAACAATTATTTTAATGAAAATGAATCCTCTATTGTGGATGTAGGATTTTTAACAAACAAAAAATTTACTGCTAATTATTATTCACTGTGCTATTTGGAAATGGATTAAGTTTACGTTATAAAAGGACTAACCAGTTTTCCGAATTATTTATTTTAAGGGGAAAAAAATCCTATGTGCAATTGACTAAGTCATCGAAAACCGTTAGGTAATGTTGCCAAATTATGTATCATTAAGAACGCTGACTGGCAAATCTGACTGGTAGTTCTAAACATAAGCCCGTTTAAATAAAAAAGAAACATACTCTTTATGATATTTTTCGCTATGCTCCACGGTGTCACCCGTATTAACTTTATTCGGCAAAATGTTTACGGCGCGACGTATCGTTGTTCCATTTCCTGTACTTGCCCTATAGTTTAACAGATTGCTTGACGTTCATAGTTATTGCTCCGCTCCTTCGGGTCGTAGCGTGAAGTTATATAGCCTTTATTATTCCTCATGATTCTGGCTATCATACATAAAAAGATAATTTTTCGATTCCGACTGGTAGTTCCATAGATTAGCAAAAACAAACAAACGAACAAAAAACTTCAGGCTTGGCATATGAATTAAAATTTTATAGGGCGTTTTTAAATTTCTTTAATATTTTTCTTTTTTTTACATATTAATTTTGAAATTATCTATCAATTATTTGGATATATGTGGTTGTCAAAAACATATAATTTATATTGAAACAAGGCCTTTTTCTTATAGAAGCAAGCGTGTGCCTGACGAACCGTGCAAAATAATAATTAAGAGAAACCGCTCGGTCATCGTTAATGCGATAGCCGCTCATGTAAATTACAATGCCTGGCCGCGTGCTTGTGCTTAACAATACCCATAGTTGATGAGTTTCAGTTAAATCTGTGCATATACGGTGCAAATAGATTTGATAGAACCTTGTAAATGATTATAACTTGACACTTCTGTAATATAAAATAAAGTTCAAGACTTTGTATGTTTTAACGCGCTAATCTCTGGAACTACCAGTCAGATTTGT
This sequence comes from Saturnia pavonia, assembly GCA_947532125.1. NCBI lineage: Eukaryota > Metazoa > Arthropoda > Insecta > Lepidoptera > Saturniidae > Saturnia > Saturnia pavonia. Next base: position 10,408,633 of record OX383900.1, on the reverse strand, counting down.
AATACTTTGTAACACTTTTAAATCTTAAAGGCTATTTATTAAAGAAGGTTTACGTTATCCAACTGACTGACACAACTGACCCTTTGGGAGCGGAGCAATAACCACGTACGTCGGTTTTTTGTTTTTGGCGGGATCTCAAACAATTTTTTGTTTTTTATTCATAGACGTGAGTTGTTTGACGCTATATTATGTAAAACAGGTAGCATTTTGCATAATAAAGCTTGTTGTGCACGAGTAAAGTTGATCGGAATTAATAACATGGAACATGAATTCTGAGATTGCACAAAAACTCCCTAGAAAGTTCTAATAAGTGAGCCACCTCCTTTGTTAGGATATTGAAATTATCACAACATAGGACATTCTTTATTCACTCGATAATGGCAATTAAGGTCTTCAATAAGAGAACTAGTTGCTAGGTTAGGAAGATGAAGAACCATGCACGTCATGCAATCTGTCAAGCTGTAGGCGTTGCAGAAAGTGAAAATAATGATAGGCTCACAGATACCTTGGCGGGCCGGCGGCGAACAAAATGAACACGGGTGAAACCGTGGGACACAGCTGGTATTCTTATATAATTGATTCTATTTATAGGTTAACATTTTGAGGCCAGTTCTATTCTCAACAATAATAAGAAAAAAATGATATCCTCAAATTAATTTAAGTTTCGTGGCGATAGATAACAAATAATAAAGTCTAATTCCATAATCAACATCTTTTATCGTTTTTTTTGTATGCTTACTTATATTAAATTTATTTTGGAGTTACAATTTTAGGTTTGATGTAGTTTTGGTGTTTAATTATGTGTTTATGTACTTGACTTACTGAATAACATGGCCCGATACATTATAAAACATCGGTGATGATATCTACTTTAAACATCGTGAAGAATCAACATAAATTTTAAGGTAAGTTAAACATACTTCATTTTCAACCACGACCAGAGATGATTAACTTGACGTTATCACAGCCCAGGTCAGAGTTTGCTATCATATTTATTCTTTGTTCACTTTTTCAGGTTTTTAGCATCTTCTAGAGTAGAAACATAAGATCTTACGTGCCTTATGAAGTCAAACACTCTTGTTTGTTCGTCCGTGACATATTGCTTTATAAGGTTTTATACTTTCAAAGGAATTCATGCTTTGTAAGATTCCCTAAATCTCCATAATATATTATATTGTTTGTGCCTGTTAAAACAAATTCCAGTATAGTAAATACCGGTAAATATAATTGAAAAAATATTATCAAAATAATATTGAGATTTTCCTAAAAAAGATACAACGAGTTTATTTTTGCAATATTATTCATACTATTTTATATTTTTTCAATTTAAAATTCATACTATCCCCATATATTTTTAAATATTTGCAAAGTATGGAGGAATGAGTAGGGTAAAAATATTTTCACGTGTTATTGCGAATGCAGAGTTTACAGGGATTAAAAGTTGTGTTGATGACTGCCATAGTGGTGTTTGAAACGTGTTCTGTGAAGAGGGTGCTCCATCCATTGAATGCGAGTGCTTTGGTAATGTTTCGGTGCATTGGAACAAAGTTCAGAGGGGCTCATCCGGTTAATCATTCGTTCAAAATTCAACACACAATTTTCTTGAAACAAAAGTAGTAAATTTGTTGTTTTCATGAAGTCTTAACTTTTTATTTGCTTTAAATATAATATAATACAATCTTTTGCCTTATACTTGTACTTACTGATACTGTGGGTATATTTATTTATTATTGAAGGATCACACAACTGGGTTAGATCAAACTTTCTTAGAATGATATTTATATATATATACTGTTATTGTTATATTATATTAGTAGTGCATTTCAGTTTATAACTTAATATATATATATATAAATATATTATATCCGCCACCGTTCTACGAGTCTGTAATGAATTCATTTTATAATACGTGAAACGTTTGTAGTAAGAGTCTAATGTACCATTTGTTATCGGAGAAAGAAAGAAAGTACTAGAATCGTTTTTGTATTTTGTCTATTCTATTAATATGAACCTTATAAGAATGGTTCCATACAGCACTACAATATTCAAGAATACTACGAACAAAAGAATTATAGATTGGAATTGTCAAGTTTGGTTGTAAATATTTTATTTGTCTCGAAATAAGTCCGGAAAGACGAGATGACTTATAATATTATTCATATGTGGTAGAAATGATATCTCACTATCTACAGTAACCCCCAGATTACATTAATGGGTATTTTTTTCTTAGTATATTTTATAAGAAAGCCTTGTCTAAATTTAGTTGCTTGTAGTTACTTGTACACCCCCATTCATAGATGTTAAGAGTATATATATCCGATTGTAAAGTATACGTCGGTTGATTGGTCTATTGTGCGATAAAGCTTCAAATTATCAGCATAAAGCTTAAAAAATGATTGAGTAATATTTAAAATATCATTAATAAATAGAAGAATCATAAGTGGACCTAGATGTGATCCTTGGGGAACTTCAGAACGAACTGTATATATGTGACAACTAAAACCACGAATCATTACAAATTGAGAACGATTCCTGGGATAGAATTCACACCATCTCAACAATGATCCGTGAATTCCCAAAGCTCGAGGTTTATCAATAAGGCAATCGTGATTAATAAGGTCAAACGCCTTACTAAAGTTTATGTAAATGGCATGAACTTCTTTTTTAGAATCTAAAGCTTCTGATATATTAGAAACAAAATTAATTAACAATTGATTCCAAAATTTCAACCAATTTCATTTTCATGGGAAAACACCAGATTTAAGCAAAGTTTTAAAAATAATACCAAGTGGCTTATGCAATTTATCAACCCACTTTTTAAGGAATACAATCAAGCCAGACATGACCTTTAGGAACAGGAATTTTAGTATTTTTAATATTTCAGATTCTTCAATCACACACACACCAAATGGATTTACATTATACATATGTTTATAATTTAGACCTGGGACAGGTGTAAATAATTTAGACTGATGAACGGTATAAACTATTTGAAAATATTTCGAAAATAAATGGGCAATTTCCTGTACGCCCCTGGCTTTAATACCGTCCAAAACAATTTCATTTGGCAAAGATATACTATTCGATTTTTTATCTTTAATTATTTTCCAAAAATAGATGTGAAATCTTTACAGATGTATACCTATGTCTACAATATTGTATTACGTTTTATTTCATATACATCTTTATAAATTGTGAATAATAAGTTGTATTGTAATAATAACGTTTAGTTATATTATAATACGCATTTGAAAGTTTTTTTTTATATAATTATGGTGGCAAACAAGCTTACGGTCGATGTGATGCTAAGCGGCTACCGTGGCCTATTGACGCTTGTAAAAAATACCATATATCAGTAGCGCGTTGCCGACCTTGAACTCCCTACCCAAGAAGTTTTGGAAACACTACTCACCGCAGGAACACAACATACGATTATTTGGCTGCGATCTTCTTTTAAGTGGAGGTATTCCACCAGTCGGACTGCCCCAATTAAAGAACAATTTATTTGTGGCCTACCTCTTTCTCTCTCTCTCTTAAGTGATAAATAACTATATAAATATATATTTTTAATTCGCATTTTTTGTAATGATTACGTGTTGCTTACAAAACATTAGTTGCGAAAATCAGAGCCGTGCCGCTTGTAGTTGTTCTTTTTGACTTTGTAGGAAATTAAATGTGCTTAATTATAATATTGAACAATTTTATTTATCTATAAAAATATTTAGTTTAATTTAGAAAACACATAATTAACAATATTACATTTTTTTTAATTATGTAATTAATTAATTATTTTTTTAATTTTTATCACTTTTTTTAATATAAAAAAATAAGTGACCTTATGAATTTCATTGGACATTTATCTGTCTTTACGGTAATTAAGATCAGAAAGTATGATGTTGAGGCAGTTGGAGGGAGGAAACTCGCACCTAGTGGCCCTGGAGTGTCATTCCGCTAACACATTGTTTAGCGTCATTGTCTGCCGTGGCGGTTCTCGTTACACCGACGTTCATCTTTTTATTTACGCCAAAGTGCACTCCGCCTCTGTCTCGACGAGAGCTGAATTAAGGTTCTTCACTTTGATATGGGACCATTCAACCCGAGAATATCGAATTACGCAGCGCACTGGGCGCTTTGTTGACTCAAGTAACCGCGTGATATTACTTTTGTGCGAAGGGATATGACACTCATGAACGTCTTATTGTTAAATCTCTTTGAAAAGAAGCTTCATTAGTATTATAATAAAATTCTTATGGGTGGCATTTGTAACATTTTATTTATTTAAAATAATACTATAACGATTTTGGTAGGTAGGTACCTATTACAGCAATATAGTTCTGCAAATCTGCAGAGTACTCTAGAGAAATTAATACAAAATACTGTTTTGTCTTTTACGTGTCTAAATTAATCGTGAACTTGACGTTTTCAAGGTCACATTGACGAGCTTTTTTTTCTGGCAAAATTTTAGCCACTCGCGTTTTAACATGCGTATCACATGGTCTTTAAAGTTAATAAATAATCACAGTAAATGAAACTAAATTATTCAACTGATTTTTGACTCTTACTGCGTTTCGATTTTATTTTGATAGTGACTATACGACTTGGTAGTGACTAGTGGAATGACTTAAAATTACGTCCAGTGGTATGTCTCAGGTAAGGTATATTTTTAGCAGTTCAATCTACTTATGGAAAAACGAACCAAACGTCGTAATTACTAATCAGTCAAACTTTTGTACAGTCACGAATAAAAATGTCTTCATGACGCTGTTTAATCAGTCTTTCATAGATGTAAGGTCAATGATATATTATTACTTTTTACTATTTAGATGAGGAGAGTACTTGCTGCTTGTTTCCAGAGTGATTTCTAGAACTGAACTAAATTAGCTACGCCGCTTCGCATCTTAAGGGCCTGCTCTGCCTCTCGCAGTAACAGGTTGACAATGAAGATGAAGAATTCGATATCTTTTTTTTTACATAAATAGATTATAAAATAGACTGAAGTTATCATAAGTTCAAAACTTAATGGATCTTATTGCGTTAATAAATGATAATTCTATTGCAACAGCATATACGTTGAAGGTTTCTGCTCAAAATTTAATTGGGTAAAATATACAGAGTAAAGGTATTTTTATTTAGCTTTTACAAATATCTTATTTAAAATATCAATGTGAGCAATGTTTGTGAATAGTAGCTTATTACGCGGCCGGCAACGGAAATTGAATCTGTAGCTACGCAGTTTCCGGTTGGAGTCTCGCTTCCCATTCACTTACACATCAATGACTTTCCGTTTTATCGTTTATATTTTATTTTAATTTTAATAGTATATAATATGTGTAAACAGCTAAATTTGTATAATTATTTAAAATAAAAATAAGTGAACTATTCAAAAACATCGTTCACCAATGTAAAAAAAAGATCTAATGGTTTATGTACCCATGTGATTTGGTCATATTTTGAGATACGATATCATACTTTATTAACACTTAGATTGACTGACTGTAGAGACATTTCAGTTATAAAATAGAATAAATTAATTGAAGTAATAAAACTCAACAAGATCTTTTTTTAACACAATATTTTTCAACATTTGTTTTCTAACTATTTGGCCTTTAACTCTTAGCGTTCGCTTATTTGTTTCCACAGATTTCATTTAAGATAACTAGCAATCAATTTGTATAGCTGAAAGTCGTCAGAACCGTCAAGTTTTGACAATATGGCAAGGAAAGCCCAACAAAGCGTTTTCCCTCTGTTTTGTTTTGTTTCAGACAATGTGTCTGATCTGATGCATATTTTCAACTCTATCGCGTTTTTCACATTTATTAGCATAGCTGAATTTATTCAGGGCCCGGATGACGTGAAAAGCGATGATACACAGTTAGACTCTGTGTCGTTTGCAAATATGAATTTGCGTAATTCACATTTTATACGGATCCTTTCTTAGCTGAAGAGGTATTAAGACGGTTATTAATATAAGACTTCAGAAATACGTTTCAGCATGTTTGGAAGATCAACCAACCTTTAAGGTTTACTATAGAAGAAAGAATAAGCGGGTAAATTCAAATGAGTCTTAAAATCAAAAGCGGAAAAGTAGGTCTGACCGATTATTTGAAAAAAAAAAAGCTAATAAATTTCAATTTCATCCATGAACAATATTTTACTGTTAGCTTCACGTATATTTACTAATTTGAATTGTATTTAACTATTAATAAAACAATTTATTAATAAATAAAAAAGATTGAAAATTTTTTGAATGATAATGTTATATTTACGATAATTTCTATGTATACTCTGTCGAAATAAATAAAAAGTAATATGTAAAATAAAATTAATCTTGAGTATATTTTTTATGTTATTGCCACGTATGTTATGCGACTTAATATTATGCGTATTTATTAAGTAATAGAACTTATGTGCCAGTGTTCGTTGATACTCTGATAATTGAACCATAGCATATCACTTTTTCCGCTACGACTTTCATTTCACCGTTGATTAATACGTTAATTTATAATGTAATTTAAAATATGTAAATATGCGTGTTATATGCCGTCGGTCATTGTTTGGCATCTGGCGAGCTGAATCGTTTCTGTAAATGTACGCCATTTCACAAATTGATATCATACATCATTCAGTACATATTCAATTTGATTCGAACAATATTTTCAGAAGGATGTTTACTCGATAACTAATTAAAGCATTTACATGTCACGCGCGTCATTCCATTAAGTCTTTTCAAATGCTGTTTGTTACAGATTATTCGTCTCGTTTAAGCTTCATTATCTATTGTCTTGTTAGGGTAGTCTTTACAATAATTGGCCTTATCGTATCTTATGCCTTAGATTTGATACTCGGCCCTAATTTTTAAAAGTTAAATCGAGGTCTGTTTGTATTCAGAAAATATTTTATGATTTATTTATTACTTGCTATTCTCATTTCGGTTATATGGTAATGAACATTATATATAATAAAAAATGTAGTTTTTTGGTTTAATTGGTTAATTATTGATATCTTTAAGTGTCAGATAAAATTTAAAATATAGGTATTTGTTTCAATATTAAAGCAAAACCCATTCTAATAATGGAATACAAAAAAAAAATTGTTTCACTTTGTAATTTAACTATGAAATGTATATTTGTTTGAAATAGAAACAGGTTTATACAGTTAATAACTTAAAATGTATCTTTACACTAATAAAGTTTGTTAGGCATATGTAAAATTTGCATATTTTTATTAGCTTTCTGAATTATTATATTTCATTAACGAACTAACTACACTCGATAGAATTGCAAATTAAGATTATATATCGTACAGGTATGATAATACAAACTTAAAATTAATGGTTATTAAAATTGTTACATAAATATATATTGAAATTTTATTGATTTCTTGAGGAATTTTGTGAATTATTTGAGAAGTGAATTTCAGAACATCACAAATATTTTATGAATGTTCAGTTCAGTTCAATTTTACGAATTGTAGAACCTATGCAAAAAACAACATTGCTACACCTATTTCTGCCGAGCTCGGCTGGTGTATTCCAGTACAGAAGGCGGTCCATTGCAGTCCTCAGAACCTATTATGAATGGCTTACATGACTACAGTCCTTTTGGGGTTGATTTTACACAGTAACGACTTAGTATCAGGTGGATTAATTACTTTTAACTAAACTGTAGATAACTTCTAACATTATATATTACTAGCTGATCCGTGCGAATATTTCGGCTGTCATGATAGTTAAACAGATTGTTCATAGATGCGGCCTTGAATATAAATATCTATTAACATCTACAGCTGACATTATTAATTAAATGGGGTTTTATTCATTTTGAAAACATTAATTTTAAAGGATTTCTCTATTTTCTGTCAATAGCGGGGGATATAATCTTAAAAATGTTATTTGAATTATTAATTTTGATAAAGAACTAACTGAGATATAGTGTTGCCACCTGTGAGAAATAATATATATGATTACTAAATTGAATGATTATATTATAACGTAGTTGAACAGCCACTTTAAACAAAAGTTCCACTGTACTAAAGTTTCTAATTAATATTTCAGCGCTCATAGATTACCAATATTTCGTTTTTTTTTCCAAGCCCGGTAAAGCTGTAAAAGCCGCAAAGGCTCCAGGGCCCCCAAGGCTAACAGTATAGACAGTTCGAAAAAAAAAAAAGGTTTTTTCTTCTTTCCATGTAATTTTTAGCTTTAGTGTACTACAAATCATAAAGCTAAGATGTCGTCTCTAGTACTTGTACATTATTATTTTAATATAGAACAACTTAATATAAAGTTAAGAGTTGCTCAAATATATAAAGTTAAAATTAGTTTTTTTTATTATATTCCATACGAAAAATAATTCTTATTTTAACTATTACTTTCAAAAAACCTATTTATATTTTATTCATTCAACTATTCATACATTCATATTTTATACATATTATAAAACTCAACGTCTCTCTGTCTGTTCATTTATGTCCTTTTCACGCGAAAACCACTTCTTTGATTTAGGTAAATGGTTTTTCTTTAATTTATAGATATGTTATCTGGCCAGGTTATAGGATATATTTTGTTACATAAAGTTACATAATAAATAAGCAGTGGCAATAATGATGAATCAATTCGGAAAAAAGACAGAATTCTGTAGTCCACGCGAGCGGATCCGCGGACACAGCTAGTAATGAAATATATATATGACTTTAGCATTCATACCATAAATAAAAGAAACGTGAATTAATCTAAAATATATTTCATTTTAAATGAGTTTCTCTATAGAATTTAAATCTCTATAGAGAAGTTTTGTAAATATTACGAAACGGTCAATATTAGAGCAATATTCCACTTATAAATTATTTCCGACGACAATTTTGGAACGTCGCTCACTGGAAAACGTCAATTTCTCTGAAATAGGGGCAATGTGCTTTCGCCGGGAGTGCCGCAATGTTTAAGCGAAGCTCCGAAATGTAAGGAAAAGTGGTGACGAATTTGGCTCCGCGCCAGATCTCGGCACGCGTCAAAACGCTACCAAATATATTTATTCCACCTAATTTGAAGTATAAATATACACCGATAATTAACATTTTTGTCATCGGAAGGGTTAAGGATGCTGGTTTTCTTTATTATTATCTAATGCTTAGAAGCGGTGTATACTATGGCACTTAATTGATCGACTAAAATAATTACTGTCTATACCTATCTTTATTTTGAAATTGTGTTTGTATTAATTTTTAAACTGCTAGCCCAATCCAGAGTGTATTGCAAACCCTTATGTTAAGAGACAACTAAAATTTGGGTGCCTCTAAACTGTATAAAACAGGTCTTGAACCGCTTCATGAAAGCAAAAAATAGGCATAATAAACAACATTCAGAGTCATGTTTATTAAGAATTTTGTAAGTTTTATGTCATAATTGTATATTGTAGGATCATACCTAAATCAAGTAGTCTAGTAACTTCTAAATAATTTTTAATCTTAAATTATGGCCTAATAAATTTATATATTTCTTTCACATTACTAGTAAAGCATCCTGTTTAATTATTTCTCATGAGAACTTTAAAAAATTGCCAAGCTTGTTTCGAGCCACGCACAGTTTAGGGTTCCGTAGTTGCCCATCACAATATACAGACTTAGAGAGGGGCTTTAACTAATTATCAATGGAATTTGTACGAAATTGGATTAAGTACATTTTATAAGTTGACTGACTATAACTCGTTAACTTGTAAAGCTTACTTACCTCTTTTAGTTTTCCTTTTAACTTCATAATATATACTACTACAATGTTTTTTACACATATCCAAAAACAACAAAAATTAGCACTTTAAAGCTTAATATTTCGCAAACGGATTCCTGAATAGAAAAATAGTTTTCACAGAACCACAATATTTTTGAAAGACTTATCCAATGACAGCCCACATGATGGGATAAACGAGAAAAATAAAATTTATACCTACTTTACGTTTAGGGGAGGTACCCTAGACAATTTTTTTTTCAATATTTTATTTTTCCACTTTATTGGCGAGATTAATATAAATAACTATACCAAATTACAGCTTTCTAGTGCTAAGAATCTCTGAGCTAAGTCGCGGAAAGATAGACGGACATAGCGAAACTATATGGGTTCCTTGTTGACATAGGAACCCTAAAACTACTTATTTATTCGTCAAGGCTTTTAAGCAAGTAGCATAGGGTCTAAATGTGTTATTAGTCGAGTAAGCCCCGTTCAGATGTGACGCGCGTCAACGCGTGCCTAGACTTTCTATATATTAACACCCAAACCGTTCACATGACATTAACGCTGCGCTTAGACAACAATGTATTTAGCGCGCCGTCATGTGAACGGGCGCTTAGAGCACTAATGAAGATCGATCTTTTGAATGCAAGCAAATAATTATTCGTCAATTAGGTGTATAATACCAAGTGATATATTCAGTATAGGGAAAATTCTATCCACTTAAAAGGAATCAACAAGGAAAAGCTTAAAAAGAAACGCCATTTTACCATTTGATTTTCTTTTAATAGACGAGTCGTAAATGTATAAGAAAAATCATTCTGCTAAAAATTCAAACGCGAAACACATTAATTTTATTTACAAATTGCAATTTCATTTTCACAAATTCAAATTATCATTCAGCACAAGCAGTTAACGATTTTTCGTATTCATCTACCGAAGATTACAAACAAATATATTTCCCATTAACCTTTTATATGTATCAAAGCAAAATATTATGATAAACAAACGGAGTATGAAACTCTAGCTTCATCAGCGAGAATAACGCGATTAATTACGTTTTAAAATTTGCGAACACGTAACAGGATTTCGATTTCTATCGGTGCTTTTAAATTCAACGCGTACAACGATGTGTCGCCGAGTCAACAGAATATGTTTGTTGATCGAGGCTTTGGTGTGAGGACTGCTAACACGTGCTGGTCGATTGGCCAGCGCCCGGTGGTAGGTAGGTATGTTTTACGTGTTAGTATTATTACATTTTTTTAGGAGTACTATAGTTACAGGAGTTCTATAGTTGATGCTGCGTAAAGCTTGTTTCAGTTTCAGTTAGCACGGGTATTTAAGAAAAAATTCAATAATTATAAATTATGACACACACACACCCTTCTTTTTGCGTCGGGGGCTACTAAGAAGGAGTACATTATAGAGAAAGATTGTTCATGTTTTATTATATTATAATATAAATGTATATATTCATTTATTTTATTTTTAAGCTTAGTTTGAACCGGCATACTATTATACATTTATTTATTTATCACTTTGCTCTATTGTCAATAATTTCCGCAGCGTATGCGATATAACGATTTTTTGGTATTTTTTTCACACTTTGGGTTACAATATCGAAGATCTCATACGGAACCTAACTTTTTTGAAAATAGTCTATCACCTATGTTCAACAGGTATAATGTAGGATTCTAATGATGAAAGAATTTTTCAAATCAAAATTTTTCAAACAATCAAATCTTTCCTTTTTATAATATTAGTTTAGATACTAAACTGTGTCTGTTTCAAATTTTTTTTTTATCGTAATAGGTTTGGCGTAGTGGCCACAATCTCACCTGATGTTGAATGACGATGTGGCCCAAGTTGATAACACGCTAAACCTAGTGGAAAACTGGCTCTCAAGTGCAGCTGCCGGAACTAGTGGTGCTTGGTAACAGATTTTCAACTTGAGGGTGGTATCTAGCCAGTTGGGCATTAGAAAAAGCCCTACCACCATACTATGGTTTCCTCACGATATTTTCCTTCACTGAAAGCTCAGGCTCATTGCAGGGATTCGAACTCACGTCAATCGACGCGAAGTCGTACTGGCTACCACTGAGCCATCATTGCTTCATCATTATTTAATATACCAAAAACAATTTGTTTAAACTGTGACGTTTAAATAAAACAAATAATATTTGCATTACTGACATTTGCATCGTTTCTGTGACAACATGACAAATTTCCAATCAGCTCCAGACGTCGCAAAGAGATTCTAACAACATTCAAAACTCGTCCCGCGAGATTTGGTTTGATGTCAGTTTAATTACGAGCACGGCCCGGCACACGCGCGCTGTCTCCACCATCACAAAAGATTAATTTTTTTTTGCTTATGGTTACAAAGAACGATTAAAAAGTTCATAATGGAAGCCGTCCTCCGAATGCAAACGGTGGATTCACAACCACCAATCAAATTTTCCTTATGGATGCGTTATTCGTATGTAGTTAACATGCATATTATGTAAATTTTCATATTGCGTAAAATTAAACTGAATATCACATTTTTAAGTAGGTTTATAATATATACAATTCTTAATCTTTTTTAATATATTATAGCCTATAGAACTTCTGCATTTATAAGAAACATAAAAAAAGTTTCATCAAAATACGTCAAATAGATTTTAAGTTAAGTATAACCGTTTACAAAGAATTTTTTATATATATAAATATAAATATATATATAAATACCTCCATCCTACAGACTATCGTAGTCTAATAACCTTGTGTCGTGTTCATGCGGTGAGTAGGGTTTCCAGAGCTCCTTGGGAAAGAGGGTTCAAGGTCGGCAACGCACTAGTGATACCTAGAGTGTTACAAGCGTTTGTTGGCTACGATAGCCGCTAACAGGCGGGCTGTACGCATGTTGACTTCCTAATTTGTACAAAAAATTGACCTGTAAAGGTTACTTTTTTAAATTATGACTTCTGCCTATGTAGGCAAAAGGTTACTTGGAAACGAGTAAATTCTATGATTGAAAGTAGTGACATCTCTAACTAAAGGCTTTTGTTCAGTTAAACAAATAAATATCTTAAGCTCTTACAAATTTAAATTAGTCTGTAGCGCGAGCAGTCCTTACAAACTCTTTAATTTTAGGTACTTACAAAGTTTTTAATCTTCTAACATACTTAAATCATATTGGTATAATTAATGGATAAAATTTTAAATGAAAAATATAATTTGTTTGATAAATCATAGAAGCAGACTGGGGAGTTTTTGGCGGGATCTCAAACTGTGGTGGTTTTTGTTTTTTATTCATAAATTTGTGTTGTTGGACCCTATATTGTGTAATATAGGTAACATTTTGAATAATAATTTATAAATAATTAAGTTATTGTGCACAAATAAAGTTGATTGGAAATACTAATATGGAGCATGAATTTATGAGATGCCACAAAAACTCCCTAGAAAGTTTTAACAGAGGAGCCACCATCTTGTTATGATACTGAAATTATGATAAGAATAGATGCTATATTCACTCGATAATAACAATAATGGTCTTAAATAAAGAGGATTAGTTGCCAACTTAGGAAGAAGAAGAAGCCGACTGTTCTAATAAATCTGTGAAAAAAAAATTTAATTGATATAAAGTATTTGTAGAATAGAAAACGCATGCAATATTTTTTCTTTATTCAGTAATACGTCTACAATAAAAACAAAACAGTTAAGTTCCTTGATGACACTTAGCATCCTCAGGTGTAATTCATAATGCACCGGTGTGGAGATGCACTCCGGTGTTAGTAGCAAAAGGTAAATAAATCCACGCATACCGTTCAAAGCCAGCTTAACTAACTATTACGGAGTTAAACTTTCGCAATCCCTCTCGTCTGACACAAAGTTATTCACCTGGCTATTCTCTAATTAACTCTATTTTGACATCAAAAGCGGATATTCAAGTAGAACGCTGTTAGATACATATTTTCGAAGTTTTTTGGAGGTTACAGTACCTATATTTTATTAAAATATTCACACTGTGAATAAAATTTATTTCTTAAGGGATCTACAGAATCTAAAAGTATATTGTAATCTTACAAATTCAGTAATATTACATGTAAAACTTTCATACTTATTGGTAAGAAGGGTACAAGTAGGTATTCATAGCAGTCGAGGTGTTTCTTAGTTTATATTTATTCTTGGTTTATCAAAAGAAAGCTTGCATGACACATGTCAACTTTTTATTTTAGAAATAGATGTAGATTTAAATATAATCAATAATAATTTTAAATCAATTGAGGGGTGTGTAAGTTGTGTTAACGAAATAACAAAAATAAATTATAATAACAATTGAAATCGCAATCTGGAACAACTGAATTATTGAATGTCTGACGCCAAACAACAAGATCAATTTTTCCAGTCAATCAACTTCGTTGCGTGTTGTTGCAATAAAATGTAGGAATTACGTAAATATGTATTTTTATTCGAAATTTAAAAATAAACTAATAAATTAAATGTAATCGATCAGATCGATTAATTTTCGAATCGTACAATTAATTATCGATTTTTTGTTGTATTATTTTGGTTGACTTTAGTATTAAATAACGCAAAAAGTTACGCTGTACGTATTAGGAAAAACTACGATAATTCACAAAAATCCTTGCATAGAGTCAGTTATTTTAAGATTTTGTCGTGCAAAATGTTTTAATACTTTTATCAGTATCAAATTAAAAAAATATATTTTTTAGTCGAAATGCATAGTTTTAGATTATGTCATAATTTGCATGACGTAGTAATTTACGTTTTGTGGATATTTCATGCAAGCCTTATGATGAACAAAGTATAGTCTAGTTTGATTTAAGTTAGGTAATATATTATCTTGTACGCCTAATAAAAAGTCAACAATCTACTAATATGAAGTAATTTTGCAAATGACTGAGAAAAAGAAGCAGCACGGTAAAGCAACGGAACTGTGCCTGATGTATAATCAAAATACAATCCAAAAATCAGTGGTAACCACCAAGAGATCAACAATCCATCGCCAGCCGCCACTGTCATGCCGGCCTACAGAATAGAAGCATGATATCCACCGGATGATCACGAAACGCAACGCACTTAAGCGAATCACTATGACGGGTTTTTAACTATATTCATGGTGGTCGCGACTTAGTCATCGCCATATCCTGATTCGTTACTCAGCAAGATGCAGCATAAAGTTTGTTACATGAAAAATGTTTTACATAATGGTGATGCTCAAATCAACTAATGAAAAGTTGTCTAATTGTTATAATATGTTCATTATAAGATGTTCAGTTTACAGAGAATTAGAAGAGACAAATTTTTATTTCATCTCTACCATGAAAAGAAATGGACATTGACCTGCTATTTGTGATTTCTTAAAATTGTATTGTTTTGTTTTAAACTATTTTATTCAGTGATACAAAAAGGGTCTTGGCCTCCGAAACAAGAGTGCGCCACTTATCCAGATCCTGCGCAGTTTCTTGCCAATTGTCAGCTTGAAGCTGATGCAGATCCGCCTCTACTATGTCACGCCAGCGATACATGGGCCGACCTACTGGACGACGACTAGTTAGCCGTTCCAAGCATGCTCTTTTGACAGGCTCAATCCTTTCCCATTCTCTATAGGTGGACGAGCTAGCGAAGTCTATAAGTTTTTTTTCGCCAGTGATGTTGGTCTTTGCCTCCAACTCACCAATCTCAGTATTCTTTCGAATCACCCAAGTGCCATCGTCTCTCTTGACAGGTCCAAAGATTTTTCATTTTGTTTTAACTATTAGTTAACTTGTACATATCCTAGCACTAGCATATAAATCCACTTAAAGGAAATGAATCTCAGTTTGTATTAAGCAGATAAATTTCCCACATTACCTTAGCGCGATCTCGTTTGCGTTCCACTGCAAAAATAAATACCTGAAACAAGAAAAAAATCCTAATGGTTATGAGAAGTTTCGGAAATAATGACGGTCGCTTTCAGTTTTTTTTTACATAATGATCATTAACATAATTTGAGACGAGTAGGCGTTTTGTTAGCTGGCCATATGCGTAACTTAATGGCATTTCGAGAGTCGTAAAACGAGCATTCGTGGCCTTAAAATTCCGCCCGTGGGAGCAAACTGTGAAATTCAGGAAGAGAAAGAGATAACTGGTGAGGACACAAGCTTGGAAATTGCCGCCGGTATTTGAAAAACATCCTGATAAGTCCCCTCCGGTTTCGAATGGAGGTTGAATTTTCAGGCAGCGGATAAAGGTTTCAAAAATGTTCACCTTCATTTAAAGTCACGGTAGCGTTGATTAGAATTCTCTTTTCATTCATTCAAATTCTCGTATAATGTTATTTCGGAGGTGGTGAAATTGCTTTTTAAAGGAGATATTTCGAGGTTTTACATGTTTGTTCGGGAATGTACATGTCATTTATATTTTATTTGCTTACTATTATAAGCGAGAAATATATTGTACCTTTTTATAACTATTAGAATTATATTTAGTTTTTGCTGTTTACTTATTAATTATTGTTGATGTTTAAAGAGTGTGGCATGAAAGAATACAATTTACTTTTTTTTCCATATCTTCGCAGCTTTAGTTTACTTTTACAGAAATAAAATCACCATTTATACTTTGCTCTAGGATATAATTGATGAAATAAGAATTTTATAAATGCAGTGCACTTTTTAAGCTACATACTTTTCCAAACGAAAAATAAGCATTAAATTTAAACACGTACTCACATTTATGAAAAAATTTGGTTAAATCGTTTTAAATTAAGCGTAGAATTATTTTCTATTTTAAAAAGTTCGTTGTATAATGTTGTCGAATTATTTATAAATTTATGCAAAGACCAAGGTAAATAATCTAAGTTATATATTTGAATGGGCATAATGCACGAAATGTATGCACCAACGCAATATTTATTCCCTTCCTATGAAAGAGCGCGTGGGCTGGGGTCGTCAACATGATTGCAAAATTTAACTTGATTGTATACAGCAAAGGTATTTGGATACGGTATTCAATTAAAATAACACTGATGCATTAACAATTAGTAATCAAATAATTACATGCACAAATTGTGTTTTAATAGAGTCTTATCTTCTTACATACATATTATAAAATAAAGTCTTCTTCTGTCTGTCTGAACGCGATAAACTCAAAAACTACTAAACGGATTTATATACGGTTTTCATCAATGTAAGGAGTGATTCATAAGGAAGGTTTAGATATATAATTTATTACGGTTCTGTGTAAAATGGCTGAAATATGACTATGATTAGAGAACATATCGGAAAAAATCATGCCGACTGGGAGCTTTACAGGCGTGCGCCGTGTAAACCAATAAGACTTATATGTATTACTCTGCTACCCATGTGAAGCCGGGGCGGGTTGCCAGTAATATATATAAATACAAGTAAATGATAGAACAGTTTTAAAATAAAGTGACTTGTAAATTAATTACAAAAAAGTGATTCGTAAAGTATATTACTAGATTAAAACGAAAATACAAAATTAAATTATAAATTTATTAATGTGTCAATGTTTTAGAAATTTGTGGTAAAATAATGAGTGTATTATATATACAGTTAGGAATATTTACATGTATAACATTTTTTTTTAATTTCCATATAGATGTCCTATACGAAAAACACAGAACAGTTCACTTCATTACTTATAAAAATGGCGACATGCGAGAAATACACAAAACGGATTGACCGATTTTAATGAAATTTTGTATACCAAAATATTATATAATTTCTCAGTCAATAGGATAGAAGAATTCTGTTATATTAATT
Source organism: Saturnia pavonia (assembly GCA_947532125.1). NCBI lineage: Eukaryota > Metazoa > Arthropoda > Insecta > Lepidoptera > Saturniidae > Saturnia > Saturnia pavonia. The sequence continues at coordinate 10,391,140 of OX383900.1, read as the reverse complement.
GTCTATTACCCACCGATTTTAATGATATTTTATACGTTTATGTTAATTCATAGGCTATATGAATTATTAATAATATGAGTAATAATAAAATTAAGAATTAAAATAATCACTATGTGATAAAAGCGTGTAGAGCCACAGGACAACGCTAGTATTTTATAATTAACAACATTTAACGTTTTGTAAGTAAAAAATATTGATTAACCCCATTCTGAAATTATCACTGCGTAGGTTGATTACGTTTTGCCAGGACCCCCGGTAAATTTCTAATAAAACAACATATTTAATTATATGTCCATCAATATGTATCAATGTTTTCCATCTATTATATATACCTCCTTCAGAAAAGCAGGATTTGTACTTGAATGTATAAGTTCACCCACGCGGTCACGACGTAAGCGCGACGTCACCGCAACTTAGGCTGTACGCAAACGACAAATGACACAGACGTTCTGAGAACAAACTACTGCACTTATCTGATACAGCCACTCCGTGACAAGGCGTCTTTGGCGATTTACTTGAGCCGTAAGGAAGAGATTACATTATTTTAGAACTGTAAATGATAGTTGAACAATGTTTACAACGTTTTCTTTAATAAAAATACGTTTAATATGTTTCATAAATTTCTCTAATACAAATATTGTATAAAAGTTAGTTTTCTTTTTGATCTGTCTATACTATTAGCCTTAAGGGTCTTAAAGCCTCGGAAGGCTTTTACAGCTTCATCGGACTTTGGGGCGGGCGCTGAAGGCTTTCCTCAGCCGCGAAAACAGGACAACAAGCTCAAGGGTGCCAAAATAGCCGAACCTCGGCTTGGGCTGTTGTCTTAGTTGCAATTAAGTCACGAACTGACTAATCCGTGTAAATTATTATAAACGATGATAAAGTTCAGTGCTAGAGTTTTCTCAGACACCGCGACAGAGGTTCAAATTATAAAATGAACCTGGTAAAGGAAAACATCGTAGAGAATCCATATTAGTAGGGTATTTTATAATGCCCATCAGGCTAGTTACCACCATCAAGTTGAAAATCCATCGCCAAGGACCTTTTCCGTATTCTGACAGATGCACTTGTGAGCCGTTCTTTCTCTAGGTTTAGCGTGTGGTAGGTAAGTTAGCACTTGCCCGCGAAATAATTGTCTAAAAACTTTGCGGTAATCTTTTTAGTTTTTTCAATTTTAATGGGGTGTAAAGGCAGGCCGGCCTCCTTCTCAGACTAAAAATAATTTATTTCTAACCAAGTTTTCAGGTACACTCAAGGTGTATAGAGCAAAACTATTCGCTAATGCCTAGACAAATGAGATCAAGTATGATAAAGAGATGATAATAAGGTTAAGGAGCACACTTTCACCAACAGAAAATATATGTACCTACGAGCGAAATAAAATTTATATCTTGTTTATGAATAATTCAAAAAACTGAAAGTCAGTTATCAATTTTAATAATTGTGCAAATTTAAAGTGAAATTATATTTAACAGTATTTGAGATGTATTAAAATTCTATTGTACTGTATTTCAAAATGGAAACTTTCATTAAAATGGCAGCCAAACGAACCGTCAAAGCGCCACTGCGGCGTAAGCAGGATCGGAAGGGCGCAATTTGGTCCGTATTCAGAATCGTGTCGCTGTAAAAGCGCGTCGTATCTAATTATCGTCGAGTTACACCGACATTACCATGGGACTCAGATGTATTACTCGACAGACAATTTTTTTTATATTAGTTACTTTGTTTTGAAAATGCCAATGTTTTTTACGGGTTACAAAAAAAATATGAATAAAATGAGATAAATAATTTCAAATAATACGTAAAATTCTTGTGAATATTTAATTTGTAAAAAGATATATCTAATTATGTTAAATACTTATCATAATTATTTTTGATATATTTTTAGAAATACATTACTTTTACAATTTAATATCATACATAAAAAGCAAAATATATATACTGGCTACATAAAAGGTGGAGATCTGGTGTACAAACTATGTAACCGTATGTACCAGTATCTTGTAAGTCAGTGATATTGAAATATTTTCATAAGGTTACGGTCATCATATGTAACACTTTTACAAAATGTTATACGAAAGATATTTTGCTTGGAATCATGTAGTGTCCACGATTTTTTATTAAGATTAATTAAAAAAAAATGAAGAATATTATTTAAAAAATCCTGTTCGAACATAAAATTCTACTATTTTCAATAATAAACGATACAGTGTGTGTTTGAAGTAGACGCTAAAATGTGTATGGACTATTAAAATTTTATAACAAATGGAGAAATACATGTAAATTGTAGTTGGGACTCTCGGCACTAAAGCAGTGGCTTAGTAACTGAATTACCGTTGGCATTTTTAAAGCTTTTTGCCGAGCGAGTGCAGCCATTTCACAACTAATCAGAGTATTGCGCGTCGAGGTACTGCCTCTCCTGCCTTTAGTCAATGCCTCTGCCGCACGCAATTTTATTATACCAGTGAAGTATTTCAGTATAAAGAATAAAATATACATTTTGATGTTTTATTTACCTTTTTATGTAATAGACAGAAATATAACTAATTTTATAACATTAAATTCGTGAAGTTTATTTGGAAAATGAACTTATTTAAGATGGGAATACGTACAAACAGCGCGATATTTAATGAGTAATTATAATATTGTTTAATTTCCCTTTAGAAGTAACTAAAGTATTTTTTATTAATAAATAAACTAAACACCCTAATGCTATTGTCCGCAAATCCTACCCTTTTAGAACGCAGAATCATCAACAATTAGATGCAAAATTTAATTGAACTCCACAATTACGCGTCCACTTGCGGCCCGACCTCTGCGCATTGGAATATTGCTGTAAATTATTCACATTCAATTATACAGTACATAAAATACTTTAGCCGCGGAGCTTTGCAATCAATCACTCTTCGCCAATTTAGTGTGAGCGTCATTTTGTAAATTCGATTGCGTCTCTCATTGATGTAGGAGCGGTAGAGAGGGAATAAAACAGTGCGACGGGTGCAAATGACGTTTGTGACAGAGCACAGTGCCGCGCAACCATCCTCTCTCTCTACTTTAATTAATCTCCAAAACTAAATTTAAATAGGTACCTGTGCTATTGCTAGCTGTACGCAGCGACACTCGTCCGGCTAAATTAAATCGAGTATTATTCAAGACTGCAAGAATATGTAGTCGAGTGTGCTCGTTATGACGTGTCTCATATTTTTCACGCTTCCGTTTAAAATTAAAGTGTTGCATTATACAGTTAAAATTGTTATATTATTATGTTTGAAATATTCATATTTTTAATATGACTATGTTTCATATTTAGAAACTACTTAACGAGTTTAAATCGGTTTCAGAGAATATGTATTAAATATAAATATAACTATTGACGAGCTGACCTTTATAAATATATTGTTGATATCAGACTTCCTGGGAAAATTGTGCCCGCAATTAACTTCAGGGAATTTAATTAAAATAATCATAATGAAGGAAGGACTTAAATTCTCTCTAATTTACGGATTACTTAAGTTGATATTTATTTGGGATAAATTTAGCTTTGTTCACTTTAGATTTCATTGAACAATAGAACAATAATTCAATTCAAAACGATAAATATGAAATTGTAGATACATCATTTTAAAATATCAGTTTCAGCCTACGCATTCTAAAATTATTTGAGTCTTTGATATTCGTATAGTTTTAAGGCATAAGACATGGGTGTTTCGTATAACTATCCAAAATGTAGTTTACGTGAACAAAATAATTATTAAACTTTATTTATATTATTTAATTTTCTAAGATCACGATTCGGTATACCGATCGTTTAGGTTGATTTTTATTTAATGAATTAAACTTGCTTAGATGATAATGTTGAATAGTGTGATGAGTTTGTATTACGTAAAAATAGATGGCGCTTGTAAAATATTAAAACGTGGTGTCAAGAAGCGCATGCAAATATATATAGTTTAATTAAACTTTGTAATCTTTTAAGTTTTCAATATACGTCTTAAACGATCTCGTCGTATTATTTTTGGGAGGACCTCAAAGTAGGCGGTTCATGGTCCTCCTAGCCGGTTACGCGAAAATAGTTAGTTAGGTAGGCCGTTCAGTCAGTGTAGTAAGTGAGTGTTCTAGTGATCCAATTAAAGTGTAAAGTGACGTTTTGTAAAGTGTAAAGCTACGTAAAATTTTGTACAAAAAACAATAATTGTTATAAACAAAAAAAAAAAGTGTTACAAAATTAAATAAACAAAGACAATCTAAATAAAACTAGTGCTCGGAATACAACAATAATTTTGGTGATTAAAAAGGACTTGTAAAATAATTTGTAAATATGGATACGGTTATTAGTGCACAATCAGACTTGTTGGAGCAAATCAAAAGGGCTCAGGCAAACTTCAAGAAAACTCCAAAGGACAGATTAAATATAAATTATACAAAAACTAAACTTCAACTATTAGAAGATATTTGGGGAAGTATAAGGACAAACCATATTAATATAATTCAGTCTGTCGACAAGAAAACATTAATTTCTATGGAATACAGTACAAGAAATGTCTATTTTACTGCGGAAGATGAATATACTAGTGCTAAAGTCTTAATGATGGACACAGTAGAACAGCTTCAAGAAAAAACTAAAAGTAGTAGAAGTGGCTTCCCAAGTTCCTCAGAAAGTGTTAAACCCGCAGAAGTAAAGATACCCGCACTAAAAATTCCGTCATTCAGTGGAATGTATACAGAGTGGTACTCTTTTCATGATCAGTTTGTATCTTTGATACACAACAACCAAGCATTAACAAACGTTCAGAAACTACATTATTTGAAAATGCACGTATTGGGAGAAGCGGCTAACTTACTTAGAAATATACCAGTAACAGACAAAAACTACGATCATGCATGGGAAAAGCTGAAAAAGAGATTTAGTAACAAAAGAGTTATCGTAAATGCTTACTTGCACAAGTTAATGTCCATACGAACTATAGTTCACCAGTCGGCAAATGCTATAAAATATTTACTAGATACTACCTTAGATTGTTTGAATGGACTAAGCAGTGCAGACGTCAAGATAGGAGACTGGGATACAATTATCATCTATTTAACAGTAAACAAACTAGACTCGGAATCCAATAAACAATGGGAAGAGAAAGTTACCCGAGATAATGATGATAGTCTACCCACATTACAAATGTTAACCGAATTTTTGGAGTCAAAATTTAGATCACTAGAAGGAATTCAATCAAGCAGAGTAAATAACATACGTCCTAGACAAAACATTAATACAGTAGAGAAGAAAGTATACCATACAACTAAAACTACAACTAGTAAAGAAACATGCAGCTACTGTAAGAACGGTCACTACTTACACAAATGCCAACAATTCGCTACTTTGAATTATGACGAAAAGAAAAACTTTATAGGAAAGAATCAGTTGTGCTATAACTGTCTAGTTCCTTATCACGGAATCAAGCAATGCAGACATCCTGCTCGTTGTCATTCATGTGGTAAGAAACATCATTCTTTAATACATCCACCTCCTGAAAATATAAACGAGATCAACACAGCATATACTAGCAGTCATAGACGGGAAACTTCTAACAACTTTGACAATCACATACAGTCCACAGAAACAAACAAAAACGAAGAGGTTATATCATATTTAGCTACAAAACAGAAAACGAACGTACTACTAGCTACGGCTATGGTAAAAGTTAGAGCAGAGAACGGAAGAGAATTACAACTAAGAGCATTAATAGACCAAGGATCTGAGGGATCTTTTATAACCGAATCTGCTACACAAACACTTGGGCTAAAGAGAAAAACAATTAATGGTTCAATCAGTGGAATAGGAGATACACAAGCATTAAAAACTAACTACATAGTAAGATTCATGTTACAGTCTAATACAGAGAAACAATTCAAACTGTGCGTGGATGCTTACGTATTGAGAACCCTGACTCGACTGCTACCATCAAAACATGTGTCTTCAAATTGGACACACATACAAGGTCTGCCACTGGCAGATTCTACATACTCCACTCCCGGAAAGATAGACTTACTTTTGGGTGCTGCAGTATATAGCAGAATTCTTCAAAGTGGTGTGAAAACTGGACCACCTGGTACACCCTTAGCGCAGAAAACACAACTAGGTTGGATCCTATCAGGAGAAGTAAATATAAACCACACTGAAACTGAAAAAACAATCCTAAGCATGCATATCACAAATATAGAAGATGAAAACAAACTACTAAAGAAATTTTGGGAAATAGAGTCAGAAGAATCTTGTAAACAAACGATGAGAATGACAGAAGAAGAACTAAAGTGTGAAAACATCTACGAAAGAACACATAAACGAGATAAAACAGGAAGATACATAGTAGACACACTAATAAAAGATAAAGACTACGACTACGGAAACACGAAAGATAGGGCTAGGAAAAGGTTAGAACAAATTGAGAGGAAATTAAACAAAGATAAAGAACTAAAAGAAGAATATACAAGAGTGTTAATGGAATACAAAGGCTTAGGACATATGGAAGAAATAGATGAAAATGAAATAAATAAATCTACAAAAGAAATATTTTACTTACCTCATCACGCGGTTGTGAAAGGGGATAAACTTACCTCTCGATTACGAGTAGTCTTCGACGCTTCAATGAAGGGTTCAAATGGAAGTTCACTTAACGATAACATGTTTGTTGGTCCGAAGATACAGCGTGATCTAAGACACATAGTGATGACATGGCGTGAACACAAAGTAGCTCTTGTTGCTGATTGTGTTAAAATGTACCGACAGATTAAAGTCACAAAAGAATGCGCAAACTTACAGAGAATCTTATGGAGACATAATGGAGAACTGAAGGAATATAAGCTTACGAGAGTAACATTTGGCACTGCAAGTGCACCTTATTTAGCGACAAAAACAATTCAACAACTAGCAAACGATGAAAAGGAAGCGTACCCTTTAGCTTCACAAATAGCAATTAATGACTTCTACATGGACGATTTGCTATCTGGAAGTGACAATCTTGTTGAAGGTCGAGAAAAATATACCCAGATTACAAAAATGATGCTCAATGGTGGATTTAAAATGCAAAAATGGACAAGTAACGATAATAATTTTCTAAAGTATATAGAAAGAGCAGAAGAAAATACAAAAGAGACTTATGTTATAAATAATGATGACGTGATAAAGACATTGGGAATAAAATGGAACAGAGTTACTGATAAATTTCAATACATAATAAATCTAAACTATAAAACTTCAGAAACAAAAAGAACAATACTATCAACTATTGCTAGAATCTATGACCCGATGGGTTGGTTAGCACCTGTAATTGTAACAGCCAAAGTCTTCATTCAAAAACTCTGGCTTGCTGGAATAAGTTGGGATCATCCGATTCCGAAAATACTTAAAGATGAATGGATTAAATACGAACATGAACTTAAGGATGTAAAAGATATCACTGTAAACAGATGGATAAACACAAATAATACTGACACACCTAGAGAACTACATGGATATTCGGATGCCTCTACAATGGCATATGCAGCGACAGTTTATTTGAGAGTTGTCAAAAGAGATGGTCAAATACTTACAAGTCTCATCACCGCTAAGACTAAGGTCGCTCCGACAAAGACCATATCAGTTCCAAGATTGGAATTATGCGGTGCCGTACTTCTGACTAACCTTCTAAACGAAGTTGCTGAACAGCTGAAAATCAATCGCGAAAATATCTATGCCTACACTGATTCTAAAGTTGTACTTGCTTGGCTCCAATGCCACCCGAGTAGATGGAAGACTTTCATTGCTAATCGGACATCAGAAATTTTGAGTCTTCTACCTAGTCAACATTGGCACCATGTTTCTTCTGGAAATAACCCCGCCGACGTTGCCTCACGAGGTGCAACACCTTTACAGTTAAAGACGCATTCCTTGTGGTGGACTGGACCAGAAGACCTGAAACATAAGAAATTAATAGATAACATAACAAATTTAGAAGAAAAAACAATAAAGGTAATGACGACAATACAAAAGGAACAAGAATTAAATTTGTTTGAAAAATATTCCAAATTGACTAAATTATTGAGAGTAACAGCATACATTTTAAGATTTATTCGAAAAAAAAAAAGTGAATCACAAACATTTAATAGGAGAAGAAATTGAGAGATCTATGGAAAAATGTATCTTAATATGTCAACAACAAGAATATTCAAATGAAATACAAAATTTAACGAAAAATAAACCTATATCTTCAAATAGCAAACTTAAAACTCTAAATCCGTTTTTAGACAAAAATAGAATTTTAAGAGTTGGAGGAAGACTGGCTCATGCTAATATTCCTGATGGTTCAAAACATCAGATAATATTACCTGGAAGTCACCCATTTACAAAATTGATTTTACAAGATTGCCATGAAAAAACCTTGCATGGTGGTCCTATGCTTATGTTGAGTCACTTACGTACAAAATTTTGGATAGCACATGCTAAGAGCCTTTTGAGAGAAGTGCTACACAAATGTGTGACCTGCACGAGATACCGGTCAGCTACAGCTACACAAATGATGGGATCATTGCCTAGGGTAAGAGTTACACCGGCAAGGCCATTTTTGAACAGTGGCGTTGATTTAGCTGGACCAATAGATTTAAGACTATCCAAAGGCCGAGGATGTAAGACACAGAAAGGTTACATTATCATCTTCATTTGTATGGTTACACGAGCCATCCATATTGAAATTGTAACTAGTTTGACCTCTAAAGACTTTGTAGCGGCATTTAAAAGATTCGTAGCACGCCGCGGACGATGCAAGAATATCTGGAGTGACAATGCTACTAACCTGACAGCTGGAAACAAGGATCTCATGTCAGCCTTCGAAAGAAGTATAGACACAGTGCGTGCTGAAATTGAAGACCTTTTAGCCAATGATGGCACTACTTGGCATCACATACCAGCATTAGCTCCCCATTTTGGAGGATTGTGGGAAGCTGGCGTCAAGTCGATTAAGTTCCATCTGAAAAGAATATTACAGAACACAACTTTAACTTATGAGGAGATGTCTACCTTGACGGCGCAGATAGAGGCGACACTCAATTCCAGACCTATTTCACCAATGAGCGATGATCCCTCTGATTACGAACCTTTAACTCCAGGACATTTCTTGATCGGCGAGGCACCAATCACTGTTCCAGAGGAGAGTCATTTGGATAAACATTTCCATCGACTGGAGAGATGGCAACGGACACAGCGAATGATGCAAGACTTTTGGGCTAGATGGTCAAGAGAATACCTTAGTCGTCTACAACAGAGACCCAAATGGATTAAAACCAAGCCTAACATAAAGATTGGAGAACTCGTGTTATTAAAGGAAGATAATATGCCTCCCGGCAAATGGTTGATGGCACGAGTCATAGATACTCATCCCGGAGACGACGAGTTAACGCGAGTAATTACTGTCAAAACAAAAACCTCTGTACTTAGGAGGCCAGTCACCAAAGTGTGTCGTCTTCCGATTGATGACTAATTTTCTTATTATTTTTTACTAATTACTATTTTTGTTTATATTGTTTTAAATTAGATACTGTTTTTACTTAAATACTTACTTTTGTTACTTACTGTTGTATACACGGTGGGTGGTATTTCATTCATTTGAACTTTAGTTTTTGATTTTTTTTCAAAGGACATTACTATGTCCTTGGTGGGTGGAATGAATAGTGTGATGAGTTTGTATTACGTAAAAATAGATGGCGCTTGTAAAATATTAAAACGTGGTGTCAAGAAGCGCATGCAAATATATATAGTTTAATTAAACTTTGTAATCTTTTAAGTTTTCAATATACGTCTTAAACGATCTCGTCGTATTATTTTTGGGAGGACCTCAAAGTAGGCGGTTCAAATGTATTGATATCGATTCTTTTGGAGGCCTAAATAATTAACATAATGTACAAGCATTCATTGGAATCTTATTGTATTTTTATTGAGTATATTGTAACTGCATATTTATATTCACATTTATGGCACAATATGTATGACGTTGCGCACATTTATGTTGGGAAATTCATACGGTTCGGTTGGTATCACGCGCGAACGCCTCCCAGCCGCGGCCGGTCTCATTATAAACAACCCCTCGTCGAGATCGCGACGATATTGATCACCGTCAATATATCGATGTTGAATATTATATAACCCTCAGAAATGTATTCATAAAATATTAAAATTAAACATAAATCAAAAATCTATTCATAAAAATACTGTAAACTTAAAAAGGGGCAAATTAAAGTGAAAACAGATTTATTTATACAATATAAGCTTTTAAAATTTGTTGAATAGAATTAAACTAAACGAAAAAAAAACGAGCTCAGTATTTTAATTGTAAGGAATTTTGACCTAACATAATTAAAATTGAATATTGTTCTAAAGACTGTTTTGTTTTCATAATAAGTAACACAATTATTGTTTAGTATTGCCTCCTGTCGCTGTCAAAACTGCCTGCATCCGTCTGGGCATACTTTTTATTAAATTGCCAATGAAACTTTGTAGCATTCGGATCCATTCTTCAACCAATGCAGTTGAACCCTTAGGTTAGCTGCTGCTGGATTTCTTTGTTTAATTTGTTTTCCCAGTTTATCCCATACATGCTCTATCGGATTTAGGTCTGGCGAGCGTGCTGGCCACGCCAAAACTTGGATTCCGCCGCAGCGAGAGAATGAGCATTGGCGCGCTTTAAAAGAAAATTATCCTCCATGAATGAGGCAAAAGGCATGACAATCTGCTCTAAAATGTCTGTTACATATCTTGCCGTAGTCAGAGACCCATTTTCTACGATGTGCAGCTCCGTATTTCTCTTAAACAAATATCACCCCATACCATTATTGACCCTCCACCATAAGGCTCTCTTCCAACAATGTTACACTCAGCGTATTTTTCTCCGGATCGTCTCTATACTTTGATCCTTCCATCATCTGACTTAAGACAGAATCTGGACTCATCAGTAAGTACATCAGACAGTACCGTCTATTTGTCGAGCTACTCTAAAAAAGATAATCTCGATTTCACCTGATTCATAGTTGACTTTCGAAAAACTTCCTTCCACCTCTGCATGGAAAAAGTATTCATTATCAAAATTTGATTCGACTGTATGTCAATGTCTTCTCAATCAGTTAAAATAATATAAGCATATTGTTCATTGCAACAAATACTTGCTATAAAAACTCTCTTTAGTCTTACTTTACTATTTATATACATAAATTTAATAGGTTTTGACTTTCAAATCAATTACTAATAACTGAAACTTACTTAAAATTCAGACTAATATCAGACGGTAACAATGAAATTAATGTTATTTTTCTGTACGCACTGTTGCTCGTTTATTAATTATTTAAATCCTATTATATTGTAAGAAGCTCTCCAGTACAATCGAAACAAGAAACTAATACCGATGTTGACAAGGTAATTACGATGTAGCTGTCAGGTAAATACAGTACTATCATATTTATACGTAGAATATTGGATTATGAAATCTTTGACAATCGCCTTGAAAATAGTGTAGTATGAAAAAAATATTTGATAGTATCAGTATAGTGTATTATTAATTTTAAATTTAAAATATTAATTGTGCTATTTGCTTGAGGCGTCTTATGATTGATTCTATTAGGTACATTGACAAATGTAGAAGACACAATTATGAAAATTATAAAAGTGCATAGACAGTCATAGCTATTTATGCGATTTTTTAAATTCTACGATTCATTTTTTGTACAATTTACATCGTATTTGTATTAAGCATACCCTAAAATACTTTAACAATATTTCAATCGAATATTGAACTACGAACGTTGAGATTTTTCAAATAAAAACGCAGAGAGAAGTGGGTAATTGCGTTTGAAACGAATAAAGAAACCCTTGAACTTTACAGACGTTGCTTCTCCTCGAGGGCTACTTGCAAATAAATTATTCTGATTGTAGCTGCTTTTTAACTTCGAGTTTTTTACACGCAACTGTATTGCATTTTTAACTTAACTACTTGTTAATTGTTTTAATTTGAGCACTATTCTTTAGGTTCGTTATCACAGGAAAATCAGTAGGAAAATCAGTAAATAATAGTTTATGTTATTCAGATCATCGTATACTTTTTATTTTAGAATATGCTAGTACCAGGCACCTACCTATGCATGCATACTTCTTATAGTTCAGAGTTAACATATTTAGAGAATCGACTTTTGTTAGCTACAAAAATCAGTTACCTATTAAAAAAAAGGTAATATTTGTTATTTACATACACATAATAGGTATATAACTATTTTATACTGATGGTTAACGCCAAGCTCTAAGTTCTAGCATCTGCGTACAGTTGTATAGTTGCCCATTAAAATATATCAGGAGTTTATGGTAAGACGTAAATGATAACACGCAGCTTTATAGCTTGTTTATATAATAATAAACCTTGTTTTTTGTAAGATAATATTGATAATCATCTGAACATTATTTTTAATAATAAGTATTTTTCTAGAATATGCCCCATATTATTTTTATTTATTCAAAGTTTATTTAATGATTCAATTCTGGTGTAATGAAAATCCATAAGATTCCATATGTAAAATTGTATACTTAAAACGTATCATAGAATCAAAAGGTTTAATAATAGTATAAACAGATTTAATAAAATACAAATAATTAATAAGCGAAATTTAATAAACTGTATAATAATCTACTTATGGGTAAATTAAAATTGACACTAATCTGATTCCAGGCAAACTAGGTATGTCAAAATAAAGTATAACTCGATGGAAACTGGCATTGAGTTTGAAGCTTTGGACGTAGGCAATTGGTGAATTGGTTCAATAGTCATTCAAACTGGGTCGGAGGCAATTTAAAGTTTTCCCGAATAAATACGCCAAGTAAAAAATTCCAACAAGCTTCCAAAATCTACATGACTGTACAAATTGAAATTAACTAGAACAGAATAATTAATTTTCTTCAAACAAGCATAAATTAGAAACAATCTTTTAATGTTGGTTCGAACAAATTATATTAGCTTATAGTCACGCTTTGAATATTCAGTACAGCAAAATTTTACATACGAATAAGTATTATATGAAATTATATTTGTATCAATGATAGGGTTTAATGTTTGTACATTAACGGTTATAATTAAATTATACGATTTTTAAATTTTTATTTTCACTTATACTATTAAACGAGCAATTATTTTTTATCTATACTGGTTTTCCACCCACAGCTACGCTCGCTTAAATTATAACATTTGAACAGTTTATTTTTATTTTAATCGAATTTATATGTTGTCATTTCTATACATAACAACATATATTCATATATTAATCAACAAGTTATACCTATTTTAAGAGAACAAAATCACCACTAGTTTTTTTTTTCGATATTGCCTTAACCTTAGGGGCCCTGAGGCCTCTAAGAGAAAGATATCATTTCAATAAAATATTCTTCTTTGTTTAGATGTCATATTGGTGGTTTACTGTCTGGTGCTAAAATCACCAAGCTTTTGGATAGAATTCACTCTAGAATATGCCAAACTTTCCCATGTCTTTTCATAATCTTATTGGTAGAAATTTGAAAAATGCCGAAGCACTTGTTTAATAAAATGCTAGCTGTGCCCGCAGCTCTGCTCGCGTGGACTACAGAATTCCGTCGGTCGAGCGCACGCCCAAGAACAGGAACACGCTCTACAACTTTAGTTGACATATTAATATTTATTGCTTTCTATTTTAAAGAGCACCTTATTTGTTTCTAGGCAGTGTTTCAGTAGACTAAATACCAGGAATTCTTGGCATCGGTTAGACACGAGACCTTACTATTATCGTATATTTTTAGAATACCCATAATTCAACTTTCAGCCCCATACGCTGATGACGAGAAAGCCCGTAAGCTAACACAATAAATTTTTCGTATACGCAGCTCTTCTAAACGATTAAACATTGAAGCAGAAGACTAAGTCAGATTGTTCAAATTAATCATGCAGAAAAGACGCTAGAGAATTTTTATTTGGGATTTCAAATTTCTTAAAATTATACGGGAAATAGTTTATCTTAAATATTATTTCGTAAGTTTGCTTCCAATTATGTTTTCTTTCACTATAAACCGATAGAGTGATAACATAAATGAGATGAAATAAAATGGTGATAAATCTAAACAAACGGTTATCATAAAGATATCCTCCCGGGATTAACTATTTGCCCAGATTTTCCAATGATCTAAATACGAGTTAAGTACGTTAATTCCGAAATAATACTCATATATGTGAGAATAGTACAGAGAACTGAATATCGACACATCATAGGAAAATTAGTTTCGTATGTCCTAATTTCCTCTTTCCTTAGCACTCTATCCTCTGTCTATCTATACATTAGTATGCTTATAATTCGAAATACACTTTTTCGATTTACGTGAATCTTTTTCTGAATACATTTTAACTAGCGATTTGCCGGTGGCTTCGCTGGTGTCATTGTTGAGTTATGAAAACATTAATTAGTACTGCCTTTGGGTAATACACATCGGTAGATTTATTATACAAACTTTCACCCATCTTTTACCCCCTCAGTATTGAATTTGGAAAAAGACATGAAACACATCGCGTTTATTTTGTAACTGAATTGCTAAATGCCAATTTTCATAGATCTATCTTCAAAAATGACCGATTTTCATATAAACTTTCATCCCCTTTTTCACCACCTCGGGGGTTGAAAATAATTTGAACTGTGGGTTAATATGTTAGTCAGTTCGTTAGTTATCCTTTAATAATATATGGATATTTATTAGGTTTATTGACACATTAGAAGACAAGTAAATATTGTTGTGTTAAAAAGCGAGGGCACAGTTAGCAGTTATGTAGGTTTATATTCAAATATGTAATATGCTCAAATAAATAAAAAACATTATTATTATGAGTTTTATATTTAACTGGAGCCATAAATGTTCTAAGATCATAAGCTAAATAAATGAAAAAGTATGTGTAAATTTATACTAAAACAGTTTCAGTAAAGTCATTTATGTTAGACAGACCAGTGAGATTTGTGTTTTTTTTATAATACTTTTTAAAAGGTAATAAAGGGAAAAGGGAGGCGCTGTTAAAATGTCCTTTGAAGTCAACGAATTTTCAACGGGCACCTAACAAAATTGTTCTTTTTAGCTTTTATAAATGTGCGCGTACTTCTCTTTAAGTTTTTTGTACTGTGAAAGTGAGTCAAAGCGCCACAAAGAGAATGGAGTTTTCAACACACATTTTTTTACACACGTTGCCTACCTACGTAACCGAAATATGATAAGTGACGCGTACTTTAATTAAAAAAACAAACTCTTGAAAGTATTTTTGTTGACAGTATTAAACATTGTTATTAAGAGATGAAATCTTTTAATATTATTTTTACCTAAGTCGTTTTGCGTGGATTTGCAGAAGGATGCTTCGACAATGAAGCATTAACTCTTCTTAATCTACCGTTACACAACGTTGGGTTTACTTCGAATAATACTAAGAAAATATACTTACCTACTTTCTTCTGTTAGGTATCATTATATGTTTCACAAGTTATTGTTAACTGAAGATAACTCAGTAGAAGAGCGCTCGGATCGAATCTTTCAATAATGGATTTCTGTCAAAGGAAACAATGTGATGAAACCTTATAATGCTGGTTACATTTACCAGTACTCCCCTGATTAATTGTTACTCTACAGTTGAAAACATCTCGGCAACGTTCTACCAATGATGTGTAGTGTAGGTGTACTCGATAACTAGAACTTATCTAAAATTAATATGTTACCTGTTTTGGTTGCTTTGCCATATAATATCAGGTATGGTTCTGCTCAACGTTAGTATGTAATGCGATATCGAGAATAAACCTTAGTTATAAATATAGTCATTTCTTATAGCGCAGTTCATATTATTAAAAAATCCATTATCGCCCTTGCACCACAGAGCCAAGCGGTCTACAGAGCCATAGCCATAGCCATGGTAGCGCCTATCACGGCACGAACACAGGAGTTCGCAAATTCTTACCTTTCCCATACTGTGCGAATGTGAAAGAACTCCCAGCCAACTTCTTCCTATGATATTGAGACTTTCAAACCGGGCATGAAGAAGCATAGTAGCAGGCTGGTATGAAATCGACGGCTTTCGATAAAAACTGTGACTTCCACGATCGCCGTTGTTTGTGGACTTTACCTTACTTATCATCAGATGATGTACAGTCATTTTGCCGAGAGAATATTATGTAATATTGTTATAACTAATTCATGTCAATTACAAAATTTAAATGTTTACGTAAAATTTCATAAAATTGTTTTTCATCATAAATAATTTTAAAATATATTTTAAAAAAAAACACAATTATGATAAATACATATCTCATATTTAAGACTCACCGAAATTTATTTCAAAGTGATTGATTCTAAGAAATTCCTGTTGAAAACATAAAGATTACGTATAAACTTAATTACTCTATCTCATAATTACCTTGTTTTGAAGAGTACCCTTTGAGAGGTTGTCGCTTATTTCCCGAGTCGTCTAAAGATATTAATAACCATCTAAGTCGTTCACTGTCTTCTATCTCGTATACTGGTCGTGTACCCGCTTCTACACCTCACCCCCCTGTCCCCCGGTCGTGTTTTTCGCTAATACCCTTTTGGAGATGATAAGATGATGGCTTTACAAGCAAGCAGTAATTACGCTCGTCCAATTACGGTTCTACCAGCTCTGGGTTGGAAAACGAATCGTCGCATGAACCTTTTGTTACTAAAATTTTGTAAAACGACCGCTAAATTTGATTATTTTCAGATTTTATTAAAGGAGCTCTGCTTGTATTGTACACTCCCATCTGTTTTATTAAAACAATTACATTGAAAATATTACATAGAATAGGTAATGGATGCTCTATCGGTCTCTTGTGATGTGGTTTGTTTATTTTTACTTGAAGATTTGTAATATGATATTAATTGGGCTTTAAAAGCCTTTAATTAAAATACTTTTGCCAACGTTAAATAAACATTTTAATAAATTATTAAAACTTTAAGGTTTTATTTTTGAATAAATAATCATATAAAGATTTATCGTAAATAAATGTATGTGAGAAAGTTTATGTGTAAGTTTGTGTATGTGTATTATGAGTAATAATAACACAAACAAAGTAAATACATTTGCTGCATGCTATCGTTTAAGGAGTTATTCAATTTGTATATGAGTACTGCTATATTACTTTTCTAATGATTTCTCGGGAGGTGACTATCGATTTTGCTCTAAGTGGAGAATCTCGAAGTACCTTATAAAGTATCTCCACATACCAAATATCAGCCCTCTAGGTGCATTAGATCATGAGAACGAGTCTTGCACAATCCTTGACAGGGATCATACTAGACATAAAACACTATGTCCAGTAAAATTTTGGTAAGATTTGGTATTGATAGGTATCGCAGTTAACGTATTTCCTTTAAGTGAAACGAATGAGAAAACAAATCGGTTGAAAATATAATTATTGGTGGCTATTTGAAAATAGTCATTTTACAGAACATATTTTTAAACCCTGTCAAAAAAAAAAAGTTCAAACAGTCTAGAGGTCTACAAAATTTTTCTACATTCTTGAGGATATAATAAAGAAAACCAATTATTAATCATTCGATTTGCGCTTGAAGTTATTGATAATAGCAGTTTTGAAAATAGGTTCAAAATGGTGATTTTTAAACCTTTAAAACTATGGCACTTGAGGGCTGAAACTTGGGTTGTGAGGATACTTTATAAGGTACTTCGAGATTCTAAAAATAGATAGATCCCTACCGAGAAATTAATCGAATATTTAGTAATAGAATTACTCATATACATAGTTTGCCTCATATACCTAATGCCATGCTGCAAAAGCAGTTCGATGAGATTCATATGTAAATCCTTACTTAATATTTAATATTAGAAATTCGAAAGCGAGATTGTTTGTTTGTTACTCAATCACGCGAAAACGACTAAATGAATTAAGATGAAATTTGGCACACAGACAGCTTATAACCCGGATTAAGACATAGAATATTTTTTATCCAGGTAAAGGCCCAATTCTGAAGACCACGCCGATAGAGTCGCGGGAACAGCTAGTAGCACATAAATTAATATGCAATAGTAAAAAATGTGTTTACGCCTCCGATAAATAAGGCGAAACTGCTATATGTTCAGCTTAGCAAAACTTCACTACACTACGTTGCGAAACAAGTAGCGGACCATCACGCAAGCGTAGTATTTACAGTTGAAGAAAAACATCGTCTCTTTGGAGTCAGACAAGGAAGAAATATTACTGTGGTCATAGTTATTAAAAATCCGTAGAATATGGGTGCACAAAATTAATAAAACAAGAAATAGTTAGGTAAAACTGATTATGTCAAGAACTAGAGTCACATGGAGATCGTTTTTACACATATTTTAGCTTGCAAAGAATTGATCTATTTCTGACCTCTTAGGTGACTTTTCCAGTGAAAGTAAAATCAATTTTAACAAATTAATACTATTTTCGCTACTTGCCAAATAGACGCAAAACCATAACAAGATGGCGAACCGAACGCGGAGATGTGACCGGCGTCAAATCGGCATCACCAAATTTGCATGGAAATAGATAATTCAAAGTTAAATCACTGCGTTAGAACAGGCAGTTTCGCTTCCGTTTCGCATGTCGTACGTTCAACGAGCAAGTCATGGCGAAACTACAGTGGTTTCGCCGCTATGGTTTCGCGGCGAAGGTGTGCTTAAAGCCTTTACCTAAATATCCATGGTATATGTTTAAGGGTAACTATAATTAATATTAGAGTTGAAGATTTAACAATGTTGGAATTTAGTTAACAAGAGCGATGATGGAGAGAAAATTGAGCATGAGCGGGTAGCGAGTTCCTGTCTATTGATGTTTCCTGTAATTTCACAACTAATTAGTCATACATATATCAAATTACACATGAAATGACGCGCAATATTTACTCCGATACGGTTATTTTGAAATAAAATTTAATTCAGTTGGCAATAGGTGAACCAAGTAATTGCAACCACTGTACGTTGTCAACTAATTGGCAAGTAAATTAAGGCGGATTGAATAATTGACTGTAATAATTGAAACTAGGCAGTGGAGCACATATATTTAATGGTGGTCAGGGTGAAGTTTAATTACAATATGGATATAACTATGTTAATTTTATATAAGAAAGTATTATAAAATAAGTTTCATGATGGTATAAATCTGTTTGAATTCTCATTTTTTTTTATTAATATTATTTCAGCAAATTTACATTATTTATGTAACAGTAAATATGTAATTTCTTAGGTTAATTATTTTTATTCCAAAGACATTGTAAGTTATAATTGAAACGCTGTGATCCAGTACTGTGTACGAGTACAAACAAATAATATAACTTTTTTTTATATAAATTATATAAAATAATGACTTTCATTCTATGAACGGTCCACTTTCAATTTTGAAATAATATCAAGTATTAATATCATATTATGAAGAGCAACGAAATACATTATTCTTAAATTTAAAACTCCGTTTATGATTTAAACATATATTTATCAATTTATTTAAGCCTTATGCTTAAAAATAATGTTTTTTTTTTAGTTTTGGATACGTCATGTGAATCCATTGTAAAAGCATTGTTTGTGGGAGCAAATGAGCTTATTAGTGTGTAGGTTTTATAGTGCGCTAAATGTACGCCATTCTGTGCTACACATGTGGCTACGTGGTTGCTACGGTGGGTATTGTATTTCGATGCAACTTAGCAGAGATTTGTATTTTACTATCACTTTGAGATTGTTTATAATGGCAATAATCGTTTTTGAAGTTTTTCTTGCATTATCTGTTCGACAAGAACGAGAATAGCGGCAGTATCGAGCTATACGAAGTATTGATCAACCACTGTTGTCAAGCTGGTCTACCGATATCATGGTAAAAAACATTAGGTACTTTGATATAAACTGCTTGATGGTTCTGTATAACGAAGTGTCGAAATGAGTCAATATGACGAGTTACTAATTCACCATGCGGCATGGTGAGGAACGGGTTGTCTCACCACCTTGTTATAATCATTGTCTCGCTTGTTGTTTCGGTAGTATGTACGAGAAACCACAACTCGCATGTGAAACTGACTTGTAGCAGCAGAGTTTTTATTAGACACTTCTTACACCAAATATTTGATAATGCACAATATTTGTTAGTTTTTTCCTTGTAGGTTGTTACTTCCTTCCCATTTTAAATAATCCTGCGATATATTTTGATACTATACTTACTTACTATACTATATTTTAGCGGGCTGAGGATTCTAACCAGTTTTATTATGTGTATAATGAATGCAATTTGACCTAAAATATTTGTAAGTCATCACTAATTATCTATTCATCTTTATAATCTATAATTATCAATTCAAGTATATGTGCGTTAACTTTACTGCGATATTGATAAAGTGAGGTTCATGAATATAATTTTTATTGTAACTAATATATTTTTTATAATTTATTAGTTCGACCATAATATCGCCCGAAATTAAATTACGACATGGTCGAAAATAGTTACACATCAAATCTAGTGGGACTGATTCTTATGGGCAGATGTCGGAACATACCTCTAGGTGGTTGTCGGAAGATTTTCAACTAACCATGAGAACATTAGTAAAATGTCCTTCCACCATGCTAAAATAAATCACCACTGACTTATGCACTTTATTGGTACATACCACACATACATGTCAAGGTTCATGATAATAATGATCTACTATTAATTGTTTTGCAGTTATTCTTAAAAATCAATTTTAATAATTTTAGTAAGTATATGCTTAAAGAAAGAGGCTCTTGATATTTTTTGAATTATCAGTAATTCAGTAACGGTAATAATTGTGTTAATATTGATATACAAAAACAACAACCGAATACCCTCGATGCGGGGTCGGATCGGACCGCGTTGCCGGGGTAACATCGCTTAGGGCTACGGGTTCCGCAGATTCACACAATGAAACGGCATAAGAAGTAACGACATCTAATTAATAATGTCTATCATATCTCTATTGCTCAGCTTATGTGCGCTTTGAGAGGGAGCGCGGAATTAACGTAAGAGGATTGCTAGACGCATGATTTGTTGCGGATGTCGTTAACAAGCAATTTTTG
This sequence comes from Saturnia pavonia, assembly GCA_947532125.1. Lineage (NCBI taxonomy): Eukaryota > Metazoa > Arthropoda > Insecta > Lepidoptera > Saturniidae > Saturnia > Saturnia pavonia. The sequence continues at coordinate 10,370,021 of OX383900.1, read as the reverse complement.
CTCCCATATTCAGCTATGACATTCGAGTTGTGATCATACTTATACATTTTAAATAAGTACCATACTTTCTTGTACTATTGATTTTTTGTACTTCATTGTATTGAAATTTAGGAATAATAATATAAAAAAAATAGTTTATAAAAAAATGTACACACCATTCAAATAATGTTAAATTATTTATTCAACTAGTGTAATTTCAGCATTATTAACTACATACATAATGCACTCTCTAAATCCAAAATGGTTTGAGAAAATGTTTTATACTCCTTTAATTTCAAACATGCCTTGAATACCGTATTGTTATAAAATTAAATAATATTTTACTTGGTAATGTCTTTATTTAGGGTTTTCGTGATATTTACATATTATAACTCACTAGTGTGATTAATCGAAATTTCATAACTTTTTCATATATACATATATTTAATTTATGTTATTAATTCTGAATGTATTATCCGTATATAGAGCTATTAGTACTTCGCTAAGAGATAGGATTTAATAGCATCGTATTTAATATTCGAGATAATTTTTATTTGAACTACCTAAAAATTCGATAACATAGTAGACCTACTTTTACCATTGCTTGATATGTTTTATGTTAATTGGATCGTGTGGGACAATGGCGGAACAGTCGATGCGCACAGGAGACGGGGTACCGTGCAGTTATTATGACATATTGTTCTCGATTGCGACAATTCAGCAATTTCAACCGGCTGAAATGTAGTGTTAACAAGTTTTTAAAATTTTATTCTTTTTTTTTTAAGTTTAAATATATTTAAATAACAGCTTGCTTTGTCATTTCTATACTACATAGATTTAATAATTTGAATACATTTGTAGAACTTATATTTAGTGCGTTTAAAGTTATTTTATCCATTATACACTTTTAAAATCATCCTTGCTATGGTTTCTAGCACCTACTCTTAGTTATGTATTTATTATTTATGTATTCTAATTTAAATTCATATTTCTTTACGCCTAAATAATATAATATTTAATATTATTTCATCGATTAATACAAGATTCGGATTCTAGAATCAATAGTTTAATTTAAATTAATTATTTACCAATTGCTGTTATTAGTGTTATTAAATAATAACAGTTTTGTTGTATAACAGAGGACACAAAAATGTTATTGTATAATTATTATTCTTATGAAAGGTGAATTGTAGGATCTTTTTACACAAGTCTTAGAACGTAGCAAAATTAAATACTTACTTAAGTATTTTATTACGAGTAGTAAATAATTTTACAAGCAGAGTGATCAATTACACGTTCTAAATTGAAGTAATACTTACTAGTATATAATATGTACTTATGTCTCTGTATGTAGATTTAAATTAAGAATTCTCAAGATGAATGTAACCAACTGTGACATAGACTGTTACGCACTAATAAGTTATTTATATGTGAAAAGACTCATTTTATATGTATAAGGTGAGGGTGTAGAACTCAAGATCTATGATAAAATAAATTAAAAATCTAGCAAAATCGTCTCCCGCTACTTCTTCTATATTTATTACTCAAAAGTAAATCTAAAAAAGGAGACACTCTTAAAATATTTCTTTCAATTTTCATGGTAGGTGTCAAATATTACCGGTTTTCAAATATTTTTTCTGGTTGTTGGCCTTTAAACTTTAGGGTTACGTCATTCTATTTGTTTTTTCAATGAATTTGTATACCGAAAAGGCGTCCGTACAGTCAGGTTTTGATAATACCAGACTTACCTTCTCTGTTTTGTCCCAGACATATTCCATAGTTTTTGAACTTTAATCTTTTATCCGGAATGTAGGTTTACTTAATGTTGATAACCCACAATTTCATTGATATGTAGTATCTTAGAATAATTAACAAATATGCTGTAAAAAATACGGTTACGAATCACATTATTGTTTACAAAGTATGTCGTTTCCAAACAAATTTGTTTTTAGCTTTTATGACAGATAATTTGTCAAGGATAACTGTACGCAAGTCAAAGATAATTTATCTGTCTCAACCGCTTTATTTATTACAACGCGTTCGCATCTTCGTTGAGCCCTTAAAGTTGGTTGTTAATGGAGCTTCTTTGGGGTTGGGACTTTTACCAATTTTGTTGAGACGCGCAAAGCGTCGGAAAGCACGGGGGAATGTTTGTGATCGTGTAGCTCAGGAATGTTGCACAGGCCTTACAAGCCGAACTTTTTTGCTTCATTGAAGTGATATTTTAAGAGCAAGAGTAATCTAATATAGATAGGTTTATGACGTATATTTTCAAGAAATGTATTCGATAAATAAATAGTAGAACACGACAAACTTTATATATGTATATTCAATATTATTGCAATACCTGTGTTAAAATTGAAGGTAAATATTATGATAAATTAAACATAATGTAGTGTTTTTAAACAAATTTATTTCCGATCATTTGGTTCCCAACAAATATACACAGATATTTAACACCCAGATAAATATATGATCGTTACAAACACAAGCTACAATAAATTGTAGGCTATAATGAAATACACGAGTCTCAAACATCGTGTATTATTAATCAAACATGTTTTGGTTACATTTTCTATAAATATTATAAAACACAAGGTGTCTCTGTCTGTCCATTTAGTTTGTTTTCACGCGAGAACCACTTACCCATTTTTTTCATTTTAATTCATAGCTATGTTATCTGGCCAGATTATAGGATATATTTTGATATATTTTAAGATAAAGTAACACACGAAATAAGTAGTGGCGATAATGGTGAATCAATTCGGAAAAAGTACACTTTTGGGGCTCTTAAATGGCTTGCGCTGAGCTAACCATAAGGGGTATTTCAAATTAATGTACAAAACAATTGTAGATCTTAAAAAAAAAAACAAAAAGATCACCGATCACACGATCTCCCGCCATCTCTCTCTGTTTGTAGACTGTCGGGCGCAGCCAGACACACGGCCTCCTACTGCGGATTTTACCTGGTGAGTCCAGCACATAGATGACCTGCCGCGCGATCTAGTTCCCTCCACTCTTCCCTGTACTACCAGCCATTCTATGGAGTCGTTATCCCGCCTATACACATGCCCGAAGTACTGTAGTATGCGCGACTGTACTACGGCCGATAGACGCTGTACAATGCTGAGCACATGGAATATGGACACATTGGTGCGAAACTCCGTCCACGATATTCCAAGCATCTTCCGCCAGCACCACATCTCCAGAGCATATATCTTCCCCTTTTCCAGTTCGCGCACTGTCCACGTCTCTGCCGCGTAAAGAAGGATGGGGAATACAAGGGTTCGCACGAGCTTGAGTTTGGTGGCTTTTGTAATGTTGCGATTCCTCCATACTTTCTTCAGCCTCCCCATCGCAGCTCTTGTTATGGCCATACGCCGTTTCACTTCATCTACACAGCCACCGTTGTTTGAGATCAAAGCCCCAAGGTAAACGTAGGTCTGGACCACGTCGCAGTTTGCGATCTGTATCACTTCAGGCGAGTTGTTGTTCACGCGATCCACGATCATCTTTTTTGTCTTAGATCGATTTAACTTTAATCCAAACGTAAGGCTCACGCGCTCCATTTTGAGAAGTAATTCCTCCATAAGGCCAGCACTAGTCGCGAATAAGGTGGTGTCATCTGCGTACCGCAAGTTCGCAATGTTATATCCACCAATCGCTACACCATCAGTTCAGTTTTTTAGATACTGCTAGTCATGTAATAAAACTAACAAATGTGTCTACATAATATCATATACAAAAATGTCCTAATGTACGAGATATTTTTTGTCTGTGTTTCTGTCCGTTTGTACCGGATAATCTCCGAAACGGTTAGATCGATTTTGACTGGACTTTCACTGGCAGATAGCTGATGTTATAATGAATAAGTTAGGCTACTTTGATTTTAGAGAAATAATTAGGGTTTCGCACAAAAAATAAAAAAGGGTTTTTAGTACTCCACGCGAGCGAAGCCGCGGGCAGAGCTTTATTTCTTTCTTTATAGTTTTATATCATAATAAATCTGTTCATCTCTTGGTTCAGTTGCAGATGCAGTTAAAAAATAAGAATAAGACTATTTGAGTTACTCGATCATAAATATGTGTATAAACGTAACGTAATCTTGCATGTTGTATACATTATTTTGAAATTAATTATAAATCTTATCTTGACTTCGAACACTCACCTCTTTTAATCCTGTGTCTGTACGCGAGAGTATCCTTCAAACGTTAAAATGTTCAAATGTTAAAAGTTGAAATTGTTATACAAAGAATCCTTGTCCCTCTGAACTTTTATTTTTGTTTTACTTATTGAAATATTATTTGTTATTTAATGATACCAATATAGTTCAATGAAGGAGTGTTTAATTAAATATTTTGTGTTTATCTATTAACAAATACTTAAATTAAATGATTAACAGTGGGATAACATTTGAAGGAGGTTGCTTTGTTTTGAGGGTGGAGAAATTATGATTGATGATAGGATATGATTCGTTTCCACTTAACACATCATAAAAGGGGTAATTTTATTGCCCCCGGCTCTTGTTTCTGTGAGGTCATTGACTAATGAACATGCTGAATCAGCAGTTTCAAAGTGCATAGTTTTATAGTGGACCACTCATATGTTATACCTATTTCACTTATTAATTAATTGTTTTATGTATGTACGTGGATAGTTGTGTGTGTTCATATTAGCTTTGTTTAATATCTAAAAGTATAAATCCATGTGTTTTATAATGCATATGCAGAGTTAAAATATTAATCTTAAATCATATGGTTTGTTTCATGAGAAAAGATCCTCAGATCAATGATATTTTATCTTATTATTTTTCGCTATCGAGAATTTATTTCAACTACATGATTATTTAAATCTTTTGAGCAAATATATTTTTAGCAAAATTATTTTTATTAAAAGAGCACTAAATATTACAAATAAAATATAACCTTTATTTTATAACCAAAGTACAATTAGGTACATAAATAATAATCATATCTTCATAGATCAACGTAACAACTGGGTCTGTTAATACGTTCATATCTTTCAGAAGTCACAGCTGTTTATTAACTAACGAATGTATGTATGGAGGATAAATAATAAAAATATTCGCTATAAATTATGAAAGTTGAAAGAGGCTTTTATTTATCAGTAAACTACGATGTGCTATAAGAGTACATAACTATATTTTAGTGAAAAAGTGGATAAGTTACGGTTAAAACTGATTACAATTGAGAAAATGGAAACGTGCATCAGGATACAATTTTTATCACCCATTGAACACTTATTTGTAAGATAATAATCACGTTGACTGTTGATTTAATACCGCATAAATATGTAACAGAAGAAATCTTTGTAATATTAGCTCAATTCTTAGATATACGGTTTCCCCTTTGATGTATACTTTTGTTATTTATTTATTTATAACATACTCGTAAATATATGAAATACAAGTTCAGTATAGGTAACTAACTATTTTTTTTACTAAGATGACGAATCAAACTTTATTTACTCTCAATTCACTCACTCAATCACTTCATTCAATCACTGTCTATTTACATAGTTGTATAAATTTCAACTACCCATATTTATTTATTTTTTTATCTTGATAAATAACAAAATAATTAATAATTTTAAATCATTAATTCAGTTATCAACTGAAAACTTCCTAACTTAAAACGGCATGTATATAATATTAAGATTTGATCACTTTTATGTCAATGATAATTCAGGTATGTGAAGCACGATTATAAGAAAATAGGTTGTTATTATGAATTCTATAATATAATAAAAAATAAATATAAAGTTTGCCTAGTCTTAAAAACCTATATCAAAACAATATAATAGATATAAATATATTTTAATTATTATTTACATCAAATATTAGAACTTTTAGATAAAATAAAAATCGGAGCAAAATATACATTAAAATTAGAAAATACGTACAAGTTAAGCAGCTTTAAATGTAATAGGGATTTTGTAACAAATTTGTAAAAACATATTAACGGATTTTGTTGGTTTGTATAGAAATAAGTAGGTACTTACATACACAGAAAACCGAGTCTTTAACGGTAAGCTATGTATTATTTAGGCTTATTTGTAGAGCTAACGTTATAAGAAAATAGCTGGCGTGTATCGTGAATAAGCAAAATGTAAGCTTGTGGATCGCGTTGCCCTCTAATGTATTAATAATCCGCGGTTAACGTTGTCTTACTGTTCGTGTGTAGGACACAACATTATTTTGGCCACTCACGTCCTGTCTTCTATGCAAAATGTGTCTATTCATGTCGTAATCTTTTTCATAAATCGAGCTTTATAAAACGCACCTTCGGGATATGTGTGATATGAGCCAATCCGATCATTACTCACTATTTTATAGAAAACATGAAATTTTATATGTCCAAATAATGCTTGGAAAAAAAATATACTAAGGGATGAATACTTGTAGGAATTTGTCGCCAATGGAATGCTGCATTTTATAAAACAGCAGGTATATTAAATATTTATTTAAAACTTCTACATTTTCCTATAAATATATTTGCTAGCAAAATAACGTGGACCGCCATGAGTTTATCTATATATACTAATATCTAATATAATAAGGCTGGAGATTTTTGTTTGTTTGTTTTAAAGCGCTAATCTCTGGAACTACCTCTCGGATTCGAAAAAATATTTTTATATATGATAGCCAGATTCATGAGGAATACTATAAGACTATCTAGCAATGTGCTAGATTGATTTTGTCGAAAGAAGAAGCGCTCCCGAACTATTTTATTCGCGTGCGCTGGCGTAATGGTTAGTGATACGTCAATGTTTTACAAAAATATTGCTCCTTAGTATATCTAAAAAAAGTCTGTAATACCACATGCACATCTCTTATACATAAGCCACAATAAGGTATTTGGATCAAAAAACATTGAAAATTAAAAAGTTATTTTGAGCATTATTATTAGGCATGGTATATACATCCTTACGAATGAAAGTTACTTCATCATCAAGACATTTTTATGAAGATAAGCTTTGCCCTTTAGGGCATGTTATTTGAACGCATAGTTTAGGAGATAGTGGAAAATTAAAAAACCAGCACTCGGCTCGGTTCTATAGTAGTAGTGGCGTGAACGAGCCGTGTGACGCATAATCCTGACCACCCGAAGAAAATGTTGTGTGTTCTTATGTGTATATTATAAATAATCAGTGATTTTTTTTAATTATACGCGAGTGATGCCGCGTACCTAAGCTAGTTTTAAATATATTATATATGAAGTGTCATTGTGGCTCACAGTAATTTTATAGTATTTATGGTTATAAATATCGACATTGGCAATATTCATTGACTAACGTGTAAAGTTTATAAATTACACATTAGTAAATTCACTTTGCCACCGTAGATATATTTTTGTTGTATTTTGTAAAACTTCTTCCGGCGCATTTAGTGGAGGGTAAAATTTGAGAGTTGTGCGCATATCTTGTGACGGTTGTGCGAGATGATGATAATTAGCCATCAATGTTAATAATGTGAATTCATTATTTTACACTTTTTCATTGTTTTATCCTAATTCCTAACGCTCCAATACTTAACAGAATCCGTCTTCTTTAGTTCATCCACACTGTATGTTGAATCAATTCAAACTACCTACTTAAAAATTTAATGTAATAATGTACACTGCTTAAGTTGAATACTTGAACTTTAGCTGTAAGTTTCTCTGTAAAGCGAATTATATAGATATAGAATTGTAATAGATATAATTGTAATAGAATCCGCCTTCCCTAGTTACCTACACTGTTTATTGAATTAATTCAAACTAACAACTTAAAAATGTAATGTACACTGGTTGAGTTGAATTTTTTCTGTAAGTTTCTCTGTAAAGAGAATTATATAAATATAATTGTAATAAAATGCGCCTTCCCTAGTTACAGTGTTTGTTGAATTAATTCAAACTACCTAATTAAAAATGTTATGTAATAATGTACACTGGCTAAGTTTAATTTTAACTGTAAGTTGCTCTGTAAAACGAATTCTATATTCTCAGAGAAGTAAAAATACATTAAACATTATTTTAATTCATGAATTAAATTAAATTTTATTATTTTTACATAATCAAATTAATTGTAATGAGATCACATTATTATCATATACGTAGCTTAAATTAAGAATGATAATAATGATTATGTATATTATTTTTACACATTAAAAAAACTGTAAAATGAATTGACATTATTATCATTAATAGCTAACTTCATCACGTTGTTGGCACGTGGGATATAAATTTCCGAATTATTTTTATATATTTTCGCTTAGTACTTGCCGAGTCCAAAAATCATAGTAATATTAAAGTTATTACAGCTTATATTATTTGTAAAAAATCATTTTCGTATGTTTAAGACCAAAAACAGTTTTATAATTTTAATGTTATTCAGGAAAACTTTTTAGTTATAAAAGTGCAATTTTAGTCTCAAATTTTAAGAAATAAATTTAATTTTAGAGCTTGCATTCACAAAAAGGTGCAGTTTTTGCGGTAAATAGATTCACTAAAACATTTCTCGTGTTTCAGTGGTAAGCGGTGTAGAGCGCAGGTGGATTCTATCAAGTGTATATACACACTGCATACAAGGTACAGGAAATATACTGATAAAATATTCTTAAAAATAAATATAAAAAAGTAAAAGAAAATGGACAAATATTTTTTGAATAAATAATCGACAATTTGTAAGTGGTGAAGAGTTACATCATTTTTTTCATAAAACTTATTGCAATTGCAAGAAGTGTCGATCGCTTTATCGATGTTACTTTCAAACATCAATAACGAATTTTATATATTTTTGTTTACTTAACGTAATATAACAGAACATCAAAAATCGAGTAAATACAATCAGTTATAGAATTTCTACTGTTAAATACAACTATTATGTATTTCAAGAGGAAGGCATAAGGGAGTACGGTAAACGAATATTCATCCAGTTAAAGCACGTAGGTCCTGCTTAATGTATTCGGATAACGCCGGAAGCAGTGTATGGCGACATAGCACGTCCGGTTGGATACGGACACATAACAAAATGTTCACAGAAGTATTAAGTACTATTTGTTTCCCTTTAGAACGCGAAGCTTTTTTATCCATTTTTATTATACTATTCGGGTGCCTATTAGGATTTCCCATCAGCAACAATAGAGGTTTTAATATTTTTACCCCCTTAGAGGAATAATTTTCAAAAAAGACCGGAAGTTACAATCAAGATCCACGCCGTAGATTTTCCGTGAACGCGTCATTTTTATTTCTATTTCGATGCTGCTGTAGCTCTAGCATTTGGTCAGCAATAGACTTTTTATATTTTTAAATGCCTTTGGATGTGAACTTTCCACTTAGTGCGTTTTCTATATTTCCGTGCATATTTACGACTCATCTCATATGTCTCAAACATTTTAAATGTTTTTTTGCAATTTTCTATTTAACACCGATTTTTAGATATATTTTGGCGAATATTTTTATTGTTTCAATGTGAGTCCTATTAGTGCTTCTAAGTTTTTTACAATGACAACCCGAATCAGCGTCCTAGCTAAACACATTCTCACGCTACAGTCGTTTATAATTTTACACAACGCTAATTCGCAACAATCACGTACAGGTGCTTACAATATCCTTATGATAGTACGGGTAAAATAAACGCAGCATGACAAACACGTTCAGAGATGATCTATCCATTGTGACATCAAGCGTTGTTATCGCATTATTAATCTCGTAGTTATTAGTGATTGAAATTTGACGGTATTTTATAAAACAAGAAAGTTTGACCGGCTATCACTGTACTTAACGAGCGAATAGACGTTTTCACGTCAAAATCCTTTCTTAGTCATCTACGTTATATAAAAAAAGTTTAAGCTATGTGTTGTTAGTTAGTACCTAAGAAATCTATTAAATAATTTATTGTTTATCATTAATTATGATACTAATACTGGCCTATAAAAATGTCTTATCACTGGGTATCAGCAATATTAAATAACAAGAAGCCTATAATTTTTATCTATATAGTATTTTTTCCACTAATTGTGATATTTGAAGTTGTAGTTTTTAATTACTTTTTCAACTACAAACCAAGAACATTTCATAAATGTTGACCTTTTTTCACGATGTTCTTCTTCAAAAACTCAATGCGAAATTTAGGTAAATTCAAAATAATTCATAAATATGTATGTAAATTGTACATTCATGCAAATGCTTGAAACAGTGGATACTTTACCCATTATCGGATCGCATCGGATATTCGAGTAGTCTTTTAACTATTCGAGCACAACAATGAGTTACTAAAATTTAAATTTACAAATATACACGATTTTGTATCAGAATTGATTTGTATTAAAATAAGTAACAATAATTGCATAACGTCAACTAATATGATACCTAGTATCAACTATTAAACATAACATGATTTCGGAATTTCGAATTTCGGATAACGGAACAAAACTAAAACTCGTTTACAAAATTTTATCGAACACTTTATTTTGGTGCAGTTTTTATGTAATATGACGTTTCTGTAGTGTGTTGTTTATTGTGGTTCGAGTCTGACGCTTGTAGGAGCAGTGTACGTTAATTACATAAAATTGTGACGTCACAGAGGTGGATCGCGCACTCGCCATAAATTCATGTGAAGTTATAATGTATGCACTTTCAGAATTTTCCGGTGTTTTAGTAACACAATTTGATTGTATGTGATGATGTTAAAACGCACATACGAATACGTAGAATTAAAATGTAAACATACATCGATAAATTAATTGAGTAAGGTAAAAGAAAAATACCGATTAAAATCCCACTTAAACCTCTACTAAAAAAAAATAAGCTTTTAATTAAGCGTTTCTCCACTGAAGAGAAACGTTATTCTATTGTATCTTTTCATAGTCAGTGGAAATAGTAAGCAATGTCTCATGACGTATTAGTAATTTCAAACGAACAGTTTTATAATTTCTCCTATAAGCTAATTCTTCAAAAACATTTCTTACTTCATCCGTTTTTTTAATGAGTTTTTCCTTCAAGGTCAACCTATAGTGTCAACAATTATATTTAGAAAACGTATGTTTATTCCAAAAAATGCATTAGACCACAACATTTAATGGTAATGTCCAATGGACATTTAATGGTCTTAATTATCCGACCATTATAATTGTTCTATTGACGATTGATATAATACATGCATGTATGTAAGGAAACAGGAAATGGGCATAAAGCAAATAACCATCAAAATGTAAACAAACTTAGAAAACATGTTATTATGTTTTCTCCTCTGAAGTCAGTCACTGATATGCTACTATCCCTGAAGACTGTTGGAACTTCATGGATACGTGTGCACACAGCGCGAGCACCTCTGAGTTCTAGTTTGGTGGCGGTATTTCCAATGTAAACCTTGCATAGTTTCTATCAGTTAGTTTAGGATCACGACAGTTTTATATTTTACAAAGTCTATTAATGCAGTACAAAAATCATATAATAATGTTTCACCTATCAAGGCAGGCAAAACCATTGATGCTGATCTCCACTGCCAAAGGAATCGAGAAAAACGGCCGGATTTGATAAACAAATATTGTGAGGTAATTCAACAAGTTAACGCCAGACCACTCGCATATTTAGCCATTTAGCAAAAATTCAGAGACCTTTGCTGGGAAATGTTAATGTATTCACCTTATAGCCTTGACCTTGAATGATCAGATATCCATTTGTTTCGTTATCTTCAAAACTCTTTTAGTAGTGTGAGACTGACATCAAGAGAAGACTGTCATAATTTCTTGTCTTAATTTTTTATCAAAATTCACAAAAAAAATCCAAAAACTGGATCATGTTACTATCTACTATGTGACAACTAGTTACAGAACAAATGGTTACATATACATTATATATAATATACTCGTAATTGAACTTTAAAAATATTGTCTTATTGTATATGAAATTCGAATAAACTTTTTCCTACCATAAGGGAGGGATTTATAAATATAAAGTAAAAATATGTTTGAGGTTACTGGAGGTGAATATCGAGTTATGGAAAATTAGATACCCACGTGACAAGGAAATAAAATGACCTAGGTAAGAGCATCGCAAAAATTTTATAGTAAGTTAGTGTAATACAATAAATATTAAAGGCGTAAAGTTTATTTACTTAATCATCTAATGAATAAATTTTCTAAAGTTATCTAGTTAAAAGTTAATGAAATTTTTATTCGGTTTCAAATAAACCTTTTAGGTTGTTGAGAAGTTGAATATTTTTATAAGATTTGTCGGGCGATATTGTAAACATAAAGAAAACACAGCAATTAAATTCTTCTTGTTTAAGCTTACAGAAAGCCAAGTAAGCAAAACTGTCATTAAAAATGTAAATTAGAATAGGTACTAGGTACATTCTCAATTCTAAAGTTTAAAGTATTTTCTTGCGGATAAGTTTAAATTAATGTGGACCGTCACAAGCACTTTTACTGGCGCGCCAACCGGGAGACCCCATCAATTTTTTATTAGCTTCGCAATTCTCTTTTCAGAAAATTTAAGGGCAACGGCTATTATACTTAATTAGAGACCACTACTGGCCTTTATTGAATCTGACACGTCAAAAATTGTCCCGTTACGCAATTCGTCGTTCCTCTATTCAAAGGGAACTCGGAATGCAGAATATTTATCAATCTTTTGATGAGCGCTAAGATTAATTTCGGCTAGCTTTTGGCCCTCAAAGGAAAATTTAGAATATAAGTGCATTAATAAAGGTTATTCAGATAGGGCAGCACTCTATAGCAAAAAATGTCTTTATTAAATTTTGCGGGCTTTTATGTGCATATTCGGTGACTTTATAACTTAAAAGCTTTTTGTTGAAGTACTGGGCTTTTGTCTGAACTTTTAACTTTTTAAAGGTATAAATTCGATTAGTTTTGGAATTTTGTGACAATTTTATTTTATGTTAAATTGATGACTTTAGGTTTTTTTATAGACATTACGTGCATCTAAAATAAAAACAAAATATGTTCTTAATAAATAGGACTTGATCAAATACATTCAAGTAGAAATTGTTCATTTTTATACGATTCTCTAAAGTACAAAAGAAATAACTTACAAGTGATAGTAGTTTTATATTAAATACAGGTTCTCTAAATTTTCTTGAAGTTACAAAAATAAAATTTGTCACCTATGGTGATTGTTTCCGTGAACGATGCAATTTTATACCATACCTGTGATGACTTGAGCTCGAGTGACCCGTTGTGGAAGTAGACATAGGCGATCTAGCAGGGTAAGTTCCACTAAGCGCGCCCTCAGCCATGACGAATTCTGAAACAAGAAGCAATAAGTACTTAGTGCATTTCCATGTATTTTATATCCAACGTAAATTTTAAAACAATGATGGCTCAGTGATAGCGTGTAGGATTTCGCGTCGATTGACGTGAGTTCGAATCCTTGCAATGAACCTAAGCTTTCGGTGAAGGAAAACATCGTGAGGAAACCACAGCAGGCTGGTAGGGCTTTTTCTAATGCCCGCCTGGCTAGCTACCACCTTCAAGTTGAAAATCTGTCTCCAAGCACCAATAGGTGTGTTCCGGCAGCTGCATTTGAGAGCCAGTCTTCCAAAAGGTTCTTAAAATCAGATGAGATTATGGCCACTACGCCAATCCTATAATGATAAAAAAACATTTCTTTATGATCGGCGTTTGTTTTGTAGTGGTTTTGCTTTTCTTTTTTTACAGAGAACCTGAGGTTACTACTCTGCAGATCTTTTATTAAATCAGTTATAAACCATGAATAAATAACATCGCCATATTATAATTATTATATTACAAAATTAAGTTGACACGAACGGAATGCGAGTTATCAATTAGATGAATTTGTGTATATTAATTGAAAAGATCTAAGTCGATACTTATGAATATAAACCAAATAATATAATTTGATAGTTCGCTCTATTGTGTGACTTAATCCTACATAAATTGTTTCATAATTAGCTGATGCAAATTCCGCGAAAATACGCGCAGTGATTAGAATTTATAATATTTCTATTCAATATGGTAATTAATGATCATTGCGATTTCCTACCTCAACGTTACAAATATTACCTTTAGGCAGTACAGTACTGTTAGTTCAATAATTACTATTATGTTATTTTTAAATGTAAAACTTATAATAAATAAAAGTAGCTAATGTATTCTTCCATAATTATATGATAAACTTGGTTTATTTTATTTTTGTTCCGAACATAAGATGTGAGAGGCGTAGGTTAAAGATTATACCGCGGCGGCGCTGAACTATCAATCCTTCCTTCACTATATCGACAGCACATTTGTTTGCTCTCACCATTTTTGTCTCAGTGTTTCCTCGTTCCTTCAGCGCTTTATTTGTAAGGCGTTCGTCCAGCGGTAATCAATCTGACGAACCTTTGAGCATGATGGATGCTATATAGAAGATCGAACGACTCCCGTTCTTACGCATCGGTGACAAGACACCAAAACATTTTTCCCAAGGTTTTTTACCGTCTGATTATACCTATTCAGGGTTTTCGCAGCTATCTAATGAATTATTTACGTTGTAATCTGAACTGGCTGATGTTTGTGTGAATAGAAATTCTATTTTTTTTTTTCAGATAAAATTTGTTACAGATTCGATGGGCCTTTGTGTTATTTTTTCGCAGCTAGATTGAATTAAAATATTATAATTGTATACTTCATTCATTCGTTAATTTAATTTGATGGTAAAAATTGTTTATAAATGTGATATAAAATCTAGATGCTAATTAGTAAATAAAAAATTATGTCTAAAGGGAGACTAATTACGTGACGATGATATTTAGAATTTCATGTCGCTTGTTAAGTTTGTTAACATTTTAAGAATTATAACTCTCAATAATCTAGGTTGTTAAGAATCTCGGTAAAATATTACGCTGACCATCCGCGTTAATAATAAGAGTGTGTAATCGAGCGGAAAAAATTAAAACAAATCTTTAGGTTCCCTGTTATTTTGTTGGTATAAATTTAAATATTAATTTCGGGTTTTGGTATTTTCTTTTTACTTAAGATTTTATATGTTATACGAATTATGCTTACAAATCATCTTTTCTTAATTATTTGAATGCGTAGAAATACAATTTTTCTATTTAAGTAATAGATATAAAGTGATTAACCGTTATAAATAATTATTTTATTTTAATAACATTAGTTACATATTTCATCGCATAGTTCATCGTAAGTTATACCGAATTAAAAAATATATGTAATAACACAGTACAGATAGTAAGTATCTAAAAAAAATTAGTAAAGAAGAAAAGATACAGATTAAATATCCCCAACTAAAAAACTAGAGTAACCTGTATTTTGGCAGTTGGATACTTACTTTAAATTAAGATAAAACAACCAATATAAGTTTAGTTTATACATACGAGTAAGTTGTTACCAAACGACTAACCGTATCTACTAGTAAGTAAAACCTCAAGAACTTATAGCTAATAATTTTGTGTAGGCTTTAGGCACTTGTCTGGGATCTGAAAACTAAGTAAATATATAACAGGCTTATGTTAAAAGTTTATCCTTCTGAATTCTTGTCAGTAAAATTCTCAATAATAACTATAATTTTCTTTAAGGAAAACTTGTATTTTTGGTAAAACTTAGATAAACTTAATATATCAGAAAAGTGTTAAAAGAGATAATATTAATGAAGTAATTTTGACTATTTACAGACACGCAGGCAAAAAATGATAGAATACAGCGAATAAATAATATTAAGATCGATTTTCGATTAGAATTACAATTTTAGAAGGAAGCGAAAAACCGCTATGTGCATATTAGTTTTACAGCTTAGTTTTATCATTACGTAGATTTGAATGAACTTTTTGTGTTAACCCGCTCTTAAATAAATATATATTATATACATATGTAGAAAAAATCCGTGTATATTCTGTTAATAATCGGAATTAAATGAGGAAAATATTATTAAAATTAATTAATTTAGTAATAGTAAATGAATCTCCATTTTCCGTGATATTTTTTTTTATATAATAAGCATATGCAGTAACTGACATGATAATAAAGTTATTACATAGTTTGTTACTTATATAATACTTTATACAATAATAATATGTATTTTTCACACCATAAAAATAATTACAACAAAGTAGATTCTAAAATTAAAGCCCGATGGTTTCAAGACTAGGTGCTAAGGCGAAAATGTTGAAGTTAACTGATAGTCAATACAAAATATTAATTTTATTAAATAGTATGTTATATACAAGATATCTTAAAGAAAATTGGTTAATTCGACGAAAATGAAATTGATCGCCAATAGTCAAAATAACTTTAGTAAGTGATAATGGATTGAAAGTACTATCGCGACATCGCTATGAAACCGAACAATATAAAAATGTCCCCGATTTAGTTTCTCGGTAACTAATTATTGTTTAAACAAGAAACCTAACGAGTAAGCTCATTAATCATCAACCATTAAACATCGTCGCTTTTTTACTAAATAAACATTACCGCCATAAAAATGGATGTGGACAAATTTGATGTGGGAAAACGACAGCTTTCACCTAACAAACATTGAGTTATTTTAAAGCATTAGCGATGAAACGATTTATGGTTTAAACGGGTAGTCATATGGGGTTAATGAACTTTTATAGAGCAAATGCTTACTGATTAACATTAAAAAATATTCCTATAGGTACCTACCAACTATTGTTATAAAAATTAAAAACTTATTGTAAAAGTTCCTAATTAGAATATTTCATTATAATATAATAGGTTCAAGGTTGAATTAACTGTCCGGCAGCGAGAAAGAAGTCTTATATTAAGAACTAGTTGAGTCCGCGGCTCCGCTCGCGTGGACTACAGTAAAATCGTGATTTCTTAATATTTTCATAGCTTTTTATTGAACGGAGATATGGCGATATATTTTTCTTTTTGACAAAGACTGAGTAACTAAAGAGTGAACAAAAAAAAGATCTTCAGTAACTATTGCGAGATGCGCGCACAATGGCAAACCTTAATCATCTATCTATACATAAAACAAAATTGAAGTGTCTGTTTGTAATGTTAAAATAACAGCTTTTTTATTAAATGCATATGAAAGCATACACGGTACCTATAAAAATAAACTTTTTTCCAATTTTTGTCTGTTTGTCTGTTTGTTCCGGGTAATCTCCGAAACGGTTGAACCGACTTTGACGGTGCTTCTTATTTTTATAGAAAATTTATAGGGAACCCTATAAATAATACCACAAATAATAAAAAAGGCTTTTTTAGTAGTTCACACGAGCGAAGCCGTGGGCACAGCTAGTTTTATTTATATAGATTACTAATCCACCAGTGCCAATATTTCGTACATTATATAGTATAATGTAAACAATATAACAACTGTCATGTTAGTTAAACAAATTGTTAGTAGATGGCGCCCCTACATATTTTAAACTATTTATCTATTTTATGTCAATAGCAGGGAATATAAGCTTTAAAATGATGTTAGAATAGTAGATTAGATAATATTAATGAAGAATTAAAGGAGATATGGCGACAGCACAAAAAAACACCTTTGAAAAAAAAATAGAGATCATCGGGTACGATTGTCATTGGATACAAATAAAACGAGTAACTAGTTTTTGCGGGTATTTTGCTAAGCATGAAAAAATAAGTCGTAAGACCTCTATAATATTATTAAGAGAATTTTAATGACAAATGTTAGAGTTAAGTGATCCCCGATCTACATTTTAGTGGCCTCTCGTATTATATCACCTGCTGAGGTTTGCATACGAGTAGCAATTCACGGGGGTTCTGACCGATCCAAGCGATGCTGAATGGATACCCATGATGTAACACATCTCTGTATTACTTATACGCTGGTCAAATTTGATAACATAATACATACATTTGTATATTTAAAATGATACCTTTATAACTCGTTAATTACTAACTAATTTATTTATTTAATTATTAAAAAAAGTAAATATTTATTTATTACTTAAATGTTTTTGCGAAATGGATTAGGAATAGATCAAATATAAACTAATAGATATAAGATAGAATAAGAAATAGATAGCCGTTAGACATAGAAAATCGGCAAAGATTCAAATACCGTATGTAAGGACCGGTTGTGGCCTACCTTAATTTTCCTTCGTGTTTCGTGATCTGAATACGAAAGACAAAAAGGACAGTTTTATACAAAACGTGGACCATATTTTGATACAAGTAATGTATTCCTATACTACATAGATTTGAGGTATATACAGCTTGTTCCTTCTAAGTATTTTTCTTTCTAGTATGGCTGTTTCGTTTAAAACTGCTAACCAGGTAAACACTTTTATCGCTGATCATCTTGCTAGTGCAAAGTTGTTAGCAACTATTCCAACATATAATGTAGCTTGTATGGGTATTGTTCGGGATGTTACTCCTGATATTTATATGGAGGAATTTATCTCTGGAATTGAGATCCCTGAAGGCTGTGGGGATGTAATCAAAGCCAGCAGACTGCATCGTAAAGATACAGGAAGTGGCACTCCAACATGGGTGCCTACACGTTCTATAGTTTTGACATTTACATGTCAAATTCTAACAGGAAGTATTTATAGTTTCTATAAATCTATGCCAGTGAAAAATATCTCTTACCGATATTACATTGTTTCAAGTGTTGCTGGTATTGACATGTTAAAAATAATTGCAAATTGGAGCCTCATTGTTACAAGAGTGCGCAGTAAGATCTTGGCTCTGAGTGTGGTACAGAAACTCCTAAATGCCTTTTCCGCTTTGGCAAACATACAGCAATTGACAGAACTTGTACAGAATTTCAAAGACAGAAAATTTGTTATGTCACAAGAAAGTATCTTAGATCTCCAACTCAGATTTCCAAGAGTAAGACGCCCTGATGTGGCAAGTTCAGATAATTCTACCCCAATTCAAACAATTTCCAAATCAATAAAAGATAAAAAAAACGTACAAAAATCATGTTTTATTTCATTCAAATGTTTATTCAACGCCCTATATGTTTAGCAATCCCATTTGGATGAGCCGCAACATCATAACTCTGAGTTATGCTAAATAGTTGTGAATATGCTCCAGAAAGAATCACCCGTAATGATAATTTATTTGAGTCCCCTATGTATACTTTAATAAATATTTTGAGCAAATTTGATAATGTCTCTCTATTATCGATTAACGTGATGTAGAAGAAGTTTAACCAGTTAGCTAAGATACTAAATAAAAATTATGGACCTAATCCAAAGAAAATGTCGGATTTATTTAATTAATATATATAACCCATCTCTCTTAGCCATCTCGGAGACCTGGCTAAGGCCCGGTTCTCACTTTAGAATACCTGGATACTTTTGTATCCTTTTGTATTATGATGATGATGCACATGGTGGCATTCTAGTCTATCTAAGTATTAACATAGAAGTGTGATTTTTAAAAGGATCACTCACCCAGATTTTAATGATGAAATCTATGCTGTAGTTGTCAAAATATATGATATCACTTTTCTATCAATTTACATCCCTCGTTCTCATTATTCGCTCATATCAGAGCTATCTCGTATATTTTCATCACTTTCCCCTCCTTATGTAATCCTAGGTGATTTTAACGCTCATCGTGCCATGTGGGGATTTAATGGGACAGATACCATTGGACATCTTTTGGTGGATTTGTTTGATGAGTTCAAATTATGTCTGTTTAATGATGGATCACCAACAAGATTTGACTCAAACAGTGCGGTTGATCTCAATCCGTGCTCACCAGCCATAGATAAGTACAACTCCAATGCTGATTGGGAATTTAGGCACATAATAGACCAATGTTTAAAAGATTGGCTATTGATCGAAACTAATGCATCAAAACCGAACCCTCACAGCTATGTGAGAGCTGCTGTATGGATTCCTAAATATCGAACAATTTTAAGTTACGAATGCCCTTCTTTTATCCTTATTTATCTTAGAAGCCGTCAAATACATATTATCACATAAATTGGATCGAACTATCATACTGACAGACTCTTTCAAGTTGTTTACAAGCCATTCAAGATAGCCAGTTTTATTCTAAAGTAAAGTCCCAGTTATTATAAACATGAAATACCAATTGTATCAATGTTATTGTTTAGGGTTTCATGTAGCTCTGGGTTGGATCCCAGGACATAGTGGAATCCAGGATAATAAAGCTGTTGATCTTCTTGCTGCCCAGACTGGTTTCCTTCAGGATTTACCTTCTGTATTCAATTCTGACTTGGTTACATAATGGTCCTCAAACTGGAATAAATCCAAAAAACATAAACTCACGCGTATTCCACCAGATTCATATAATAGCTATATATAAACTACTTCGCGTATTCACAGTAACGAGGCGGGAGACGTATTTCACAACGTCCGGAAATACTAGGCCCGGGTTGACTTGCTATAATTGTATTATATTATTATGCATGTATCTATTTAACTAAAGCATGGAGTTTGTAAGTGTTATGTTTGTCTCTGTGTTTTTCAGCAGCCTAATCTGGAAGAACAAAATTACAAAAAGTGATTCTCCTAACACTGACTTGACACTGGCAGAATTTGTACTTACGAAACGCCATATAAAAAAAGTTGAAGTACAGACAGATAAAACAGAAAATCTGGTTCAAAAATATTATTCCATTGCCTGAAGTTACGTTATGTGTGTATTTTTTCGTTGTAATAAATTATTTCAGTATTTTTAATTTTTGCAGTACATATTGATAGATGTAACAATATTGGCATTCTTTGCCACAGATTATTTTATATTAGTCAAATGTAATGCTAATGTCAAGCTAATGATGTTAAAATTTGAAATATAATTTGTTATGTAAGGAATGCTTGTGGAGACGGTTTTCCGTAACGTTCTTGAGAAGCCGACAATGCCGGAGTAATTTTGCTTATTTCAGCTTAAATTACTTGATCTCGTTTACGGCCTTTGAAGATTGTACAAAGTTTTGCCAAAGTTTGTGTCTAATTTATTGTTTACCGTCACTTTCTTGTATTTATTTAACGTAAGTTAACTGTAAAACATTTCTAAATTACATTAATTAGTGACTTAGATTCATTACAATCGTTGAATAACTTTACATTAATAAATTAGTGATTTAGAATTCATTACAATCATTGAATAACTCGTATAATAAATTTAGATTTCATGTGAATTCAGGATACATAAAAAGGTAACTATACAAAACTTGGAAAATCCGAAGATTAGTTAACTTAAAACTTTTCATAAAAAGATGGAACAAACATACGTCAGATAGACTAAGCCTACGTTATGTGTGTTCAAAATTATATTAACTTTTTTTAAATAAAATTCAAGGCTAACAACATATCAGAATGCTGGAATATAATATTGAACATAATATTTTTACTGTTATGTGTGGTACTGAATAAGACATTCATTTTTCTCTTCTTATTATGAAACTGAAAATGTAAAGTAGAACGCTAATATAAGATTAAATTGAAACAGTGTCTCCAGTATGAGTATGTAACAAAAACTGATTACTTATAAATTTCATTATTTTAGCTTGCTTTACATAAGTTAAGTAGTATTCTTTGAAAGTTAAGTTTTTTTTTTTTAATTTTTTTTTTTTATTGTTATAGGTTTGGCGTAGTGGCCACAATCTCACCTGATGTTAAGTGACGATGTGGCCCAAGATGGTAACACGCTAAACCTAGTGGAAGACTGGCTCTCAAGTGCAGCTGCCGGAACACACCTATTGGTGCTTGGCGGCAGATTTTCAACTTGAGGGTGGTAGCTAGCCAGGCGGGCATTAGAAAATGCCCTACCACCATGCTATGGTTTCCTCACGATGTTTTCCTTCACCGAAAGCTCAGGCTCATTGTAGGGATTCGAACTCACGTCAATCGACGCGAAGTCGTACACGCTACCACTGCGCCATCATCGCTTACATCGCATATCAAATTGTTCAGTAAAACACCTATGAGTATATTGCAATTCGGAAATGATACTAAAAAATGCATTAAGAAGAAACTAAATTATATGGAAAGGTAGCAAACAGCTTACAGCGTGGAGTTAAGAAGCTACAAATTTTCGTTATCTTACCTATTCAGGGTCTTAGCCAATGAAGCACGCCTGTAAATAAATTACTAACACCCACTCACTAGCATTTCAGGGATTTGAACCATTTTACGGTCGGCACTATTTTGAAGACGTTAATTTAAATAATTCCTTAATGCTGAATTTGTGATTAAATGCTAGACTTGAGCTAAATTTAATTTTAACTGAATTTGTTTTTATGTTTAAGTTTTATTCTTATGACAACATTCATTTTTATTTTTTTGTAATGTATGACAAGGGTTATTTTTTTAATGATAGAGACTTCTTATGGCAAGGTATTCTTATGACAAGAAATTAAGATTCTTTTAATAAATTAAAGGGTAAGTCACTGAAATACAAATAATTTAATATTTTCAACAGGTATTGTAGTACATCATGAGGCTGTTAATATTTAAAAAATCTGTGTACTTGTTTGGCGTAAGAAAACAAAAATAACTCAAAAAATATATCCCACGGTAAAATAACATGATGAAGTTAACCATAGTTAACAATAATTAATTTAATTGCGTAAAAATAATGTAAGGGCTTAAAATATGTCAGTATCAAAAATGATCTGCAGACTTCGCTCCTCAGTTATTTATTATTTAATTTTACTGAATGAAAAATTAAAAATGACAAATAGTACTTAGCAACTTATATTTATATTGAACCCGTATCCCTGCTGGTGTAGAAGAAATAATGGAAAACAATGGATATATATATATATATATATATACATTGTAAAGCTTTTCGACTTCAAAGTTAGACATCAACCTTATATAAGTATAGCAACTAATGATGCGCGGTTATTCAATGATAGTAAGAATTTAATCTCAACTTAAGAGAAGGTGATTCCCTTATAACTTTCCAGCACAGTCGCTAATAACGAAACTTGTGGTTAATAGCGTGGGGAGTCTGAGAGAGTAGGGGGAGGGGGGAACACGAGCGGTGGAATGGGTAAGGTTCGGGGAAATTTCAAGACAATTCAATGGGAAAATCTGCCTTTGTCAAAGTTCTATTGTAATTATTATATTCTAACTTGATATTATAATAATGTGAGTACTTTAAACAAATTCTATTTGTGTATCTAAATTAGTTTTGTTGGACTATTAGCTTATTCAGGTAGTGCCTAAAAATATATGGATTTCCATGAAGATCATAACGTTTCAGAATCAAGAAAAGGTAGGTTAAGACGTTTTAATGAAATTATCCTTTTGAATCTACTATTATAAAATCAAGGTATCATCCAAAGGTACCTAACAAATTGCAATCAAAATACCTAACCGCCCATTATTCCCAGTTACGGTGTCACAATGTCCGAGTTACGATTCAGGTTACGTACTTAGAGAATTGCGATTGCTCGATATTCCAAAGGCCTCTGGTACAGACGGTATCCCAGCGGTAGAACTTAAAAAATTTGCAGCTAAGTTTTCTCCAGTGTTCACGCGCATTTACCGCCTGTCCTACCTCTCTGGTATCGTGTCTCTAGTTTGGAGGGAGGCTAATGTGCAACCGATTCCCAAATAGGGGGATTGATCAGACCCTGCCAATTACCGTCCAATTGCCGTAACCTCAGTATTGTGCAAGATCATCATCATCAATCATCACTGTTTGATTGATGATCGTCAATATAGTTTTCGCCAGTATCGATCAACGGGTGATCTTCTAGCATATGTACAGCACCGTTGGGGGAGGCAATTGATAAGCATGGCGAGGCTCTGACGATCAGTCTTGACATAGCGAAGGGTTTTGATAAGGTCTGGCACCGTGGGCTTCTCTCTCACCGTGGGCTTTCTATATGAACGCAGAATTCGTTGGTGCTATAGTGCAAGCCTTAATGTGGTCAGGGTGAAAGAGAAAAGAGACGGGATGTACTTGTCATTGAACTTAACAGCAAGTAACTTGGTTGAGTTCAATGCCAGGAAAACTCAAGTGTGCGCGTTTTCCTCATAAAAGTCTCCGTTTTCTTCTCTCCCCACTCTTAAGAACGTCTCACTAGCAATGCGTGACAGTCTCAATATCCTAGGTGTGGATATTCGCAGCGACCTCAACTTCAGGGATTACATCTGGAGTGTCATCTCCACTACATCTCGGAGATTCGGAATTCTGAACCAGGTGCGACGGTTTTTCACACCCGGTCAGCTGTACTTTCTTTACAAGGCACAAGTTAGGGCGTGTATGGAATAATGTTCGCACCTCTGGGATGGATCCGCAAAGTACCATCTCGATGCCCAGGACAGGTTCCAGAGACGGACTGTTCTCATTGTTAATGATACAGATTCTACCCAATACATCGAGCCGCTTCAGCTTCGCAGGAACATCGCCTTGCTTAGCGTGTTCTATAGTCTGTATCATGGTGAGTGTTCTAAAGAGCTGTTCAATCTAATTCCCTCATCTTCTTTCCAGAACAGAACCACACGCGCTGGGCTTCGGAATCACAGTTTTACGGTAACTTCCATCTCGGCATGAACTAAAAAGTTCTCTATGTCTTATTTTTGTCGTACCGAGAAACTGTGGAAACATCTCCCGGCCTATCTGTTTCCTCCTTTTTATGACATAGGGTCCTTCAAACGTAATGTGAAGACATATTTATGCAAGCCGGCATGGCAGCGGCGACCGCCCTTGTATTTGGATAGTACTTTACTTACCTTCAGAGACAGTACAGTAAATGTGCCCAAGTATTAAAAAAAAGTGTAATGACTTGAATTAACTCTTCAAATAGATAGTAAAAACATATATTCAAAATACTCTATAACAAACATTGTAGAAGAAGCAGATGAAGTGAAACCAAAAAGTGTAATGTCATCACTTACATTAAATTAAAGAACAACAATATTTTGGTGTATTAAACTATTTAAAACTCTGTCAGAGAATCGTGTTTATGTGATTATTTATAAATAAAACATGTCTTATAGCAACGAGATAATACATTCTGAAAGATACTCCAAATATGGCGAATATAATACAAACAGAGTCTAAGTAGAAATACCGAGCGCTGACAACATGTATGCTCTATGACCCACGTAGCCATATAAGCAGACAACGAGAGTTTTGAAGAATGATTATAGCTCTAGCCTTCGCACCGTGAAGACCGTTGTTAATATTGAATCAGAAGATTATTCGAGGCTACGTAAGTCGGAATCCGAAGAGAAGAGCATTCTGGCTGGTGCTTGTCGGATCGTGAAGACGTTCGAGATCAGTTACCAGGTTATCTACGGGTAGTGATAACATCAAACATGCGTGGCTTGGGGTGACTATCAGGGGAGGTTGAAGGTTGTTGTAATTTTGTATTATTAAATAAGAAAAGACGTGTTTATTTTAGTTTGTTTATATTGGAAGTATGGTAACCTAGTAACATAGAATGATTGTGAGAATTTTGAATACTAAAGAACAATATAAAAGCCAGTATTATTATAACAAAGGTCACTGGGGGTAGCCCCAAATAAGTAGACATCATTCTCACCTAGATTGTCGGACCATACACATCTCTACAGTGGCACTTATCCCTGATTACGCCCACAATATCTGTGATTCCGTATCGATGATGTCGAGTAAAATCCTGGTGTCTCCGACTCTCTATCCTGAGGTCTCTCTCTTTGGCAAGTCTAAGATTTTTTTGGTATTTATACACAATACATATACACAGAGCACAAGTATTCTTTATACTTTAAAGGTTTCAAACAAGCATAGGGCTCGCAAGATGGTAAGCGGCTACCGTAGCTTATGGACTCTTGTAATACAATAGACTTCAATAGCGTGTTCCTATTCATCGCAAGAACACAACATAAGGTTAATTGGGCTACGATCTTCTGTAGGGTAGAAGTATTCCACCAGACGGGCTGACCCAAGTAGAGAGAAATCCTAAAAACTAGTAGGTACTAAATATTTAATGCATCGACAGAGTCGTTGTAATAAATGAAACACTCAAGAATTTATAGATACATATAAAATGTACACTTCCAAGGCAGGCTTTCAGAGCACCGTGCTGCGCGAACATATCAAATCTTTATGGTGTCATTAAACATATTTTTACGAGGACACCACCGTGTTCTATGTTATTACTAGGAGGGAGAGCGGGTGTCACACTGGCATTTCATTGGTCAGTAATTCGCGGAAGTGAACCTTCATTGAAATTGACAACGCTCGGGCAGTAAACCTTTTAATGCAATACGTGTCCAACCACGTGAAGTCAGAATAAATAAAATTAATGAACTATTATTATTTCCATTAATGATTAAGCGTTATGTTGTTAACTGACTCATTTAAAGATGTTGCAAAAATATACATAATCAAATAAATTTTGACACACAACACGACTCGAGAACATAGTCCAGATGGAAACAGTATTTTACCTTAGTTAGTTTTTAGTATTAATACAATAGAACACTTATATAAAGCAATTTAAAGCCTCAGGTAAGTAAATAACTTTATTACTGTATACGTATAGTATAAAGAATAATAATTTAAAAGCCAAATAATCAGATGAAGTCAAATAAAAAACAAAGAAGTTAACAAAATTCCATGTTAATTCACCAAGGTACAGAATAATTGAACCGAATTTTTGAGTGAAGGTCGTGTAATAAAAGAAGATAAATGAAGCGTGGAGAGAGCAAGAGTTTGCGAGTTTAACCTGACACTGACTTAAGTAGATAGTTAAGATTTAGCTAGGGAAGCACCTCGTGGCACCTACTAATGTATACTCAGATAGTAGTCTCGGTTCCCGTCTCAAGAATTGGCCCCTTAAGTACTAACGGAAACTTACCATCCATTATTTACTTGTGAAAACACATTATAGTTTAACTTTTGTAACTAGTTACTAGAAACAAACAACGACAAAGCAGATGTGTTACGACAAATCTGTTTTGCAATCTCATAGTTTATTGTATAACTTCATGTAATTACTACAGTTACGAGTAAGATGGTTGGTTGCTCGGGATAAATTAGAGATATTGGAAGAAAGCGCAGTATTGTACAATGAGACCGAGTGGTGCTACCAATATTGCAATAGACAACACCGCACCTCTTGTCAACAACCCAAACGTTTCAACTAAATAACTCCACGGAGACGTATAGAGACCGCGCACTTTACTCGATTGGATTCGAGGTGGACTGTCCATGTGACCTCCTCTTCGTGTTGTTGAAATCAATGTGAACTCATGATTTCCATATTTCCAAAGAAAACGTGTTATTTTATTGAAAAAAAAAGAAGAATCGAGAAATGTGCGTCATTTAGAATTACTTCAAAAGATTCTCAATTCTCATTATTATTTCTAGCCATTAATATTGATACAGTGGCGGACCTGGAACCGGAAGACGTAGTGTGGCCAGAGCCACCACTTAGTGGATTGACGACTTATTGAAGGTGGCAGGAAGCCGCCGGATGCGAGCAGTGTAGGACCAGTCGTTGTGAGGATCTATGAGGAAAGCAGTACTGCGGTGGATATCTTTTTACTGAAATTATGATGATGAATATCAAAAGATAATTGTCACCTTCATCAAGAAATATTCCATTAGTTTAGACAGTGCCGATAGCCCTTTGGATTGATTTTTGACACATATATTATAGTATTTTTATGAACCATCTGCATTTTAGTGAATAACAATAAAATCGCTAAAATTGAATTTGTGTTCTATTATAATGGAATTCTCTACCCAAAGTTTTAAAATTTATTTAATTATCATAAATTGCAACATATTAACTACGTTTTTTTCACATACTGTGTATAGTAAGTTTGTTTATATACTGTATTAGATAATATGTATAAAAGTACACACATGAAAATTGACACCAGAAAATATGTTTCTTTTAAGTTTATTTACGGAATATTTTACCATACATTCCAAAGGATAAGAAACTGATCCCATGCATATCTGATTTGATCTTCATTCGTATGTTTGCGTAAAATCTCCTCTGTAAAGGAATCTACATAATCAGAATCAACGAGACGCTGTCGAAATACGAAACCAAGCGTTCTGTTGATTACCAAACTTATACGAACATATCCTCGTCATGCTATAAGTGAGATCGTGACCTATATTATGACAATACGTACAATACAATCTTTAGAGAGTTATAAGAACGCAGTATTGAAGTGGAATTCAATAGATATTTACTTTGAAATGTAACGAACAGTATCGCGAGAAACCGAGAAACCAATACCCAAACGCAATAAAACGTATGAAGCGAGTATTATTCGCATGATCACATTTCCTAATAAGTTGGATCCCACAACGTGTTCAATGTGGCGAAAAGTAATACCGCCCATCGTGCTCCCGCTCCCATCACTCCCGCCTATAGTCGGCTAAGCATTTAGAGCCTTCTCTCTATTATACTTTGTTTAGTTCCTTACAAAACCTATCAACCGAAATATATTGAATTTCAACAAAGGAAATCGTAAAACATGTGCCCGTTACTAAATTCTCTTTTTATGCTTATAAATCGGTAGAATTGGTACAAATAGGCCGTATCAGTTTCATAATATTACCTTTTTGTTTTATTGCAAGTGGAATTATACTGTTGCTTTCCGAGAAATGAGCTATAAATAACAATTACCGGAACGCTGTGCCTACAACACAATTACGTTTAACGCCAAGGATTTATACGCCGAACGGTGGATTGAAGAATGAGTAATTTTATTCATGCTTTACATTTATTGTTCATGTTTTAGGCAAACAAATATTCGATGTCATTTGAGGATTACATTATATAACATTTTTAAGTTTTAAACAAATTTTATGTACGTTTATGGAATTCTAAGTGTGGATGAGTTTGTGTGTAAAAAAAAACAAGTCATTCAAAAAGTAGATTAGGTATAAAAAATACACTATTATTTTCCATACATCAAAATGTAGTATAAAAAATTAATATTGTAAATGTGTTTTTATAACTTTTTTAACATGATATATTTAATCTGCATTTGTTTCTGTTTACTATTTTTATTTGCATACTTAATGAAAAAAAAAAGGTGTGTGTGCGATTCACACACGATAGAAGTGAAACTTAATTTTAAAAGATATTTTATATTTTATTTAAACAATGTGCAATATACATACACACCGACATTTGCTCTCTCGCTCTGGCTCACACAAAGAGGAGAGACCGATAATGTGTGTTAAACGTTTAACGTTTAAC
Source organism: Saturnia pavonia (assembly GCA_947532125.1). Taxonomy (NCBI): domain Eukaryota; kingdom Metazoa; phylum Arthropoda; class Insecta; order Lepidoptera; family Saturniidae; genus Saturnia; species Saturnia pavonia. The sequence continues at coordinate 10,340,901 of OX383900.1, read as the reverse complement.
ATTTAACGTTTAACGCTTGGAAGTCGCATAAAAAGTTTCACTTCAAAAAATGTATTTTCAATGAGATGCAAAACAACTATGCAATTTAAAAATTTCTAAGTTTTATATTTAGTTTTCACAGAACCATTTATAATAATATTATTATTGTGAAGGTCACGAAACTGACACAAATGTATCTATTACACAAAATGTCATTTGTAGGAGACACGTGTCATTCGTCACAGATTTAGTCCGTCAAATAAAATTACTTCAGTGGTTTGCGGCACGGTGGGGCGCGGTCGTGACAGGGTGTGGTCACTTACGATTAACGTGGTAGCTGTAAACTTAAACTACTCTATTAGGTTATAACGGCAAATTATTAGATTGTTTGTTTTATGTTTGCTTTAGTTCTATATTAGGTACAAGTTCTTCTATGAAAAAGTAATTTATATGCTGTTTTATTAAGATATTTGACGCTATGAAGTTGCCAATAGCCTATGTATAACCAACATCAAAAAATATATTTAAAAAAAATTGGAATCACAACAGCGCGCTGATGAGATCTAAGTCATTAATGACTCCATACCGTGATATAATTTGTTAAGTCAAGAAAGCTAACAAACAAACAGTTATTCGACTTTAAAAAAATATGCTTTTATATACTTGTATCAAAATTAAAGATAACCGCAACCATTATAATATACAGCGTATTAATCTATAAATGTAAGTTAGTAAATCTAAGGATTAAATCTTTATAATTGATATTACGAGTAGTTACTTCGGTATGTCAATAAATGAAATTATCAAATAAACAAATAAGAGCCGTTAAGGTATTTCCTATATGTGATAAAAACCATTAGAAAAAATAAGTCTGAGTTTGACTTCAACCATTATTGTTGTTTTATTAATGTGGACCACTGGAACACTTAGAATATCTTGCTGCGTTCCCCGACATGAATACAAAAATGTTCATTTCCGTTCACGCAAACCTCACATTAAGCGGAGTCCGTCAAGTATCCCTGTCAATAACAATGTCACGAAAAACAATTTTTAAAACAGTGCTATAACAATTCTGAATATCAAAAATAATTTCTAAGAATTACCACAAGAGTTACATACAAAAACAAGGTATAATTTTAAATTACCATTACTTGTTTGTTTGGCAACTTAGTAGTATAAAAAAATTTGATTGATAATAGAGATGAATAAGTTTTATAATGAGCCCATAGACGCTTTTTATAACCCAGAGGTTGCCCAGATTTTCACAAATTAACAAGGGTATTCCACGGAAGATTGTAATCAGAACTACTGTCGGTATTGTAGTGAAGTTAGGCTAGTAAAATATAACATGAAGAAAAACTGAAATACTTTGAGTAAACCTCATAACGTGAAGAGACATTTGTTAAGACCAACATGACAGCGACGATTGTATGTAGATCTGACGTAGTCACTTGTGTTACTGGATTGCACTGTGCTCATCGTCAGGTAGAGTGACGTCATTTGCCGTGCTACGACAAAAACTAAATGATAACGAACACCAGGAAACATGATTTTCTTTCAATGATTCCCTGTGATATCTAATTTACCCCCGTTGTTCCAGTATGTTACTTTATACAATAAAGTTTATATACTTAAGTCAGTTACGAAATAAACTTACATCCGTATTTCTAAACAAAATTGATGAACGCATAGCGTCGTTTGGGCCCTAAGGTGTAAAATTTTGCACAGGTTTTCTATACCATGTGCACTGAGCGCAACGCACTGTGAAACCTCATAGTAATGTTTGTGAATACGGGCGTGACTCTCTATAAATAAAATCTCATTTACTTTCGTCATTTGTTGTTTGTTAAATGCAGTAAATACATTATAATGTTTTAATATCAACACGAGAAATTAAAGAATTTTTTCAAGAATAAAATGATATTGAACAGCTACTTCCTGAAGCCATTTTTCTTTACTTTATTTGATTATAGAAGCAATCTTATAATCTAGATTTTAATTTATTGCTTTAAGAATAATGTGAAACAAAAAGAGTTCCATATTTAAATCAATTTATTTGTTTTCATTAAACATAACTTATGCTAGGTTATAACTGAATGTTCTTCTCAACCCTTCTGAAAGTTTTCGTACATTGATACAATTTATTTAGTGTATCAGTGATATTATATGAGGGATTCTTCAAGCCAATTCAGTGACAGTTGTAATTTATGTAATAATAATCCAACTAAAACCGGAAGTAGACAACTTTGGAAAATTGTTATATACACTTTATATGTTGAAAGTAATATTCATTATTACAACCAACAACCAAATAAACAATTATGTTCTCCAGATTTAAAATATTTTGGGCTTTTATTCGATATACCAATGTTATTAAATAATTAACTTTAATTTTCAAATATACTGTCAACTCGCGGATTATCAAAATGCTACTTTTCAGACCCAATAACTCCTTCAGAGAATATAACAGTTTTATTAATGAAATATGGGATTTTATGTTTTTAAGGGAGGTTTATTAAACACACAAAATTTCAAGTGTATATAGCTGTTAGCACGTGTTAAAGGTTTTTGACTTATGGCGGGGTGAATATAGCTGGAAATGGTTTGTGTATATAATTGAGTGACACACTCGCCGGTGTCGCCCGTTCCGAACTTGGCTGACATACTGCCGTGCGTGTAGATAGTACTCGGTAAATATATTATGTAATTCGAAAATAATGAACTCATCAGATCCCTTCCCTAATCAGATTTATGTCGTAAACTATTCAAAATACAATAAGCCAATGATAAGTTTTAGTCATCATACCAGACATACCATACCAGTTAATTTAAGATAGCCATATAATTATTATTATAAGGTAATATTTTTATACGCCTCAAATTATCCTGAGTTCGGTTCTTATCATCACAATTCAAGCTAATAACAGTTTTTGTGACACTAAACACGAAAAAAGCTTTCCCCGTTTAACGGAGCGTAAATGTGTACTCCATGTTACCGCCACCCTTAAGTAGACATTATTAGGGGGGTGTCGTACGGTGGACATAAAATTTTGTAGCGATTTCTTCCTCTAACATTGTATAGATATAGACTGGGTCACGTTGGCAACATAACTTGTATAGGGAGTATTTTATTTTAGGGTGGGATGAAATTTAAATTATGATTTATAGTAATCTGATATAGTCAGCTGAATAACGGAGTTGTTAAAAAATCTAAAATAGTTTTGCCAACCATGTTTTAGAAGTTTAAATTTTTTCTAGAGATTAAACTTTGCTGTAGCCTGAGTTCAAAACAGATTTGAATTAAGCGAATTCATTTTTCCAGTTTAAAAATAACAAGCATCTATTTATTATTATTTATTAATAAAGAAGGCAGCACCACCAGTGCGCATATGATATATTGACAATTTAAATTTAAATAATGATATGCAAACAATTAAAACTTACTGCGTCTATTATAAATGTTACTGAAAGTGTGCTAACCTTAGTCTTATAACATTACTGGCTCAACGCATTTCTGGTGAATGGTAAACATACTTTGATAAGTTCCAACCGATATGAAATATAATTAATCCCAACCGGTTTTGATTTTTTACCTGCCGCTTACGTTGATCTATTCTGCATTTATACCAAAACTGTGATGATGTTTAGTCTGTTAATATTACATACGCATAGCCACGCAAATACATCTATGAAACCAGCGACCACCACCTACAGTATCCTAGAACTTGGCGTTTCGGTAATTTGAAACCCTAAATAGTTGTAAAATGATATGAACGACTTGATGGAATCGTAGTCAAGAAGGTTTTCGTAACAAGAAGTCTTCAGGGACCAATAGCAGTCATAGGAACCACACAACAGTATTTTTAGTTTTTCTTTTAAATAATTTTTACTTGTAACTTTTTTATACTACACTGTGTTAGCCTTGTTTATTTTAATATTAATATATACTAATAATATTAAGCTCAAGAGATTTTTTGTTTTTATATTTGAAGGTACTAATCTCTGGAACTAGTGGTCATCATTTTATAGCTTATTTATTGAGGTAGATTAAAGGCTACATAATTTCACGCTACGACTCTATCGAGCGGAGCAGTGATCATGACCGTCAAGCAATCAGAAATATGTAGGTAAGTACGGGAACTTCCGTCGGGAAATAAGAACAAAGATAAGCTACACGGATGCATTGAGGGCAGCGGGATGGAGAGTCGTTGGAATAAAGTTAACACGCGTGAAACCCTATTGCATAGGTAGTACTAATAAAAATATGCGTTGTTATCATGAAATGAAATCAAGTCAAAAACACTTTATTCAATTTAGACTCTAAGAAGGCACTTATGAATGTCAAAACACTGCCACCGTGTCGGAAAACACCCCATACATCGGGAAGAACCGGCAAGAAAATCGATCTGGGTTATCAATTATTTTTATTGACCGTTAAATTATTATTAAGAATGAATAATTATATTTTTTAGATGTACAAAAAGGGTGTCATTTCCAGACATCACTATCATGCACGTAGTGATCCAATTCATAATAAACTTTTGTCAGTGAATACTGATATGGTTCTTGTTCTTACTGTCTGGCAAATCGGTTATTTACTTAAGGATCTTATTATAGAACCTAACATAATTACTTAAAAAACTTTTATTGGTCTTACTAAGTCTAAAATACGGCATGGCCAATTTGCATTTATTTCTAGTATTAAAACTATACCGGTCATTTACAAAATCTAGTGTAGCAAAGTTTTTGTGGTTATACATCAAATTGTCAAGACAATATATTCGTGCATTACTTCCGCTATTTAATGTATGTTATTATTCTTTGCTTGTTGTTTGTTATATATTAAAATATATACTTATTTTTCCTGCCAAAACATTGTTGTGTTTCCGTAAAGCAGATATGCACAAAAATGAAAAAAGTTTCTATTTAATCGGAATTAGCAATATTTTGTAAGCGACACAAAAGGATTGAGTCGCCCCGGGTCGGCTCAGTTGGCAGCGGGACAAAACTCTGACAAAAGTATGCCCAGCTCACTACAAAGGGCTTACGGCTTAAATGTTGCCACCTTCAAATTTGTTTCACTGCACTTTATACTATCCAATTATTTTTATGTTAAATCAGAACTAAATCTTCTGAATCTACATAATTTACTTGTTTATTCTTACTAAGCTTTGTTATTTCTTTTATTTATATTACTAGATATTACTTAGATTTGCAAGCTTCAATGAATATTTATGAATGTTTTAATTAAATTAACTATATTGTTTTACGGTATAAAATTTCTTTAAACCAAAATCTGTAAACATTTTAAATTATTAGTATATTATAAAAAAAGAACCATTTAAATTATTCATTTTATATGATTTCATTATCAAAAGTGAAATAAATAATGATATTCTAATGTAGCACTCCTAGTAATGTAAATCCCCTTTTTAAATTAAATCCAATGAATTGTAGTTACTGATTAAATATCATTGTGTGTTGTTTAAATCAAATAAAGTCCTAAGTGATTGGTAATTACAGTAATGGTTAATGATGCGAAAGTCCATACTAGCTATTTGTCATCATTGAATTTACATATATTATTATGCGATCTATTGTACAATTAATTGCATGTCGATTCGTGTTATTGAATATAAAAAATCTAAACTCTAATTATAAATATAACAATTTTTACACCAGAAAATTATTACTATTATTAATTAAAAATCCATTTATATTAAAGCTCAACATTAATGTAAGTAGTGAAGGATTTATAAATCCTTATTATAGTTGAACAAAGAAAAACGATACTGTTAAAAAGTACAACAAATAAACGAAAATTTTCGTATTTTATTCTAAATATTATACGATTTAAAAGTGTTCTCAAAGGTTTTGAAAACTTCGATGATATTATACTTATTTATAATAAAATACGATAAAATTTGCAAGTTACCGAATTTAAAAAATCTGAATGAAGACATGAATATAGATATCAAACAGCTTTCAATATACATGTCAATTTATGAAGATAAAAATAGACATTATTAATTCAAAAAAAAATACAGTGCGTCATTTTGAATACTGTAGTGACAAAATGTGTAAAAAAGCGGTCAATTTTCTGAACTTCAAACGTGCGCTACAAGAAATGTTTACTTTTTACATAACTATGGCGATAACATTTGTTCTCGCATATCTTTAATCCCCGATTTTTCAATCCTCAGATAAACATATAGATTGTGATTATTCGACAAATAGCATAAAATCGATATTTTCAATGGTCAGATAGTCTTTGTTCTCTTTCTTTTAACTTTGTCTGTCGCTTCGACGATCAGATAACAGCTACTCTAAAGACAATTTTGATTGAATGACAAATGCTGTAAAATAAACATTAAATAACGTTAGATATTTCTTGATTTTTGTGTTATTACAAAGGAAAAGAAGTATAGATGAGAACGGACTGACAACGGAAAGCGAGAAGGCAGGGTTAAAACTGAACCCGGAAAAAACAAGAATAATGACAAACGAAGAGAGAACTGCCATAATCTTAGGAAACAAACAAATCGATTATACAGATGAATATATTTACCTGGGACAGCTAATAACAGGTGATAATCCGATGCGCAAAGAAGTTGAAAGAAAAATAACTATTGGCTGGAGAAAGTACTGGGGTTTAAAAGAGATTATGAAAGATAAAAACCTTCATATGAATAATAAAAAGCAAATTATTTAACACTTGCATACTACCAGTTCTCATATACAGCAGCCAAACATGGGCCTTATTACAAAACACAACTAGCAAACTTGCATTATACCAATACGCAATGGAAAGGAGCATGATGAATGTGAAGAACTCAAACCGACTGAGAAACCGTGTAATAAGAAGCAAAACAAAGGTTATAGACATAACGTACAAAATTAGAAGGCTTAAATGGCAATGAGCAGGGCATATGTTAAGAGAAAAAGACAAATGGAACAAAATTGTGACACGATGGTATCCTAGAGAAGGTAAAAGGAAAAGGGGTAGACCGCAAAAAAGATGGGATGACGATATTAAACAAGTGAGGCGTCACATGGAACAGAGTGGCTCAAGAAAGACATGAGTGGAAAAGGTTGGAGGAGGCCTTTGTCGACTGGCAAACAGGTCTACAGAAAATGAGAAAAATTCAAATAAGAGACTAGATTAAGGTTTACATTAAATCTAAGTTTTTTATGTATTTTAATCATATAATTGTAATATGGATCTGAATAAAAGGCTATTATTATTGTTTTTCTTTATTAAACATTTCTAAGCTCTTTTGAAAAAGCTGATACAAACTGGAATTACGGGCTATTAACCAAAAATTCACAGTTTGGATGTAGTAGATGTGTTAGTTTGGTTGTGAACTATTTCGTTTTCCTCTAGCTGCAAGAACTTTCTCACTATTCTGCAAGTATTTAATATCGCGGCTTTTTGTAAGATTATATAAGAACTTTCTCTTAGGTCTATAAGTTTTAGGATATGATATGGGACGACTCCAGTGGTTGAAAAGATAATTGGGACTAGGTATACTTTTTCTTGTTTCCATATTATGATAATTTCCTACTTTAACTCTGCATATTATTGAAAAATAGACAACCACTTATTAGACTGATAAAGAGCCAAGTAATTTTATTCCTTTGTTAGTTACTTAACATTTTGTCTAAGGATTGAAAAATCGGCCTTTAAACTAATAATTATAATTTGACGATTAAGGTTTGGTCCGAAACGTCTTGATCGTCCGCTGGTTATTTAGCCTATGTGATGTCACAATGAGTTCAATATGGCGTCCTTTAGAGAAAATAAAGTCTTGTATTAAATATATATATTTGTAATGTGCCATGTTGGGTATCAAATAAAAGGGCTTAATCAGCATATTTCAAAAATATATATCATGCTTTTTAGAGCGCGATGGTTTTGCATAGTTGAGTTTTAGTTTTTAAACTTATCAAGTTTATATTATAAGAATGACAATGCCGCGTCAAAAAGTAAACTCCTCATTTCGTTTTCTTAACATATCAGTTGAAACTTTATCTTATATTACTATATTTACTTTTTATTTTCCTCGGGAATAATACACATACATCTTAATATAATATCACTTGACATTATTCGCGTAATACGAGTATCTGTTAAAGTAATTACACTACATAATACATTGAAGTTATGTCTGAATGTGTACTTAAAATAAAATAGGAAAGGTCAAAATTTATGCATTACAGATATTTGAGAAAAAATACTACGGGGGGGTTTAGAATCATGGACTTTTCGACAATTTTTGCAATTTTTACGTATCATAGGTATCTGTTAGTTTGTACGACAAACACCTAGAATTAGATGAAATTTGGTATGATAGTAGTTTATTTCATATTCATATATCATACATACTAAATTAACATATTGGTTTAGCCAAGATGATTTCAGTTGATTTAAATTAAAAAAAAATCTTACCCTAACAAAGCTATAAATTATTATTTGTATCGAAAAGAACTTAACAATGGTATTTTGTGCGAGTCTGTGTATCAGTGCGTGTGTGCGCACGCGTGTTTGTGTCTTTATGTATGTACTAATTATATATATTCATATAGGCTATATAAAAAAGGAATGTATGTATATGTAATACTTTAATATATCTATACATATAACAAAACTCAACGTCTCTTTGTCTGTCCGTTTATGTTCTTTTCACGCAAAAACCACTTATCCGATTAAAATGTTTTTTTTAATAATTTTGATAATGGTGAATCGAAGCGGAAAAAAGACACTCTTAGGGCTGTAAAAGGGCTTACGCTGAGTAAACCATAAGAGATGTATCACATTAATGTACTATATAGGTAATTGTAGATCTTAAAATACCTACAAATAAGTCATTGATAGCATATATCTCTATCTTCTAAGGATCACCCACAATAAGCATTTCTGTTTTTAAAATAACTAGTGGGCGTTCGCCGTTTGTGATAGCGGGGATAGAACGGAATTCTGTAGTCCATACGAGCAGAGCCGCGGGCACAGCTAGTACTATATATTTTCCTATTATTGAATCATTAATAGTAAATAATTTGAAAAAAAAACTTATTATCAAATGTACGATCACCGTAGAGAAATATATTTTAACCTATAAAGAGAAACAAAAAGAAAGGATTTTTACGAATAGAGCTTTTGATAGGAATAATAACAGATAAACTAGATAACAATGAACGCATGTGCGTAGGTATAAAAGGATAGCGGATTACTGCCATCAAAAGCGCACCAAGTGTTGTTCTTGATATAACAGCGTTAAATAAAAAGCTGTTCTGTACGAACAAAGCGGTACGTGAGGCAAATTATTTATGTATTGCCGAGGTCGGTCTAATTACGTGAGGCTTTTGTTCTTGTAGCCCTCTCGGCCGAAGCCAACCACACTTTATTTTCCATATACCCTTTCATATAGATTTCTACAGAAAGTAAGGTTCAGATAACAATAATGTAAAGTGCTGTCCCACACTGTGAAACTGTGCCGATAAGTTTTAAGCGAAACATCGATTATTGGATATTTTTATTGTTATCGGACTTCTATATAAATTAAATTTTATTTCTAAATGTTAATTCTAGGTACATATGACTAATTTGAGATAAGAAAACTATCTTTGCATTAACTAAAAATTGATAGATACTGATACACAATAAGACAGTTTTTAAGAAAGCCAACTTCAATTATTTGAGGAAATCCCTGGCGTATCTTCGAAGTTGAAGGTGCATTGCCAATGAAATTAAAATGCTACCACCCTTGATGTATCCCCTTTCCAACGAAAAAAGAATCATCTAAATCGGTTCATAAACAAAGAAGTTCGAATTGATAACCTCTTCCTTTTCTTGAAGTCGGTTAAAAAATCAAAACACCTGTTTATACAAAATATTTACTAGAACGTATTTTTAAAACTCATTTTTATATGACCTTTAAATAAAAGTTAAAGAGGGTGGAGGTTCGCAATCGGTGTGTTAAAAAGAAGTGGCCTATGATATTCACGTGTAATAAATATTAGAGAAGGTGCAGTGATTGTGAGCACAGGTGTCGGTGGAGACGGTACGAAGCCTTGGTTATAAAACTGGCCCCCGTGCGTGTTATTTGAAAGACCGTTTTGGAAATTTACTCAGTTTGCACGTTTTTTACTCGAGGGTAACATTTTATTGCCTGTCGGAACCTTATTCGGTATATAAGAATATTTTTATTTGTTGGGTGCGATACTCTACATTATGATATATATACTTATCTATGATACGATAATATAATTTTAATAAAAATGTGTCAGATAAAGCCTGGCTTGAATGACCATGAGAGACCGTTGCAAATACAAGATTATATAATTCTGGTATAATTTGTCTGGACGATACCATTCCAAAGAGCTTATCGGGGCATTTAACCATCGCAAAGCTGGGTAGCTCAAATGATGAAGACGAATCTAATGAGAGCACTCTCTGGATACGGGTTTTTTGAATAAACATATGTTTCTGTGAAAATGAAGATGAAACTTCCAAGTACGTTTTGTGTGTGATCCACTGAGACCCAAACATCAACCGGGTTATGAGTCAGCAAATGCTGCTGCTAATAGAAGTACAGTCGCTCTCTAGCAAAAAAGTCCAGCAATAATTTAAGGCTATAAGACTTAAATAGTGTGGGGCGATCACAACAGATCTTATCGGTTGCAGTGATACAGGCCTGCATAGATTAATAATATTAATGTTTCAGATTGTGTGTAGTTACGTATCATTTTATTTAAAATTCTATTCAGTTTTTGTAAAGTTTATTATTCTTTTAATAGCGTAGGTTTGTTTTGTAGAGGGGTAGTTAATTTTCTTCAAATTTAGGTTGTTGGTCAGTATGGGTTGTAATGATTAGAAACCGTATATGGTAAGTGATGAACGATGGACGGGCACAGCGTGAGTGTCACATGAATGACGCGGACTTAGTTGAGGGCGAACACGGTCGGAGGGCCCGCGTCCCTCTCGCCTCCCGTTATCGATTGCCCCAGTTGAGAGCGGAGCGGAAGTAATGATAGAGCAGGATGCAAACATTGCCCGATCCGATGGCCAACTCTACCTAGTAACTGTAGTGTACTACACAAATATTTACCTAAGACAATATTTAATCTTCGTTTTCTTTCTAATCCAATTGTCAACAAGGCCTCTTAAAACATTTTCCCGAATATATGCAAGCTTTTATTGTTTTACTATCATACTTAGTTATGGAGAGTACCTTCCTATTTTTGTTAATAAAATAAAATATTTGAATATCGAAATTCAATAAATTTTAGTAATAATATCTCTTCAAATAAATTAGACGAAAGTTAGAATCATCAAAGTAAACAAGTTCAGCGAGTCGAGCGTGGAAGTGACATTCTGCTTATATCTGTCTGAACGGATCCCGTAATAGCTTCCTCAATCTCGGCGTCAAAGTTCTCATAAGGCGCTTCTTAACTAAGGCGTTAAGGAAGATAGTTAGTAAGAGGCCTTCGGCAGGGTCTTAAAACTTGGCCGAAACTTGGGTAATTCGATCACCACGATTCGGTGTCGGGCGTCAATGCGCCCACAACTCACAATACGTTATTAGCATAATAATCTAATTATTCCTGATAGACATTACGATAGATGTCTAAATTACTACATATTAAATTTACTAAAAAAGGAAAAAATCTTACCAGTCTTTTAATATAAGTACACATAAGACTTTTATTAATTTACCTTATTTTTTCATAGTTCAACTTACATTAGAGCTAGTATTAAGTTAAAATAACTTAAGTATATTTATTGTTACTGTTTAAGCCTCGTACAATAAAGCATTATACAGCACAATCTATGTCATTAATCGTTCTTTAAGCTAGAATTTTTATATATACATATATTTTTAGATATCTATATAATTTGATGTCACTACTAATTAGCCCCTTTAAGAAATATTGTAATGCTATTTAGCTTATATTACTATTTAGACCTCAAGCTAAGTTATAACGGAAACATTGCGTTGATTATTTTAGTTGTATATTATTTATCATTACTGTTTACTCCTATAGAAAAGCGTAATATATAGCTTAGATCCCGCTTCCGGGTAGGTCCCATATTAATCTAGAAAATACATTAAATTGGTGTAGTAGATTTCAAGTGTTGCGCGTACTAACGAACAATTAGTCGAAATTCTAGGAACTTTTTTTTATCAGTTCATTGTGGTACTTATTAATTATTTATCTACCCATCTGTCTATCAATTTTTAAATATAGAGACAAAAAAGTAATTTACCTTATGTGTATAGATATTAAAATAGATTACCTATCTAATATGAAAAAAAGCCTATAATTTTTGTGATCATTTTGGTACACGGGAACGTATAACGTACAATATACTTATAGCTATTAACCTAGTTTCGTATATTTAACATTTTCTTCTTATTGATTATTATTTTTTAAAATAAATAACTACATTCTTGTAATTTGTAAAGTTTAATAACCATCATATTGTTACTATGTTGTACTATGTTTTGTTACGATAAGTTTCTATTCAAAATATTCAACTCATGATTGATTTTGAAAAACGACTTTAGTTACAAATGTAATAATTTTTATCAGTTACGATAAAATACTTCGAACTAGATGGGAAGTACCGTATCGGCGAGTGCGGTATATTTCGCATGAATCTGAGCTGGCGTTCACATCCAATGATAATAAAGAGTCGTCGATTTAACGTCCACTTTATGGGCACTTCCCGAAGTCCGTATAAGGTTCAGGATGCGAACAGATATACTGCAGCTGTTAAAATTCTTTCGCCAATCGCTTGCGTTCATTGTCGTCATCTGATAGCTCCGATGCCGTGAAAGCTTTCAACACCGATTCATAAAATACGTCGTAAGCGATTTTGTTATCTTATACCGCAAAGTTAACAAAATAAAAAAAGGTAGAACGTTATAAACAAACCCAGTTTTGCATTCAATAAAGATTCAATATCGTAAAACAAAGACTGCCATTCGAAGTAGATCAGTCTATAAAATAAACTTGAGAATCCAATTAAGAAATGAGCGAGAAACGGATTTATTCCCAGTCTCACTTTATTTACGTACATGATAATAAAACGGGATGTTTCCACTTTGTGTAGTCAAATCGTATAGAAGGAGCAATTAAATAAAACAAAATATATTTCCACGTAGAAAATATTGTGAATTATTTCTAGGGTTCCGTAACAGAAACTTTTTGAAATCATATGGAACGCATGACAAATAAAAGCTACGAGTAAATATATAGCTTATTATCGTATATATTTTTTTAATATTAATGTGTATATATAAAGAAAATGATTCAGTTATTAAATCTATACTAATATCATAAACTCAAGATATTGTTTATTTGTTTAATTAAACGTGCTAATTTCTGGAAGTGCCTGTGAGATTTGAAAAAATATTTTTCACGTTACGACTCTAAGGAGTGGATCATTGTTGAAACAGTTAACAAATACAATTGTCAAGTATAATATAATTCAGTAAACGATAACATTTTGAATCCTAAGTTATCTGATAAGACTAATTTCGTTTTGTTGAATGTTCGCCTGACTGAACTCTTCGTTTTCTTTCTTTTAGCGTCGACATTTCCTTTCGCTATTAAAATTTTACGAGTGAGCTGGCGAAATGAATGCCGGAATTAGGTTAAGGAGTATCGTAGGCTTGCCTTCGCGTGACGTACGCTCACCTTATTCACTGCTAATTTAATACAAAAAAAAACAATGTTTTTTCAGCATTGTGTGTTTTATTTATTTTATTGTAGTAATATGTTATAAAACTTTCCAGTGCCGCGTAATTAAAACGCAGGTACGGTATCAATGAAGAATTTTCAAGAAATCTAAAATTTGAAATAGTAAAATATATTATTACATTATTATAAAGCAAAGACCCCGTCGCATCTGTCTGTGTGTCCGTCTGGACGCGATAAATTAAAAAATCCACTGAACGGATTTTCATACGGTTTTCATCGATGAATGGAGTGATTCATGAGGAACGCTTAAGTATAAAATTCATTAAAGTTTTTATGTAAATTAGTTGAAATATGACGATGATTGTTGAAGATGTTGGAAAAAACATGCGAATTGGGTGCTTTACTGGCGTTTGTCGAGTAAACAAGAAGAATTAGTTATACATATATGTATTATTCTGCTACCCGTATGTAGCCGCGGTTGCTAGTAAAATGTAAAAGTATGTATAAGTAAATTTAAATTACATAAAATGATATACGTTTGTATATCAATGATAAAGAAACGAATATTTTAATACAATTAAAAATAACTTACGGTAAACAAAAACTTTGTGATGTGGTTATGAATAATTATAATTTAACTAAAAAACTATGCAAATTATCTATCAAGCCAGTGTTTATGTAAAGTCATAACTTATTAAAACAAATAAGCATAAATTACACTTCAAAAATATTTATCTAGGTTTACATAAAGTTGGATAGACTTTCGGCTGTTTCGTTGGCTGGCTTGCCAGAAGCTCTACTTGGCACACAAGTCACGCGTCCCGTTTCTTTGTTTCACCCGCTTATAACGAGATATTGTGATTCCCTGCCATTACGACGCCGCACACACCGGATGATGCGAATATCAAACACCGTATTAGACACGTTTTCTTATTATAAACTCGTTTACTGTAAATAATATAGACATTGGATTTTTACTTTAACACGCGTTAACACTCCTTATCGGGTGTGATATTTTTAAGAAATTCTTATATGTTCATCTGCTGACAACGAACAAAAAACTATGATATTTATAATATTATTTGGAGTTAAATGTTCAAGCTTAGTCTATTACTCGTCGTCTTGATTCTTTAGTGAGAGTCACGACAAGTAAGCTATACCTACGTTTTAAGTTAATTTTAAACCAAATACGACTACAATATACTTAAAAAATATCACACCAAAAATTTTTTTTAAGATTTAATTCTGTTGATTAATTAATTACTGATGTTCTTATATGAGAGTTGATTTGAGTAGTTGAGAGATAGGAAACAGAGAAATTTCTTTGAAGATTTCTCTCTACTTGGGGCAGTAAGACTGGTGGAATAACTCTATCATACTAAGATCGCCTAGTGAGGAGAAAAAAAACAGAAGAATAGAAAATAGCCTAGTGTTGTGTTCCTGCGGTGAGTAGGGCTTCTACAGCTCTTTGGGGTAGTGGGGTTCAAGGTTGGCAATGCGCTAAAGATACCTATGGTATTACATGCGTCCATAGGCTACAGTAGCCGCTTACTGTCAAGTGGGCTATATACTTGTTTGTCACCTTTGCTGTACATAGAAAAATTTACAGCCGAACATCAAAAGTAAAAAAAAATTCTTAAATCGTATAAAACCACATTAGTGGTATTTTTATGATTTCAACATACTGTCCGCCATAATATGTCCCCCAGTTTTATCTATAGATATATCACACAAATACTGCAAAATATAAATGTTCACTAACTTTGCCTATAAATTTCGAGCAAAATCAGAGACAACGATATTACGTCACAGCATAGGTGCTTTACAAAACATACAGGGATTTTCTCTGTAATATTAAGTAACAGTACAGGGCATGTGTGCGTAAAGCTGGTATTATGACATTTAATATTCGTCACGAACGCCTATAATCCCTTTTGATCGGCCACATACCGGCTGCTGTCGACTGAACGCGCTTCAAGTAAATTATCTTAGTCTAAAAATGCTCAGTATAGGAATTTTGTGAAATTTTCGCGTAAGGGTAATAAATAAATAAAAAGTGGATGCATTAGACGTTCATGTTGTTGTATATCTCATAACATCGAGTGTGACTATCTTCATCACAATAAAACAAAAGGATTAGCAGGCAACTTCATAGTGTTACACTTTTTGAAGTGATAACTTCTTACGGGAGGGTAAACCGCTTCCTAACGTAACGCATAACGGTGCCAGTCTGTCTGGCTTCTCTTTTTCATAAGGCATAAGGCAGCGGTAGGCAGGCTCTTCCTCTCTCACTCTAACCCATAGAGCTAGTCGTATTTCGGACAGACGCTTCCCCCTCTTTCTGCTCAGTGTTTAGTGTGTGATAGATATATACTGTTGACAGTGAGCATATAACCTAAAACTATTACTATTTCAAAAGTGATTATCTAGAAATATCATGAAACAGGCATTTCGAAGATATTGTTGGACAAGTTTCAAGAAGATTCTGAAAACTTTTTGTCTCGTTTCGTAACAATGGACAAAACATGGGTGCATCATTTTGATCCCGAGACAAAACAGCAATCTTTGCAATGGAAACGGCCATCATCACCGACCCCGAAGAAGTTTCGTGTCGGGGCATCGGCTGGCAAGGTTATGGCCTCAAAATTTTGGGACTCAGAACGGATATTGTTGATTAATTACCTGGAGCGTGGAACCACTATTACAGGCCAATATTATGCAGCTTTAATTCCCAAGTTGAGGAATGCCATCAAAGAGAAAAGGAGAGGGAAACTTCATCACGACAACGCACCCGCGCACAGTTCGGCAGTTGCAATGGCTGCCATTCAGCAAGCTGGCTTCGAATTGGTTGACCACCCCCTTATTCACCAGATCTGGCGACTAGCGATTTGTATCTGTTCCCCAAATTGAAAAAATACTTAAGGGGAAACAGGTACGAAGACGATAACGAGGTGATGGATGCCATGGAGAGCTTTTTGCAGGACCAAGACAAAACTTTTTTTGTGAAAAGGATTGAAGCCTTGGAATAGCGCTGGACTCGGTGTGTAGAGAGACTCGGAAACTACGTAGAAAAATAAATTATTAAGTTATCAAAAGTCATTATATTCTATCTCATTCTCACTACTTTTTGATTCCTCCTCGTACTAGAAACATTCCAAATGTTGGTTTCAAGCATTTTGCAAATTCAAATTTAATTCGCTGAATATTTAAGCGTTTATCCGTAGATGGGAAATATACCTAATCGTTAACAAACAAAAATAACAAACAAAAAATTGTTATACAGTTACCATACTGAATTCTCTTTACATACTGATGTAAGCTGGCTAGAAGCACCACATATGCGAAATAAGACACCAAGTTTAAGTTCCTAAGATACATATACACCGACTCACGTGGGCAATATTATAATAATGTAAGCAGATGCTTAGTTTTGACTAAGTAAACGATGTACTGTCTTTACATAATATATAACCTTAACAATAGTAGTAAAGATATTGAAACTAAATTAATTCTAACAATTTCTTGACAGTTGCAGATTGGTATGTCACCTTCATAAACTTTAATATGTCAATCAATATATAAAGTGTTCATAATAATAGGTTGACGAGTCAGAATACATTATTACAATGGAATTGCTCACTGTTGTGATGCAAGATGAATAATTAAGGCATCTTAAACATTATACTACATATGCCCCACGGTTTCACTCGTTTTATATTTATTCGACCAGTTCTTCTACGCGCCGCGGCGCTTGTAATGCACCCGTGTAGTCTGTCATTGTTCTAACTTCCTATACTTGCCTACACCTTCCCAGGTTGCTTGACTTTCATAGTCACAGCTCCACTCCTTACAGTCGTAATGTGAAGTCATACCTTCCTTAACAAACAGGCTATAAAATAGAAAAGTTTTTTTTCAATCTCACTGGTAGTTTCTGAGATTAGCGCATTCAAACAAAGAATCTTTTCAGCTCTATAATATTCGTATAGCTAATAGACTATGCTCTGAGTAAGATTAACATACTCAAAATTGCTAACGTTACTATAAGAAATTTGAAAAATAAGTTGTTTTTTGTATCGCAAAAGTATACTATAACTAGACCGCCTTAAGCGCGACCCTTCTAATGGTCCGCGGTACGCGGGAGGGGAACAAGGCCGACCAATAAGCTAATCTGTTACCGGCCGACGGCAGAAATAGACGTTTGACGTATGGGCTTACGCGGTTTTATTTTTGTGACTACTACACATGATTATTTTACCAAGATATAATTACAGGCCGCTGCGTTTTAAACACACTGCGTTGTGCTTCAACGCACTTTTATTCAAATACATTGTCAATATATACTAAGTACTAAACTCAAAGAAGTTTCACTTAAGGTGGGTGTAAGGATTACACGCACTATTTTTCCAATATAATAGATTTTTGGTAAACATTTAAAGACAACGATATGATGTGTATTAAATATATTATTTATCATTGAATATCTTCCCCAGTTGCAGTAAAATGCATAAAATATTGATTTCAAGATATAGGGTATCATCTCATTATCGTGTATATCCGTGCACATACGCCGCCCCGCGTCCCGCAAACCATATGGAGGGTCGCGCTTACAGCGGTCGGCCTATAGGTTTATTAAAAACCCCGTTATTAAAACATTGAAAAATGACGTTGAAAGTTTGTTTGCAGTCCATCGATTTTAATGTTAAAGATCAAGCGAAATGGAAAAGTTTAACTAGGAAAGTGAACTCAGATCGAACCGAGATAACGCTAGGTAGCAAATTAACAAGTAAACAATTCAAGATTGAAATCTGTTCATATTAATTCATCATAATCATCATATCGTCTTCTGCTGGTCTTCTCTAAAGATCGACACGACGATCGGTCCTGCGCTGCTCGCATCTAGCAGGATCCCGAAACTTTCACCAGGTCGTCGGTTCACCATGTGACAAGTTTGCCCACGCTTCGCCTTCCAGTACGAGGTTGCCACTCTTGAACTCTTCGGCCCCATCGGCCATCCGTTCTACGAGCTTCTTGCCCCGCTCACCGCTGTAGTATAGCAAATTTTATAGTTATATCAGGGAATTTGATTCTTGTACGGATCTTCTTACTTCTTATTCGATCATGCGGAGAATATTAAGTAGTTGGGGGTAATTTCACAATTACTTTACTTAGGGTCAAGAACCTCACGAAGGGCAAGAGTTTGAATTATATGAGAAATAGCAATTACCTGGTAATAAAAACTCCGCTCACACCGAATTTACATTATGTTCCGTCGTAAGACTTCATTGTGTAAAAAAAATTCAATAAAGCAATCATGTGGTATTACAAGCTTTATAAAAGAAATATAAATTATAAAACTTCAAATATAAAAATAGGTACATAGGTGCATTTAATTAATTAACTATATCAATATAGATACATTTTTGGATAAAAAATAACGAATTATATTAAATTACACAATTGGGTTTTTGAATCATTATTTTTTTGTGATAATTGGAAAGATCATAATATGATCTCATATATTATATGAGTTTTATAACAAACAATTTGAATTATTTTTTTTCGCAATATTTCAAAAGTTATTTCAAAATAAAAATTATTTTTTGAATTCAGTACCGAAAACGCGCCGATCGTTCCTGAATAAATCCGAGCACGTGTGACGTCACAATGTTTATTTCTACTCATTGTAGCATACAGCTAATACAGTGGTTTGACTCTTAATCGATGAAATTCCTATAACATTATGACGTCACAAACCTGGCGATCAATCGTGGCGCGTTCGTAGTCATATGATTCTCTGTAAAATAATATATTTTCAATTGTTTATTATTTAAAAAAAAAAGTTTAAAGAGTTTTTTCCAATTGACTATTATCATAATTATGATGAAGCTTTAAAATACATAAAAAATCTATATTTTTTTTTCAAATACCCAATTACCTAAAATACTAATCACAACCTGTCGTGCGTAATCGTAATAAATTTTATATTAAAAAAAAAACTGACCAACAAATTATTTTTTCTGACATTACAATTGGCTTCACTTTGAAAAACAATACACAAGTACAACGATCTTTTGAATGCTTGAATGTGTATCGAGAATGCCACGCCATGTCACTGTAGTTAATATACAGGAGAAAAACAACACGTTATTTAAAAGTTAACACAAGGATTGTCCTCGAGCATCCAGTGTCGCGGTACCTCAGTACTGGGTTACATAACGCTCGTTACGCAACCCAGATAAGCAAGGGTGAAATTCTATCTTATTTGCGCCCTCGGATTAAAATTAAATTTTATAATACTTCAGCAAATCGCGTTGCCTCGCCTCGTACCACAATACCCGCGCGTGCTCTCGTTCCACACTGCTACATATTGTACCTATAAATGTTCAGTAATTTAATTTAGTGTGAATCCATAAATATTACCTACATTTAAATATGTTTATAAATTACCTTTTATTACGTATTTCGATAGAGTAAGCCGATAGCAGAATTCGCTAAATATCAGATTAAAAATGGCAAATTAAGATTATGTTTGGTATATTATCGGCTAGTACATAATACGAATTTGCAATTTTGAAGCCGATACTTAACTATTTCTGCTATCGCTTTGCTCTTGTGGAATACACCATTAAGCGGCTGATCTAATATTTCTAGACACCTTAGAACTTTGCGGAAACATCGGGTTTCTGTGTGTGTTCTACTGCGTATGTACAATGGGCAGTGCTCTGAGGAACTTTTTATATAATGCCCAATCTCCGTTATAATCTCACACCTTTTGACGTTGGCTAAACACCAACATACTTTAAAACCTAACCGTATTGCAACAATTCTAAGGTACCTTACGAACCTTCTTATTTCGTGACCGAATATGTTAACACACTAAACTCAGAAAAATGATTGGCTTTCAAGTGGAGCTGCCGAAATACACCGATACATGCTTAGTGATTTATAGCTTAAAGTTGGCAGCTAGCCAAGCGAGGTACTAAAAACACTTTTTCACTGTGATACGATTTCATGAAGGTGTTTTCATTCACCAGAATCTAAAACCTTTCAGGCATATTATAGGATTCGAAAACACCTCAATCGACGCGTTGTCCGAACACGCTATCACTAAGCCATCATTGCATCAAAAATTATGTCTTAGAAAAACATACGTTAAAATCAGTTTAAACAATAGAGCACCAACGAATTCTGTATTTTTTTTAATGGTATGAATTAGCAAGCAGTAATTAGTCCAGTAGTAACTGCGTGATTGGCGTACAAAGTAACAGACACGCAGACAACAATTTTAAAAACTGTCGAAATGTATTCTGTTCATGATTCTAAACCCTTCCCCTCGGTATTTTTCCCAAATATCTTTAATGTACAGATTTCGACTATTTATTGTGTTATTATAAGTATAGGTTATTATTGTCATTATAT
The DNA here is from genome assembly GCA_947532125.1 of Saturnia pavonia. Classification (NCBI taxonomy): domain Eukaryota; kingdom Metazoa; phylum Arthropoda; class Insecta; order Lepidoptera; family Saturniidae; genus Saturnia; species Saturnia pavonia. The sequence goes on along the minus strand of OX383900.1, from coordinate 10,319,796 downwards.
ATTGTCTATTGATATATAATAAATATAATATGTCGACGATATTATCAATGTAACTCAATAGAACTGAATTCAAATCAACGTACGAACCTCTGAGTTTTTATACTAAGGGGTGACAGAAACTTCATGAAAATCAAATAAAATAAAAATGACGGCATTTTTATTCTATAAATTATATGTGTAATTGATCATATATAAGTAACACAAATTTTAAATGTTACTTGGTGGAATTATTTTACTAAATGACAGACAAAACCGCTGTTAGTAGCTCAACGTGATCTTATCCATTCTCTTTCTAGATGGTATGTAATTAAATTATTGTGTAAAGCGAAGACCACAATGAGCAAACCGATAGAAAATAATAACATGAATTTATTCTAAATTAAGCAAAAAGTGTGATACTGTTACACCCATGGGTAAATAAAAATGACGTGTTATGTGATGAACGAATATATATTTACAGAACGAACACACTATTTACTATACATATACTGTTCAGGGTTTTGCAATACTCTCGGTTGCAGTTTCCTCGTACAAGGTTTCCAGTTGTCGCTTCTTAACAGCTCGGATTAGAAATGAATTATGTGTAGGCGATCTACAGTACACGATTTAAAGTGAGCTCAAAAGGCAATGTCTTGTTTATCTAATTTAAATGGTTTTATGTCTTGTGTATTTCACTTAATTACTTTATACGTCTTTTTCGACCTGTCCATTGTTCCTGGTTCGATAATTTTCATAAAATAATAAAACAACAACAAAAACGCCTGAGAAAGGCGGCTCTGGAACCTTCCAAGTAAATGCATATCATATGATTATAATATATTATTTTATTACAGTTCGTAATGATACAATATCAGTGACTCATAACATTGGATCCATAGTTCCATTTTGAAATAGTAGTCGCATTCAGTAACGGTAAAATAGCCGTTGACAAGTACGCGACATAGAAGATTTTACATGTTATATCAAGGATGTTATCAATAAAATACTAACAATTTCGTTTAATTTCGTCGCGTACTATATGTAAACAAGCCCTTCTCTGTGACAAAATTATTGCTCCAAATCTAGTAGAGTTAATGTAATTATCTGTACAATACATTATTTACAGGAATTTGTACAAAATATAAGAACATGTATATCTACCGAAAGATTTTTTTACAAGGAGGGAGATATTATGTTCCATTTTTTCATACTAGTTATTACATATTATGGAAATCAATAAACTAGAGAAATATTTTATAATTAAGTTATTAAGTGTTATAATTAAGTTCAGATCAGAACAAACAATCTAATATCTTACAAAGTACATACTTCTATTTAGTTATATATATATTACCTAATAAGCTGTAGAATAGACAAAGTAGTCATTACCAATTCGCATGTCAAGGTTATAACTATGACACAGGAACCCTCGGGGAGATATCAACAAGATAATAAGATGTAAGGACAAAAATAAGAGGAAAATATAGCAACAACGTATTCTCGCACCACATGCCTTATGACAGATAATATTATTTAATATATGTACATTTATTATATTTATCTTGAAATTTATTTAGAATTCAGTTTATATCCATATGTTTACTAAGTATATAGTTAAAACCCTAACCACCTGCAATTTATGGTTATTAAAAGTACACAACTTTAAACCTAAAAAATTGTATAACTAAACTTCGAACTTCTATATATTTCTTCAAATCTGTTCTCACCTTCGTATGAGGGTATTAAACTATCTAAATTTTTAACAAATAAATTCAAAAGTTGCCTTACATATACCGCTAAATGTTGATTTTGATGTACACGCTATTTTAAATACGAGATTTAAAAGGTAACAGGAAGATATTGTGAATAAAATAGCATAGATAAGCAAGAGAGGCTATTTTTTTGTAACAAAACAAAATATACAAATTAAAATTTCAATGCCAAATAATCATTTGAACTATTATATAAACAGTAAGTACTTCATTTCATTCAAACATAATAATACTATTTTATAATTCTAATTTTTCTCTGATTGTGATTTTAATTATTAAAAATGTATACTTAACATTCTAGATATAAATATTAGAAACAAGTAGGAATACGTACATGTTAAAATCATAAAAAAGGTGTGTGTGCGATTCACACACGATAGAAGTGAAACTTCATTTTAAAAGACATTTTCTATTTTATTTAAACAGTGTGCAATATACATACACACTGACATTTACTTTCTCGCTCTGGCTCACACAAAGAGGAGATACCGATAATGTGCGTTAAACGTTTAACATTTAACGTTTAACGCTTGGAAGTCACATAAGAAGTTTCACTTCAAAAATTAAATATTTATTAAACTTCATTAGTATTTTCAATTAACCTAGATGTTATAGACGTTAAATCACTCAGTTCAACTGACTCGCGTGCCGTTAAATATTTCCGGATAACATTATTACAGTTCCGAAAGCGTTTCCAAACGGATATTTTAAAATACGAAAAAAATTATTACATATTACACTAACTTTGAAACTAATGAAGACGGAATCTTTCTTGCTCATTGTTCAGGTAAACGTTGAAAGACTATTTCCGCTACATGGAAATGTTATTATACACTAAAAAAGTAGTAAGCCTCAATAAATCCCTATGAAGAGAAAAATACGTACCACTTGTGTGGATCCATTTTGTTGTATCCATTCTATTTAGTTCTCTTTAAGCTAAAGAAATTGGACACGATAATCTCATGAAATACCAGTCCTATTTTAAGAATTATTTTTTTGATTTAGATATTTGTTATCGAAATAAGACTAGAATATATTATATATTACATTATTATACATATAATATATTATATATACATATATACATATATTATAATATATTACACTATGTCTTACAACCCTAAGGAGCGAAGCAGAAAAATATATAAATGAAACCGCGAGGCATAGCTAGTGAACGATAAAGTATAATTTAAAAAAGGTTATAAATACTAATTTTATGAAATTATGAATGAAGAAAAGAAAAGAATAACAAAAAAAGGTGTGTGTGCGATTCACACACGATAGAAGCGAAACTTCATTTTAAAATGACATTTTCTATTTTATTTAAACAGTGTGCAATATACATACACACCGACCTTTACTCTCTCGCTCTGGCTCACACAAAGAGGAGAGACCGATAATATATTGCTCTCTTGCTTTGGCTCACACAAAGAGGAGAGACCGATAATGTGCGTTAAACGTTTAACGTGTTGGAAGTCGCATAAGAAGTTTCACTTCAACAAGGACCTCTTTCTGATGGAATAATCACCATGCATCCCACATTGTATTGGCGATATCAAATACATATGTGTTCGTATTTTCACTCGACGGTGGCACCGCGATAAAATTTCATGTTTTCAGTTTCTCACCACTAAATATAAACTACTTGAATTTCGAAAAATTCGTTGCTACATATCGATACTCGACATCGGTCATCGGATCAATATTCTACTGGTCTAGCCATTGGATCACCACAAGGAACCTAAGCAGGGAAAACTGTAATTGTAAGGTGTTTGAGGAAACACTGATTGAACCCGGAACTAGCCATACTTGACCTGCTTCTTCACTATATTTTTAATATTAATTTGTAAATCCGGTGAACGAAATAATTGTGTCGGCAGTGAGTAGCTTGTCGCCTCGCAGTGGGTTCGTGTTAAAGCTAGATCCTATAACGGGAATATGATTTTTTTTTATCGTTATAGTTTTGGCGTAGTGGCCACAATCTCACCTGATGTTAAGTCACGATGTGGTCCAAGATGATAACACGCTAAACCTAGTGGAAGACTGGCTCTCAAGTGCAGCTGCGGGAACACACCTATTGGTGCTTGGCGACAGATTTCTCAACATATAATAAATTAACATAATAAATATAAAAGATAATATTTTTATAACTCATTTGTTATACCAAGAAGAAAATATTTACCCTTCTATGTATTAAAAATACTACAGAACTTTATTTGAAAGTTGAAGTATCTCTTTTAATTTCAACTTGAATAACTAAATAACTTTTCACGTGTTAAAAGAAGAAATAAGTTGAAAAGAAAAATTAGAAATTTCATCATCAAACAGAAACATCATATTTACTCCACAAATAATTATCAAAGAAAATGTAGCAACAAAGAATCTTTGTTGTGAAATTTTTCCTTTCGGTTTTGTACCAAGTCGGTTATTACCGGTGGCAGTTAGGATTGAACATAAAGACAGAGATCACGCGATTCATTTATCTAATTGCATCCTGAGGCTATCCCGAGTTAACTCTCGATTCATTCAAACAAACAGGAAAACACTAAATTGTTTTAAACAAATACAGGGATTATTGTCCAAAAATACTCTTCCTTTAATACCACTCGCGCTTTGAAAAACACATTCTGTTCTTAAGATAACAAAATTTTAAAGTGGTATAACTTCGCTTTTAGAAATATTTCTTAAAAGTATTAAAAGGTATTATGAAAAAATAAAGTCATTTTTTTACCTAGTTGTGGTATAATAATCATACATACTAAGAAAATTTTGTATATTCTTATAATAAAACAGTAAAGAGTTGAAATCTGTACATTAAAGATTCGATCGCAGGCAGAAAACATTTCGACAGTTTTTGAAATTTTTGTCTGTCTTTGTGTTAATTTGTACGCCAATCACGCAGAAACTACTAAACCGAATTTTATGAAATTTGGTATGGTTGTAGTTTATAGTCTGTAGTAACATTTAGGATTTTTTTTATATAATATGCACATTTGTACGGTGTATAAATTCCATTTGAGTTGTTTTTAAATAATAAAAAGGAATGTATATGTGATATTATAATATTAAATATATAGTGAAATGATACGAAATTAATCCAAAGTTTTTTATCTTCACGTAATTTTAAAAACATATAAACGTATATTTTTCAGGAGAATCATGGTTTATTGCTCTAACTGTCCGCTTTTAATATAAATATGGTGTCTACCTCAGCTGCTGAACCCCACAGTAAAATACCGTAAGATATTATGCTGTGGAAGTAAGCGAAGCAGACTAACCTAGCAGTGGCAATATCTGATAACTGGCGAATCTTACGTACTACGAATGCAGCAGAACTTAATCTTCCCGTCAAAGTTTTAATGTGCAGACCCCACAGTAATTTTCAATCAAGCGTAATACCAAGAAGACAGTATTATCAACTAAGCCCAATAAATTCCGTTCTATCTTGATATGACTATTATATTGGATATATTTATGATATGGCTATTATGAAATAATTGCATTTAAATAATTTAAACTAAACTCTATCCTTTAATTTGCCTTATTCATACTATATAGAATAATGAAACAATTATTAACAAAAAATAAATACTTTCCATTAAAAAGAGCTTTTTCAATTAGATCCGTATCGCATAAAAATAATATAATTACATAGTCAAAGTTAATGTTCTATTAATGGATCCAATTTCGTGATACTACATATTTTGTTCAGATCCTTTCATTCCTATATTAAAGGGTGTCAAACATTAGCACTCAAAAGACTTGGCCTTATAACCGTCCATTAGGGAACCGAGACTGATATCGTGTAATCCTATATGTTTGACATTCGGTAAGGGCTTAAGAGAGAAAATGGACCAGATAACGACGGCTCTTTTAGGGTCATACATATACGAATACGTAACATGCATCTGTTATATTATTATTATCATCACCATCGCTTTTTATAAATATTCCACTTTTAATAGGGTTCACAATTGGGGTCTAAACTTAAAATTTGTTCGTAATTGTTCTAGATTTCTAGTTACAATATAAAATCAGAAAACTAGCGGCGAGTACAACTCGCAGTCAGAGGGTTCTGTGTTTTACATAAATATTGTTTGTTGAATCCTTACGTTCCGTCTCAGATGCGCAACAACGCGAATTTAAGTGGCAAACTTTTATTTTGCGGGTGCTCGCATAGTACACTGTATGAATTTAAACGCAAATATAACCTTGTCCCATATTAATTTGAAATTTGAAAAAAATATATTTTTGGTATTGTTCCTTAACTTATGAGAAAATAATCTTTTCATGCTTTTCAAGACCGTAGGTCCCCGATAAGTTCTTTTAGGTTTTGATACTCGGTCAGTGAGTGGGAATTTATGTATTAAGATTAATATGACGAGAGTAGGTACAACGTGGCAATATATGTCCTAGTGTGGTGAGAGGCAAATGCGCCAAGTATTTTGTTGCGGGGCGATATAAACTAATTTTAAATAACTTTACTGGAAACCATTCAGTTAGAAAAGGACTAACACTGGAGTAGCTCAAGGTAAGGCTCTGTAATTCGCGTACTTATTTATTATGCATATCAATTATATGTTACCTTTGGATCATATTCATTACTATGCAGACGCACAGTCCATATGTTGTATTACAGCAAACCCGCTAACTATCGAGGAAAAACACAAAAGAGACGGGAGGAACTTGTCATTGAACTTAATCAATCCTTGCACAGCATATCTACACGGAGATCAAATAACTTGGTGAATTCAATGCCAAGAAAACTCAGGTGTGCGCGTTTTCAAACAAAAATTCCCGTTGTCCCCCCTCCTTACTCTTCAGAACGTTTCACTAGCAATGCACGACAGCTTCAATATCCTAGGTATGGATATTCGCAGCGATCTTAACTACAGGGATTACTCGGGAGTGTCAGAATCCTGAATAGGGTGTGACGGTTTTTGACATCCGAACATTGCTTTACAGGGCACAAGTTGGGCTCTGTATGGAATACTGTTCGCACCTTTGGAACGAATCCGTGAAATAATGAGAAGGCGGTTAAAATGAGCAGCTATTATATGACGAATACAGAAAGGCGAGAGGTGAGGCTGCAGTATATAAGTCATTCTGAAACTTAATAAATGACTAAAGAATGTGTACTGACCAAGGCCGATGACAGATATCTGGCATTCGGGCAATGGCATTTGGAGCCCGTGATCGGCGAGTGCATCGTAGATCACGGGCTGCCCCGTGCTGCACTCAACACTATATTTTGTCGCCATCTATACTCAGCTGGCGGTAGCGGTTACCGAGTTTATGCTGTATAATTTTAACCACATTTAGGATGCTGCGCGTGGTATAATTAGTTAACAACAATCTTCCTAGGTGTTATCTTCCAATATCCACGTGCTCAACCAATGTTTTTGGTGGAATAACCTAGAAACTTAATTTATTTACTGTAGTATGAGGACATAGACTTTACTATTCGCTAATAATTTAAACTTAATAACTGAAACCGTTTTCGAGGAAAAGGGCCTAGTCTCGTGCAAAGACGGACAAAAAGTGATCCTATTAAAGTCGTATTTTCATTATTAGTACGGAACTGTAAAAGCAGTACATGACAAAAAACAAATCAATTAATGTTATTAGTAAGCAACGTACAAGGTGATAGTCAACAAGCAACTATACAAAATTATACATTTCAAGCAACAACTGGAAGTTAGATAAAATGAGACTATAAGTAGCTCTATTATGACGTACCATATACCTATGTAGGTACAATTACAGAGCTATCTCGAGTAACGCTAATGTTTCGAATGCTTGAGTACAAAACATTTAAAGCGCGCATTGCGGTTGCGATAATCTTGATTGCCAGTAATACCAGCCATGACCTTTACATCCGGCCTCTACTGTTCTAATATTTTGTTCACGTCTGTACTTATTTACTTATCTGTATAACCTTAATGATGTCTGTCCGTAAATTTCTTCTGTGTTTTTCCTTTGAATCTACATGAATACTATAAAGTTCAAGAGATTGTTTGTTTAAATGCGCCAATCTATGGAATTATCACTCGGATTTGTAAAGTTTTATTGCCTACTATTAGCTTCGCTCGGGTAACAGAATAATACATATAACTCTGTTGGTTTACGCGGCGTACACCAGTAAAGCTCCCAGTCGGCATGATATTTTCCGACAATTTCAACAACCATCGTCATATTTCAACCAATTTACACAAAACCTTAATGAATATATATATATATTACCTATATACCTGAACCTTCTTCGTGAATCACTCCGTGCATTGATGAAAACCGTATGAAAATCCGTTTAGTAGTTGAGTTTAACGCGTTGAAACATACAGACGCGGCAGGGGTGGGCGTGTGGGGTGTTTGTTTTATAATATGTAATGATGATTTCTTATTGAGGAAGATTATAAGCTATATAACTTCACGCTAGGGCTCTAAGAAGTGGAGCAGTACAGTGAACGTCAAGCAATCTGGAAAGCTGTAGGCAAGTACGGAAAGTAATAACAATGATAGGTTACACGGATTTGTTGGCGGCGCGAGGGTGCGTAGAAGAATTGGTCAAATAAATATAAACGAGTGAAACGGTGGGGCACAGCTAATTAAAAATAAAATCAAATGAGAATTAATATGTATGAAAATGAGTTCGTTTTATCAATCTTGTGTTTGTATAACACAAACAACTCTATTGTCTGGAACACTGAACCGCTATATAACTAACCATACGGGACCAATGCATAATAATATTCGTATTTTTTATGTCTTGCATGTAAAGTTTTATCTACAGAATATTGAATTACACACTAGTTTAATTTGCCCCAGTGGAAATGGAATATTCAATATTATAATGATTAATAGATTAATTAGTTTGTTTTATTATGACGGCAATTTTTTAATCCTAAATAATTACTAATAAGGAATATGAATGAAGATGAAGATGAACGAATTTTTTTAGGACGATAGAGTAAAAATTTCACTTTAAAAATAACTATACATATTAAATATACAAAGAAAATTAAACACATATAATATTAGCAAACGTGTACCATTGTTTTTCTCAAAGAGTAATAAATTCACGATTGATCAAAAATACTATTAAAAATTATTGATATAACCATACGGTAATTCAATTAAAATAATATTTTAATCATCTTACAATAGATATTATCTAAATTCTAAAATCTTCAAAATTACCAATCGTTAAAGTCTACATGTATGTGACAAGCAATTTATTAACCAGAGTAGTGAATAGACCGTGGAAATCGTCCACGGAATGGGAAGTGTGCCAATTATTATCCGTAATCATTACATTCATGGACGAGCCCCTGGGGACCGGTCGAGTTTTTCATCAACACTGCAAAAACGCCCTTAGTGAAACTAGTAATCTTATTCAACACGAGTTTTATAAAAATTATAGAGCCATATACCCGTTCAATGACAATGTAGAGATAAGTATTATATTTGATTTAAAAATCGGAATTAGAAATACGAATCATTTTATTAGTTATAATTCTACGAATATATATAATAACAATCTAAGAGCTCAATTTTAGAAATATACAGAAATAAGTATATTTTTCAATTCGACGCCGCATGTATTAAGAGCAGAAAAATGAAATATTTTAAATAAAACTTCAACTCTTTAAAAACTACTACATACGATCGTAATTGTCCTTTGAAATCTGATTTACATAGGTTTTACATAGATTCATAGTACAGATTCACTTCGTATTTTGGTATATAATTTTTCCAGCAACATTTTTTTTAAGTAATAGCTTATTGTATAAAAGTATGCCATAGTATATCGTATAGAATTTATAATGATATTTAAAGGTAATATTAAAAGCAATACGAATTGACTATATTAATTAATTAAAATTATTTTTTATATTTTATTTTAAAATATACAGATGAGAACAATGATGAAGCAATAATGGCTCAGTGCTAGCGTGTATGGACATCGCGTCGATCGACGTGAGTTCGAATCCCTGCAATCCCAGCTTGATCTTTCGGTGAAGGAAAACATCGTGATGAAACCATAGCTTGGTGGTAGGGCTTTTTCTAATGCTCGCCTGGCTAGCTACCACCCTCAAGTTAATAATCTATCACCAAACACCAATAGGTGTATTTCGGCATGTGCACTTGAGAGTTAGTCTTCCACTAGGCTTGACCACATCGTCACTTAAACGAAATAAACAGAAGTATGCAAAAAGATTGTCAAAAGTAATAACATATATGGATCTTCCGATTACATGTTCCACAGATTAATAACAAATGAACTGTGCCGGTACAAGTAATGCCAGTACAAGTAGTTACAAAAGAAGAGTTTTGTATTACAAAATTATGTTAAAAGGTGAGCAGGTAAACAAAGTACAGGATCGCCTGGTCGGGTGGCGCGGTCGCGTTGTCACTCGCGCCCCATACAACAACACTCAACATTAGTTTACATACAAATGGGCTTCGTTTTACATAATCCATCGTACGCTATGTGATGTTAGTAATTTGTTGCATACCGTTTGGATGAGCAAATTGATCGCGGCTTTCAACGGCACATCCGATAGCACGTCAAGCGAATAATAAAAACAATGTTCTGATATTGTGTTCAATATTTTGTTGTGAAAATATTTCCAGATGATTCAGTTTGAATGGTTTTCATATTATTACTATATAACTCAAGTGATTTCAAAATTAAGCTATTGTTATGTGTTTAATAGAATTGTACGTGTTGTTTACGGCTCCTTTTGCATGAAATAAATTATTTTGTAGTTAAAATGAGATCTTACGTTTAGAACTCACGTTTTATGGTAGATTATAAATTATCATCTTAGATCTAGTAAGTTTTAGCAGTTATAATTACACTAGCTTAATTGAAGTTTAGGCAAAGAATCCGACCAGCCGTTTTTAATTTCATTTATAAATATACTAGCTGGTGGCAATGGTATTTTTACAATAGAAGGTATAAGCATAGCACTCAGGGATAATATTGCTTCCTATTAGTATAAGTATTTTCAGAATTAGATCAGCATTTCCGGAAATTACATCCTACAAACATATTGTCAAACTTTACCTATTTATAGTATTGTCGATATTATATTACATTACATTTTATACACCTTTAATAACAGGAAACTGATTGAAATTACATCAATAGTACCAGAAGTTAAGTACAAAAATAACAAAAGTCATATATTTTTAAATTAGTAAATAAATAGACATCCTTTCTTTCAAGTTAAATTAATTATACTAATTAACTACATTTACTATTTTAACTATATAAAATCGGTATAACGTTACAAAAAAAATCATCTAAAACATGATGAGATGATAACAAATAAGCAGCTAAAACTATACGACGGTTTAGTATTTTTTATATCTATTTCAAAACCACATTGTTTTATTCGTTCCCCATTGAATTTTGGTCTACATGCGAGTACAACGGAACCGCTGAAATGTAAATACGAATGCCGAGCAGGTACCTCAACGCAAAACCCAGGAACAAGCGGCTAACGAACGCGAAGAGGCGATACGATTTGTCTACAGCTGTGAACTAGGAGCTATGAATGCATAGTAGAGTAAGAAAATGTTATTTCTGTTTTTATTTAAATACATTATTTTTGACTACATAAATTTTAACGTATATTAATTGATAATTACATATTTATATCTAACTAAACCTACGCATAATGATGATAGTTAAGAAAAGACACACACATTTAATTAGGTCATGCAATTTCAAGACATTGCAGTTTCAGGAATGAAAAGACTGTTATTTGTTATAATCTTGTATTAATTTTTCATAGATGCAATAATGTGTAAATTTCATATACATACTTTGAAACTAAAAACATCATGTTTTTCATAGGGAAATATAAACATAAAAATTCTTACAATGTAAAAAGCGTAAACGTATTTAAGTTACGTGTTTACACCGAAATAAAAATCGGTATCCAATTTACTAAGTAGTCTTTAAGATAAAATCTAAATGTCCGCCAGCTGAAGCATAAACGGGTAATAAATATTGTACCTGCCCCAGGGACTACTATTTTAAAACTCTTAAACGAGGTCGCAATGTGTTCGAGTTAAAACCGCAAAACTTTTCTTCAATAAGTAACCGATTCCGGTATATTTTTGAAATTAGCGTGTATTTCTTAAGATTTTTTCATTATATATATTAATAGACTTTTAAAAGTTTTATTTATCAAACGTCAATAGCGGAGAATGTGCGTTTTAAAATTGTGTTTGAATTATACATTTTTACGAAGAAATAAAGGAGATATGGCGTGACCACAATAAGACTTTTTAAGAAATAATATATGTAAATATGAGTTAAGTTAGCTCGACTGAACATTTTTCTTATAGTCCTTGTTAAGTTATTCGTGATTACCAGCTAGTCTGCTATAAACACTTAAAATGGAAGAATATGTATCTAAAAAATGTGTTTTGTGAACCCACCGTGTTCAGTCGACTTTTGCGACGGCTGCAAGTGGCGATATTTCATCGTACCCAGGACCTGTTTGTGAAAACTTTATTCACGTCAACACTACCCTGTCTGTCAGCTTCGCTAGAAAATCTACGGCATTATTACACACGGAAAACTCACCGAGCAATTTGAAATACAAATAACACAAAGTTAACTGCAGACAGAATAATTCTCTTTTATTGTGATAATATCTTTTGTCTGCAACATCATTTACATTTTCAACTTACCTACTTATCTCGAACAATATCGCTTTGCATCACAGACTACTTGTGCATAATCGACACCTTTATACAATTTTATGTGAACGCTATAACACCAAAATAAGAGTAAAATATAGGTACATTATGAATAGTTATTTAAATATTAAAAATATGTTTTTACTAAAATAGGTACATATTGAAATTTATATTTATTTGTCTATATGTTTGAACTAGTCGTACCTACCACGCCGCGGTGCAAGATGAATGGCGGATTTATACGAGTACTATATGGTTATTCCTTGTGTCGGGATATATAGTCTCGGTGAACGATAAATTTAATACAGTTAGATTATCATAGACGTCTAAGAGGTACGCTGAATATGTACTACTAACCATAGATAAAGTTCTACTACTCTGATCCAAGTCTTTAATATCCCTGAAAAATTTTCAGCTAGAACTCCTAAACTTTTTGTTGCTCTAGCACCTACTTTGCATATTGAAAAGGAATTTCATGACATGGTCACCGTATTGAGGGATGAAAGCTCTACCAAAAGTGGCGTTTGAATCAAAACTCTCGGATAGTAACCTTGGACGTTATGAGGATAATACGAGACACCACAAATCTTGACAACGAGCTCTTAATAAACTAGTGCGAAAACGGATTCGACGCGACCTCCGGTGATAAAATACACACCTCATAGAAGGTGCAATGGATAGAAATCGTAGGTCAATAGTTTTCAAACATCAGAAAAAATAGGAGTCAAGTTGGAAAACTAAAAACAGAAATAGATATTATCGTTACATCTAGACCCGAGATACTGTTCAATATTTAAGGCTTTTATAGCCGTTGTACAGAAATATCGCTCAGCAGGTAAACAACCCGCCAAAATATCGATAAGCTCTCAGGTGTTGGTATAGACGAAATCGAGCTAGCCTTATCTTGTCAATAGAGCTGATAAAATTCCTTATTATAAAGAAATTGCAGATGATTTTTAACTTTAGTTTTCACTAAAGGAGAACTCCAGAGACATGGAGCAGATGCAATGTCAATGTTTTTTAAGAAATATTACAAAACCCTATTGACAATTACCTACCTATCTCCCTCCTGATCGTCTCACAAAAATAATGGGTGGTAGGACACGACAATTGTGTCTGAATGGATCGCAACCACCATATATCATGTGTAATACCTGCCATTGTGACGCGCTTAGGCGTGTATATCCAGCGTCGAGAGGATGGACTGCCGATCTCTTGTTATTCGCTGCTGTTTTAGAGTGTACTAGGCTTAAAGATCTGGTTTCCAAAAGGTTTTAGACACCCAGACAGCACAGAAGATTGTACATACGACCGAAGAGTATAATCAGCTCTGTATCGCTCTTGTGGACTACAAGAAGGCCTTTTACTCTATCAACCTCTTAGCTGTTTTAGAATCGCTGCGACCGCTACATCGAGATGTAAAGATATTTATAAAACGCCGCTTCTATAATCATTAAAATACAAAATCAGTATACAATACCGATCCAACAGAGTCGAAGAGTTCGACAGCGAGACAGTCTCCGAAACTATTAACGAATGCGTTAGAAAATGTCTTCAAAACACTTAATTGGAAAGGGCGAAACATGAACATCAACGGCGCAGAGGCAGATGATATAGTCATCATGGAAAAATGCTAAAAATGTTTTTTTTATACTAGCTCAATAAAATGACAGCACCTGATGGTAAGCACGATCACTCTACAAGCAACGCCAACCCTTGCTTACACAGATTTCAACGGCAGTCGTCGATGTCATGCTGGCCTGCTAAGTCAGTGCGCACATCTAGTTCGACCTTACACAAAAATACAAGACAGGTTCTAAAATTGCATTCGTTAAATTACCTAAAGATTTATTTCAAAAAGTTGCATATCTAATAACTCGAAACTGTTACTCTTTTTCCTATTCCTAATGTTAAGATACGATACGATAAGTAGTAAAAATAAGCTGGGTAGCTGGATACGGTAGTTGCGTCCGACTGGGTCTCGGCCAACATAAATCCGCCATAGGGGCACGCTTACGCGTAACGCGTTTCAGGATCAACCGCGATGTTTATCCAAGAATCCAGCGGATTCCTAGAGATCTATACCCGACCGGGTCGCAACCACCATGCACATGTTGATAAACTTCACAGTGGCAGTCTTTTATTTTCTTGCGATTTGCAGGCATAACAGTCACAACTGGATATGGATTGCTGATGCTGATGGATTGCTCGGTAATCGTCACCATGAGCATCAAGGTTTTTTTAGCAACAATGTTAAAATTAGATCTTTAAACTTACTGAAACTACTATTGAACCCTTCGTGTTGACTATTTGAAACCATTGCAATATGGGCAATGTCGTTGGTAGTAGTAGATCTATATTATGAAGGAACATCGGCGAGTGTTTGCAAACTCGATGTGAGTGAGACCCGGCGCTACTCTGCGCTGGCGTGAGCACGGCTCGTTGACTACGATAGAACGCATCACTATTTTGCATATAAATGGACGACATCCCATAATTTAACTAACACAACGCTATTCATTTATTCTCTTGCGTGTGCGTAGGTAAATAAAATCTGTATTTGGGTGAAGTAATGACTTCAGTAATGACATTTATATCCCTAATCCCTATATATTGTGTTTACGTATATGGTTTTTGTGGCAACGCCGTATCTCCCTTAATCCTTTATCAAAATAAATGGTTCAAATATAATTTAAACAATGAAAAAATAATAATATATAGAAGGCACCATCTATTAACAATCTGTTTAACTAAATTGACAGCTGTTACATTGTTTTCATTCTACAATATGCCAAATATTCGCCCTGATATGCGATTATGATTAGTTCATTAATTCTAGTTCTTAATACGAGTAGCACACAATAGTCACACATCAGGCAGGCGTATGCCTGTATAATGTCGTATGGAATAAAAATGTAGTTTCTGTCCAAGCTTCGTTCGTGTGTGTAAAATATTGTGGTATAAATTTTATTTATTCTTGAATCACAGAACTCGTCACAACATAATTTATTTATTTCAAATATTGTTATCCTAAAGTAGAAAGTGGGCAGGGCTTTCACCATATTGGAATCTGTTAATTAGTTATCTATATATATCCCTTATACTTTTTAAATAATTCACTATTATTGCACGTGCGAATAGTGCTGCCCCGGCTAAAAAGACGGAGGACAAAAATTCTTATTGTGGGTGATCCTTAGAAGATTAATATTTATGCTATCCCTGACTTTATTGTAGGTAATTTTAAGTTCTACAATTATGTATAGCATTCATATATATATCTAGTATGGTTTACTCAGCGTAAGCCATTTAAGCGCCCCATAAGCGACATTTTCCGAATTGATTCACCATTATCGTTACTGCTTATTTTGTATGTTACTTTATCTTAGAAAATATAACCTAGCTAGCTATGTAGCTAGCTAGTATAGCTATGTTAGCTAACATAGCTATGAATAAAAATAAAAATATGTAGGTAAATGGGATAAGTAGTTCTCGCATGAAAAGAACAAAAACGGACCGACAGACAGAGAGACGTTGAGTTGAGATAGAAGATATAAAACATAATATAATTATTACGCTATATTTACACAATTTTGATATAATTTTAAAATGTATGTTTTCATATTATATATATTTTAATAATATAATCATCAGATGGTTAACAAAATTAAATCTTTATTAATTTTCAACTGATTTTAATAAAATTTTGAAAACGGAAAGCATATGCCATTCCATAATTGATAAGTTGTAAGAATCGTCAAAAATAATTTTAGAAATCATATAAAAAATTGTTAATTCTCAACCCATTTTAACAAAATTTTGTACATGGGAAGTGTATGGTCATGTCTCAATTGATATACTATAAAAATTGACAATAATATGAGTAAAAATAATTACTGCGAAATAAAAACATGCGGAGCCGCGGGACATAGAGGGGGTGTTTATATAATCTTGAAAATCAATGTATTCCATATAAGAAAATTCTGTTTTTTTGAGTAGGTAATAAATTTAATGTACAATCCAATCCTTATATGATTTATATGTACTTATTTCCGACTACAAAATAGTAAATACATTAGTACCTAGTTTTCAACTTTATTTTAATCAGCGTTGATGTAATATAATGCATTTGTATGTATTAAACTGAAAACTACGATGAGAACTTTGCTACTTGTTATTTACAAAAAACACAAACGTGGTGCGTATCATGTCGTTAACGTTATGTCTATTGCGTACTCCAAAAAAAATTACGGCATGTGGTTGTAACAGACCTAAATTACCAATGGATTGTTTTTTATTTCATGCAATTTCTGTCAGTATTTTACCTTAATCATGAATGAGAATATTGTTCAACTATGTAAAATTGACGATTAGGCATAATTTTACCGTCGTCAACAGAAAATTATATTGTTTAGTGTGATCCACATAACATAGAAGTTGAATTAATACGAGTATTTCGAAATGCAAATCCTGTACACGTTGAATTGGAGAGCAGCACCTGGACTGCCAGTTTATGTAATAGCTCGGAACCACCGAATTAATTAACAAAACTCCACAACAAAATAGTTTTTGTTGTTGACACTTTATTCGGTGCTCTAAAATAAGTCATATTATCTGACCCGTGCGAATATTTGGAACATTATAGAATATAAATAATATAACTAACAGCTATCAGCAACTATTAGCTTACTAACAGCTAATAGCTCTTAGTAAGTAGATTATAATTATTTATAGATTGCGTCTCCTACTACTAGATTTTTTTAAGCATTTTTTGCAAAAGATAGCATTTTTTTAAGTAGTCATTTTTAACGAAAGTATTAGTCTTAGACTATATTTCGTATTTATCGGGGTACATAAGCTTTAAGATAAAAAAATATCATTAATTTTGAAGAAGTATTAAGGGAGTTGTGGTGTTGCCACAAAAAACACCTTTATTAAATATTACATTGTACCCCAAGGAGCTGTGGAATTGCACTGTGCATTCCACCAGTCGGGCTGCCCCAAGTGGAAAGAAATCTCTAAAGAAATTTTTCTGTGTCCTACCTCTCTTTGAACCCCCCTTCACCAAGGAGCTCTGGAAACCCTACTTACCGCAGGATCACATATTACCTATATAGATCAAGGGAAGTCTACGGATTTCAAAATTTTTTGCTATCATCTAATATAAATCCTAACAGAATATGTCCTATATTTGAATTTTCCAATATAAAAATAACCTAAATTTTTTTACTTTATATGGTAAACATTTGACCACAATTTCACCAGACATTGAGTGACGATGTTGCCTGAGATGGTAGCATGTCAAGTCTAGAGGGACTGGCTCTCTAGTGTAGCTGCCTACATACATCTGAAAGTGTTTGGCGACAGTTTTCAACTTGAAAGTGGTAGCTAGCAGACGAGCATTAAAAAAAAACTACTATAGTTTACTATGGTTCCTTTACGATATATTCCTTCATCAACAGCCGAAGCTCATTGTCAGATTCGAACCTACGTAAACTGACGCATTGTCCGATCACGCTACCACTGATCCGGAATCACTTCATATTTTTTTAAGTTATGATGTAAGAAATGCGGCTTGCATTCCGCTTGATTTTAAGTGGTCACTGCAGCCTATAGCCCTTTATAACCAGCATCAGAAAGACCAGAGTTCTAACTGAGACCAGTCAATAACAGGTTGATAGCCCTGAAAATTGAGTCGAAACGTCTCGTGATCATTTTTTCTTCGCTACCAAACTTTGCAAGATCACCCGCTGGGCAAATATGAAAATTGTCTGAAAATTTCATGAAAAACGCTTCAGCTGTTTTGGAGTCCATAGAGAACATACATACTAACATGCATTTTTATATATAAGTAGAAGAAGAAGGAGATATTTACTTTATATATTTGAGTTTCAATAAATTATTAACAATCCCCTATAAGAACAGATGAATGAATTCAATATTGAATAAAAAAATTCAACAGAGAACCATTACCTTATACCATTTGTATATTGCAGAACTTCTAAAGTGTAATATTTGTTCATAGCTCATTAAAAAGTTTCTTTGCATGCCGTTTTGCGGTGAAATATGGGAAGTTGACACGATCGATATAGATTCGAAATATCAAACAAGATTACATTTCAATATCTCATTAAAACCCATAAGTTAGGTAGTATGTTATCTGAGGCAGGTGAACAAGTATAAATATCAGAATGTTTAAATAAGAACGACCTCCAGCGGTGCCACAAACAACTTTGAAACTGGCCCCGGCATCCAGATGGGGATGACATCTCCTTGAAGATAAAGACGAGAGATAATTTTGCAATTTTCGTGCCGAGAGGTTAGCGATATGTACCTGTCATGTTTCCTAAATTAACTTTTGATAGCAAGTGGGCTGAGTTACTTTGCGTTTGTGGTGACAAAATTCGCAAGCAGTTGAACATCGGCGTATGGAGAAACATTTCTCGTATTTTCCAATTACGAAGTTTGATTGCAAATAATATGAAAGTCTTTCGTCAATCAAACCATGTTTGAAGATTTTTTTGCCTATATAATATTATAAGTAACTGTGTGTATGTACTTTACTAATTTTCTTCTTTTAGGGAAATTTAGAAATGAGAAAAGTATAGGTGCTTGTTCAAAGACGAAATATATTTAAATACTCTTTTGAACGAATACGATTTGCGCTTGATCCCTTTATTAATAAATTTTAACTATGCCTGCATTGTAATTTTCATTGTTCTTCTTACCAAAGACCTCCTTTTGCTTGCTATTAAGAGGCACATATTGTTTTGTTTAGTACAAATAACTGATAACATTATTCCTAATCATAGTATAAAGACTAAGCGGCAATGCATTAGTATATTTTAGTCGTTTTATAAATAGAAAAGAGTAGTTACACCTGCCTTAAAAGTAAAATATGGATATATATTATGGATTTAAATATGATAAACTGAACTGATTAAAAATGATAAAATATTATTTCTCTCTATAAAACTATCACCCATATTTTACGGACTGTACTCACGCCTGTGCGCATTACACAAATATAATAGAGATACGAAACCGAAACTGTCAAACATGACAACCCTAAAGCATATCTACATTTGTCACTACGATTATGTCAAACACAAAAATAATCCCGTCATCTATTTGGCGTGCGCCGCGCCCTTACCTCCCGCGAGTTGCGAATTTGGGGGACGCACTGTTTTGGCTGTACAAACGCGAACAGAAGATTATAAATTGCACTCTATAGGTGATCAAACGTCGTCAACCACGCGATATTTTGAAAAAGTTATCGAGGGCGAGGGACGTCGGTTGCCATGGTTAATAATACGCACAGCGTATAAATACGTCCCGCAAATATGTCGGCGTCGCGAAGCGTAGTCGACGACTTACTCAAGTCGACGACCGTAGCTTTAGCAACAGGTTTTCTGTTTTATATCAAAGCTTTTTATAAGATTACTTCTAACATCTCCAAGGTGGAAGAGATGGTAAAATAATTTACTTTTCTACGTAGCAAAATCACTTTCACTTCGAGTGAAACCTATAAAAATCAAATGAATATATTTTGATATCTGAAAGTATTGATAAAAAATTATATTACGTTAATAATTTGGGTTTATAGTTAGTAAAAATTGTTGGGCTTAACTCTAGGTACATATCAATTAAATAATAATTATATTTCTGTAATATTTAGATAGGTGTTATTAGGTTTAATCAGATGTGGCTTCTTAATAAGTAGCTTGAAAAAAAAACATTATTATTTCAATAAAATAAAAGACGTGAATTATTTTAATGGTAAATATAATTGAAAGGTAGTATTTTTTTTTCGAACTGACTATACTGTTAGCCTTAAGAGCCCTGGAGCCATTAGAGGCTTTGACAGCTTAAGCGAGATTGAGAACTAGGTACAAAAAAAATTAACCTACGACCCAAATAATTGAGCAAAATAACATAAAACCGCAAATAATTTGTGTAAAACATTATAATTATTATTGGGATTAGTTCTATTGTATTGGCTTATCAAAGGCATCATTAGTATTTGACCATAATCACAATCGACATTTTGAATGAAGTTTCGATCGCAACAAAGCACAAAGCAGCAAAAAGAACTGGCTTTCAATCTCAGCAACCGGAACCACGATTAGTGCTTTATAAAAATAAAAAATAAAAACAATTTGAGGCCATGGTAATATTTGAATTTTTTTAACATCGTAATTTTTTTCCAATGTAAGGTTTATTTATTGTATGTTTACTTGATTAGATGTTATCTTATGAGGCGTCCGAAAAATTATTGCTTCAGATGTATAAATAGAATTTTTACAATGACGTTCCATTTTATTAATTTTGTTATTTTTAAAGATATTAAATGAACTGATATTTGTTTTAAACATTATATTATATCGTAATTAATTTACGTATATCAGTCACTCATTACCAGTATAATTAATTACAATACAATTCAAATATCTGCATTAGACATGCATCAACTATTCGTATTATTAATTTAATATGTTCATTCATATTAATTAACCAAGGCTACACTAGTTATTTACTTAAACCACAACTATTGCCTTATGAAAATAATTTCAAATCAAAAGCAAAGAAAAAGCAATATCGACGAAGCTGAAGTATTTAATGAAAAGTTAGCTGAACACAATCCTCTATATCAGCCAACCATGCTTAATAAAGTCACATATGAATAACTGAGCGCAAGTAATTAAAACGACGTCAGCGTCATACGAACACACCTTATAAAGCCTTGTGCAAAAGAGGGTTACAAAATTTGAAGTTGCATTTTAATCAAACAGTGACCACGCCCACTGTCGTCTATTTATGAGTTATAAAAGGGATCCTTCCGACGCAGGTCTTTGTGCGGCGTATGGTAATGGCGTGGACGTGGTGTGACGAGCCTTGACATGTGTGTCGGCTTTGAAAATGAAGTCCGAACGCAAGGGTGAATGTCTGCTGGCACGAGTGTCTTATTCATATTAGTTTATAGCTTTAGATAGCATGGGTTTGCGGTACATTAAGTGTATTAAAGTGACATCATTATCTCGTTATACTTGTATATGTCACTTGAAACGCTTCAAGAGTTGTATACATAATAATAATATAATTTAATCAAAACAAATTTTGTTGAAAAGAAAACAGATTTCGTAAACTTTAAGTGGTTTCATTTTCAAATAAAGAGCCGATTGTTTTTTGAATAACAAATTAATTCCCAAAATTTGGGTTTTTATTAAAATACTAGCCAGTGCCTCGCCCGCTTCGCTGAGCGTAAAAAAGTATTATACTATGACCTATTACACGATATGATCGAAAATTACATTAGAATCCGTGTAACCGTCTGAGCGTGATTAATGGAGAAACATTCAAATATATTTACTTTTGCATTTATAATATACTAGCAACTAGCAACCGCCCGCGACAAATTAATTGCACCATACAATTTAATAACAATAAAAATATTCTGCAGCATTATCGGATCGGATCAGTAGCTCCAGAGATTTTCTCCTAACATATAAAAACATAAAAAATACCTGTTTATAATAGTAGTAATGATAACACATTATTTAAATATGAAGTAAGGTAAATAAAAGTAAAGTAAGTAAATTCCATAAACTAAATAATAAAATGATTATATATATATATATATATGATATTATATTATTTGGAAGTTTTTGTTTATATTTTTGAATTAGGTTGTTGGCAATACAAGTTGAAAATGACGGAAGTAGTCAATTAATTTGTAGAAGCTGCAAGATGTGTTTATGTTATGAATAATTTAAATAAAGGTTTATGGAACATTTTTTCGCTTCAAGTCTTGGAATATCCCACATATGTATATATATATATATATATATATATATATAGTTAACCTATCTAATAACAAATTATAACTACAAATTGCTCAACCAATTGTTAAAATCTGATAGTAGTTAATTTTAAAATACCAACTTGCTACTAAAGATATACAATATATTCGACGTCATCAATAATTGTAGTATTATTATTGTATTATTTATTATATAAATGAACCGTTTTATACAAAAAAAACGATGAACGTTTCGCCCACATATTCTCAACTCGAGGACATTCAGTACAGATTGTGAATACAAAGGGTTTTAAAAAGTTTCGAAGATTTGTGTAAAAAGAGGTAATAGCGCGTGTCATTGCTTTTTCGCTTGGTTACTTCTCAAATATAGACAGATGAGGTCGTCGACAACGCTTCAGATCAGGGACAATTCACGGTACTCACTCACTGTTGCTAGTAATTGAATATTCTCACTGGCTGCATTTAAAGTAGTTGATTTCGAAAAATAAAATATTACAAGAGTAATAAATTAATATTAAACTATTTAAAATATAGATCATTTGTATTTGTTGTGTGTAGGACATGATAATTGTGTAAGACTGGATCTCAACCAGCATATACCTGGGGCCCAAGTCTGCTATTTCACATTTACAATATACCGTTGTCATTATATCGACACTATACTGATATTATATCAAAATTGTAATAAATTAAGTATTCTGCTAAAATTACTGTCTCGACAGAATCTCTATAGTTTTGTGATAGTGTGTCAGTGAGATGGCAATATCTATACGTCGTTGGTGTTGCATATCAAAATCTACAATGAAAGAAAGAAGAAAGAAAATAGATTTATTGCAAAGAACATACGGGCACACAGTTTTTTAAAGACAAAATTAACATCACATAAAAGTTAAATAAGTAGAAATAAAAAAGTCTATAATGTTATTATATAAACCCATGTGCCGTAGTACCACTGCAAAGGGCGCACAACTCAGCATAAACTGGATGCCACCGTTCTGAGTGACCCCAGCGCTGATTTTAAGTTGCAGCCAAGTGGGTTTACAGAAGAAGTAAAATATGTATTTAAATTATTGTGTATATAATTAAATAATAATGGAATATTAGTTGTATATATTTATAACTACATATATTTTAATATATAATAAATACGTATAAGATAGATAAACAGGATTAATTAAAACAAAAGAAAAAGGAGTTAAATAGCACAAAATGTCCAAATTGCAGTTTTCGAAACACGCCTGAGATTCCAGTAAATAATTTCTTAATTTGTGTTTACAAGATGACAAACTAGACGCTGACCTTATTGGTGGTGGTATAATAGTTCCAGCATTTACTGGCGTTGTACACATTTAATTTTATTATAGAGGTACGGTGGTGCTCCAAATTGCATTACCCCAACCAGAAGACATGCGAGATGTAGTTTTCGTCTTGCTTTCATTTTTAAAAGTAGGTGCTTATTGATGGTAGGCGTGACACGGCTTCTTGGTGCTATAGTGAAGCAAAAACATGAACACGCATTTTGGACTCTTTGTATGAGACGAGATGTTCTAGCAAATAGTCGAGGACCGTAAACTATATCTGCATAATTCAATTTTGATAGAACCAATGATTCTACAAGTACCGTACAAGCATCTACCGTAGCTCTTCGCTCAAAAATGGTCTCATTTTATATAGAACTTAAATTCACGATTTAGTGTTGCTAATCAAAACTACCATTAGCTGACAATACTTGTTAGTGCTATTTTTTCTGTTAAATCTGTCACCGTCTCGACTGTCGCCACCTTGACTGTCACCATTTCGACTATCATCATCTCGACTATTATTTCACACATTATAGTATGTAAATAATCTAAAAGCTGTCATGTGAGTAAAACAGATTGTTAATAGACGGTGCCTCCTACATGTTAGCCGAATATAGTTTCATTAGAAATACTATCTTTAAAGCATATTTTTTTAATCACCTTTGAGAATTATTAGAGATAGGAATGCAATTATATATGACAACGTTAGTGTTATACTATTTGTTTCGTTAAGAGGGTACTCTTAACCTTTAAAATTATGTTTGAATCATTAATTTTGTTGAAGAATTAACGGAAATACGGCGTCGCCAAAAACATATCAGAGAAATAATATAGTTATATGACATAGAAATTGTACAAATGCAGTATTATTAGTTATGGAGTAAAACGTTGTAAAGGAATCATAAAAACTTATTTTTTTTCGTAACTGCTTAAGTTACATAATGTTTACATAATAATCAACATATCTCTTCGTATTTAACAAATTAATCAAGCGCTAAATATTTTGTTCAAATTATTAGCACAATTTATAAAATTACGCATTGATACCGTACAAAAGTAAGCAATTTAGGTAGAAAAATCGTAACGAAATAAATTCGCAATACCAATTAAGGATCCCTTATACCTAAATACCCTTTCAAGTGATTTGGTGGAGGGAAGAGGGCGCGAACGGAAGAAATTCTCGATAACAGGGAGTAAATAAGGACTGCAATTTTTTTTAAACGCTAATACCAAGACACTGTTTTGAGAGGATACTTTTATAAACGTCATTATTGTTTCATTAATCGCGTAATAAAATTAAAGTTACAATTTTTTTTCAACGTCTGGACGATGTGTGTGCTTAAATCACAAAAATGAATTCAACATATTAACATATTTAACTTGATGAGCTGATTGATACACAATGAATTAGAGAGATGATATTTGGTCTTATGTTAATTTAAATGGCATGTACCCTACATAGGTATACTATTTCTTTAAATTTAAATATAGCTATACGCGCGGCTCCGCATGCGTTTATTACATAGTATCTATATACGTCTCGCAAATACATTTTTTTTAGTTTCTTGAGGTTATATTTGATAATTTGTATAGCTTATTAATATAAGAGATTATCGGTTGATAGTAAATGAAAACTATGAAATATGTAATATATGAATAATGATGAATAGTGAATGAAGCAATTATGGCTCAATGGTAGTGTGTACGACTTCGCGTCGATTGACGTGAGTTCGAATCCCTGCAATGAGCCTGAGCTTTCGGTGAAGGAAAACATCATGAGGAATCCATAGCATTGTGGTAGGGCTTTTAGCAATACGTGTGTTCCGGCAGCTGCACTTTAGAGCCAGTCTTCTACTAGGTTTAGCGTGTCACCATCTTGGGCCACATCGTCACTTAACACCAGGTGAGATTGTGGCCACTACGCCAAACCTATAACGATAAAAAAAAATTTATATTTGGAAATTATTTTTTTACTTTACCTAAAAGTATTACTGTTTTTGTTTATAGCATATTAAGTGAGTTATGACAAATTTTACAACTTTACCTATGAAATTGCCGATTTTTTATATTGATTTATGTGAATATTGATATCTTTCATTCTAGTTAATATTGCAAAGTCATACTAATTTTATAATATAGCTAAGACATTTCTTTGTAAAAATCAGTTGTCCATTTATTTTCCAGTCTCTCCAATTTTCTTTAATATCGCTTTTTCTGTGACTATGGAAGAAGTGAAATTCGCATTATTTTCGAATACGAGTTCCGTCGTGACACCAACGCAGAATAGACGGCATGCAATATCAACGACGTGTATGGACTAGGAACCGCAAGTTAACGCACGATATTTAATTTTGATCTCAACAATGAGTTCCGTGGCCAACCGGAAACGGATAAGATTAATTGAAAGCCGTAGTGGCAGCAGATTCATCTCAAACCACGACGGAATTAACAGCAGCCTTCAACGTAAGTGATAAAATGATATTGACTCATTTACGTCAATTTGGAACGATAAAAAGCTCGAAAAGTCGGTGGCGTATGAACTCGCTGAATAACAACAACAAAATCGCGTCGAAGCCGGCTTTAACTTGTTGAATAAGCACACAATTGAGGGGATTTTGAGTCGGATTTTATGAAAAGTGGGTCCTGTATAATAATCGAAAATGTACGTTGCACTGGTTAGACACAGGGAAGGCAGCCAAACCATGTCTTAATCGCAAAGTGCGTCAAAAGAAGCTACTTATGAGTGTATGGTGGACCTGCGCCGGCAGTGTTCATTACAGCATCTTGAGACCTAGTACAACATTTACGGCAAAAGTGCACTGTGTGAGAATTGCAAATGATGATGGACCAGATCATTGTCAAATAATAAAGATTTATCAATTCTTCTAGTTAACTCCTTCCTCACGAGAGCGATCGCATAAGAGACCGTCTCAAAATTACAGGAGTTAGGACTGAAAGCTGTCCGTCACCAACCATACTCACCAGGCCTTGCTCTCAATGATTTCCATTTTTTTCCGAATTTGGATAGTTTGTTGCAGAAGAAAATTTTCAACTCGATGAGGCGATTAAAACGCCTTTTAAGAGTTCATCGATTCCCGTCTCCAGGAATTCTAAAGCAAAGGCATCAATGACCTTTTATTAAAAAGGCAAAAGTGAAACGACAAGAATCATCAATACCACGACTTATGAAATATACTTTCATTAAAAAAAAATCTTGATTTTTTCTCTATAAAACGGAAATTTTGTAGGTAAAGTATTAAGTAGTATACTTCACGTGTACAAAATTTGATTAAAAAAGGTTAAGCCGTTTTTCAAGGTTTTTAAGATTTTTAGGATTTTAAGATTTAAGATGTTTTCAAGGTTCTGGACTGGGAAGGACTAGGCATCAACATAAACGGCGAGTACATCACCCACCTTCGGTTTGCCGACGACATAGCAGTCTTGGCTGAGACCATGGAGGACCTCCGTGCGATGCTCGATGACCTAAGTAAAGCCTCTGAACGAGTTGGTCTAAGAATGAACATGGACAAGACGAAGATTATGTCGAACGTCCATGTAGCGCCAACTCCCGTGAAGATCAGAGACTATACGCTTGAAATTGTTGAAGATAATGTTTACTTGGGACACATAATCCAGTTAGGTAGATCCAATTTCGAGAAAGAGGTCAATCGTCGAATCCAACTCGGCTGGGCAGCGTTCGGGAAGCTACATAACATATTCTCGTCCAAGATACCGCAGTGTCTCAAGACGAAAGTCTTTGACCAGTGTGTGTTGCCAGTGATTACATATGGAGCTGAGACGTGGTCGCTAACTATGGGCCTCATAAGAAAGCTCAAAGTCACTCAAAGGGCAATGGAGAGGGCTATGCTCGGAGTTTCTCAGCGTGATCGAATCAGATATGAGGAGATCCGCAGGAGAACCAAAGTCACCGACATAGCCCGAAGAATAACTATACTTAAGTGTCAGTGGGCCGGCCACGTAGCTCATAGAACAGATGACCGATGGGGTCAAAGAGTTCTCGAGTGGCGGCCACGTACCGGAAGACGCAGCGTGGGCAGACCCGCCACAAGGTGGACCGACGACCTGGTAAAGGTTGCGGGAAGCCGCTGGATGCGGGTAGCACAGGACCGGTCGTTGTGGCGATCTTTGGGAGAGGCCTATGTCCAGCAGTGGACGTCTTTCGGCTGAAATGAGGAAGCAGTTTTTGAGTTAAATCCAGACATAAAAACAAACAGATCGACACAAAATGATTAAATATCAAATTGGAGATCAGAGGCCTACTCACAGTGTATTTTGGAAAAAAACATAGATCGCCTACCTACAGATAGAGCTTCAACAACATAGATAGATTATGCATCTACAGATAGAGCTTCAACAACATAGATAGATTATGCATTCTAACAATATGAAAAATAAGAATGTTATTAAACTGTAATACTAATTTTATTGATAACACGAACAGAGTAATTGACAGATGGTAGCCTGATTTTCATAAATATATGAAGAACATGCGTTGGATACACAAAACAGACTCACCCTCACACAAACATCTTCAAATATAAACACGCCTTCGTTCCAATACATACATACGAGTAAATTATGTACTCAAAACAAGATACGACAATCTTAGTTGAGTGGCGAAGGGAATACCGCTAATCTTATAACAATAGATTTTACACCACGGGTGACGAAACGGTTGGTGTGTCTCTGTGTTTTTAAAATACGTCGACCTAACAGTTTATTTGTTCTATTTTGATTTTACTTTTATTTAATGAAAGCAAAAATATGTTTTCATTTATCGCGTGGAGCAATGCATCCGGAATATTTCAAATCAATGTTGGAAAATATTATAATGGTATATTTAAAGAATGGACACGGTGGTATTAGGACACGGTTATATTTAAAATGAACTTCAGTTTTAATATTAAGTTATATTTTCTACACATTATCTCCATAGTGCTTTAAAAATACTATTATTGAAGAACACTCATTCAATCTCAAAATCTATTATTCGATGTTATCTATTTATATTGCTACAAGTAGGTACACGAAATCGCTGTCGGACTAACATTTATGTATTAAATCCACAGAGTACATTATACAATATTCTAAGAATTTAATTCAGACATTATCCGTACAGAATAATTTAGTCTTTAATGTGTTCATTTTGTTTTTCTTAAGAAAGTTATAGCTTTAGAATTTTTCCATTATTATCATCTATATATATTATAAAACTCAACGTCTCTCTGTTTGTCTGTCCGTTTATGTTCTTTTCACGAGATAACTACTTATCCGATTTACATAGGGATTTTTTGAATTCATAGCTATATTGTCTGGCCAGGTTATAGGGTATATTTTATTAGATAAAATAGCATAAAAAATAAGCAGTGACAATAATGGTGCATCAATTCGAAAAATAGACGCTTCTGAGGCGGTTAAATGGCTTACGCTGAGAAAATCATACGACATATATCAAATTAATATTCTACATAATTGTAGATTTTAAAGAGACCAAATAAGACACCGATGGCATATGTATACCTTCTATGGATCAACCACAATGAGCATTTTTGTCTTTAAAATAAACGGTGGACGACCGCACGATTAACGCGAGCCAATGTGTTCCTTCTTTCCTATGACTTCGGATCTTTCTAGAGTAACGTGAAGAAGTCGGCATAACTCAGAATGGATCTGTGCTTACTATTAAGTACAATGCTGTCACTTTGCCATAAGTAAATAAAATCACTATCATCCTATATAATTTCATCAGTGAACATCCAACACAAACATCCAAGACACTCTCAAATCTACCGCCTGAGTCCAGTCTCTTTGTATAAGTCATTAACTCGTTCATCGCTCCATCTTGCAAAGAACTGTTTCAAAGGCTTACACATAATCTCTACTCAAGATAGCACTACCATATTTCTTTAACAAATTGATAAATGACGCCAGTTCACAAGCATATTCAATGTGTTTTCATTGGCAATTCGGGACGCGGTCAAACATTTATAGTATATTTTTGTATGAAATAATTCATGCTACACCGGGCCGGTCATCATTTTCAGAGGGGATTATTAAGTCATTTTCAACGGAATTTGTACGAAATTACTTCTCCAATTACACTTTATAAGTGGATTGACTATTACTCGTTAACTTGTAAAGCTTACTTACCTCTGACAGTTTTCCTTTTAACTTCATTAACCACAAACTTAAAATTTTAATTTTTTAACCATGAATTTCTTCACATATCCAAAAACAGCCATTTAAAGGGAGAGGGGGGATACTTGATTTAAAAAAAATTAGCACTTTATAGCTTAATATTTCGCACAGATATCTGGATCGAAAAATAGTTTTCACATACCCGCAATATCTTTGAACGACCTATCTAAGACAGCCCCACCCCACATATCGGATAGACGAGAAAAAAATATTTCATTCCCACTTTACGTGTAGGAGAGGTACCCTAAACAATTTTTTTTTCATTATTACCATTTTGTCGGCGTAATTATATGTATAACTATACCAAATTACAGATTTCTAGTCTAAGAATCTCTGAACTAAGCCGCGTAAAGACAGACGGATATACTGAAACTATAAGGGTTCCTTTTGACTTCGGAACCCTAAAAAGCATCACTTAAAATATGTAAGAATAAAATCAGGCTGACATAGCTAAGCTTATTCAAAAGCCTTCATAAAATTACATGAAAAATACCAAGTTCTGACATTACACAGATAAAGTGAAAAGTACTATGGCGACTGCACATACGTACTATGGTACTGAACGTATTATGGACGGAACCCTCGGACGAGAGTGTGACCTGTATCTTGGAATTCATCGCGCTCCATATTATAATACTATGTAATGTATGTGTATTTTCATAATTTGACGAGGAACACGTTGCAAAGTTAACAATAGATACTTCAAAAATATATTGTGTTTTTAAACTTCATTACTATCACAAATCTTACGCATATGAGTACTACTATAACTTCATTTTGATAGAAAATATACTCACATTTATTTGATCATATAATTATACAACAGTACCAGCTTGTAAATGTTCCCTCTTAGGAAAAGTTTCATCCATAGGAAGCTACGACCAACGGCAACCTTGACAAATTAGTGATTTAAAACGACGAGAAATGTTGAGTATATTGTCCGCTTTATAGTAATTCATCCACGTTGCCTGGTGAAGTTTTCTTTCACCGTTACACGAAGAGTAGTAGATTACAAAATAAATTTAAATTAGTGTAGGTTTGTACATGAATTCCAAATAATTCATTGGTGCATGCATGCTAAAGGACCATTTCACCTAAGCATGTAACATAGTACTAAAAATTAAAAGTTTTTATGCAATCCTTAATAAAATCAACATTAGTAGTAAGCGTAGATATGGGCGCGAGATGGGTCGTGTTAAAATATTTTAAACAGGCTATGAATATGCAAAGACACGGCTCTCAGCGGCGGCGGTTAACGATTTGCACGTTTTTGGACCACTCGCTAATTACAAATGTGAACGAACACTTATGGCGAATGTAATAATTGCTTTCAGTTATATAAGATTACACGAATGTACAATTGGTTTCTCTTTAATTGGTTTATAAAATTGTATTTTACACGATGAACTGACTAGATTTCGTTGAAGATTGTTGCCAACCTTGGTAAGGCAAGAAAGAGAACTAACAATCTAAATGTTGCCCAAAAACGATCTAATTAAACATATTAAGTTTAATCGATATTTCATTTTGTAAATTAATTTACCTAGGTTTTGTTAACTACCTATGTCATTTAAAAATCGCCTAATACGAGTAATCTCAATGTTAAATTATACTAAAAGCAAAATAACTTTCGTATTGTTTCCTGCTCTACGTATTTTCAAGTTTTAATAATTTAGTTAGATATTTATCATGTAGCATTTCTAACTGTAATTAAATTTCTGAGAATAATAAAAACAAAGCAGGGCCAAAGGAACAAACTTTCTTCAATGCTGTTTTTACGTTATCCCGAACCATGGCTGTCAATTAAGAAGGCCGTGCACTTTAATGTTCAGAGTTGGTAAACATGATCAGACGCAAAGTGCGATACGCTGTACGTATTAGTTGCTTATTGTGGAGATCCTATTTGCGCCTTTTCAAGTGATAGCTTTGATTGAGGCGAGAAACGGATGTATCTATTCAATTAATGCTCAGTCCGAAGGTAGATTGGCTGGGCCCTCGATTTATATTGCAAGTGTATAAATTGCCTCTATTTATACGTAACTCGGCGCCTTCGCAGGCGGCGGCTAGTCGACCGGTCGTGACTCTATACCTATGCTGACAAATTGGAATACAAACTCTTGAAATACTCGAGTTAACGATCTACGGGCCTTTTTAGGATTTATTTATTATTAAGGACTTTATTATAAATGTATTTTATATGCTATTATATTTACTTCAAAATATAATATATATATACTATAATTGTATTGTTACCGTAAAGATGTTTTCTTTCCATCACCGCACTGTTTGTCATAGGCGAGGTGTTCATGCTTATACTCTGGAGCCTACATGATGTTGGACAGTCAGGTTTCAGAGAAGTTTTCTATCGCAAACACTTTGGATGTGGAATGAGCTCCCTGCTGAAGTTTTTCTATTGGAGGTTGAGTGGAAGTTCTTCAAGAAGGAGTGAACCGTTTAAAGAGTCCGCAAAGTGCACGTGATGCTTACGGTATTGCAAGCGTCCATAGGCTGCAGTGATTACTGAAAGTCATGCAGAATATAAGCTTATTTACTACCGTCGTGGTATAAAAAAAAGACTTTTAAATGATACAAAACGCTTCTGATGCGCACTTCTGATGTTAAGTGCTCATTGTAGCCTGTAGCATAACTAAGACCAAACAGGACTGCAATACCAAGTGATATCAGTAATAGGTTTCTACTTCTAACGACCGACCTGAAACGCTTTCTCTGCATTTCAACCATCCAACCGATCTCTTCAAACTGGAACGCAGGAGAGTTAGCAATGCTACTTTTGTAGCGTAAGTGCTACTGTAATAAAAAAAAAGATTAGATTTATATGTAGAAAGGTCGTTAACTTTAAAACAAAATATGTATAGTGATCATACATGAATGACTATAATTATTAAGTAATATTAATAAGCAATACAAATTGAATCGTAGTATTCTACAAATACAGTATAAAATTAATATAAATAAGTTATTAATATCATATTATCTACTTAATCAAAAAGTTATAAATAACATATTTAGAAAATCTTCATATTATATACGCAAGGACATCAAGTTCTAATTCACTAATTAGAATTATTTATTAATTTTTATTATTTTTTTATTTTATTATTATTATTATTAATTAATTATTATCTCTAAAATAAAGGAATATTAAAAGTTCCATCGTCGGCTAATTATTTACAAACGGTGGTACTATTATGGATGAAGCTTTGGAAAAAAAGGGAATGAAAGTCAACGCAAAGAAGTCAAAAGTTATGTTGTTTGAAAAGGAATAGAGAAGTATGTATTCGGATTGGTAGTGAAGAAATGGAGCAACTGAATAAGTTTGTATACTTGGTATCGAGGTTTACAAGGGATGGAAAGTGTGGGTAGCGAAGAAATGGAGCAAGTGAATAAGTTTGTATACTTGGTATCGAGGTTTACAAGGGATGGAAAGTGTGGGTAGCGAAGAAAAGGAGCAAGTGAATAAGTTTGTATACTTGTAATCGAGGTTTACTAGGGATGGAAAGTGTGAAAGTGATATTGAAAGGAGAGTAAATGCTGGTAACATGGTGAATGGGACGTTGCACACCTTTATGGACCGCCAGAAAATCTCTACGAAAGCTTGTCTGGCCGTACATAGAGGAGTCTTAGTTCGAATACTCATGTATGGAAGGGAAAGCTGGGTGTGACAGAAAAAGCAAGAAAGTAGAATAAATGCAGTAGAAATGAGAGCGCTATGAAGTATTTTAGTAGAGAAATTGAGTGACAGGATAATAAATACTGTGGTAGAGAACGTTGTATTGTGAAAGAAGATATATTGACACAGATTGAGAAACGGATTCTTAGATGGTTTGGCCAGTAGAGAGAATTAATGAAAAAATAATTACTAGATACATCTATATACTAATATAATAAAGCAGAATAGTTTTTTTGTTTGTTTATTTAGACACGCTAAGCTCTCGAACTGCCAGTTGAATTCGAAAAATTATTTTTGTATATTATTGCCAGGTTCACGTGTAATAGTATAGGCGATCTATAATTAGGCTAGATCTCTTAGCTAGCGTTAAATATTTATTTAAGTTAAGTAAGTCTGACGAAACCGCGCACCCGAACTGCTTTATCCGCGTGCGCTGGCGTAATGGTTAGTGATACGTAATTACAATGTTATACAAAAATATTGCTCCTTAGTACGTCTAAAAAAGTCCGCGTTACTATATGCCTATTTCTTATACATAAGCGAAAGTATTTTGTAAAAAAATGTTATTGAAAATTGATTTATGAGCATTATTATTAGGCATGTCATATCAATCCTTACGAACGAAAGTTACTTTATCATGATAATAATACATCATAATATATAATTCATAATACATAATTTTATGTAGATAAACTTTGCCTAATATACGAGTAGTATGTTATTTGGACGAATAGTTTGGCAGATAATGTAAAATTAAAGTAATTCTGCTCAGCGCGGACCTGAACGTAGTGGCGCGAACGAGCTGTGTGAGTTGTGACGCATAACCCTAGCCGCCTGATAAAAATATTGTCTATACTGAAGTATTATTAATCATCAATCAGCGATTTATTTTAAATTAGACGAGGGTGAAACCGCGGGCACAGCTAGATGATTTATAAGACGATCAAATCGGGGACGTTCTGAAGAAAGGTCAGGTCAAGAGTACTCTAAACCGAAAAGCATGCATCAAAAGATTGATGCATGTTGAAGAACCGAAAGATATATGCCAGGGTCTTAGGAAATGGAAGAACGTGATCTTTGCCTACCCCGCTGGGAAAGAAGCTTGATTTATGTATGTATGTACTATTCATGTAAAGTTAATAATATCGACTTAAGCTATTAATATAATACTTTATTAATAATAAATAGATAAAAAGTACACATTAGTACACTACTTTCATTATATCCCAATCACATATTATAGAAAATAAAAAATTAACAATAAATCCTGAAGCAATATTTTAAACAACTACACACAAACTCAAACATATTTAATCTACACATTCAATACAATATAATTCAACAAGTTCGATAGTATTTAACTAAAACATTTCGAAATATATTCACTGCAGAATACTTTTTAAAACACGAAAATATTATACCGATAGATATAAAATTCGAACACGGAGAAGCAATCTCACAAAATGGCCGGAGCTTAGCAGGCCATTTTGCCATTTCGATGCATTTCCGGGTGGAAATTACTATCATTTGTTGAAAGAGGAACGAATACCGCTGAATCGGTCATGGAGCCGTTCATTAACTGAGCGAAGAATACTTTTATTGTATTTTATATAAAACAACTTTGAGTATGCACATTAAGGATAAAGTTGTCTGGAGGTAACAAATATTTGATTTTTATTTTTGATAACTTGAAGTAGTGACTTGATACGCATGAAAATTCTTTTAAAAATATTTTTTCACCATCTTATTTGTTGTATTTCTCGATTTATGACGCAGAATTTACAAACCAATCTTGCGTTTATCTACTTTCAAAATTGAAAATGGGTATATGAAATTATAATGAAATACAACTCTATTTAATTATAAAAGTATATTTAATTATTTTTTTATTTATAAGTAATCAACACCATATTTACCTAAACTCTGATGATCTAGGTTGATAGCCTAACAAAGCATTATTAAAGTGTAATCTTTACTATACGTAAAACACACGACACAACATGTAATAATGTTTACTCGTCAACATTTTAAATAAATGCCCCTCGGCCGTAAAAAATTATGCCAAGCTGCGAAATCTCGCTCAAACTGTCTATAAATCTGGCCGTAAAAGTAAATCCCTGCAATCAAATCGGGAACAGTCAAAAAAGTAAGGTTGTTTGTTGCTATCTCTAGGAACATATATGAAAATGGCTTGGGAACTATTTCGTAGCCTGATAAAAAGGTCCTCAGACCATGAATATAAATATGTACTGGTATAGTCCGATGTCGCCGTATTCTAGGGTCGCTACATGCTCTGGAAACCAAAATATAAAATATGGGTGTTGATTATAAGGTTCAATTTTTTCATTGATAACAAGATTTTTTTTTATTTAAATCTAGCTGTCCTCGCGGCTCCACTTGCGTGGACTATAGAATGTCGTCGGTACCATGCCCCCTCTCAAAAAACGGCAGACAAAATTGCCTATTGTGGGTGATCCTTACATGATAGATATATGCTATTGTGTATTTTTCCAAATTGATTTACTATTATCGTCACTGCTTATTTCCTATGTTACCCTATATTATAAAATATATCCTAAACCTGGCCAGATAATATAGCTATGAAATTAAATAAAAAACATGCAAATCGGATAAATGGTTTTCGCGTGAGAAGAACATAAACGGACAAACAGACAGATAGAAGTTGAATTTCATAAAATGTATAGATTATAATATGTATAAAAGTAATTAATTATTTAACATTTACCCTTTGGCTCCCGGACGTCAAAAAAAGTCAATATACTAAAATTGGCATAATATGCCATCCCAGGGAGCAAGGTATTAATACTCAGCTGATTTTAAAAGATTACCCGTGATGGAACAATATTTTTAGTGGTAATATTTCAAAAGTAATAGATACATTTCTTTTCATGACTAATTATATTAATTCAATATTAATATATTAATGAATTAATATGAATATATTAATTCAATAGACTCAACTATCATATTTGGGGGGATTTGCCATAATCGCCACGCTTGGCAGACGGGTTGGCGATCGCAGTATGTTCTTTGACCAGTGTGTGTTGGTGCTGAGACGTGGTCGCTAACTATGGGCCTTACAAGAAAGCTCAAAGTCACTCAAAGGGCAATGGAGAGGGCTATGCTCAGATTTCTCCGCGTGATCGAATCAGAAATGAGATCCGCAGGAGAACCAAAGTCACCGACATAGCCCGAAGAATAGCTAGACTTAAGTGGCAGTGGGCGGGCCACGTAGCTAGTAGAACGGATGGCCGATGGGGTCAAAGAGTTCTCGAGTGGCGGCCTCGTACCGGAAGACGCAGTGTGGGCAGAACCGCAACAAGGTGGTCCGACTACCTGGTAAAGGTTGCGGGAAGCCGCTGGATGCGGGCAGCACAGGACCGGTCGTTGTGGCGATCTTTGGGGAGGCCTATGTCCAGCAGTGGACGTCTTTCGGCTGAAATAATCAATAGACTCAAAAATTAATTATAAACTCTTCTTATTTTTATACTACTAAGGCAAACAAGCATACGGACTGCCTGATGGTAAGCGGCTACCGTAGCCTATGGACGCTTTTAATACTATAGTTATCACTAGCGCGTTGCCGATTTGAACCCCTCTATCACAATGAGTTCTGGAAACCCCACTCACCGTAGGAACACAACACAAGGTTATTTGGCTGCGATCTTCTGTAGGGTGGAAGTATTCCACCAGTCTGGCTGCCCCAAGTAGAGAGAAATCTCCAAATAAATTTATTTTTGCAATAATTCTCTCTAAAATAATGAACCAGTCTGATCTAAACATTGTTTTTCTATCGCTATATTATGTGGCAGCCCTACGTGTCCGTAGGGGCAAATAGCAACAGTGCAGAGCTATAAAAATGCAAGGAGACGGAAATGAATACACCCCTGCGCAATATAGGTAGGCACCGCTCGTGTGTAACTGTATTTTCTTGTTGCAATATGAAGACGCTGTGACACGAAAGGTACAGACCCGCGAGGAAATGGTTCTTCAAAATAGTATTAGATTACAAATAACATTGGTAAATGTGATTTGTTTCATCTTCATCTTCAACTTTTTTATAGGGTATCTCGTAAATAAGACTTTTGCCATTGCCAAGTCAGTCTTAGGAGAGTCACTTTATATTCGAATTTTATATAATTTTGTTCTCCCAGATTAGCCTGCTGAAAACACACATAGCAAAACACAACACTTACAGACACCATGCTTTAGTTAAATAGATACTTGCATATTAATACA
Source organism: Saturnia pavonia (assembly GCA_947532125.1). NCBI lineage: Eukaryota > Metazoa > Arthropoda > Insecta > Lepidoptera > Saturniidae > Saturnia > Saturnia pavonia. The sequence continues at coordinate 10,282,038 of OX383900.1, read as the reverse complement.
ATATAATATAATTAGTATTAGTTATTATGATACGTTAAAGTTTTTATTTGTTTAATTGAGATAAAATTTTCCAGAGTAGGTATTGAGAAAAGGGAAAATAATCAGATGGACGGAGTATATTGTTAGGTAAAGAATCATACGAGGAATACAATCAATTGAGACAATTCAAGAATATGTGTTCCACAGTGTCTTCATCTAACCCACACCCACATACTGAGCTGTCCCTGATTCTAAACTTAGTATAGACGTAATCAAAATACATCTATGAAATATACAAAATCAAAGCTTTATTTTTAAAACGATGACATCACGCACGTACACATTAACATAATGCCGTGGTTTTGTGGCATATTTTTTATTTCAATGAAATATATTTCTATATCGCTTTTAAAGGTGTAATAATCTAATGAATAAAAGTTGCGTTGGTGAGCGTATCACTTGAGAACGGCAGGATTGATATGACTATTTTTTTTTATTTGTAAATATTCGTAATAGTCAGAATTAGGTTTTATGGAAAGACAAATTAGAAAAGTTTCCTGGAAAGTTTTGAAAGAACTGAATCGTCCTTTTATCTATCGGTTTTTTGTATCATTACAAGACTACGACTCAAAGGATGGATATGCGTAATTCTTATCTTTTGTTTTGTACGTTATGGTCTTAGGAAAGGTTTTAGGAAAAAAAAGATCGAAGTAGGTAGCGAGTTATTTACTATAGAAAAAAGTAGAAAAACGTCTACCGTCGACTACTACCAGCTAGTGACAAAATAGGTGACTTATAAAGTATATAAAATAACTTTACAATCATTGTCTACTCCCAGATTGTTTTTTAACTTGATGACAAATTTCCACGACGGGACTACGATTTTAACGAAGTATTGATTTCAGTCAATTATAATATTAAATACTAGCAACACGCCTCGGCTTCGCACGGGTAGGAGTATGACAGTTTGAAAGATTGAGATGAAATAACTGAACGGTGAATGAGGAATTTAATTTATTATGAAAGCATTCTTTGGTACCTTTGGCTAATATATTTCGTTACTTGTATTATACAAACTTTCACCCCATCTTTTACACCCTAAGATATTAAATTTGAAAAACTGTGAAACTCTTTTTTTTATTTACTAACACAATACTTCAGGGTTTGAATTAAAAAAAATACTTCATTAGTACTTACTTGCAGTGTAAAAGGAACCGGCTTGGAAATTTTCACGGTCCTAACCCAAGTAGTTTGGACTGTGCGTTGATATGGCAGTCAGTCAGTCATCCTTTTATATGTTCTACATACATACATACATACTACATACAAGTTATAAAACTCAACCTTTTTCTGTCTGTCTGTCCGTTTAATATGATCATTCATAGCTATGTTATCTGGCCAGGTTATAGGATACATTCTGTAAAATACAGTAACATACGAAAGAAGCGGTGACGATAATGGTGAATAAATTCGGAAAAAAGACGAACTTGAGGCGCTTGAATGGCTTACGCTGAGGAAACCATAAGATATATAATCAATTAAGGTTTTATATAATTGTAGATCTTAAAAATACCTACAAAAATGTTAATAACGGCATATGTTTATCAAAAAAGGACCACACACAATAAGCATTTCCGTCTTTTGAGCGGGGGCAGCACGATTCGCAAATGTAAAATATATAGAAGATTGGTAGAAGAAGATTGTAGGTGATGGGAAATTGCCGTATCAGAAATTTACTTTAACAAATCTTCAATACTTTATACTCAAGGTTCGGAATCCCAATAAATCGTTTTAGTTGCGATTAGTGAAGCGTTACTTTTGACATAACAGCATCTGTAACGAAGCTCGGCGACGCCAAAAGAGGTGTTTGCTAGATTTATTACCTTCCATTTCGATTTGTTTACTCAGTTGTTCGGATCCAATTACTTGGCACTGTTTCTGTACTTAATTAAAGGGACGCTTGATTACTCGCCCGCTGTGGGGCTTTGTATAATTGCTATTGTTTAGCAAATGAAGACAAATGAAACTTTAATTTAATGACAGTGTCTCATTCAGACGCATAAGAGAAGAACTCCCGTGTTCGCGCTCAACAACCTCAATTTAAGTTTTAATTAGATACCGTTGTAACTACCGCCCCTATCAGTCACTCTATACCTACACTATTCTCTAGTTTACCGGCCAACTAAACTAACCTAACTAAATGTTACTTACAGTTATCGTAACACACGATTAAAATCAGATCCTATATAAATACGTTCGTCTTAAACCATGCTAATGATTTTGCCCAAACCTCTCAATAATTGACTTGTTTTGAAATTTAGGTATGAGCCTATATACACTACTCTGACTCGGGGCCATTTGCTACACACACATCTCAAACTAACGTTATGTCAATATTATGCACAACCTGTATTCTTGGTTTATTTGTTATTTATTTTTCTTGTTACTTATGTGTGTGCGTGACAAATAAATGTATTTTCTTTCTTTCTTATATTGCACAACAAGACACCTCTTATGATCAAATATTAAAAAGTACTATGACATTATTCGAAATCATTATTTAGACATACATATGTAAACAGTTTTAATTAATACGTACACTATACGAGTATTTTTTTTTAATATCTCATATAACCTATACTCATTTTTTATGATAAATCAACCTTAAATAATAAATGCCTTCTCTCGGTGCAAACCTTTTTCCAGGATAATATATTTATGGACAATGTATAAATTTCGTAAAGTCCTTAACAAGCTATATAAATCTATAATTAATATAAAACAATCTAAATTAAAAAAAAAAGTTACGTTTGATATAAAAGCATGAGTAAATACTAAAAACTTTGTTATTAGTGTCTCGTCAATATACATGAGTGTCTAGCGAACGACTTAAGAAGAAACATAAGAGAAACTTTCTTAGATCGAAGTGGTTCGAGGTGGATACGGCTCAGTTGTTACAACGATCGGGAGGTGTAGTAAAGTACTAACAGCATGAGCACTCAAATAATCCCCTAGGTTTCAATTGAAGTAAGCCTACTTACGCATTCTCTATTTTATTTCTTTATATAAAATATTTTTTTAGAGGCAACTGCATTCATCCACTATGCTGCCAACGTCACGTGAATAGCATATTTTAGTAATTACTTTTGTAATCTTAACATAGCTCTAACAAGATGACGGGTCTTTTTGTTAAAACTGTCCAGAAATTATTTTTAGCAACTTACAATGCATGTTCCTAGTTTTTATTTATAATCCACTTGTGCAAAATAACCAAACTGCATTACGTAAAATGAAGCCAAAACTATACAATAGGGGGCAAAATCAAAATCATGCCAAAAACGAAAAACAAATATTTTATATTTTAAAATATTAATAAGGCAGATGGAACCTTACGAACAAGAAAAGTGGTACATGCATTTAGCTGTATCCTTGGCATCCAGACAACAACTCGCACGACCATATGAATAATGTTGATAGGGCAGTTAACATAACTTTTACTGTTTTTTTACTACTTCAGTATTGTAGTCGTTAATCCTTCATCCGCATCAAAAAACTGATTTTGTACTTGAAATTAAGGGCCCCAATGACCTTTACATATCAATTTTCAACTAAACTTATGTCTGCCACCTTGTTTTTTTTTGTTCTCTTTTATTTATTTATTTTTGTTTTAACATACCGTACCTTATGGTCCTGATAACGTAAGCATTTGAAATTTTTGGTGACTATCTTGGAGTTTAGATTTTTAATTTGGAACCATATCACTATCTATTTCAGTGTTTGTAGGTCGTTGTCAAAGAAACAAACTATTACGTGACAAATATAACCTTACCTTTAGTTTCGTGATTGGTTTGTAAATAAATTGATCTTCCAACACTATATACATATATTTTACTTTAGTTTCCACGAAAAATATTTAATTGTAACCTATCAATACTGCTACAGTTTTGTAATCAGTAACAAATAACACGTAAAATAATATCAAAATAAGCTTTTTTACCTGTGAAACGATTTTCCTTTTTGTCTTCAGGAAGAGCTTTTACTGTGTAATTACACGCAAGACAGCATATTTTTTAAATAATATTAAAACAAACGGGATGCTGACATTGCATGACGTTTCCTTTCGAAATTAGCACAATTGAATACTAATAAAATTGTTAGGGACATTTTCGTGGTCTGTCAGGCTCCATCTATCTGCCTTTTCTCAAATCTGTGATTTTTCCATAACCTTTACTGAAATAAGAATTCATTCATTCAAAAAACCTCGAGCTCAGAAATATCGTCTTAATGTTAATCTACTTAGAATAAAACATATAAAAATAAAGAGATCAATATCTTTCAATAATTTTGATTAAGATGCTCAATTTCTTTTACATTTCTACCTGTCGGAAGGTTTTACCCGTAGGGGCGGTAACTAGATTCGCCGTCTACCGGTAGGAGAGTGGCATACTTTTAATTGGCCGTAACTGCGTTTGCCTGCAAGCGTTATTGAATTACCACAGAAAAGCGCTCCGGGCTGTGGAGCTACAAAATTAAGTTTCATGATCGAATAATTTCACATGAAACACCCTCAATAAAATTATCTTGGAGTATATCATTGAGATCGTATTTCATAATATTAGATATATGTAGGTGGTTCTTGCTTACTGAAATTCAGTCCCCTAATTACGTAAATAACAATAGCAAAGCGATAGCAGATATTGCCAAATATCAGCTTTAAAATGATACATTCAGATTATGTTTGGTACATTACGGCTGCTGTAAATACGAATTTGCTATCATCACGCCGATATTTAACGATTTCTGTTATCGCTTTGCTCTTCCGCAATACGTAATCAGGAAGCGAATTAAAGAAAGTACAGTACAAATAAATAGCAACGACTAGTGAATCACTATGACTATTAAGTGCGTAATAATCGCAAACCAGTCAACCTAAGTGTCAACGCTTAAACTCTGTGACGGTTGTCAATGTCACTCTAGCGGAGCGTCGCGTCACGTCTATTAGTAGCGGGTCAGCCATCTTGAAATCTCAATGAGAGCAGTGGCTTGTAGCGAATCGCTATCCATAATCTTAATCAAAGTGTTTTCATACCAAATTAGTGTTGATTGTAAGACCAATTATTAAAATTTACGTGTTACAAGCATTATTTCGTGATAAAATCCATTCCTATTTTGAAAAATGCATTTATTGACAATCTTACTCTTGCGGAGGGTCGCGTCGTATCTGTGGCAGCAGGTCGGCCATCTTGTAGACTCACTTTAAAAACGAGAGCCGTTAGCTCACCAGGTTGGCGACGAATTATTATAGTTCGCCTTGATAAAGTGCTCTTAACGAAAATTAGTTTTGATTTCAAGAAGAATAATTTAAATTTATGTATTTTTTATATTCTTTATAAGTTTAGTGTTTGGCCACAATTTCACCTGATGTTAAGTGACGATGTCGACCAAGAGCTATATAACGTTACACGTTATGATACGTTACACGCTAAGTCTAGTGGGAGGACTCGAATGCAGCTGCCGGAACACACCTACAATTGCTTGGCAATAGATTTTTAACTTGAAGGTGGTAGTTAGCCAAGCGGGCATTAGAAAATAAATAACTTACCACCATGCTATGCTTTCATTAAGATGTTTTCCTTCACCGAAAGCTCAAGCTCATTGTAGAGTCGATCGATACACTGTCCTTACAAGTTACCACTGTAATTTTTATTTCAAAGAAGACATTTATTCAGTACCAATTCTCTGACTGCATATCCACGCCACATGATGAATTTAGATCGACCCTCATGCGTTTTTATATCGAAAAATCATACAAACAAAGATTCGTCTCTGTAAAACTTTTTTTTTATTATTAAAATAGGAAATTATGAAAATTTATTAAAAAGTTATCAATCACAGATACGACTTCAAATGTTACAATAACTAGTAAACATTCAACAACTGATACATTCTTTATATTAATATTAATATTTAAGTTAAAAACTTTCTTGTTTGTCTATTAATTACATTAGCGATTCTGTCACACACTGAACATTCTGTGTCCCGATTTCGTGTTTTATGAAAACGCGTGTATAAAATAAAGTGAGAACTGGCGTTTATCGGTCATCGGTCATTGTGTTAGTGGAGTCGCTCGGACGAACTGAATGTAATTACATCAGGGAATACGGCTCTGCCTCGACTACTGACGCTCTCTGTTTTTACCCGTTTTGAAATTGCTACCAACGAAGTTAGCTGCAGCATAATAATACCCATCATGTATGTGTATGGCTTTATTTAAAAATGTATAGAGGAAAATTATTATAATCAATGTAAAATGTACAGTTAATGTACATTTATTCTTATAAATTCTGTTTGCGAGAACTAGTACATATTTATATATTGTAACTAAACTTTACAGTTGCTAAGTTGATTTTATGTTAATGTATCTCACAATTATTATGTTTTTAAGTCCGATAAAATTAACAAATATATTTACAAATTAGTTTTTAGTTGGTAAAAATGGCGTCGCTTGCTTGAAATTACATTTCTACATTAAATAACAATGTATAATTTAATTAATTAAGATTTGGCTGTGTTGCTTTAACACCTTAACTTGTATAAATGCAAAATATTATGGACGATTTATTTTTTATTTTAGCCGACGCAGAAACATCTGCCGATATCAACGTTTTATTTTAAATGAAATAATAATTTGAATTAAATTCGATATCGTTTCTGACTTCTTCGATTTACATAAATATTCAATAAAATTCATTATTATTCAATGTGCCTAAGTTAGTTTATATGTAGTGATGTGATAACTTTCCTACTAAAATTTTAAGGGGTATTTAGAGAAATTAAGGCGAAATTCATATTCAGTGTTATTATATCGAGTATTTTTGGTTTAGGTTTGGTTTGGATTTTTGGTTAGTCACTTATCATAGTGATTTGGCCGAACATACTCTACGGACAATCCTCAATTTGCATTCTAAGAATGGAATGTTTCACTAATTAAACTAATAAATAAAGATAAAACATAAATACAATAACAAATAAAATAATTATAGCAAAAAACACGCAGTAACTTCGCCCTTGTGAACAAACTTCGCGTACTTTGGCGTCATGATTCGATTAGACCAATAGCGGTACGTTTTGCGATTTCAAATTTCTGTCGTATTTTCAACACTTTTTGGTAATAAAAATCTATAAACAAAAAGCGAATAAAGTTAAAAATAACGTTGTAGGTGTAATTTTATAATAATAAAGATTCCAAATAAAATACTTGAGCGATATTGAAGTTACATGCATATTCCCTATTGTATGATAATTTCAGTTAAGTTTATGATTACCGACACAACACATCACTCAAGACTTGACAAACTATAGGTAACTATCAATCAACGAATGATTTTGCATCTATTTCTGTATTGGACAGAATGTTACAAAATATTAATACTAGGTAGTTATGTGTCGTGGTCAGCGTCGAGGGTTTTTTAAAATTATTTACAAGTGATTCTTAAGAGACTTTATTACAGAATCTTACTACAGAATGAATACATGGTTTAACAATGGTCTTATATATAATGTCTTAAACTGTAAACACCAGGTGTTGTTTTTAATTGAATGACAAAATTATGTCGCAATATGTCTAGACAAAATATCAGGTGCTTATCTCAAAGTGTAGTCTAAACATCCTGAGTAAATATACGAAGATCAGCATTTTTACTTATGTACCAATTATAACGACGTAATAAGAGAGGGTAAAACATGTCGCAATTCGTCTAGTCTAAACAACAGGTGGTATCACCAATCGTAGTCATAACATACGAGTAAATATGTAACGTCAGCATTTTCTATATATCTATGTACCATATGTATGTACCGTATATATGTACCATATGTATGTACCGATTAATACGTCTTAATAAGTAAATATACAGACTGCATAACTAGGTAGTAACTAACGACTTGCCACGGTTTATTTTCAGTTAAATCATTTATATTACAAATTAACGTTTGCTTACTTTATGATTTATTTTTATTCTTCAATTAATTATTTACAGAATTTTAATACATTTAAAATAATGTTTGTGAAGATTTGTTATTATATAAAATTTAAATATTACCAACCACTCGAAAAAAGCGTACCTATATTAATTGTCTTTTATTTATTTGGGTGATATCAGACTTACTAAACTAGATTTTTTTTTATTATACACTTTCTACAGCGTTAAATTATTTAACATATATCGTGAATTATAATAATGAATGAATCTTTGCCAATATCGAAAATAGATAAATTAACTCAATAACGTACATATTAAGTTTGCGAGAGCGGGGACTGATGATGAGATTAATTTAATGTGAGACTAATTTGCGATGACTATTAGGTGATTCATATATTCACGAGAAAGGTTCATATTCATTTCCAAAAGTAACTAATAATAAAAAGCGAAATTACTGGGGCGCGGACAGGGCGCGTTTTCCGGCCTTCCGACATCAACACATAATTCAACGCAAGATTAAATGCCTCTTGGACTCCCCACCGGAAGGCCAGTGCTCCATTAGACAAGCGTGAGCCTGTAAAGTTAGCTCCCTCTTTATAAAGTATACTAACAGATATTACTTGTGTTTATACTTATATGTACTTCTTCAGATTTTTTAAATATATTTGGCCTTTGTAACTAAGACGAAGCATTACTTAGCTTAAATCGCTAATGCCGACTTCTAAGAACTAGTTAAAATTATCACAACGTTCTACTAACGTTCTAACATTCTACTTTTAAAAGGCTCTATCTATTAAACTGTTTTAGATAACATATTGTAAATTTCACAAAATATGTCTTATTATGACAAATATTCTGACAAATAATAATAATTCTACTAATATTGTAATGTGAAATGTTGTGTATTTCTTACTCAATCACGCAAAAACGGTTGAACGGATTTAAATAAAATTTGTTCATAACCTGGGTTAACACCTTTTGACCTCGGTAAAAGACATATTTCTCATTTCTCTCTGGACTCAATTCTGAAGTTCACGTCGACGAAGCCGCGGGCAGAAGCTAGTTATATATAAATCAAAATTATTATAAAAAGAAGGGTATACAAGAACGTGTTTTTCAATGTCATTTTTAACAGTAATATACAAGTATACAAGCGTCAAACTTGGTGTAATTATAGCGAAAACTGTAAAGTATAACGACAAATAATAAAAACCAGCCGAGTGTGACTCAAGTTCACGCTATGTATTCTGAACTTAATGAAAGAAAACACAGCTTTATTGGTAAACTGGTGACGCGCCCGCGGCTCCACATGCGTTCATTACGCAGTAATTATTTTTGTCGTGTAATTTTATGTTTGCTCATGTTATTGACATGGTCTATGAATTGAGAAATGACATATTATACTTCCCGTGTAGAAAATTTCATCAAAGCCGGTAATGAATAAAATTTAGAAAATTTCAAAATTAAAATTTAATTTTGTGAAATTGTTTTTTTTTTTACTATATCTAAAATTGGTTGTGATCATTTTTTTTACGATTCCTAAATATGTTATTAGCCGTTCTTATAGCCCAACAATCATGGCATGACTTATACGTCCCGTGTACAAAAAATCGGTTAAGCCGTTTTGAAGTCAAATCCATGCATACAAACAGACAGTCAAATTTTTTAATGGTATATTCTTAATGAGTGTCTTATATTTATATATCACAAAATTTGATTTTTTTATATTAAATATAAAGACAGAACTACCGGTTTATTAATATAGAAGAGAGGTAGATAACACGAACATATTATGTGGTGGATTTGATACTATACCGACTTTATACTTTGGTTTAAATCTATATAAAACACTCTTCATTACTCGGCTCAAATTTCTGTACTTAATTTGTAAGTTACAGTGGGGAAAAGTAACCACTTACGTCAAACCAAAATGTTATGGTTAGCGCTTTAATTGTACCTACCCTTTGAATCTCAACGTCACACAAAATTCGCGTAAAATTAGCATTGATGCCATCCATGGGATTCAAGTAAGTAAGTTATATACTTTACGAGATGAAAGGGACATAATGTCCGAATGTATCGCGACCAGTATATGGTAGTCACACTGCATACAGTGCATCCTGGCCGGCCACAGAAGCTTGCTTGGGACATATCACGTTTCAGAATCAACCGTGCCTTCCGTCATGATATTTTTATATATTTATAATGATTAGTCCATACTTACATTTTACTTACCATCGAGTACAATGCTAGCATTTCTTAAGACTTTCTTTACCAACCATAATTAGAGACTTCATTTAAATTATTAGCGATTATTGTAAAAACAATAGTCAAATAATTGTGTAATATTTATAATAGGTATACGTTTGTTTAAATTTAATTACTTTAACAATCTGAATGTAGTACTTAAAAACCTATTTGTTTTGAAATTAATAAATTTTCGATAATTTAATATATACTTTTTAAGTATTTCTGCTATATAAACAGGAACGCGTGAAAAAAATCTTTATTTTTATATATTTTTATTTTATATAATTCTACAGCATGATTAGTTAAATATAAAAAGAAAAATAACATTATGCTATACAGTAATCTCATTATTACTTGAAAACTTAATTTACTAAATGCATTTAGGTACATACGTATGTACATAGAGAGCTGGGCAACATTGTACCTATTTACCCGACTAACCGCAACGCAGCGCCATACCGAGCGCCATTGTAATGGGGGTGGACGCAATTGTTCTGGCCCTCCGCTCAGACTCGGACATATAATACACAATTAGTAAGACATGAGTACAAATTGTATATTATACTGCTCAAAATATCATAATTATATATAACAAAATATTGTAATAATATCAACATAAACAGTTGCACCGCTGGGCAAAGGCATTTTCCCTAGGAAAAGCACAGGCTTAATCGCTGATAAATCCTCATTTCCACATTTTGTTACGAATAATGGTACCTATTACAAAATCATTTTCAAGTATTAATGTTTCCTCACGATGTTTTCCTTCACCGTTAGCCGATACTGTTGGCAATTCAAATTAGTAAATATACGCGAGTTCCGAAGAATTAGTTAGTACTTGCCGAGCTCGTACCTGCGGACATCGTTGAATCGATGCACCGGTTAAACTGTTCGACCATGACGATCAAAGATTCATAATATAACATCATATAATAGCACCAACTATTTTTCAATTACATATTCTTAATTATATATTATATTATGTATATAGAATGTTAAAATGGCTTAGTTATGGTTTATCCACACGACTTAAAAAATGAATAAGTGTAAGTTTTGTAATAAAATAAAATTACGTTTTACTTTATTACTCTATTCCTTATTTTGTTGCTGGCTTAATACGCTTTACACACCCTACCCGGCGCCCACCCGCCAACATAACCCGGCAGCTTAGTGTTAGCGACATTACTTTTAGAAACATGTCGACGACTTGTACCCATACAGGCTACCCAGCGACGTGTCGGTGGCTTGTGTACAAACTCGGTTGACCGACGACATTCGACGTGTAGTGTTGTCCGCATTTGTTTTTAAATATGGAGTAGTACAATGAAACAGCTTTCATTTTAATAAACATTTATCATTCAAAGGAGTTATTGTGGAATTTTAAACAGTGTTTATAAACGTAAACTATTTGTTGGTAAAGTTGCATTTCTATAATTTGTATTTTTTGACTATTCTGTGTCCAAAATGGGTATCGGTTAAATCCATAAATGTTTTAAAATGTATAGATATTTGTACAAACGCCTGCCTTAAAATCTTATAATCCTTAACTATGAATGTAACAGCTGCGACTCAAAAAACCCGGTCTAACCCAACAGTCACATGCCCTCGGAACGGACACAGCGATAATAACTCCACAAGCTGCTATTATTGTTCATGTTTAATTATTAAATAATTCAAAGACACAACATGTATCAGCACTCGGGTAGTGACTAACAGCGGAGACAAAGTGGCTCGTATCGTTTCACCGACATGTCGCCGACAAAGCTTTCCGAATTTCAACGATGTGAGTCGACGACTCATGTTGGCGGGTCCGTCGGTTTGGTGTGTAGAGCGCTTAAGACTTTTCCATTTTTTTTACTATACTATAACATACTGTATTATTATACCATGAACGTATCAAAAAGGGCGGATGGAGTTCCGCTAAGACAAAAGTGAAGCGCAACAATTGCCGACACGTTAAATAAAATTATTAAAAATATTGTACTCTCAGAGACCTAGAGAGAGAGAGAGAACATTATTTCACTGTCGGTAAGCTCTCGCACATCAAAGGATTTTATAGTAACAAACTTCGTCTACGCGGCCATATTTCAGTCGGTGCACAGAGGAATGTATAAAAGAAAGATCTCTTTTATTAATTAATCCAGAGGTAAAAAAATACAATGAAAAACAAGCAATTTCAAAATATGTTTATTTATTAATTATGATTTGTTAGAATTCCTTATGGTGGGTTAATTAATAATATCCTTTTTTTACTTTCAAAGAATGGCCCCTTTTCGCGAAAAGAAAACGAATATTTTCCGGCAATATTTTTACAAAGACTTAATTTGTGTTCTGTTCCAGTAAATGCGTGCTCAAATACTATATAAAGAAAAACTATCACTTGCTATATTTTATTATAGAATTTTGGTTAGCATATATTTGTATTATATTTCATTATATATTGTTATATTATCATTTAAAAGGATTCTAACTACCATCTCGCAAATAAACTACATAATATTTTGATGGAAAATGTAATCAATAAACTGTGAATATGTAGTATTCATCAATACTTTCTAACAATTTATTTATTCCATAAATGAATTATAATTTAATAATTATAACACTTAATAATTAATTAGGTAAATAAATTGTGTTCGAACGAATTACTTTCAATGTGCCACATTTCCGAGGTAATTTGTATGTATAATTATTAACAACACTAACACTGGCCCGTATTGTGCTATAATTAGATAGCAATAATTCTACATAAAAAGCAAGAAATCAATTGAATAAATTACAGCTTTACTTATGAAATGTGATCCCCTGTTTTTTTCTTTAAATTAAACTACTATGTTTCCGATGCCTCTTTACTACACATGACGGCATTTTTAAATATTTTACTAAACACGTCAAAACCGTCACCCGGGCGAGGAGCGATAATGGCGGGCGACTGGCTTACTATGGTGTGAATACCTGCGTGCGTTCTCGTAAGTATAAGCGAATTGACTTACTATGGGTGATTCACCTTTATCTACGTGTACATTCCGGCCACCCTTTTTTTACGTCCGTGTATTACACATATAAATTACTATTTTACTCATACATTCTAAACTGAACTAAATTCGCATTATATTTTGAAGAATCCTTAGTGAAAAGGGTACATATAAGTACCAATAATATAAAATGAAAGTAAAATAACATAAGTTAAAAATATGAAGTCATCATACTACGTCTACTTAATAGGAGGTTTAATGGAAACAAGTTTCCTCATCGAAGTTTCCGACGTCGCGTCGTGTCGTAGCTAATATTATTTGAAAGCGATCCAGACCGTGCACCGTGTTATGCAGGCCATTACATACACATTTAGTTAACAAGCGAGTTCGTGTGCGATATCAAGTTACGGATCCATAATATTATCTTACATGTTCATTTAACCCTTCTTTATCCATCTATAAAATATTCCTCCTGAGACAGGTGGATGCCTAGAGTGTCATAGCATGCTATTCTTGCAAAGCACTTTCGTTTCCTTCATTCAATAGGTATGTTTACTATAACTGTCAATGTTAGCATGAACGAACACCGTGTCGATCAACGTGAGTTCGAATCCCTGCAACTAACCTAAACTTTCGATGAAGGAAAACATCGTAATGAAACCATCGTAATGAAACCATAGTGTGGTTTTGGGGCATTTTTATTGCCCTCCTTGCGAGTTACCATCCTTAAGTTGAAAATCTGTCGCCAAGCACCTATAGGTGTGTTACAGTTGCAATTAAGAGCCAGTCCTCCCACTAGGCTTAGCACGTTACCGTCTTGGCCACGACATCACTTAAAATCAGGTGAGGTTGTGGCCAATCGCTAAATCTATAAAAAATAAAAAAAGTAATTTAAACGTTGTTCTCCCATAGAGTGATAGTGATATATCGAGGTGATATTTTACGGGGTGATAGCGATCTTTACCCGAACTGGTTCGCGACCACCATAAACTTGGTAATAAACCCATCATAATGACTCCTTTTTTGATCAGTATATCCGATAGGCTTGCAGGCCGGTATGTCACTGACATCTGATGATGGGTTGCTGATACCTCTGTGGTCGCTGTTGTTTTTTAATTGTACTACGCATATCATCGTCACAGTGACGTCATTTTTCTGTGCCTACTATAAAAACAAAAATACATCAAAAACGAACCGATTAATAATATTTTTATTCGTTTGTTTGTTTAAGTTTGTTTAAATAATATATTTTACTGGTCCGTGTTCTTGCATAGGGACACGTATTGATTTATTTCATTAATTTATATGCAGGGCACATCGCTTAATATTTTAGGGTTGAGATATAATTGGATGCACAACGGCCACGTCTGAATGCAGCCTTGAATCCTGGCACCACGCCACGGCTTTCCATAATTTAATATCTACATAATAGATATACTGAGATGTCAAAGTTTTATTTTTTACTTTAGATTAAATTTTCTTCGATACTTACGAAGTTTGTTGAATCCATAATGAATTTTGAACATTCTTACCTGCAACAAAAGAAAATTTTCTTATTCTTGTGAAATGACAAATGTCGTTATTTATATTCCATTGTTAAGTATTGCACATTATATGTTTCAATTTAAAAAAATCTGCAACTGCCTGGCTTTTTAAACAACTATTATTATTGGTTCATCGTAAGAAGGCTTGCATGGCACATGTCAAATGTTTATTTTAGAGATGTAGCATAATTTAAATTGAAAGTTGATTATATGAGTATCGATATTTTTATAGAGCTAAATATAATAGATAATACGATTATGCTTAAAATGAATTAAGGAATGTGTAAGCTGTCTAAATGAAATAACAAAAATAAACTATAACAACAATTGAAATCGCAATCTGGAGCACTTGAATTATTAAGTGCCCGACGCCAAACCACAGATTAGTTCTTCCAGTCAATATTCTTTGTTGCGTGTTGCTGCAGTATAAAACGTAGGAATTACGTATGTAAATATTTATTTTTATTCAAAATTAAAAAATAAACTAAAAAATTAATAATGTACATCGACGTCGATCAATTCGATTAATATTCGATTTGTACGATTAATAGTATATATTAATTTTCGATTTATTCGATTTATTATTTTGGTCTACTCTAGTTTTTTTTATTTTTGGTTTACTCTTGTTAAGTGACGATGCGGCCCAAGATGGTAGCACGCTAAACCTAGTGGAAGACTGGCTCTCAAGTGCAGCTGCTGGAACACACCTATTGGTGCTTGGCGACAGAGTTTCAACTTGAGGGTGGTAGCTAGCCAGGCGGGCATTAGAAAATGCCCTACCACCATGCTATGGTTTCCTCACGATGTTTTCCTTCACCGAAAGCTCAGGCTCATTGTAGGGATTCGAACACACGTCAATCGACGCGAAGTCGTACACGCTACCACTGCGCCATCATCGCTTCAATTAACATTTCAATTAGTTATATTACTTCAATTCAATAGTTTTAAGTAACATAGAAAGTAACAATGCACGTGGTAACAATAGAAATACGAAAATTTACAACAAATATTGTATAGAGGATGATATTTAGGATTTTGTCGTGAAAAATGTTTTCATAACGTTTATCAGTATACATTTTTTTAAATGATTATTGCATGTCGAAATGCATGTTTTTAGGTTATGTCATAATTTGCACGACGTAACAATTTACGTTCTATGGATATATAACGCAAGCCTTCGTATGATGAACAAGGTACGGGAGCTACCCGTTCGCGTGACAGCGCGCTGGCGCGCGTTAACGCTCGTCACATCTAAACGCAGTCAAGATACATTGTTTTCTAAGCGGAACTTTAACGCGCGTTGACACCAGTAAACGCGCACTATCGCGCTATCATGTGCACCATTTGATGTTAATATATAGAAAGTATAGGCGTGCGTCGTCAAACGCGAGTTACGTCTGAACAGGGCCTTACATGACATGTATTGCGTTGATTTTCTGCTGATAATAGAACAAGAATTTTGAATATTTTAATAAACTCCTTAGCTTCTAATGGGTTTTTAAAAAAATAAGTGAACGAGCTAAACGGGCATTGTTTCTATATTGTTTGTGTTAATTTGTCTTAATGATAAAACGAAGAATTTATACATTGTAAAATAACACACAATAAGGCATACCTATTTCTGAAGTAATATTAAAACACACTGGGTCAGCACATTGCATGACGTTTCCTTTCAAAATTAACACTAGTTTGCATCAGTATTTTGTTGTTGGCGACCTTTTCGTGTTCTGTGTTTAATGTGAGCAATGATGGCTCAGTTGTAAGGTAACGGACATGGCGTTAAAGGACGTGAGTTCGAATCCCCGAAGTGAGCCTTAGCTTTTCGGTGAAGAAAAACATCGTGATGAAACCATAGCTGGTGGTAGCACTTTTTCTAATGCCCGTCTGGCTAGCTACCACCCTCAAGTTGAAAATCTGTCGCCAAGCACCTATAGGTGTGTTCCGGCAGCTTTACTTGAGAGCCACTCCTCCTACTAGGCTTAGGCTTAACCACCCTGAACCACATTGTCACTTAAGATCAGATGAGATTGTAACCACAACTCTAAACCTATAACGATAAAAAGAAATTGCCTTTTTCTCAAATATGCGACATAAATATTAAATAATATTTATTTTCTTTCTGATCATTTAATTAATATGTATGGAGCTTAGCAGCCTTCATACTACGATTACATAGTAGAGCTTTGAGGAGCGATGCTATTGATTCGTGGTTACCTATGAATAATACACAGCGGCCGACACATCTTGGATAATCCATGACATTTCCGACTAAATTAGATATATTTTTCGTATAAAATCATTATATTTTAAGAATGGACGATGTAATACATGAAATACCTATATTCTGTTTATTATTTTTCACGATATAATGCCAAAATGTTTATTTTAATATATAAAATTATTCTATTCGTAATAATGAACATTTGAACCCAATGGATTATTTGTGTGTGGAAATTATTCGTTGAAACGAAAATAGGCAGGTTTTTTTTAATAGACTATATTGTTTGTATATGTGACGAACTAACATTGCGATACCTTTAGTTTACTTTTTATTATATATAAAGATAATACATGTATAAATAATAGATATTATTAGATTAAACACATTTGATATTCTTCAAGGTAAAAATATTGTAATCTATAATAAAAATCCCCTGCGTGTACTCAGTTATTAGAATTAATTTATTTTATGCTTAGTATAACTCAATATATTTTTATAACTTTAATATATTTGATTTGACCAGACTAGACGTTGAATTGTATAATAAGATATTAGGTAATAAGCAGACTGATGAGACGACTAGTCTGTTGAAATGAGTTACATCTTATTATTAAATTATGTAGGTATGAATATGATTATGTTACTTACAGATTTTAGGTGAATAAAGGCCGTAAAATATAAGAATTAAAAATACATTAATATGTATCTTATTGATAAATAAGATTAACTCGTAAAAAAAAAAACTAAAAAACACGCGAACGAAGAGTTCCACTATCCACCTCCAAGCTCCATCGACTGACCCTCGTTACCAAGCCCAATCTATTATTGGTCTTGTTCAGAAATCATATGAGCCCAAACTCGAAGATTTACTAGTAGCCACTGAAGAATTCCACTATCCATCTCCTGGCTCTATCATCAGGTCTGCTACAAGATACCAAATTATAGTTTTGTCATTCGAACTACATCATATATATACAAAGGTTCATTTCTATACGACAATAATTAGAAGTAGGTTAAAATTGACTTCTAAGATTTCATTACATTGTTTGTTAGTTACGAGTGAAACTAATAAAAGCTTGTTAGAAATAAATACATCATAAAATGTTCATGTTATGACTTAAAAAAATACGCATTCGTATATATTCTATAAATCTATAATATAAAAATTGGAGAAATCCTTTCAGTTTCTAGCGAGGCATAGTTTCCATAGATAAAATATCATGTAAGTATACACATATATACGTTTACACGTAGGCATTAAAGTCACTCGTAAAGAATCGTTCATTCCTCTGCTCCTACACTGATACCTAATAAAATAATGTCTTATAAAAATTAATCTGCCCCGTTGCCTATTAAATCTAATTATATCGTACTATGAAAGCTCAATTCCAATAGCTACTGAAGACTTTTAACATAAGTCTAGTGCCTCTTCATTTAGAAATAGAGTACAGAAAAATAACAATTTATGCAGCTTTGTTATAACAAGTTTGTAACAAGTTATACCTCAAAGGGCAGTTTGCCAGGACCGAATATACAAGCATTGTAATGCTTTTGCTGTAGCAAATTAGAGCAAATGCCCTGCACTACATAAACGTAGCGTCTCTTACCGTTTCTTGTCAACACTTATCATTTGGAGATGTGACAGAAGGAGATAGATAACGTTAACCTTGTTTATATTATGTAAAAAAATCTTAAAAAATTCCAGTTATATACTCAATGAAATGAACTAATATGTGTTTTAGTTACCAAAAAAGTATCATTCAAATTTAAAGTTACTCTCGGGTTCTGTAATTAATTAATAGATTTTGTATAATTAGATTCGAAAAAATAAAGTTCTGGAGCATAGAAAAAGACAATCAGGAGCCATACCCAATGGAACACAAGCCTTGTAAAGACCGCTCAACTTAGTTCGTAGTACACCAATATCGTTGTTTATCCAAAAAAATAATAATTCTCAAGCAAAGTTATATTTATATATTTAGATGATATATGCTTGTTTTTTCTTGCACCTGACTGGGATATGAAACGAGCTGGCTGGGAAAATAATGTATTAATACAAAATACAACAACGACTAGAGACTACGTCTACTTCAGCAAAATTACGCTTCCATTGTTAAGGATATTTTTTATTCTCTTTATTTTAGTCTTAGTGACATAGGCGACATTATTATAAGTAAATCACAATACAACTTAAAAACTATCATTTAAAATAACTTTTATTTACATTAGAAAGAATATTCTTATGAACGCTCTAGATCTCTAGAGGAATATGGTATAAAACGATATAATCGCATCCTTGAATAGCCGTATACCATCTAAACAGTTCGCATTTATGATCCTTAAAACGACGTCTCCATGGTGTGCGATTTACGGACACGTCGACGATTTGCACCACATCCTTATAGAGTTAGTTCGAAATGAATTTATTAGGTTTAATTTTATTGCCTTTGATTCGTTTCACATCGGTATATATACTTCCATCTCGACTGACCCTATTTTTTCTTCTGCAAGGGAACTGCTTAAAATGAAGAATATTTTTTTGAAATATAAATAGTTTAGTATTTTTTATATTTTACAGGTAAGCGTTTGATTTTGATTTCAGCTGATGTAAGTGTGTATGAGGCCGACAATGGATCACCTATTCACTTTTTCCTTGCAGACTCCCAAGTTGAAAATCTGTCACCAAGAACCAATAGGTGTGTTCGGGCAGCTGCACTTCAGAGCCAGTCTTCCACTAGGTTTAGCGTGCTATCATTTTGGGTCACATCGTTACTTAACATAAGGTGAGATTGTGGCTACTACGATAAGACATAACGATAAAAATAATATATAATAGGTGGGCGGAAGAGAGGAGATGACCTAAATTTGGAATATATATATTTCAAATATTGTAAAATAGTTATAGAAAGTAATTTTACATTGAAAACTAATGCCACATAGAACACCCAATAGATACAGATATACCTACATTATCCCCCATTTACCTTATATGTTCCCAGTTAGACCAACGCATAAATTCTAACGACTTTTGTTTTTTAAATCAATAACTTGGTTATGCCTTTGACCAAATATTTGCTTTACATTAATCATATTTGTCCAATATAAAAATATATGACACTGAAGTAAGAAATAAATCGCTTTTATTTAAATATTCCTTTTTCGTTCTTTCGAATATATTTTTTGTGCCTGTTCTACATTTTACATAAACTAATTTCCTTGCCAATATTGGTTCTGCGACAGTTCTGTAGGCACGGAAGTGCTCTTAAAAGAAACTCCGCGAATCGAGCCTACGACGACCAAATCAAATCACTAGACCTTATCGATCAATTGAAAAAACTTGCTACTAAATTTATTTATTTACATTTAAATCATCTTTCTCACAACTTTAACATTTATTATAACTGCAGTAAGTATGATGGAAAAATTAACTATTTTTTGAAGTGAAAACTTCTTTAGCCGTGTTGAGCACTATTTGATAGGGGAAAATCTTATGGGTTCGCGTCACCGATATGCTAATGTTAATTTTACGTTTATATCTATTGGTACATACATATATATAGCACGCACTGATCTGATATCAGACTGGCGTATGCGCAGCGGCCTGTGTACGCGAATACATATTTATACGTTATACACGTATAATAAATCGTATATACCTGACTGTTTGCTGTGCGCGTTAGACGCTTTTTGTATTGGTGAAATCTTGTGATTTCGCATCACCGACATGCATAATAGCATAGTATATATGTAGCTATATAGATGACGTATTGTGCAACGTTAGTGCTGTATATATATATTTATTATTTTAAATATTCGTATTTATATTGGCGTTTGAAAATAATTCTAAGTTTTCACTTCTATCGGCAATTCTATCACTGCAATCTATGACTGCCAATTTTTTCATGTTTATGGTGTTTATATGCTTTTTATTTGCAGATTTCAGTGTTTTAAATGATAATCCGCTAAAAATGTTATAGAATGTGATACCCATAACACATTAGGAAGATTTTATAAAACTTTGTAGATTAGTAAAGTACTAATAGAGAATAAATTAGGTTACAAAATATAAAACAACAACCCATTTATAATTACTCGATTCATAAAATCAAATGCAAGTTCTCTGAAAAATGTAATTTTGTAGTCTATAGTGCAAACTTACTAATCATTGTCATTACATTTCATGTAGATATATATGAATTTATATACTGCTGTATAAAATTTTAAATCTAAGCCTACGTGTGCAAATGATACAGTATTAATCCAATAGTTGCTGATTTAACGCAATTGCCGAGGTTTCATCCCCCTCGCGGGGCACGACCAGTCACCCTTCAGCGAAGGGGAAAACGTTAATATGAGGATATGAGAATTTACTGTTTAATCCAGATGCATGCCAATTTGTTAATATTTTTCAATCCACTTAAAAGCTTGGATATTGAGAATGTAAGTACTATGCTATAAAGCTTTGAGTCTAGTGAGATTGAAAAGGCTAGTTAAATAAAGTAAGTCTATCATGTTTGTATATCATGGTCAATGAATAAATTATTTAAAATTATATAAAACAAATTTAAACGTTATGTATTTTATAAAGTTTAAATTTTATTTCTTCGGTAACAACAGTTATATAAATATATACATTACAGGTAACTATTTTATCCACTTTATATATATATATATATATTCATTGTAATCGATATTCGTCTTGAAGAAAACACAAATAACCTTTATCAGAAAATATGATAAATACGTGCCAATTGCGTGACAAGCGCGCTCTAAAACATAAAGAATAAAACCCTGACAATGAATACAAATAAAAAATTTGGAACGCCGCGGTTTCCGGAGTCGGTATGGGTTGCGGCTCGCCCTTTATCAATTACGGCTAAACAAGAAAAATGACCGGTCGTAAGCCTACACGAGTCTAATTAAAGCAAGTAGGTAAATTTCAGGAAGAGCCAACGTCAGTGTCCCCTCTGCCCCTTCCGGCCCGCAGCCTCGCTGGCCCTCGGAACAGGTGGTTAAAGTTTTAGGTAATTTCATTAAGAGCAGCGTAGATTTTACTCGTAATCTTTACAATGAATTATTATTTTACAAGCTTCACCTTCCGGCCAGTAGACGGACTTGTAGGTATTAATGAATAATTTTGACAATGTTTTATTGCTATAAATCTTTTTAAGTTATAAGAACTATTTATATTTTATTTGTAATTTTATTACTTTTATTAAACACGCAACTATTTGATACATTGTAATATTATGTATATTGATAATTGGTTCTATTTAATTTTCATATAGTAAACCAGCTGTGCCCGCGGCTCCGCTCGCGTGGTCTACAGAATGCTGTCGGTCGAGCGCACGCGCGAGTGTGATGCATCAAAAATGCTTATTGTGGGTGATCCTTTAAAGATAGACATATGCTATCGCTGACTTTTTTGTAGATCTTTTTAAGATCCTTACAATTTTTAAGATTACCTTACAAATCAATAGGGCTTTATTGGTTAACGCTTTTTATAAAATACATTCGTTTATTTATAATTGAACTAGTGTAGCTGGCGCAGCTATACTCTTGTAACTATAGTAAATATGATTTTAAAATAAAATAAATAAATCAATCATTTAAAGTTTAAAGAGTTTTGCACTACATCAAACAAACGAAATAATAAGTAATGAATCTTAAAGCCAGCATATTATCATAATAATGATACGAAAGATAAAGTCATAATCATTATCAGTTAAGTCATTTATATTCGATTCACGTCGTCACAGACTGACAAATATTTAACCTAATTAATTGTAAAAACTAATGAAAATATCGTTTGTACTTATCACTCTACTCGTATATAATTCGTAAAAAGTGTAGAATGTTTTCATTATATTTTATGGTTTACAATTTATATATTTAGATGAGACATTCTATTTGAGTGCACTATATCAAAAGGTAAATAAATCATTCACGCTAGATTAAATAGTAGTTGACCTCTCCCTCGAGAAGCAAACATCATTACGACCAGTTCAGGGGCGTTTGAATAAAAAAACAGGCACACTCTGGTTCATGTGCCTTTTTAAATTTGAAATCAGATGCCGACACTGCTGGTAGTCCTTATGAATGCCCAGCCTAACTAGATCATTATTTAGATACATATACATTTATAAACGACTAAAATGTAGGTTATATATTTTGCGATAATGATACTTTAAGAGAGGTAGGGCGGAGAGCAATTTCTTTGGAGATATCTCTTTACTTGGTGCAGCCCGACTGGTGGAATACCTCCACCCTACAGAAGATCGCAGCCAAATGAACTAGTGTTGTGTTTCTGAGGTGAGTAGGGTTTCCAGAACTCCTTGGGGTAGGGGAGTTCAAGGTCGGCAACGCGCTTGTGATACCTATGGTATTGCAGGCGTTCATAGGCTACGGTAGCCATTTACCATCATGCGGGCCGTATGCCCGTTTGTCACCTTTGCAGTATCAAAAACATACTTTTAAAAGAGAAATTTCTTTGAAGATTTGTATCTACTTGTGGCAGTACGACTGGTGGAATACTTCCATTCAACATAAGATCGCAGCCAAATTACCTAGTGTTCCTGCGTTGCGTAAGGTTTTCAAAGATATTTGGGGTAGAGGGTTCAAGGTCAGCAACGCGCTAGTGATACCTATGGTATTACAAGCGTCCATAAGCTACGGTAACCGCTTACCATCAGGCGTATGCTTGTTTTTAATTGAACTGACTATACTGTTAGCCATAAGGGGGGCCCTCATGCCTCAAACGGCTTTTACAGCTTCACCCGGGCTTGGGGCGTATGCTTGTTTGCCGCCTCTGTTGCTGAAAAAAGCTGGTATTGAGTAACGTTAATTTGAATGATTGACTTTACAATGAATTAGTTAACTTCTTTGAAGTGACACAAACATTTATGAATGTTCATTATTTTGCATCATTTCGTATACAAATAATCATGACACAAAGAAGTAGAAAAGCTATAAATATTAAGCTTTAAAGAGCTATTTTTTGTTAGAGTCAAGTATTCCCTCCCGCCAGCTGAATAGTTGTTTTTGGATATGTGAAAAACTCATGGTAGTAGTATATATAATGAAGTTAAAAGGAAAACTATCAAAGGTAAGTAGGCTTTACATGTTAACGAGTGATAGACAATCAACTTATAAATTTAAGCTTTATAGTGCTAATTTTTGTTAGAGTCAAGTATCCCCATCCCCATCAGCTAAATAGTTGTTTTGGGATATGGGAAAACATTCATGCTAGGTAGTAGTATATATAATGAAGTTAAAAGGAAAACTATCAGAGGTAAATAGGCTTTACAAGTTAACGAGTAATAGTCAATCTACACTAATATAATAAAGCGAAAGATATTTTTTGTTTGTTTGTGTAAACACGTTAATCTATGGAACTAACTACTATTTATAAAAATATTTTTGTATAAGATAGCCAGATTCATGAGGAATAGTAACACTATCTAGCATTAGGCCACGCCTCTAAGCTTGCCTTAAATATTTATTTTTGTTAAGTAAGTAATGGTTAGTGATACGTGATACGTAAATACAATGTTCTACAAAAATATTGCTCCTTAGTACATTAAAAAAAAGTTGGCGATACCATATGCCTATCTCTTATATATAAGCCACAATAAGGTATTTTGTAGCAAAAATTTATTGATATTTGAAAAGTGATTTATAAGCATTATTATTATCATGGCATATTAATCCTTACGAACGAAAGTTACTTCATCATCAAGACAATTTTATGAAGCCTTGCCTTAAATATTTATTTTTGTTAAGTAAGTAAAGGTTAGTGATACGTAAATACAATGTTCTACAAAAATATTGCTCCTTAGTACATTCAAAAAAAAGTTGGCGATACCATATGCCTATCTCTTATATATAAGCCACAATAAGGTATTTTGTAGCAAAAATTTATTGATATTTGAAAAGTGATTTATAAGCTTTATTATTATTATGGCATATTAATCCTTACGAACGAAAGTTACTTCATCATCAAGACAATTTTATGAAGATAAATTTTGCCCTTTATAGCATGTTATTCGCAACATTCGGCTCTGATCTATGACTATAGGTGTAGTGGCGCGAACGAGTCATGTAAATTGTGACGCATAACCCTGGCCGTCCGATAAAAATATTGTCTATACCTACTGAAGTATTATAAATCATCAAACAGCGATTTCTTTTAAATTATACGCAGGTGAAACCTCGGTGCACAACTAGTCAACTTATTAAATGTATTTGGAGAAGTAATTTCGTACAAATTCTATTGAAAACAACGACCTCTCTCTAAAGTATGATTCATGTTACACCAAGCCGGGGCCGGCCGGGACAGGAACATCTACAGTAAAAGCAAAAAAAGCATATTGTGACGGGCAACTACGTAACCCTACACTGCGCGTGGCCGGACACGCACTTGGCAAATTTTTATGGTACGCGGACAGTATCTAGTTGAAGCAACGCGGAAACCAAACATAAATCTATGGACTTAGCTTATTAAAATTCGTTATGCATTACATTCGCTGGTGCTTAATATGAAGTAATCATTATTAAATTATGATAGTTATGTATCGATTAGATGTTTGTTTACTTATATTAATTCTAACTCTACTGGACATAGACTTCTCCAATCTGTACTACCCTTCCCGAGCTATATAGCCTTCTGTAATCGATCGCTTTCAACCGTCTTCTTAGTATCACCGCTCCATCTAGTCTGACCTTCCCACCTTTAGTAAAGCGTAATCACTCAGACAAGGAAAAAAATATACAGAAAACACAAGCAAAGAGTTCAACAAACTTTTTAACTTCAGTCAAATGTTACTGTACTATACAGCTATAATTGTCGCACACAGCACTCTTAATTTAAGTGTCCATCACGTAAATTTTCATAATAAATTATATGACACTTTAAACACGGCTCAAACTAAGTAGGTTCAACGAGCACGAGACTGGCTGGAGCGGATTAAAACTTTCTCATAATGGATTTCACACCGAAAGTAATAAAATATTAAGTCATAAAATTTATCTCCAAGTAAATTACACGAAATTACTTTTGAAATTTACCCAACTATTATGAGTTTATTATCATTGAATTATGTTGTTGTTTCAATTTTAGTAGTTTATTAGTAAAAATTTATATGAAAATTTCACCCGAGCTATACCTGTAGGTTTTGTTGCTATTGGAAACGTGTAGAAGAACAAGTTATCAGTTTGTCCTTTTTTGTATTCATATTATCTGCCTCAAATAATTAATGTTATATTCCTATTTCACCGATCTGGTCATGAGGCCTGCAGTATGAGAAGAGTGTTCATTCTCAACATTGCTATTAATAAAAGAGCTAAAAAACAAATGAATAAATGTATATATTATATATCTGCAAAGCAAACACATCGGGTCAAAAGATATTATAATAATAACATACAGACGTTATAATCACGTATCTAAAATCTCATACGGCCGTCAACACCCCGTCGCCTACTTTGCATCATAATCGAATTTCCACAAAGTAAAACAAAATCTCGTAGTCGCATTAATATTCAGTGATAGGGCTCAACGCATCGCCCGGATTGACGTTTAACATGCAAATTGCAATCTGAAAATCTAGCAAAATTGTGTACCACTAAATAATTTTGACATTATTAATTCGGGACACAATCGTCTGAATCATATTATAGAATAAAATTATAATGTTAAACGAATTTGTGCTACTAACGTTAAACCGTCTAGCTCATCCGCCGGGAATTTAATCGGACAGATGAATCTGCATTCCATACGTACGCTTATAATGTGTCTGGGGTTATAGATAAAAGTTATCCAATTGGTTGATTTATAACTTTTAATAAAACATGAATAATCTAATACACTGTGCAAGCTTTCATTAGGAGTATCTTTTTAATCAACCATTTATATAGTACTAGCTGTGTGCCCGCGGCTCCGCACGCATTTTTACGCAGTAATTAAATTACCATAATCCCGTAATTTAATTTTACGCATGGTATTGACAATTCATATAGCTTATCAATTAAAGAATGTCATATACTTCCCGTGTACAATTTTCTTCAAAATCGGCTGTAAATTATAAAAAAAAAAATGTGTTATTTCTAAATGTATAATTATGATGTATTATTATGATTTATCAATTATGGAATGATATGCACATTCATAATGCAAAATTGAATATAGAATTCAAAATTCATAAAAATCGGCCATTTACATTTTAAATATTATTATTGACAATTTTTATAGCCTATAAGGTATTGATTGATATAGGATATAGGAGATATGATTCTCGTGTACGAAATTTCTTCAAAATCGGTTGATAATTAATTAAAAGTATATTGTAATTTGCTTTTACAATTTCTAGAAGTATTTATTATTGACAATTATTATTACTCATCAATCATGAAATAACTAATATTTCCAGTGTACAAAATGTCATCAAAATCAGATAACAATTAATAGAATTTGTATTTTTGGTAATTATTTTTTTATGATTTCTTAACATATTTTTGTAAATTATTATAGCCTATCAATTTACCAGTGGCTTAAGCTTCCAGTGTACAAAATTTTATAAGAATCGGTCAAGCCATTTTTGAGTTATAATTAAATATTTACACAAAAATTCCTTACACCAAATAAACTTTCCAGTCCTATTTATACACCCTTTACTGATGAATTTTGATAAATGCACACGTGGTTCATTATTTTTATTAAAAGGGTCTAAAATACGATGCTTGCACCGCATACATCCTTTCAAACCCTTATTTTACACTATGGTAAATTTCAAGTCAATCGAACCTATAGTTCCGGAGATCTCGTGATGAGTGGTATTATTATAATTTTAGCTTTTATTATAATTTATTTGGTAGTTTTTAGACTAGCCGGCCCGGCAAAAGTATTCTGCCCTTAGCTTGCGGCGAAGGAAAACATCGTAATTAAACCATATCATTATCTAATACTCGCTAGGCCATTATGTTTCTAGGCGATAACTTAAAATTACAAGTCTGTCGCAAAGTATCTATCAGTACCGAGTGCAAAACTAAAAAGTCACTATTCATTGTAGGCTTAATAAGAGAAGTAAAGCTAGCCAACACAGTACAAAAAATTGGATGCTTTACAAAATCTACTTCTTTAAATAGAACACCGAGTGCGACTACCTACAACACAGTAAAATAAAAGGTTTAAGCAAGCAACTTAATAGTATAGACATTTTGCAACCAAAAGCCCTTAAACATAATAGATTTAAATATTTGTAATTTCATTCTAGATGGCACTGAAATTGGGGAGTAGGCATGACTCCAAAAATGTTTTAAAATATTAAGCAAACTATAACTGCCTTCAATAATAATAGGTAGGGAGTTAAACCAAATTCCATCTAGTGACGAATCTGTAGAATAAATCAGCTCTCGAGTCTTGCCTGCGATGACCAGATGCGCCACCCACCTGATTTCATATTATATGAAGGTCGTTCAACTCTTTCACAGTTATTGTATCGTAGACGACCTTGTTACAGAGGGTGTCTTTTATTATAAAAGTTATCATGAATAGCAATTTTAGTAAGTGTGTATTAGTGCAATAATTAATTTAATGTATTCCCACCTCAATTTGTAAAGCGTATTAGATTTATAGATACAATATGCACCGATACATAAAGATGAATCATTTATCTGCCAATGCAAATATTTGACATTTACGATTCATATTTGTAAAAGGTCACTATAACCAATATCCATTATTGTCCCACTAATGGGTAACGGTCATTTTGTAATCCTTATATCTTTTTAGACTCACTGCATGTTCCTATTTTTTAAAAACAGTCCAACTCATGTCGCCACCTCTTAAGAAAATGGCCGCAACGTGGAATCCACACGACGGTAAATGGTCCAGGGTTTATCGACATTTAAACAAATGTAATTAGCACATACCAGATTCCAATAATACAAAGAAGATAAATAATAACTTAAAAAGCTTGAATAAATATGGTAACATTGGAAAAAAGTATGGTGGTTTACCTATAAAATACATACAATTGATAAAAACATCAAAAAAATCAGATACATTTTTCGCTTTCATAATAATTTGAAACAGAAATTTCCTAAAACGTCGAACAAAGAATTTTGGAGCTTAAAATTCCAATAACGGTGTAATTATGTATTACTAAAAACGTAATCACTAAAAAGAAGTGAATTTCTATTTAAAAAATTACGTCCATTACTTGCCAAATGTGGCACCATTAATGCTAGGGAAGGGGAGACAAGATATGTCAGTAGAGCTACGCCAAGTGACGGATTTCGAGAATAAATCAACTTGTGGCATTCGTTCACAATGTCCACAGATGCGCCGGAGTGACCGCTTTCACTTGTAATAAATGACTCTAAGCCATTACACAATTATCAAGTATTCTGTAAACATAGAAGGAAGAAATAAAAATGTAATTATAACAATAGTGTTTTTGTTTTGTATGTTACAAGGAGCGGCTTTCTGTACTAACACGTCAAATCAAATAACATACTATTTAATATAATATGTAGGAGAATCGTCGATATAATTATGGAAACGTACTAATGACTTACTATCCGTACGCGCGATAGCAACAGGTGTACTCTGTGACCGCACGCACTTTATAAGCAAGCAACGACCGACTTAAGAACATCAAGCCCGGTAAAACTGTAAAAGTCGTCTGAGGCTCGGGCTCTTATAGCTAACAGTGTAGTCAGTTCGAAATAAAAGACTTAAGATCGTCCGATTTCGCCCGTTGGCGGTAACGGACGTGTCCGTTATTGCTCTTGGCCGCTGTGGTGACTGATAGCTCGATTATAGCCGTCATATCAAGTAAGTATCTACCAGTATCTCGGTACTTGGTATACGGCTATTGCCATCTCGGTTGCACCTTTCGTGGCGTGCACTTTTCGAACTCAACTGCACTTTTCGGTGTAACAAAACCGTACTTTTCAGCACGATCTGTTTCTACACTTCCAAATCCACGCTTAGTGGTCGCTTGCCGAAAACCGAAGCGTTAGCGGTGCTAACGAGGGCAAGTGATGCATGACCCGAGCGCCCGCCGGTTACCTCCTGACCGGAGGTGAACGGCAAACTCGGATGGGCCTAGGGATTTTAGCCCTTGCTTATTGCATAGTTAAGCCTCAAGTGTCTCCTTCCCACCTTACCTATCCTTACTTTTTCCATCCCCGAGTGTCTATTTGGGCGTAGCTAGGTATTTACACCGGCTGCGTTCTCTGCCTCGGGCTTGCTAGTGAGGTCCCCATGTAGGGCCCGGCGGTTTCTCTTGCAGCGAGTCATTACACCGTGACCCGTAGGTCTCTTTGCAAGACTCGGATATCCTGTTAACTTCACTCGGCGCACCCAAGGGGGGTGCCGCTCTGGCAAGGAGGTTTAAATTTAATTGCCGCCCACTCAACCGCCATCGGAATGACAGAAGAAGTGATAAGTCGCCTCCTAGCGTACATTAGGAACCAAGAGCCTTCGCTTTTGAAGGACTGCAATAGAGGTTTTTCCAGCTCTCTCAAGTTAAACGCTTTTCCCCCGATGCCTCCCCTTGAAAGGGGCCCGGTCTCCCACCCGCGTTTGACAACAACGATAAAGCGGAATGCATTGCCGCAAGTCTGAAGAGTCAGTGCACTCCAAACAATTAAAACACTGCACATATCGACGCTATCGAGTTCTCGTTTCAGGAATATAGCTTGATTCCCACTATGGACACGTTAACCCCGATCACGCCTGATGAGATCTGTTCAGTTACCAAAGCCTACAAAGTCCCCCGATTCCGACCGTATCAGGAATGAAGTCCTTAAACTTCTTCCCGATCACCTCATAGCTCTTTAGGTCTGCATCTTTAATGTAGCCATCACCCACTGCCACTTTCCAGCCGCCTGGAAAACAGCCATAGTGATGAGAATTCACAAGCCCGGTAAAAAAGCTTCGCTTCCCCACAGCTATCGCCCTATCAGTCTCTTGAACACGCTAGGGAATCTTTACGAGAGGCTCCTCTGAACCGTTTCAAGACCGTTATTAAATATGAGAACCTATTTCCATCTGAGCACTTTTGTTTTCGCGCCCGACACTCTGGTACTAATCAAGTGCACCGCCTCACGGAGCACATCACTGGAAATTTTACTGAAAGCGATATCGCTCCCTCCCGTACGCTTGCGATCTTTTTCGACGTCGCTAAGGCCTTCGATAAGGTTTGGCACGCCAGACTAGTCCACACAAGCTAAACCAACTAGAAGTGTCGGATAGGTTAGTACACATAGTTCGTGACTAACTCACCGGCCGTACCTTCCACTACTCCAGCTCTCTACTGCCCACCCTGTACGCTCAGATATCCCGCAAGGCTCCATTCTGGCGCCTTGCCTATTCAATCTGTACGTCAGCGACATCCCGCAACTCCCCAGGATCGAGGTAGGGCTCTACGCTAACGACACTGTCATCTACGCCTCACGTATGATCAGATCTCATCTCGCACACACTGACCAACGCACTGTAATATGGCGAATAGTTATAAATACCGAAAAGAGCGCCGCGATTATGTTCGAACTGCCTAAGGACGAGTTACCACGCTCGTTAGAACCTCTAGTTCGACTTGTTGGTAGATAATAAAGGCCTCCTGTTTTTAAGTCAACTACAATAAACACTGTTCCATGTAGTGTTACTAGCATATAAATAGCAATAAAGCATAGCATGCAATGTTTTCTAACAGAGGTTGTTCATTTATTAAAGTAAAACTTCTTTGGGCGCGACTAGGAGGTAACTGGACGACAATGCAGCGGAAGTCCGTTAAGGCAATATATACAACGGAATTCCGTTACGGCAATATTGCGTCATGTTGAAGTAAAACTTCTTTAGGCGCAACTAGGAGGTAACTGGACGACAATGCAACGGAAGTCCGGTGGTGACCGTCGGGAACGTGCTGACCGCCGGGATGGTGGTGACCGTTGGGACGATGGTGGACGTCGGGATAATGGTGAACATTTAAGTTTTACTTCAATCGCGTGTGACGGTTACACACTTTTAATTGTTTTATTTAGTTTTATGTACGAGTTTCTGTACATTTCTGGATTCAAGTTATCTACTGATGTAAACTTTATAATTTAAATTATGTTATTTTACTAAACACTTAAAAAAATCATTTTTTACGCTAAATATACACGCACAACCAAACGGAGAGAGAATATGTTAAACTTCTTTAAATACTCTATAACTAGGTTTCAAACATGTAACATACAATTTCATAATTAATTTATCAATTAGTTTTTTTAACGTTTAAGCGTTATGGCCACAAACTCACCTGATCCTAAGTGACGATGTGGCGCAAGATGGTAACACACTAAGCCTAGTGCAAGACTGGCTCTCAAGTGCAGCTGCCGGAACACACCTATTGGTATCTATTGGCGACAGATTTTCAACTTGAGAGTGGTATCTACCCAGGCAAGTATTAGAAATAGCCCTACCACCATGATATGGTTTCATCACAATGTTTTCCTTCACCGAAAGTTCGGGCTCAGTGCAGGGATTCGAACTCACGTTCATCAACACAAAGTCTGTACACGCTACCACTGAGCCATAATTGCTTCAAAACTGTTAAAATGTTACTAAGAACACTACGTTTTAAGACCTAATTTGTCGCATACGTATTACAACTAACGATATTAAACTGACTACAATATAGTTACATAAAAAATTCAACATTTAAATAGTAAAGGTATTAAAATAAAATTGTACATCCTACATATAAATATTATTTTTTATATAGTAAAACTACGCTAAAATTTAAATCAAAATAATATCTATACATGTTACAATTGAGTATTTCGTGTTGAAATATAGGATTTGTTTTATTAATACAATCAATCAGGACACCCTAAAGGGTGCCAAGAAAAGCTTATCTATCCATCGGACGTTCCCTGAAGTTAATTTAGTAAACTAAAACCAAGGCACACTCCCACACAGCAAATAATAAGATATCTCCCTAGTGACGAAATGATGGGGGAGAATTGGCTGTTCCTTAATAGCAATAGCACTTATATCATGGTACTAAGTTCTATTAAATTGGTCTAGAAGTTCTTGGTAATTTACTCAAACATATTATTGTAATTAAAAAAAATCTTAAGCGATTTTTTTAATTATATCGTAGTTACTACTTATATACAGACCACGTTACACTATCATGATAAAAAGCGTCTGTGGTAAACTATAAATGTTAATTATTAGTAATTCGCTATGGTATTATCCTATTCATCGATATCAATAAAATGATTGAGACTTTCCGTTGTGCGCGCATCATGCAAAAACTACAGTATAGAATTAGAATCAATGTTTTATTTTTAATCTTAAGATACTCAGAAAAAAAACACGATATCAAGTTTTAAGAAACTACGATTTTTATAAGCGCTACGCTTTCTTCTGTCATCGACGCGAGCGGAGACGCGGGCACAACTAGTTATATATAAATACACCACGAATTACATATTATGCGTAATAAACTAAATGAAATGTATCGATATTTGACTGTATTTATAAAGCCAATAAGAATAGGATACTGTCCTAAGTTTTTCTGAAGTATTGAAGAATATGATCTATCATTTAGAATGGTGAAAGTGTTAATTGAGTTAATAATCCTGAATCTTAAATCCTTATATGAGCAGTGAGAAATAATCTCGTTATAGAGAATTTATTTGAATTAATTATTTAACAGAAACTTAACTACAATCTAAGGTGATTAATAATTTGGTAACACTAATATGGTTATTATAGTATTATTTATAGATTATAGATTCATAAAAAATGTCACAAGAAAACCATTTACTTCATATGTGACTTCGACATATGAATAATACAAAAAGTAACCGCAATTTAACCACCACGTAGACTATTTTCAATTAGTGAATAAAACAAACGGTACAAGCAGCCTCAACGGTAACGGACAAATATAAACGGGAAATGATTCATTCTGAATTTGGACATATGCTCGAATTGAAAGGTCGACTGCAAGTGACATGTTTTTAATTACCTTTTACCGCGTCCATAAAACGACTTTATATTGAATTTCTATAGTGGACAATTAATAAGTCCACGTTTGCCGTATCACGTATTCGATTCGCATGTGAAACCAGGTAATTAAAATACTTCTGTGATCTTCATTACTTCAGTTATTAAAATTGCCGTACAAGAGCTGCCAGTTAATAACAGCGATATAACTCCCGTGAACAAACATAACGCCAAACTAAAATTACTTTTGGGATTTGCTTTTGAAATTCAGCCGACCGTAGTCAACGTAATACTGCGAACTGTTTCGGGTATGTTTAGGTAAAAAGTTAGGTATTTTAATTACCCCAATCTTGATCGAATCTCCGAGCGGGCTTGATTGAATTTCCGGACGAAGCTATCTCTCGTATTTGTGGAGCGTTCGTTGCGGGCGGACACAGCATGCCCGCCCGCCCGCTTCGGCTCACTGAACTGTGACGTCAAACTGTCGATTACATTTTTTTATTATTCGCTATTGTAAACAACCGCTCATAAAGTCTATTCCGCTTTTCCATTTTTATTATACCATCTAAAAGTAAATTTAAAAATTGTTAAAATTTACATAAACTCTCTTATTTATTTATATGTTTAAGTTATTTATATTTACAAACAAACAATAACTAATTATTTATTAGGTTAAAAGAAATCAATAAAAATTATATTGATATTTAACTGAACCCAATATTTACATAGCATAAATAGAGACTTTAGTTTAAATATAAATTTCTTATATTACCTATACTCATTTTTATAAATTTGTGCTTTATATGTAATATATGTTAATAATAAAGAATAATTACTTGTACAAGCCGTGACAATCATATTATGTTGATTTTTTTTTTATATAGAATAACAAATATCGCTACTTATACATTAAACATGACAGATAAAATAGGAAATTTGATTTTTTTAATAAAATAAAGTATATGGACGGTTGTAGGATACGGACATGATTGCGACCACCACACACCAGTGTAATAGTCGCTATAGGGTCATAGCGGTCTATATCCAGTAATTAAGCGGGGTGGTTCTGATATGTCAACTGGCTCGCGACCACCATGTACATAGTAATAAACTCTTCACATGGACTCTATTTTGGTTTGTAAGATATTGAGGTTTGATAAGCCAGTGTATATCAAGTCGCCGAAAGGCTTATAGGCCAGCATGAAATCGACAACCGGCGATAGATTGTCGATCTCTTATTATTAATTTTTATATTATACTATGTTTACATCAGGAAAAGTGACGTCACTATGCCGTGCTACGATAAAAAAAATACGCAGAATAATTTTATACATAGTCCGTACCTTTACTATAAAGGGGTACAAAAAATTTAGCGAAATATTACACGATATACTCTAAAATTAAATTTAAAAGTGTCAGTGATATACCTAATTTATATAGATCGATCATCTACCTCACACGAAAATGCAATAGCTGCGTTGATAATACTCAAGACGCGCAGTAATCTTACACTGTTGGGGTTCTATGATTGATGTGACGGATAATAAGGCCCACAAGTACTGCAATTTGTTTACCCTTATTGCTTTAATATAGCTCAGGAAAGTACAAGGTAAGTTGCCGTATCGTATTTGATACCGATCTACAATCACAGTCCTCAAGGATTCAATTTTGCTGACTAGGCTTGTACAACTTGATTTTTTTTATATCTAAAAATAAATTATGAACGATCCATCATTTCCGATATTTGTCAAATATAGCTCGACGCATTTAATATCATTACCAGAAAATATCACCATATATATGTATGTGGTTTTTGTTAGGCGTGTGTGGAATGATGGATTACAATTTTTGTATAAAGGAATTTTGTACTGTGAAAAATTCTCAATATGTTCATGATTTAATAAACTTGTAATATTTTTCTTTATTAATAATTTTAGGTAACGTAGTCATAAAAGAATTGTATAAGAGCCGATTTTTCAAGCAACAGATAACTTTATATGAAATTTTTTTTTTTTTAAATTTTGCCATGTTTTTTATACGTTATCTGTCAAAACGTCAAAATTATTACTCCTATATAATTACCTGACAATTATCTGGCGATTGAAAAATCGGCCCTTAATCAAGTAAATAAATGAAGATTAGATAATTATTTGAACCATTATTATAACTGACTTTTAAATTAAGAAGTACATTTGCATCTATAAAATATTATAAATTTTAGATTTCTGTACCTCATAATGAGAATATGGAACGCTTAAAGGATTACTTCGCTGTTCGTCTGTCTGTAGGTCTATGTGGCACGACCCTCTTTCTTAAAAACTGCTTAAGGTATATAACTGAAATCAATATTGGATACTAAGGCATAGCCACATGGCCCATACTGCTGTAAAAAAATCAGGTTTCTAGGTTAACGCCATAAAAAGATACAGCCCTTCATACTAAAAGTCTCACTCACTGACCGATTATTAAAACCTATAAGTACTTCACGGGGACCTACAGTAATGAAATATGGCACAAAGAAATGTCTCTTCGCATAAGTTAAAGAATAAATCCAAAACGAATATATTTTAAATTCCACCTGGCTTTACTACGCGACAAATTTATATTTATTGATAATTTGTTTCGCACTGTGTACTATGCAAGTGCCCGCCAAATAAAAGTTCTTCATTTAAATAAGGGCTGTCGGGCGTCTGTGAATTTGGATAATATAAGGTTTATTTATATACAAACTATAATTATGTAAAACGTAACAATTGTACGGAATCCTCAGGGCGCGAATGTTATCTCTTCTTGGCCAATTGTTTTATGTCAGATTTGAGCCTCATGTTAGCTTTATACCTTAGATCTATACTAGGGTAAGTCATAACGTTTTATTTTGTAATTTACTCCCTTATTCATTTACAAATAAAATTCAAAATTCCGACATACATCCGTGTATTACAATTTATCTTATTTTTATTATACTTACTAGCAAACCCGGCCACGCGTTGCTGTAGTCCGAAAAAAAAAGGTTTAATTTAATCCGATTACTACAAAACTTTACAGGTTCACTCGCTGGACTAACATGAAGTTTGTTTGAAAATTTCATCAAAATCGCTCCAGCCGTTTTAGAGTCCATAGGGAACATACATACAAACATCCATTTTTATGTATAAGATATATAGGTAATACATATTAATAAGATATATAATCTATATATTAATACGTGAAGCATAAACTTTGTACCCCTTTTTACGAAAATTGCACGGACAGAGGAGTATGAAATTTCTTACACTTATAGTTTAAATAGAGAAGGAGTGCAGAATACTATATTTTTTTTAATTAATTTTAATATAGAAAGTTGTGTAGCAATATCATATAGGTAAAAATATATGTAATATATATTTGTTATTGCTGGTTCAAAGATCTTTTTGTATTTTTTATTATTGTGGTGGCTACTAAAATCTTTTTCTCTTTTCGATTTAAGTAATTTCATGAAAGTTTTTTTCTACTTTTATTATGCCTTGACATAGAACAATAACGGGTCGGAGTAAGAAAGAAAGAAGGATAAATCTATATTCGTGGACGCATAATAATAGTAATGAAAATTCAAATAGCGTTAAAATCATACAGAATGAAAAAGTGAATTTGAGAGACACATTTAAATGTGTACGAAATGTCATTCCAAAAGCTTTTATATAAATTTATATAATAAATTTTTTGAAAAGGCAAATTAACAGTGTAGGCTTGCCGAAATCTGTGATTATAGAAGTATAGTCTTTGACTATAATAGAACCTTGATAATGATCAAACTTATAATTTAAATTAATGATGGTCGAATTTCGACCACTGGGTGACCACTAGGACATATTAATACATGAAGAGAAATCTTTGTAACCACTTCTTTAAGCATATCACGCAAACTGAGTAATGTGAGTTTTACCATAGTTATACATAGTTGATATAGCGAAAGACTGCAAAATTTTTTTTTTTATATAAGATGTGTAAAAATTTATGAAATTAAATATATTAAAACATTCATTGTATACGTTTATACCAACGTTAAACACATAATAGTCTGTGGTCAAACAGTCACTCAGAGTAGAGATTGTGGAAAAATAATTAATAATGTAAACAAAAAATAATTACCTACTGATAGATTAACTGAATGAGTTTCAAACTGTGGATTTTGTGTAATTTGAATATTGGTATACTCTTTGACGTAGTCTTATTATGGTCGAATTTCGACCACAGGGTGTCCACTAGTAATAATAATAACACAATAATTATCTCTTTTCCCTAACATAAAACGTACTCAAGAAACTTATAAATAACATTAATTTTATACTGGTTTTATAAATTGAAGTGTAAATAATAGCAGTAGTCCATGACAGCAACTATTTCAAAATCCAATAGTAAAGATGACCGTCCAAAGAGAACTACTATCGAAAATCGTTGCCGTCATGTCTGCCTGAAAACGACACGTTTCATTGTATATGGAATGTATAAAACTCATGCTACAGATACGGCAAGGTGTAACGTACAGCGGTGATACTTGTGTGTCTGAGACGTTACTACCTCCCTTATATCCCATAAAGTATAATCACAATAGGAAATAATGACGTTGCGTCGTAAGTAATAGAAATATTTCTAAGCCACCCCCAATAATATAGCAAAACGTATTGTATCGGGCAGCAGTAAATTTAATAATGTGCGCAAGTGTCAATTAGGGCTTGATGCGATATAAACGTACTTAGCGTTACAATGTGACGTATATATCCATGTACTCAGGAATTTGTCGATGGGTCCTATGTGTATAAGGGGCAAACTAACAATTTCATCATTTTGATTTTTTTATGTCAAATTCTTTCTTTCAATATAATTAATTAAGTTCATCATTATAAACCACAAATATATTTGTGTAAGCACTATTTTAGTAGCACTAGAATGGCGTATGTAGTACATATTTATACGTACAAGGGGCAAACGGTTGTTTGAGACTGACACGGGGGATTTCCGCGATTATTTCTGTTTAGTTTGTCGCCAATCTGCCAGTTAGATATTTTTACGTTTAATAGAACTACAGTCTCGGAGCGACTAATGTTCTGCGAAACTAGATTCAATTTATAATGGTTCATATGTGCACAATATTTACAACAATCAATTAAGTATATTGTATTTTGTATTATTTTTGATGACCTAACTGACAGGTTAGTCACGTATCTTACAAAATAGGATAATGTAAAAGTATCATTGTGACTTATTACTCAAAATACATTCTTGAACAATATTTATGTTACTGGTTTATTTTTTACATCGATTTATAATTAACTAAGCAAACAAAAATTTTGAATCCTAAATAAAGCGTATACCAAGTACATCAACTAAAGTGGTAGGTACATTGACCTTTTTATGAAGTTTTCTGGGTAAAAGAATTTTATTAAAAACTAACGTATATGGGCAAATGTACAATAACTTAAAAACAAATATATATATACTATACTCGTAGTATAAATAACACGAATAGCTGTCGTAGGAAACTTGTCAAGTTTTATAAACTTTGGATTTACTATCTTAAAGATATACCAAATTTTTACTTTGTAAGCATCTCCTGTAAAGTTAGGATTTTTCGTTTTTGCCCTTATACATAGGACCAATCGATATTAGAAATAAAAAGATATCACACAGGTGGAAGTAAAATATTATAAAAAACTAAAAAAAAATTACTTTGCTTACACACATTAAACTACTACTTGGCATACATTTTAATATGTTTCAGATTTATATTGGGAGTTAAGTACAAGGTTTTAATTTTTATAGGTTGAAACCTACAACCAAACGTTTTACGTTTCTGTACAGTCAAATCTTCTGTGTTCCTTCTCCTTTAGAATATTTTTCAAATGTTCACAGTTCACACAAGTAATACAATTACTTAGCAAAATGGTGTCTCTCTTGTTAAAACCTGCCCAGGGAGTTTCTGTAGCAACTCATTCATACTTCTAGTTATTATTTATAATCCACTTCACGTATGTACAATAACCAAACTATATCACGCAAAATGCCACCAATATTATATAACTTAGGGCCAAATAACGTAAGTTAATGGGTAAAAATAAAAATGACAACATGGCAATTCAAAATCCCTTCAAGAACTCTTCAGCGTTTCATTCAGGTGAAATAAATATGTGAAAAAAAAAAAGAATTAATTTGTCAGTTTTTGAAAGACTATAGTCTATAATTTTTTTTGGTTTTAAATATGCACCTATATGTGTATGTGATATACAAAAAGTATATAAAGTTTACCGGCTTTATAATACCTACTCACATTATAAAGACTTATAACACAAATATAAGGAAATAACATAAAGAAGGCCATAAATAATATAAGAAAAGTATCATAGTCATATTTATTTAAAAAAAAGTTACGTTAATCTTAAATACGAACGTATTCAGGCCAATGTTTTGTGAGTTTTACTGTGATCAATACTTTAGGCTGTCTGCCGACGTCTTTGCGGGGTCGGCACGTGTTCGTCATAAACCTGCTTTTACAGGGACTAACAACCCCTCCCTATATGGGCGAGGGCACAGAGGGGAATTCAGCTCTGCAGTAAAAAAAATGGTTGATAATTTTCTACATCACAGCTTTTTATCATTTCACCTACGGGTCAGGATATTTGAAGGTAAATTGAGTTGGATTAGACGGAAGCAGTCATGTTATTCATTATTTTAGAATTACCACCCGGTCGTAAACTATTTTGTGCATATTACATTTTTAGTGTTTACAGCACAAATTTGAGAAAAAGGGTTTATAGTAGATTTTTTATATTTTAGAAATTATAGATTCACATACTTACGTACATGTTAGATAGCATACTTGTAATCATTTGATAATTCAAAATTAATAGCCTAATTGACACAAGGACGAATTTTCTATGAGAAATATTGGTTTAAATCCAATAATCAATCACAAAATCTAGTTGACCTTAAGATGAAAACTACATTAACAGTGCTCTTAGTCTAAAGTTGAGAACGAAAATGTAATTTTCATGATAAAAAATATTAAACAATTAGCGAGTAGAACTCGCGCCCTGAGGGTTCTGATCTGATTACACATTACTTACCGTACATTATTGTACCATCTTTTACATAAATATTGTTTATATATTAGGTCCTTACATATGAAATTAGCGTTTTGTTGAACTGGTCACCTTGATCACAAATATCTGGCGTTTGGTTAAGAATGCCAAATTCAAAATTATTTCAAATTTAGGTGTGTGTATTTCAGTGATTTATTAGTTTTCGCACCATTTGATTTTTCTTTGACCTTGTCCTTTTCACAAAATAGAAAACTTACAATATTGTGTTATTTACGAATATGAGTTCCATCGTGGCATCAGCGCTACAGAAACAGCTCGAAGGATTAATGATGTGTATGGGGAAGCTACTGTAAAAGAAAGCACGGTACGTTTTTAGTTCCAACGTTTTCGTTTTGGAAATTTTTACCTACGAAGCAAATCCCGTGGACGGCTGGAGATCCTAGTTGATAATGAAGAATTAAAGGTGACCGTGGAAGCGGATCCATCGCAAAACACGTCAGAGTTAGCAGCAGGCTTCGGTTTGAGTGATAAAACAATTTTAATTCACTTGAAACAAATCGGAAAAGTGAAAAAGCTTGAGAAATGGGTAGCGCGTGAATTGACTGAAGCACAATAAGAAAACACGCATTGAGTGCTGCGTTACAATACTCAACCGTCACAATAACGAGAGAATTTGAATCGTATTGTTACTTGTGATGAAAAATGGGTCCTTTACGACAATCGGAAGCACTCATCACAGTGGTTGAACCGGCCAAATCCTGTCCCAAGCGAAAGTTGACTCAGTAAAAGTTACTGGTGAGTGTTTGGCGGATTAGTGCAGGTGTTATACACTACAGCTTCCTAAGATCTGCCCAGACGATAATAACAGATCTTTATTGTCAACAATTGCAAACTTTACCTTTTGGTACAAGATATCCCTTCGTATCAAATTTCAAGACTGTAGGCTTGCGGGAAGTACTCTATAGGTTTTATTATTAGTAATTAAGTGCGACTTTTAGACTTTTATTATGAAGGACTGTATCTCTTTTTTTGTGTTATCTACGAAGTTATTTTAATTGCGAAGTATGAAGTGCATCTCCAGTGTGAACTGGATCAGAAATGCTTTATCTTCAAATCTTTTGTTAAAAGACCTCCCTTCGTACGGAATTTCAAGAATTATGAATAAGGCTTATGGGAAGTACCCTATAGGATTTGATAATTGGTCATTGGGTGCGATTTTCATTAAGAAGAACTGTATCTTTATATTATTTTAACCTAGAAACTTGATTTTTTTACAACAGTTTGAGGTCATAGATCTAAGTATTCGTTATTAATTAAAACTGTATACCTTCAGTCCTCTTCGAGAAAATAATAAATAAAATTTATACAATTTTGTTGCATGATAAATTCACAGGGTATTAGAAATTCCTTATTTTAGGATTTATTCCTAAACTTTTGTTAATAGACCTCCATTCGTACCTAATTTCAAGACAGTATAGGCCTAGAGGAAGTACCCTATAGATTTTGATAATCGGTCCGTGAGCATTATTTTAACTACGAAGTGTGAACTTAAAAGTACGAAATGCATCTCTTTAATGCGTTAACCTTGAAATTTACCTTACAGCAGCATGTGGCCATAGGCCTTAGTATATGATATTAATTTCAACTTTATATCTAAAGTCATTTTCGTGAAAAAGTGTTTGTCACACGGACAGACAGCCAGACATACATGTTTTGAAGCAATGATGGTTCAGTGGTAGTGTGTACGACTTCATGTCGATTGACGTGAGTTCGAATCCCTGCAATGAGCCTGATCTTTCGGTAAAAAACAACATCATCATTTTCTAATGCCCGCCTGGTTAGCTATCATCCTCATGTTGAAAATCTGTCGCCAAGCACCAATAGATGTGTTCCGGCAGCTGCACTTGAGTGCCAGTCTTCCACTAGGTTTAGCGTGTTATAATCTTGGGCCACATCGTCACTTAAAATCAGGTGAGATTGTCGCCACTACGCCAAACCTATAAAGATAAAAAAACAACAAAGTGATCCTATAAGGGTTTCGATTCGTTTTATTTTGAGGTTCGGAACCCCAAAGCAAATAAGAGATATTATTCAGGATATTTTCTAAACCCTAACATGATAACATAATAATTAAACGTAAACCTGTCTCCTGAGATAACAGTGAGGCACCAAGAATTTTCATCGGTATCGTCTTGCAGCCGCCTCGGTAATATAAACGCGACATTCGCATAACAGAGATAACAATGTTTTGTTCTACAACCTCTGACGTTGGTTAGAGTGAAACAACTAAGATTTCCACCGGTACGTCTTAAATTTGTAAAGGTTTTATTGCATTCCCGGCAAGCTCAGACGCTTAAACTTTATTGCTCTAGGATTAAAGTAATATTTGCAGCGACTAAATGATGTCGAGGCAATTTCACGATATTAAATACCGTCTATGTTCAGAGTGAGTTCAATAGTTTGGTGTTCCCGTGTTACGAGTAGTTTGAGTGCGCGTATTATCTATGTGAAACTTTCAGTCGTTCGCATTCTTGAACGACGTGCGATAACAAAGCGTACTTTTTCAAATATTCTCACTAGCACTGCATAGTTCGGAGCGTCTAACACACTCTTTTCAAAAATGTTGAAAAATAAATAATTTGCATTCGTATTAAATTGTTTTGAAGTAAAATATTTATTGACATTCCATTCTTCGTCTGGAGTTGGTTGCAATAAGAGCTGATTCTAACTGACGATGTTGTTGAATATGTTATCTAACTGACGATGGGGTCGAATGTTTTATCTAACTGGCGATGGGGTTGAATATATTATCTAACTGACGATGAGGGCGAATAAGTTATCTAACTTACGATGGAAGCGAATATGTTAAAACCCTAAATCTTCAAAATGTTATATCCTTTTAAGACTATTTAGCTGCACTCAAGCACCAGTGGTTTCAACTGTAAACGGCATAATACACCATTATATGTTTGGCAACGTGCTTTGATCTTTATGCCGCATTAATCATTATGGCCTTAACTTTTCGTTTTTATTTAAATGGGTAGCAAACGGGAATTCTATCTACCATTAGATAATCAAAATAACACAGTTATCTACAAATAAGTAAAAATAACTAAACTAAACTAAAAATAAATATATATGTGATACCAAATAGTAACATAAAACGCTATAAATATTTCATAAACCAAAAACTACTATGTACACGTTTTAGATGTTATACCTACTTCCTTTATGTCATCAAGCACTTATGTGGCGCATAACTTCAAGTATAGTGCAAACTTTCGTTATATTATACGAGCTCATCGTAAAAATCACTCTCATCATTTTTTCAGAA
Organism: Saturnia pavonia; assembly: GCA_947532125.1. Lineage (NCBI taxonomy): Eukaryota > Metazoa > Arthropoda > Insecta > Lepidoptera > Saturniidae > Saturnia > Saturnia pavonia. The sequence continues at coordinate 10,237,669 of OX383900.1, read as the reverse complement.
CACGCCTAAAGAAGTATAACTTAAATATATATTTTTAATATTTATAAAAAATAATACACTACCCAAGTACTTTAATTTAGTATGTTATAGGTATAGAACACGTCCTCCACCTGGAGTCTGTATTAGTGTGAATATCGATGCATTCTAGACAAGTTTACGCTTCAACGAGTTGGCAAAATATTTCAGTGAAGCATCGACAGATAGCTTTGAAAGGCTTCCTAGAAACGAGAGGCAGCAGAAATGGGATCGGAAAAGTGCGCGCATTTAGAACTGTATTCGCTATTGGTGTCGTTTCCGAATGTCATCAATGCAAGAAGGATATGTATTCTTTATTTGGATCACATAGTTGCAAATAAAACGTAGACAGCAATCCATACATATAATAAAATTGAAGCGTATTTTTGCAATGTCAAAATAACAGCTTTTTAATAAATGCATATGAAAGTATACACGTACGTATATAAAAAAAAAACATTTCTATTTTGTCTGTTTGTCTGTCTGTCTGTTCGTCCCCAGAAACGGTGGGACAGATTTTGACGGGACTTTCACTGGCAGATAGCTGATATTATAAGGAACAACTTAGGCTACTTTTATTTTAGAAAAATAATTATGGTACCGCGCAAAAAAAAAAACCTTTTTAGTACTACACGCGAGCGGAACCGCGGGCACAGCTAGTTACATACATATTTGCTGGATGGTAGGACATGACAATTGCGATTGGTATTGCGACCACCATACACCAAGTGTAACTCCCGTAATAGTGGCACGTTTAGTCATGTCGCATTTGGGGATCAGCCGGCGTATAGGAGGAGTATAGGCCGAGGTGGTAGGGATCTCTCTCTTTTGGTTTGACACGTTTTGTGACCAGTCAGTGTTTGCAGAAGCTTGTAGACGAGCATGATACTGACAACCTTCGATGGATTTCCGATCGCTTGGTTTGTACTGTGATTACTATATGACAAAACGTAAACACTACACCATGCTACTATAAAAAAAAGTATATTAATACTTAGGTGATTTTTAAAAGCTACTGGTGATAGTTTTCTCATATATTGGTACAAATCCACTCTATACAATATATTGTAACCACATAATATTATGAAAACTAAAACGCTTCTGGCTCAGTGATATGTATACCTTAACCAGACTTCGTATAAGAGTACATTGATATTCGTAGCACTCAGCCAATGCAATGTCAATAAATACAAAATGATTAATTACTTTTATTCAATAGATTTTAAAGTAATCTACACATATATAAATTTATTAAACGGTAAATTGATATAATAAACTATTTTATCTGTCTACTGTAAAAAAAAGTTTTACAAATATGTATTGTATTATCAAGTAATTTTAAATAAAAACTAATTTTAATAAATAATATCTATATTTTATATTATAAATTTAAGACGTAAGATTAATGCCTAGGTGTCTAGCCGTGTATTTATGGTATAAAAATGAATTACATTAAGAAATACAGAAAGAACATTAAAATATTATTTGGAATAAATGAAATAATAAGAAAATAATAACATTTATGTTATGACAGACATGAGATAAGTTGCACGAAAGGGTAGCTAGCTTTCGATCGATCCGTTAACACCCTCCAGATATGATTAGCAGCTAATTGAATCCCGGGGTGAGATCCACAGTTTAGTTTTGTAATTTACGAGACTTTCCTTTGCCCGGTAGAGCAAAAGGGTTGAATTTAATTTTCTCCATATAGACAGCCCTTAACTAAAATTAAGAAATAAATATAAATTTAACTGCATCTCGAATGAATAGCCTCCTTTATTCCTCTGTTGAGATGCCAGTAACTTAGATTACGTTATGTAAATTGCCATTATCGTGATGTTGATGACCTTTCTAAGAAAGTGAAGACTTTATCGTTTCATAAATTTTGTCTTCCGACTCATCTTCCTTAGTTGTGCATCTGTGAGAGGGCGTTGTATACTTCCGCTTGTTTTCCACCAATCACAGCGCTTTAAACTGATGACCTTGTTGCTCTGCAGCGCCATCTACTAAGTTTAAATCACAGGAGGCCAGTAGGGGCATTTAATCGTCATAGCAGTCTTCCACCAGGATCTCCGAAATGGATGCTGTGCATCGTCAATGCCCGATAATACAAGTTTTATTTTTATGTAAATTTACACCATTATCGGGATGTTACGATGCACAGCACCTGTGAGAGACGTGTCTATGACTCCTGTTGACGCAATAATGACGCTATATGATGTGGATGTAATAAATATGATTAAGCTGTAATCACAAAGAAACAAAGTGTATTTTTAGAACTTTAAATTCAAACTAGTCAGACAACGACCCTAATAATTCTAAACTTATTTTGATGATTCAGAATTCAACGTTTTAGTACAGTAACTATATTTTTAATATAGTAAATATTATTGGCAATACAAACAATACTCAAATATATTATCGTAATAATAAGTTATACATTATGAAAATAACTAAGTGGTTTTTAAATTATTGAAATTTTCTTAAGAGTTGTATTTTTGTTACACCAACATCTATGAAATCTCGATACCATTTTTAGAAAGACTGTTGATTCTAAAGAACTCAGTTAAATCGATATCAACTCGATTTCTTGTCTAGTTACCAATAACAGTTCACGAAGCAGCTTGTGTCGCAGCTTTCATATCCCCATATTCATAAACGACCATTTTAATTCGAAACTAATCAAAGCTTTGGATATACACATATATATTATATTTAACACGCAAACAACCAACAATCATGCTCATCACATAAATGTAAGTCATAGTTATTCATACATGCGAGAATCGAACCCGCACCTCTCTGGGCATAATAGTAAAGCTTACTACCACTGCGCCATGATGCCCACTCACAGATGCAGTACATCGTCACATGCCAATAACTAATTATTTTTAAGGTAATAATAAAAGGTAAATAAAAAACTTGAGAATAAGTTTAGTTTAAAGAATTAATTGTTTGTATTATATATACATATAATAAAATTGAAGTGTCTGTTTGTAATGTCAACATAACACATTTTTACTAAATTCATATGAAAGTATACACGCTATCTACAAAATAAATAAAAAATTAGTCTGTCTATCCGTCTGTCTGTTTGTCCCGGGTAATCTCGGAAACGGTTGGACCGATTCTGACGGGACTTTCACTGGCAGATAACTGATGTTAAATTGGGCTACAAAATAATTAGGGTACCTAACAAAAAAAATAAAAAATACGCTTTTTTAGGAGTTCACGCGAGCGGAGCCGCGGGCACAGCTAGATAACTAGCTAGCTACATAACTAAAATTAGTTAAATTATTGTTACAGCTAAGTTACAAATCATAAATTATGAAACGATTATGTTTTACCTTACTTGGAAAGGAAATGAAAAAAGAAAAATAATCGAAATTTACGTAACGTAATCGAAGTTAATAGTAATAAAATATCCGAAATTTCTTTGCTATTTCCGCCTGCTACTTATTATTTACGATGGATTTCTGCAAAGTAACGCCTTCGTCAACCAGAAATTACTAGTGTCTGAACAAAGATGATTCGTTGATAGAATAAACCAGGCTATTCATTCGAGATGCAGTTTAATTCATGTCTATTTAGTCGTTTGTATATGACAATATTTATATAATTATGTATTTATAAACGATATACCTTTTTTTATCTACACATAGAAATAAAATAATATTTAATAGAATCTACTCTACACTCTTCGCTAATCCTTGTTTTATTGCTTTCTTAATCGGGCATTTTTTTTGCACGGAATTCGGTGATAATCACTTTCAACTTCAACTTTGTATTCCGGGAGCGTTCGTCGCTTTTCCCCTGTGTTGTGAATTTGATAATGAAAGGGCCCCACTTGTGTGCTGCAGAGATAATGTAAATAAGTATGCAAATTATACACCAAGTTCCATTCAAATGAACCTTTGAAGCTCTGTTTTGTTCAAAGCTCACTCTAACAGCGTCATATATATACGAACGCAAAAAGTTTTACTCTATATTACAATATTTTGAAATAAGGAAATGATGTACAAACATCCGCGGTTTCATGTCGGGAAAGTTCTACGTCTGATTCTCTTTATGACGTTATGAGTTTGAAATTCCCATGATGCTTGTATTGTATAAATCTGCGTAATTATTACATCGGCTACGAATTTACATTCTATTTGAATATTATATTGACCATTTAATTACAAATGTATAATACCTACGTACATCTATGTGGCATATACAAAAAACAAAAAATATATCAAATAACTAGAATCTGATGTCTTGCATGTTGATTGTCATTTTTGTCTTTAATTCTTTAATTTGTATTGTACGTGTATATCTCCATTTTTATACTTACAAATCTTTCATTCATAAATAATCTATTATAGAGATTTAAATTAAATAGGAAACTATCTTTTATTATCCAAGTATTTGAAACCAGCTTAGCATTTATAAAGTCAAGTAACTTTTATCGATCCTATAATATACATTTTGATTTCATTGAAAACTTCACTTTAACAATACACCATTTACTGCAATTAATTTCATGTAAACTACGAACAAAATGTGTGAAATCGAAGGAATCATTTCTATAACAGGATTTCAAAAAGTAACATCTTCATTAAATTGTGTTGAATTAAGATAAACTTCCAATACAATAACAATGTAAAATACAAAACTCTTAATCCCCAAATATATTACGGTGTAGTTAATACAATGCAATGACGATGACTTAACTAAACTTGTCATTGTCATGCCGTTCGCTTTTACGTTTTATCCGGCGTTTTGCTGTGTGCCATAGAATGTTATAAAATATTTTCGTTCACCAAAGTGAAAGTCGCGCGTGATAGCACGCTGTGACGTCACACTTGCCATCAATCATTTATCCGCGAGTCGCTTCCAACGATACCGAGGAAAGCTCTAAAGCAACGCCACTTTTACAATATATCACATTTAAAACCGCCTTTTAAAGGTTCCCCTTCCGCGACTTTATTATAAAACGAGATAGGATAAACAAGAATAAATTGATAGGAATTTATTAATAGTTTATCAAAATGTTAGACGAAGTAATGATTGATTAAAATACTTATTTATTTTTATCCTATATTATTGTAACACTTGCTTTCTTTCGGTGTTAAAATATTTATATATTTTTTTTTTATAACATAGTATATTAGGATTGAATTTATATATTAAACTAGAATTATTGTTTATGAAAATAGCGTGATATTTTTTTAAATAAGGTCTAATTATCTAAGAAGTAAAAAAAATGATCAAAGTCTATCTAGTAGTATTTATGTGATGTGCGCACAACGGCAAACCTCTAACATTGTATTTATATAGATAAAAAGATGATTTGCTTCCATGAGATACATATTTTTTCATTTAATGATCTATATATATTTAATTAAATATATGTATTATTAGTATCAAGTTAACTTTTTTTGTTCGTCCTGTATACTGTTGGCCTTGCCTTGCCTCGCCCTGGAGCCTTTAAGGCTTTGACAGCTTCACCGAGCTTGGTAAATGAACATTAAACATTAAAAACGTATAACTTAATCATTTTAATTTATACATAAGGGGTTTTTGAATGAGAATACAATTACGTTTTTCACGAATTATACGACTTATCCGTGTCGTCATAACGTCCAATTGTCGAAGGAACTATTCACCGGCGGTAAGTCGCAGTTTTTGTACTATACAATTATTTCAATCGGAAACTATGCATTAATATAAAAGAACTAGTATAAAAAGAAGACTATATCATCAACTAAGATCAACCAAGAGAAAGTAGCGGGTACTATATTACCAATTCCATGCACTTAACTCCCATGTGTACTGTATATCAAGTAAGTGCGATCCAATTTGTGCAAGTTCGACGATACGGGCCTCCCGAAACGACACACGAAAAAGCGGCGTATGATAAAACGTCATTTGGAAGCGATATTGTGGGCCGAACCTTTCAGTTTGGAAGCACCGTAAATTGGGTTATCAATCAATATTACTTTCCTGTTTCCAATTTATGTGGAAATTCTTTGTGTTTCACAAACATAAACAGCTGACGTTGTTTCCGATTATTGGCGCTATAAAAAACAATGTTTTTATGTTACTACTTCTCTATCGTTCAAATCTATAATTAACATTATCTATAATTATTTATTTATACTCTTGTATTTTGAAAAATATTGCAATTTAAATAACCTATCGGATTTTAAACAGCCAACGATATTTTCTGTCACCAAAGTTAATTTTCGTCACGAATATGTACCCACTAATTATAATATCTATGTATTCCCGACAAAGATTTTTGTCATTAAATTAATGAAAATAGTCTCCAAAGAGAGATGAGAAGAAGCTTTGTTCAAATTCCTAAGTTAGATGATCAATTCACGGATGATGACTAGGATAGGATAGGTTAGGTTTGACTTATGAGAAGAAACTACGGGAGATGATCGCGGCAGCAGCCGGCGAACATCAGATACTAATAATATTGAAGTCTTAGGAAAGCGTTTTGATATTGTTTGGTATTTCGATTCTGGTGACACATCTATTATTTTGGAACAAATCCTATTAATTAGGTCATTGAACTTGGATTCATTTGGTGATATTTAAAATCATACTGTTTTTAATATTCCAACATACCAATTTAAACTCGTATTTTATACTGTTTCATTAATTTCAAGCAATTTTATAAATTAAAGTCTGTTTTAAATTATAATTTTTAAATACATTAGGAAAATTAAATAAGTTTGAACCTGTAAAACTATAATATAAATTTATGTTTTAGTGTTGCATAATTTGATTTAACTAAAACCACAGCTACAATTGATAACTTCAATATACTACTGAACAGACAAACTGTGGACTGTCTGAACACTTTATCGTTTTTCTTTACTATTCGCTAATTGTAAGAAACATCTCTGCTATATGGTTATATGACTATGATAGTCATTGTTATGCAGCACAAATATAACGGTCATGAGTAGATTTTTTTCCTGGGAAAAGTTTCATATAATCCTGATCCATCGTTACATAAAACTTGTAAGTTGTTCGCGTCTCGACGGATAATCGAGTTTATACTTGGAGAGCCGCCATCAATCATTTATCTCGCTCGCTCCGTCCGCGGATGGATCCGTACCATGCTACGTGGAAAAACTTTAAAATGTTCTAACTTACTGTGACGTATCACACATTTGCTCACTCTTTCTTCTTTATACTTTAACGATGTTTTTTATATACCAATTTTTTTTAATAATCTATCTAGAATTGAGTAGTTGGTTTTATCTTTTTTTTTTTCATTATCTATCTAGAACTTAGTGATTGCCTTTATCTTTCATTATTAACTTGTTAATATTTGCAAATTTGTTTACGAAAGAAAACTGAACAAAATGAAGTCTATATTGAAGGCAAGTTGTATTCTTATTCATAACATGTATGTAGGTTAGTAGAGCATTAATGCTTTCCTGGATCGTGAACAATATAAAACAAGTGTTTCTTTTTTTCGATCTGACTACACTGTTATCAAAAAAGGCCCTGAAGCCTCAGACGGCTTTTACAGCTTCACCGGGATTGAAAACTAGTTCTAATAAGGCAAAGCAGAGTGTCGGACTTCTAGGTCAGTGAGTAAATATCCACCTATGGTTGCTGCACATTAATCCACAGTGCAGCTGAAAGCCAAGACAACTGGTGCTGTTGATGAATCTTCCTATATCGGCGATCATCATTATTACTGGACTGTACTGTATTTACTACCAGGTACAGTGTGTACAAAGACAATTTTTACCAGATAAGTATTTTTGGAAGCTAACTCCAATACACAAATTTATCTATACAATCAGTATGATGATGATGTTATTAAAATCAACTAAAATGTGTTTCTGCAAATAGAGCACTGTATACATACACGTTATGGATAATTTATAACAAACATATATAGAAAGAAAGAAGTAAATAAACAAAGAAAGAAAACATTTATTAGACAAATATACAAATAGATAAAATATATATATGATATAGGTAATGTACGAAATTCCGGCATTTTATAAAATGCCGACGATGCTCGGTTAGGTTAGGTTGGACTTGCGAACAATTACTAGCGAGCCGGCTGCGGCAGCAATCAGCGAGCGCCACGGTCTCAATAGAATGCGCAGGAAATGTTATAAATGACGTACATAACTCAATATAACAGTTGGTGCAAGTTTGGTCGTCACACCGCTAGGTCAATTCGACGACGAATATAATCGTGAAAATCAGGACTTCATTAACCATGTATATTATATCTCATTCAATCGCAGGCTAAATCCTATTGATTTATGTGCTTATCACAATCACATGACACTTTGAAGTCCCGCTAAAAACACTCACGTGATATTGAAAACGAATCGGAGATATATTTCATATTTTGCCGGTTTCTCATTTGGCATTCTATAGAATTAACACTAAAGAATTCAAATCTGAAATAATATATAAATATCTAAGTGTTAAGTGTATCTTATTTGAACCTCAATATTTCTTGTGTGTATTAAATTTTTCCAACGATCAGCAATATTTTGAAAACTCTATAAGTAAAGTGCTTTAAAGACTACGAAATAAATAAAGGTATTAAATATAAAGATCTAGAATTCAGTGCTTAATAGGAAACCTTCGTTGACATACATATATTATTGTATGTTTAAAATAAAAAAACCAAGTGAATATAAACGAACGTACATTGACAGTTTAGTAGTCGTTTTAACAGGGCATTTATAGAAAACTAAATAACACAAAGAAACGAATCTATATGGATGCCGTATGAGTATTTTATGAGCACTTAAGTGGCTTCCGGACGGGAGACGTTTAAAACTCCTCTCAGAAGTATTGCAGTTGGATCGAGTTGATTCCACTCAAAACATGACAATGTCGGATTGGAATGTGAACGAGGACAGTTTTATATAATGCCAAAACGTTGCGAATGGCTCCTGTTTGAAAAACTCTTTTTATGAATATTGTTCGCTTTAAGTTTTTGTTCAACCTCTAAAGTTAGCGATTGACAATAGTAAATTAACTTCGTCTTCGATTATGTTATAAATATCAACGATAATTAATATAATTATTTATAAAATATTGACTATTTATTATTATTGGCCGATTCCACATAAGGTAAAACCACCAGTAATTGACACTGCACCAATAGTTGACACTCTGACGAAGAAAATTAAATATTTGATACTAAATTGATTTGAAGTCTTGAGTTTGTTAACCGACTTTTATAACTGACTGTACCTATATGTATTTATAACATTAAAAATATATCAGTAATCAGTGATTTTGGCCATTTCGATCTTTGGCTTACTTTTTTTTCTTAATATTTAATTTTCTTCGTCAGAGTGTCAACTATTGGTGCAGTGTCAATTACTGGTGGTTTACCTTAAAGTATAAATTAAAATTTGTTGTTAAAAGATGTTATAACTTCAATTTAACAAGGTATCTCCGTATTCTGACTCTAATAAAATGTTACTATAGAGTATATAAAAAGATACAGCTTCATAAACCGCGCTATAACTTGGTCACAAAATATGTTATAAAAGGAAAATGTATCAAGATTACCTTAAAAGGTCTCTCAAAGTTAATGGAAGAATGCCTGCAAATTACATAAAATTTACAACTATATTAACCGCAATCATAACATTTTTATTGCTGTATTAAAAAACAACATACATCCTTGCGGCACACTCTCAAATTTATCATTCTTAATAATTTAAAAGTTATATTATGAAATATGTTTTTCTTTCTTAATTTATTTCAGTGTTATTATCATAGGAAAAGAACTTTCTTTTCTTATTTTCAATTGTTATTGTCGTAACGAATATAACATGAATAATTGAAAATATTGTGTAAAGATAAAGCTGATCATAGACAACCAAAGCACCTATATAGCTATATGGATACTTATGCCCGAATACAACAATTTGCTGGCCAACATTTGCCGCCAATTTCACTACAAAACTTGCAAATTGGAAGCTAAAGTACACATAAAATTGATAGCAGTCTGCTATCGCAAATGGACACCAAATTGACACGAAAAGTTGAGAAGAAAACTGTCTTTGTGATAAATTGTTTTTTTTTTTCGTGGTGAAAAAAAATACTATCAAAAATTATCCAATGTTTAAAATGCATTTATTACATATCAAAGTTTAATTTTTTATAATCTATTAATATACTATAAGACCTTACGGAAATCAGTGCATCTAATTTGATCGCAATTTGGTTAAACTGTTGCTCTTCACCTTTTGGTGTCAATTTGACATATATTTGCAACAGTAGTTTGAATTCAAATTAAGGTACGATTTGGTATCAATTTACTACGAAATAGTTATTGCACTTTATATCCTGCTATATGTATCATAAAAATTATATTACGGAATATTTCTAATAGAGGTCTAATTGTCAAAAAAAACGCGGCAATAAGACAAACGTCGTATCTCCGTGTTTTCAATGTAATTGTATCAATTCGTGCATTCACAAGTAAGTAATAATTACAATATCATAATACTTTCTGTAAACATATAAACTAATATTAATATCAATCTACTGATTAAATTAATTCAATGAATTCTAAGAGAGATAGAGGCATCTATCTAGAGGCATAATTATAAGGTTATTCGCACTTCTTTAAAATAAAAATTTAATTGAAAACTTAAAAGCAGTAATTTAGAGTGAGAGCAAATTAGAGGGAATGGAATATAGTTTACTTTAAGTTAAACTTATTACGGTTCTCGAGGAACAAGTACCGGGAGGCTCGGTCGACGTGCGGGTCAAGTGCCCAATTTGTCACTCGCGCAAACTTCCGACTACTCCGAACGGGCCCTGTTCGATTCCATTAAACTTTCAAGACCTTTTGAAGCTATTTTCATGTTTAAATCAAGATTTACCTAATTCATTTCCAGACTTGACAACTCTATACAAATTATTTAGTTGGCAAATTTATAATTATTAACTTTCACTTATTAAAGTAAAATGTTTAGTAATAATTAATTTAATAAACGTAATAAAATATTTATGGGGGACTGCGACCTGATTTAAGTGGTAGAACAAATCCAAATGAAAGTCTCCACGGGACGCTTACAATGCGCTATCATAAAAATTAAATTACGGTAAGAGTTTCACTGTAAGTGCGCGCCATTTCAGCGGGTTGCGGATATCGTGAGGGGGGATGAGGAGTTAGCCACATCAAAGCAACTCATCCTGCGCCGAGCTCTCATCGAAATCAAATTTAGTAGCTTTCTTCTTTCGTTAGGATTTACAAATGGGACCGAAAATCAGACATGCTTTTCGTGAACAACCGATACGAAAATAATAAAAAATATTATATTATTTAACAAGTTTAAGGGTGTGCTAATAAAAAACGTAACAACGGTCCTTGAATCATAGAATGGTAAGTTTTAAAGAATACTTTTTTTACTAGTAAGGATATTGAGCGACGAGGAAAACAGTGCCTAATTTATCTGTCCAAATAAAGTTTCCGGACACGGACTCACAGTCCATGAGATTCGATTAAACTTGATCCGAAGTATACAAGAACAAGCGTACTTTACTCAAGCTCATTTACTACGAAAAGCACAGCGTGACAAGATAGTTTTGTATATAACCCATACTATAAAGAAAAATAAATAATTTCTCAAACTTAGATCATATAGCGCATTGAGAAAATTATAGTAAAACATATTCAACTAATTTTTTTTCTATTTATACTGTTTAATCTGTAAGAACTTGTGGTACCTTCATGCACAATATTTTCAAGGCATCCTTCTTTTTTCATGTCATTGTAATTTTACGTTCACATACAGTCGAAAAATATAAACAAATAACGTTTTAATGATCCATAGGATTTTCAAAAGAAGACATAGAATGCATTCTCATTTTACAAGCGTACGTCACACTGATACGGAATTATAATATATTAATTCACGCACATATTTCTATAGATTCATATGGACTATGTTTACGTGTACATTATTTTTAATTAAGTATATTAAAATATATAAACCTTGACTTTCTACAACATACTAAAAATATTTTTTATTATTATTAAAATAATTATAAATTATTGCAAAATACACTGATAGCTATATTGTTATGATTTTTTACTCTATGTGGTATAGGTACCAATATCTATTGTAATAAAAACATAATTTCAATTAATCGAACGTTATAATAAATTAGTTATAATTATCCAATAAATATTCAAGCTATCTATGTTTAACATTCTTCGGCGAACAATTCTCTTGCGATGAGTTTGAATTACCTTACATTAAGCTCTAAAACTTAATAACTGTCTGCCCTTTAATCGTCTTTCGTCAAGTATTCTAATAAAAGTGGCATTTAGAATATTTACAAAAAGTCTGCTGTCTTGTATAAGTGTCAATATTTAGTAAGCTATTCGATATTGACAAGTGGCGTTAATTTTGTAATGTAAGTGCTGAATTAGATTTTTTGATTGTCACTTTCTGCTGGTCATACACGCTATGGTCTACCGGAGACACCTACTTTCTTTTTGTTTTGTTTTATTATAGAAGAATAATCTTAATACTAATACATAGCCACACAAAACCGTGTGATCGGTTTGACTGTGGGATCATACAGATTCTTTCCTTATATTCTATTTAATATGCTAAGTTTTATTATACAAATGGTCAGCAAGCCGTCCAGCAGCTAACCTGATGTTAAATAGTTAGTTATTGCACAGCTGTGACTGCGCAGGTATACCGAAGCGTGTATTGGAATACACCCGTGTAGTTTTTTGGACCTGTATAAGCGACCAGTGCGTAATCGAAAATCTTTTTTTTTATTGACACCGTACAATAATCCTTTTCGTGTGTACTGTGTACGTGCCTATACATGCTACGAAGAGCGGTCGCTGCGCAGGCATATCTGCGGATGTAAACCTATCCGATAAACCGTAGCGTATGGGGCCAGCTTTATAGAAAACGGCGCGTTTGTTACTCAATAATCAGTTTCGTCTCGTGATTTTATTTACACACTTAAATTAATGAAAACTCTTATAGCTTATCAATTTTGTAATAACTCATACTTCCCGAGTACAAAATTTCATGAAAATCATAATTTACAAACGTTTAGGATTTATGCATTTGTTGTTAAGGTATTGCACTAAAAAAAAAACCCTGTTGTTTCTACTATGTAGCAGCTCTAATACGAGTAATATCTTAAAAACATTATCGTAATGATCTCATCCTAAAATGTACGGACCTATTAAGCAGGGTGTGTATGCAAGTTACTGATTTTGGCGTGTTCACATGACTGGTTTTTTTACTGACACCTTTAAATGTGTGTCTCTGATTATGTAATAAAATGTTATATTTTTTAATTTATGTATTATATTTTAATTCTCATTTAATATAATAAATCTCAAATTCGCTTATAGAATCGATACGGAAGCAATCAATAAATATATAAATTTAAGACTTATATAATATTAGTTATGACCCGCGGTTTCACCCGCTAAAGAGTCGTAGCGTGTTGTTAGATAGCCTTATAACCTTCCTCAATAAATAAGGTATAAAAAGCAAACTTTTTTTTTAAATCTGACATGTAGTTCCATTGATTTGCGCAATCAAAATATAAATCAATCTCTTAAGCTTTATAAAATTATAGTATGTATAGATAATGTACCTTCAGATAAGTAAAGGCGATCGGGCTCGGTGCTTTGTTCACAGGCCCGGTGTCTCAGTGTCACGTGCAGTGAAGGACCTCGAGGTGGCACTTCGGGAGGTGCTGGTTCTGGCGGCGAGTCACACTCGCGCTCACTCGCCTGACCAACAATTGCTCCTGCTGAACCTATTGAAATAGCATACAAAAATATAAAAAGATTAATTGTAATCGTCGTGAATCTGGCTATCACATACAGAAATAATTTTTCAAATCCGTCTGGTAGTTCCAGAGATTAGCGTGTTTAAACAAACAAAATAATAAAAACCTCTTCCGCTTTATTATATTAACATAGACAAATAAACATTATTTTAAGCAAATTACGTTGACACCAGGGATATAAATATATATATTTTTTTATTATTTTTGTTGTGTTAGGCCAAAGAACTTCAAGAAAGAAGAAAGAATTTGTATTTTTTTACGTGCATACCTACATAGCAGGATTTTTTTTTTCATAGTGATCTTTGGTACGTTGTAATATAGATTTTCTTATCTGAGATGAGATGACATAGCAAATAAAAATTTCTTGTAATGATAAATCAACATAAACAAAAAATCTTGGATACTCTTGGAATACGTTGCCTAAACTGTCAAATATAGAACAATAACATTTAGTAAATAATTATTTAGAATTTAGAAATCTGAAAATAATTCTGCAATACGTTCAATTATCAATAAGTTAAAGTTACAATTACTCATTTTTTGTTACATCAATCGTGTTTAAATAGAGCAAAAATAGAGTTATCATGTGTGAAATATTGACTATTATCAAAATAAATAATCGTGTCCTCATAATTATATACTTATTCACACAATACAGGAAAAAACCTGAAGTATGTAATAAACTATTTACATAATTTTATGATCGCGGGGTTTGAGAGAAGCGGCAGTAGTATAAATAATATTAGTAAGGACATCTTTATAAATAAAACCTAATCCTGTAGTCTACGCACGAGGAGCCGCGTGACCATCTGTTATGCCATATAAACAGAAATATTAGAATTTTACTTTTATTATATACTAATTTATAGATTCTTTGAAATGCCAATAAACAGCTATATTAATTTGGCTCAGGCATTTTTACACAAATTTATTTAATTATTATTATAAGAATATTTATTTTATTTAACATAGATATAGTATGTGGCATGTATGATTGTAGGCAATGTGTGTTTGTTTATTTATATTAAGAATCCATTGGTTTGATATTAAGATATGGCAGTCACGTGCGCCAAGGAAACTATGCGAAGCATCCTCATCAAAGGCATGCATCCATCCTGTATTAAGCTTATAATAGCTATTTCTGCTATTGATAGAATGCCTAACTACAATAACTCATACGGGAATCTCAGCTTGAATATGTCTAGTACCTCATTCATTCCATACATTTCGTACATCTTAAAGTTTAGGTAGTTAGTAAATTAAAGTAGCCTCTTTGAACTCGCAATTACTGGAATTAAAAATTTGTTATTATTTAGTTTCTTCAATGTGTTAGTTTATTTGTAATTTTGCGTTTATTAAATATTTTCTATGAAGTTTAGTAAATTAAAGTACGGTTTATGCTCTTTAAAAATATATGTTTTATTTATAAAAAAAACTTACCATTATTAAGACCTTGTCGAGGATTACGCACACTATTATCATGAGTGAAGTCGTCAGCTCTTCGTCGGCGAGATATAGTACCAGCTCCTGACTCAGCATTAAATATTTCTTCACCTGAAGGAAATACCAATCAAATCTAAAATACTTTATATCGTAACAAAGTAGTTATCTAATGTAATAATTATAAACTGAAGAGTACCAATTGTACCAATAAGTTTAGTGAACGATAACTACTATACTATGTCGATCATCAAAAAGGTTGCTTGACAGATGTCTAATTTCTATTTTAGAATTGCTTAAATCGGAAGTTGGTTTTACGATTATCGATTGTTTATTAAAGTTAAATATTATCGATATTACGATTACGCTTTAATTCACTTGAGAGGTGTGTGAGATGTGTAAATGAAGTAACAAAAAGAAACTTATGTACATGTTACACTTCACACACGTATTGAATGCATAAGGCTAAACAATGTGATGGCAGAATGTTCATTTATGAAACTTTGTTCCGTGTTGCTGCGATGAAATGAGAAATACGAAAACATACATTTTTATTTTTGTCTAGTATTAAGAGCCTTAGAATGTAACGCTTTACATAGGAAGAAAAATGATAAAAAATCTTATTGTGTTCAAGAAGTTATTTACGATTTTATCATGAATAATATTTTCATAAAGTTTGTCAGTGTCATAATTTTTTTAATTATAAATGAAAGTTGAAATGCATATTTTTGGATTATGTCGAAATTTATACAACGTAATAATTTAAATTTCATTGAAACGTAATGGAACCTTTCTTATTATTACCTTAGTATATTTAATAAAATAGTCACGTAAAAAATATAGAATTTTAGTAACTTTATATTTCAAAACTTTTTACTATCATACTTTCATACCATTGAGACGTTATCATGCTCTATACGTATAGATCTATACGTTTTCGTGCTTAATGTTTTCTTGCAAAGACAGTGGGTAGATAGACGGTGACAATAATATTCTTATTAATATATTTTTTCTGCTAAGGATTGCCCTGTCAAAATATAAATTATGTTTAACCATTAAAAGCCGTCGTAATGGAATTAAAATGAAAACCTTCACTCCGGGACCCAGACATATAAATATGAAAACCTTTATTATTATTTTAGCTAGGACCATTTCCACCTGTAATGTATTTTTGAAATATTCTGTCCGGTTTGAATTAACTGTATATTTTATATAATATGTTATATGTAGTCAATGAAGTATAGACAAACCTTTTGAGTTCCTATTCCTCCTATAATACCGTCGGTTGGTGCTTTCCAGCGGAAAAGGAGAAGCTTGCCTTTGAGGACTGCTGACGTAGCGTGGAGGGTCCTCTCCACATTCTGAACCATAGATGCGCCTTTGCTCAGCTGCAAAATACATGAACTTGTGTTAATTAAAAAGAAAAATGACTTTCATTACTTTACAATTAACAACATTTATAAAATTGATACTGGATAAATCACTTATGATGTATTGTTCTTTTCCTAGATTGGCAACCAACACTCACTATTGGAGATTATTACTGCCATTATAAAATCAAAATAAGAAATTTAAAAAACTTCCTCAGTTTAAGAAAGTGTGTGATATAACAAGGTGTCGCCCCCGTATTAAGACTTTCCAGGTCGTTTTCGTGACATCTCAAAATTCAGGTCTCATGTTACTATTTCCAATCCACTTCACTTATTTAAAATAACCAAGCTATATTCCGCAAAATGCCACTAATATCACATAATATAGTATCAAATATCGTAACTCTATGATGTACTTATAAAAATATTATAAAAAATTTTTGCTATTGAGGATCCTTTATTGCTATACTTATTGCATTGTTTGCTACATTATAAATATTGTTTACTGCAATTTAAATTCTTATAAAATGGCAAATTACGAATTACTCATATTCAGTTCCTGGCTTAATAGACTGTATAAGTCGTTTTGGTTAACAATATCTAAATACGACTAATATCTAAATATAAAAGAAGTTTGCTATGTCATAACTTTGCCGTACCGTAAAGCTGCGGTACTATCGCCCGGCTAATGTTTAACCTCCTTACTGAAGAACCATGGAGTCTTTCGTACATAACGTGAAGAGATATTTGAGGAGGCCGGCATGACAGCCAAGGCCAGCGATGATTATAGATTCTTGATAGTCTATGTTTTTGGATTACACAGTACTTATTATAAGGTACAGTGCCAAGTATAATGTCATTGATATTATACTTAGGGTCGATTATTCAGTCGTCAGATAACTTTATTTGAGGAATAATAATTTTGACGTTTTACAGATGATGTATGGGAAACCTCTCAACGTTCAAAAATTATTCCTCGTATAAAATTATCTGTTGATTAAAAAATAAGCCCTAAATCGATGATTTATGTAAAAACATAAAATTTATACCTCTATTAAAATACTAATTAAACAAAAAAACTCCAAAATTGCTATCAAAATATTATATATAAAATTCAATGTTTATTTATACACCGATACATTATTTTATACAATTAAAAAAATAATACTACGCGCACACCTTAATTTTTAATGTTTTCTACCACATTTACGGCATCTACATAAATAAAATGATTGATGTTTGCCGTTGTGCGCGCATAACGCAAAAACTACTGGATAGTTCTTTTTTGAAGTGAAACTTCTTATGCGACTTCCAAGCGTTAAACGTTAAACATTTAACGCACATTGTCCGTCTCTCCTCTTTGTGTGAGCCAGAGCGAGAGAGCAATATATTATCGGTCTCTCCTCTTTGTGTGAGCCAGAGCGTGAGAGTAAATGTCGGTGTGTATGTATATTGCACACTGTTTAAATAAAATAGAAAATGTATTTTAAAATGAAGTTTCACTTTTATCGTGTGTGAATCGCACACACACCTTTTTTTTATTCCTTAGATACTTTGTCCACAAAAACACAGTATCTTCATTCAATAAAAAGTTATTAAAGTATTAAGAAACTATGATTTTTATAAGCCTACGCGTTCTTCTGTCGTCCATGCGAGCGGAGCCGCGGACACAGCTAGTTATTGAATAAAATTGTTTTACAAGCTCGTATTCGTTTGAGCGTGATTCAGGCTAGCGAATCGGCTATGTTTACGGCTAGGTGCAGGGCGTCGTGCCATCGTAACTCGTAAGTAACAATCTTGCGTCATCCGGTAAGATCGACCTCTATATAATTTTGTTTATTTCTGTTGCAATTTAGAATTACTTACCTGCCAAAACAAACTGGCTCATAAATTTCAAACTTTTCGTTTAGAATACCTATAAGAGGTGAAATTAATACCTTATTAACCAAGTATTCTGCTTTTCATAATTTTTCATGAATTCGAAGTTACTCAAAATCAAAAATACTTTATAAAATTTAGGCCCTAAGAAGGCGGCACACTTATGATCGTTAAATCACTATCACCGGTTCGAAAAAATCCCAGTCATCGAGAAATTTTAGTGGATATGCAAAGAGTGCCTTCCACTTTCAGATATCCCTTTTATTTACGTAATTATACTCTACCCAATAATGACCTATTTATTGACAATAAAACCGGCTTGACTTGGTGCTTGAACTAATTGTGCGGCAAATTGGTAATGTACTTTGAAAGCGTATTGTAAAATCTATTACTATTTACCTCAGAAACTTTAATAGTCTTACTGATTCTAAAATGTAGGATAAGAAATTATCTCTATACTAGTCTTAAGTTTATGACGATCGTTTACAAGATCTAGCTTATCTAAGTTTTTGTGAACATAACCTACATTAAAATTTTAACAATGTTAAAATTAAATTAAAGAGGGCAAAGTTAAGATACTAAATTCCTGAAACTTTTTTATCTTTCCAATTTGACGTAAAAGAATCAATATCATTTTATCACTTACATTGAAGGTTGCTGTTGGAGATGAATCTGCTGCCACTACGGCTTTCGTTTCCGGTTCGCCACGGGGCTCATTGATGAGATCAAAATTACGTATCGTGCATTGACTTGCAGTACCTAGTCCATACACGTCGTTGATATTGCGTGTCGTCTGTGCTGCGTTGGTGCCACGACGGAACTCGTATTTGAAAATAATGCTAATTTCGCTTTTTCCATGGTCACAGAAAAATGGAAAGGCGGAAAAATAAATGGACAACAGAATTTTAAAAAGAAATGTCTTAGATATATTATAAAATGTATATTTCTTTGCAATATTGAGTAGAATGAAAGATATCGATATTCACACTAGTCAATATAAAAAATCGGCAATTTCTTAGGTAAAGGACCTAATATTTGATATTATGGTGATTCATTTAAAAGTAACTATCTGAGCCCCGCGGTTTCACCCGTGTTAATTTATTTATTTTCCAAACTCTCCACAGCGCCGACGCCAACACCGGGTATGTATCGTTGTTCTCACTCCCCGTACTTGCCTACGGCTTTCCAGATTGCTTGGCATTTATGGTTACTGCTTAGTTACTTATAGTCGTAGCGTGAAGTTGTATAGATTATAACCTACCTCAATAAATAAACTACAAAATGCACATAAATTTTTTTTAAATCTGACTGGTATTTCCATAGTTTAGCGCGTTCAAACAAACAATCCCTTGAACTTTATAATATTACTGTAGATAATATACTTAATATACCTTTATATTTGGTTATAAGTAAAGTTAATTTGTACCATATAAAATAGTTTAGTACTCCATATAATTAAGATGTGTATTTAGTTTTTATGAGCATATTTTATGAGAGTAATCAATCTAGCAAAAGATTAAGGTCGTTCTATACGGGTATCAATATAAAATGTATTAATTTTGTTTTACTTACTAATTAAACACGCACGAAACGTTAAACAAAATCGTTATTGTGTTTACAATTTACGAAAAAATAGCAAAGATTCTATCAGTGCCCACTATAATTTGTACAGGTAAAAAATGATGCGAAACGTAAACACTTTCACTCACTTAACAAAAGTATCTAGTAAATAGGATATGCCAATAATTGTACATAACCCTGAAAATCATCAGGAACAAGATATATTGCAGAAAAATACAAGTACCAACTAAGAACAGTTTTTATACGGTCTATATTATTCGTACAATCACCTGAAACTGAATTAAATGTATTTTTCAGTTTGCTTCTAAAGCCTTATGCATGGGTACGCAACTATATGGATACATTATCGCTCAAATCGAAGTACATAACTTCTTGATAAACTTATCTATGACTTGGTAAATCATCATTTTCAATTAGGTAGGTACACGTATTGCCAAGATACATACTCGTATAATACAAATATTGAAAGAACAGAGTGTAGTTATAATGTAAACTAAATTGGTACGGTTTGATATTCCGCCAAAGGCTGTGCTAAAGTAAACGAGTTGTTTTAGTTTATTTGACCGTTCCACAAAGTAAATTAACATTATAACCTCCAAAAGTTACTTGAAAGTGGCACAACATAAACGCAAAATCCGAACAATACTAAAACACCTTCAACGACCAAACTTCATAATTTATTCTGTACTGTAAAGGTCTACTATACATAACTATAGCTTGTGAGTCTTGTTTAAGTATTGTACGTGTATATATAACAAATTACCTAACTTATTCTATATTAGCTGTACCGCTCACGTAGATTACAAAAGTAGACTAAGTTACTCCTTATAACATCAACTATCTGCCTGTGAAAGTCCCGTCAAAATCGGTGCAACCGTTTCGGAGATCAGCCGGAACAAACAGACTGACAGACACAATTTTTTTTTGTTCGTGTGTCTTATATGCTTTCATATGCATTTAAAGCTGTTATTTTAACATTACAAACAGACACTTCAATTTTATAATTTATATAGATATAGATGTACAGGTAAGTATTATTATTAAAATTGTTTTTTATGTAGATAATATTATAGATTATTCAGTAATTATCACTGACATGCCTCATTCTTTAATAAAACAATTGTTTTGATCTAATCTAAATATAAGTTTGCAATCTCCTAATAATATTATTAAATGTATTACTCATATAATCGATTAAGCATATGATCATAAATTTTTAACCGATGGCATAAATATAACGGTATATTTGCGTGTGACATACATATTATGAATACCGATTCTACCGAGATTAAATAAAGCTGTCAGCAATATTTGGAAATATCGAATGTTTTTTCTTATCATAGATCACATCCATATTTAAACAGATATTTGATCTAATAATACCGACCGAATCGCAACCTCGCTGCTCAGCTTATAAAGTCGAAAATTCATTGATTGGAGATTGAGACCACCGGCGCGAAGCTATCCTCCGGTAAACAACTCAAGATTGAATATGAAAATTTAATAGACTAATTTAATCGAAGAGAGGTATCATACTGCCGTCGTCGTTCGCTAAATTATTTAAGCTATTCGCCATATAAGCAATATAATAGTAAATAATATAAATAAACACCTGGAAATGAATGTATCGTTAAAGGCTATTGTTAGATTGAAACTGCTGGCATAGAATACAGTAATACACATAAAAAATACTCACTACTACATTTTCTAAACTTATATTATTTACACAAGTTAAGTACTTTAAAAATAATACTAAGTATTACGAACTATATTATAATTAGAGATGGGCAGAAATGTGGTTTATACCGAAGCCGAACTTCAGCCGAATGTTCGGTTCAAAATCATACCGAAGTCGAAGTTCGTCTGAACTTCGGTCGAACTTTGTTTCAATTTTGGCGGTAAGAACATATCAAAATATATTTACGCTGCACTTGCTATTTCTCTTATGCGCCTCTTGTTCACGTCTTCCCTCTCTCTGCCTCTTACTTCCTCAGACCCAAACACACTTGAGGTAATAATTTCTCGTGGTGATAATGGTAACACTAGATCTACTTCGCATTACTGTACCATCTCATATACAGTAGCATCTCATATAAGTAAACATAAAAAGAGTTCAAGCAGCAAAAACAACTTTAACATCAACAGCAAGAACTATTATTACTAGCATAAACTGTTTTTCTGCGACTGAAAAATCGATGGGTCAATACGCAAATTTTCAAATTCATTAAGCCTTAGCAAAAATTATAGCGTTGGATAACCAACCATTCTCAATTTTGGAAAACCATGGATTAATTCTATTTATGTATCTGTCGAAGCATCCATACCATGTAATTACTAAAAAGAAAAATTATGACTAAAGTAGTTATGCCTTAGATTTTCGAAAAATTAAAATATGACGATTGACATGCGGATGATGTGGAATACTTATATATTTTTTTGTGTCATTGAGTTTTACTATTGATTGGGTTGGTGAAGACTATTGGGCATTGGAGTAATATATTGTTTTTCCAAGATTTCTTCAACTATAACTTTATTTCTTCTACATTACAAACTATTATCATTTTGATTTTGACGTCTGCACTAACTAGATAGCGAAGTTCGGCAGAAAACCAACAAAAATGAACCAAACTTCGGCCTATCCCTAATTATAATGTTAGAGGAAAAGGTAGTACTAATATTTTTGGTCTCCGTCGATATTTCTACGTTCCTATGGATGCACATGTTCGGGTACAAATGTGGTATTTCGAATTTCACTTTTGTTTGTAATACGAACCAGACGAGTTTCGTCAATTGTGATCAATATACTTTGTCTTGCATTACGCCAAAGTTAATAATTATACAAAAGCATTCGTAATTATATTACTTGGTTTTTGCTAAAGGGTTGTAAAGTAATAAAGCTCAATTTTGCTCAGTCGATATGCTGTTACAATGATTCAGGGGGCATAATACATATATGACATATATAATAGATAGGTAAAAAGCGAAATGACAGACAGGAGCCTTCACCGCATTAGGAAGAACTTTATTGATTAAACCAATATTGCTTTGTTTGGCCGCATACGAAATGTACCAGTCCAGAATATTGCTACAATTACTACTAATATTATTATTTTTTATAATTATGACACATTTATATTTGCCGTAAGACTATTTATTACGTCAAGTTGACATTTTAAATTTTCAAAATAAACCTATTTTTGCAATATTTATAGCTAGTAGTTGTTTCAATTCATTGTAAGAAATTTTGTATGTCTATATATTTGAAGCAATATACTTAATTTCAAAATCCCTGTGTGTCAAAACATTCGACTGAAACCTTTAGAATATTATGGGGGCTATATTCTAACCTTTCCTCTACCCTTATGCAAAGAGACTACTGCTGTTTTATAAACTAAAATAAGAAAAATATATTTCTATAAGACCGAAATGACATTACTAAATTCCAACTGAGTTCTGACATTCATTAGGGAAGTATAAACTCAGGCACGTTAGGTTGACTTTAAATGTCAGCAGTTGAAATTGCAGCCCGTTGTCGCTACGAGCAAATTAGCATTTTTTAGTTTTTTGTAACTCGACATTGTGAACTAAATACTAGTTATATTCTATAATTCAATAGAAATGTAAAAATACTTGGTAGACCAGCAAAATGTGATATGCATTTATGTAATCCAAAATATCCTTACAACTTATACCGTCGCATAAAGGGTATTAGGAAGACATGTGCAAATCATAATCAACTTCATAATCGGGTATTGTTTTTATACTTAAGACATAATTAACTTTTAGTAGCATAATTTTTATTTACCGTTTTTTTCTAGACACATCGTGGTACATAATATATGATCCACCTTTATCTTACCGATGACTATCGTTATCAATAAAATTAGTTACTAAGAAAAGTCTTTTCCCAGAAAACAAGAATTGTATTCTATCTATCATGACATGATATCCCCACTACGGTGGGGCTATTTCCTTGTAACCTTGAAAAGCTCTTTCATCGATTCACTGATTCACATTCACATTGCTATTACCAGTATACTTTTCCTTAGTATCATTATTATATTACTTACTAGCTTCTTTCGGCGACTTCGTCTACGTGGACTTCAAAATTGGGCCTTTATCAAAATTATAGTAGCCTTAAATTGATAGGCTAAATATTTTTTTCTTTATAGTTTTAGCTTTGTGGCCGTAATTTCACCTGTTAAGTGTTATATTAAGTGACAATGTGGCCCAAGATGATAACACACTAAGCCTAGGGAGGACTGGCTCTCAAGTGCAGCTGCCAGAACGCACCTATTGGTGTTTGATAAAGATTTTTAACTTGAGGGTGGTAGCTAGTCAGGCGGGCATTAGAAAAAGTCCTGCCATCGTGCGGTTTCATCACGATGTTTTTCCTTCACCGAAACCTCAGGCTCATTGTAGGGATTCGAGCCCATGTCCATCGACGCGAGGCCGTACATGCTCCCACTAAGAAATAATTGCTTCAAAACTATCATTAATGTGAGTGAAAATAACATTACGAGAAGAAACTAATTAATACGTAACAAACGCGTGCGGATAAACTTATGTATAGTATTAAAAAAAATTAAGCTATTTGATCTTACAAATAGCATTTGTTATTTTACTGCAGTTGTCTAAAGTAACGAAATTATTACAAAAACAAGATTTCTTAACCTACGTATTCGCACTTATACCAACAGAACAAAAACAACACAAGCAACAAAAACTTTGCATAATAATAATTGTAATATTTTTTGATAATACCAACAACCAACGGTTGTACGGGGAGGAAGCCGGTGCTCGTCATGAATTGCAATAAATGAGAATAAAAGACGTCGCGTCGTTTCCATTTTGAATGGATGTCTGGAAAAATTAGATATAAAATAATTTACTAAAACCAGTGGTAATCATTTATAAAAATGCTTATTTAACAGTTACATTTTATGAATTTCTTTATGGTAAATACATACCTACAAGTTTTTTTTTAATATTTATATAGATTAAAAACTTTTCGACATTTTCTTATTGTAACGTCGTCAACCCCTCATCTACTATTGTCAAAGTTTTAATTTGTACTTTTGACTATTCTGTATGTTATTTATATTAACATAAACGAAATGAATTTTAAATTTGTAATATTTTTTAATAAAATCTTCTCTCTGAAATTCGGCTAAAATATTTGTTAAATAATAACCTTCTTTGGGGAAATATAATAGATTACTATACTCTTGCGATGAAAATGACCTGAATTAAATTTTCACATTCAATCGTCGGTTGTTTGCCCCTGAGAGAGATCGAGGCCCGCGACGCTAACCCCTCGCCCCATCTGCCCCGTCTGCCGTAGCTGCGTAGGCCCGTATCTCATAATACATATTTTTGTTTTCGGTGAAATAATAGCATTCAAATGGAATGTATTACGCAGAACGAATAAGAAAATCCTCATAATTTCACATGGTTATTCATTATACACAGATTATGTATTCCTTTGAGCAACCAAGCATCTTTTATACGTATAGCTAAACTCAAAAATATTACATCATAATAATATCAGCCTAAGTGTCCTACTGCTGGGCACTGCGACCTCTTTCTAATAGAAGACACGGTTTAAACGCCATGCCAGCCCACGCCATATTGGGCATATTAGGCATTCCTCGTAACACCGAGAAATCCACAGTTGTACATTTTTCTCACATACAGTGATAATACAAGATCATTTTTCAAGCATTCAGGTTTCCTCCAGTGTTTCCCTCACCGTCAGCAGATAGCTATGCTAATTTAAATTCGTATATGTACACGAATTTCCTTGGCACATGCACATGCCAGGGTTTGAACATGCGTACATCGAATCGATATTCCACCGGTCTAAACTACTAGACCACCATGACTCAAGAAAAAAGTATTGTAAACAATTAATTACACAGAAGTCGACAAAAATCTTTATTTCCTAAATATATTCTAGTAATGTTGCCATTAAGTCGGAAAAAATAGATCGCCGAAAACCACTTAGAGCTATTTTCCTGACATTGCGTGATACCAACGCTTAATTTACAAGCACCATTTAATTTTAACTATTTTGCGTCTCAGCTTGGAATTTAAATATCTGCAGATAAGCAGCAGCTCACGCGAATACTACGCTACCACAACGTCGAGGTTCAGCCTAAATTGTGTTTCTAACAAATAAATGTTCAGGGAAAATATTTTACATATAAATAAAACATAACAACACACAAATTATATAAAATTACTTGTAGTATGCTACTGTGTAAGAGAGATAATTAATTACAAGTGTAGGTATCTATTTGGGTCAGAAATATTCATCTTTATATGTTGTTTGTGTATTTTCGTAAAGTAAAATAACGTATATATTAAAATATGTGGTTATATGATTAAAGGTGTAAGTAAAAAGATTTCCAGTTTCTGTATCCTATGACTAGCTAATAAGTAGAAAATAAAATGAACCACAATAAAATATATAAATGTCATTAGAATAAAAAATTTTAACATTGTAAAACTTAACCATATTTGATTGTTCGATAAGATTTGTAATTTCGTATTATTGTTTATTTATAATAATTAAAAATATATATTATGGACCTATATCAAAAGATTTTTTGTGTCAAGTGTTAACAACATCGGCTACAATTTCTTCAGAATATCGATGTAGCTTAGGATGGTAAGTAACACGCTAAGCCTGGTGGAGAACTTGCTCTCGAGTGCCGGAAAACACCTATAGATACCATGCTTGGCGACAGATTTTAAACTTAAGGGTGATAGCTAGCCAGGCGGGTGTTACAAAATGCCCTACCATCATGCTATGGTTTCATAACGTTTTTTTTTCACCGAAAGCTCAGGAACATTACAGGGATTCGAACTCACGTCGATCGACGGGATGTCCGTAAACGCTACAACTGGGCTATCATTATTTATATTTTAATTTTTTTTATATGATAAACAATTGTATTTATTTTAAAAGAAAATAAAAACAATAACACTAGTTTTATAAACATTATACTAACGCTCTGAAATACTTACGTCGCGTTGTTGAGTTATTTGCTTTTCCATACATTTTTATAGGAGCATGGCTCACAGAACAAAGTGCAGAGATTAGACACCGGCCCCATCAATTACACATAATCCGAGGCACGTGCGTACAGCTCATTCATCGCAAAACCTATGGGGATCATTTAAACTTTATACATACGTATGTACTGCTTAATATATATTTATTATTTAGGATTTATACTTACATAATTTTACTGAGATTAGTAGTAAGCTATTGCAATGCATTATAACTTCTAGGTGATTCAACTATTGTATCCGTCTGGATTGCGACCACCGTACACCAGGTGCATCACGCGCTATGTGGCATGATTAGATGTGTCGTGTTTCGTGATCAGCCGAAATATATCCAGTAATTAAACAGGGTACCCGCCTAGGGATCACCGTGCACATAAGCCCGTCACATTGACTCTCTTTTGGTTTGTCACGTTTTGGAAACAAACAGTGTATATCCAGCCGCCAGGAAGCTTTAAAGCCAGCATTACAACGACGACTAGCGATGGGTATCCGATCTCTCAATGGTCGTCATAGGTTTTTAATTTTACTGTGGCATACTGTGTGTGTTACCTTTAGGCACAATGACGTCATTTTGCCTAGCGTCTATTAAAAAAAAATTGTGTGCAGCAGTTCACAAGTGAAAATCAGGACTTGCATTAAAACCGCGCATAATGTAAAAACCTATAGATAACCTCTCTTTTTACTGACGCTTTTTTGTTTCATCGAGTTTAAAATCACAAAGCTGCTAAAGAAGTTTTCACTTCAAAAACTTTGATCTGGAGTAAAAATAAAGTAAGGTAGGTAGGCATGTTAGTTCAGTCAGATCTTCTCAGTCGGACTAAATTACTACAAGCATTGTTATCATTTCATTAGTAAACTGTTTCCGATTTGAATAGATAAAAACCTGAATAATTTATATAGAATTCTTTTACAATCCGCGCTGAAATGTGTCTA
Organism: Saturnia pavonia; assembly: GCA_947532125.1. Classification (NCBI taxonomy): domain Eukaryota; kingdom Metazoa; phylum Arthropoda; class Insecta; order Lepidoptera; family Saturniidae; genus Saturnia; species Saturnia pavonia. Next base: position 10,209,530 of record OX383900.1, on the reverse strand, counting down.
ATCTCTTCTAAATCAGTGAATTATTGCGTCGATAATTAAATATGTATATATATCGTCCTAGCTAACCCATTACTCGAAAAGTCACCTTATGAGATATATCATCACTTTCTAGATTTCAATAATTTGTTGCTTGTTTCTGTTTATCAAAAGCGTATTTATTTTATAGATTAGCGATATCTGGAGATACATACTATACTAGCTGTGCCCACGGCTTCGCTCGTGTGGACTACAGAATGCGCGAATCATGCTGCTCCAGCTAAAACTTACGGCGGTCACCCTCCGGTTAGTTTAAAAGAAAAAAGCTTTTTGTGGGTGATCCTTAGAAGACAGACATATGCAATCAGTGACGTTTTCAGGCCTTTTTAAGATCTACAATTATGTAGAACATTAATTTAATATATATCTCATGGCTTACTCAGCGTAAGCCATTTAAGAGACCCAAAAGCATCTTATTTCCGAAATCATTCGCCATTATCTTCAATGGTTATTTCGTATGTTACTTTATCTTACAAAATAAATCTTACAACCTGACCAGAAACATAGCAATGAATTCATATTAAAAAAAATGCCAAGTGCGTGTCAGGCCACGCGCAGTGTAGGGTTTCGTAGTTGCTCTTTTTTTATTATTTTTTTATCGTGCCACCATGCTATGGTTTCCTCACGATGTTTTCCTTCGCCGAAAGCTCAGGCTCATTATAGGGATTCGAACTCACGTCAATCGACGCTCTTCCCAATATGCAGACTTGAGAGGGGGCTTTAAGTAATTTTCTATGGAATTTGAGCGAAATTGCTTCTCCGAGTACATATTATAAGTTGAAATCGACTATTACTCGTTAACTTGTAAAGACTACTTACTTCTGATAGTTTTCTTTTTAACTTCATTATATAACTACTACCTTGAATATCTTCACATATGAAAATGCCATTTAGGTGACAGAGGGGTGATGCACTGGACTCTAACAAAAATGAACTCTTTTTTTTATTGGTAGTTTGGCTCAACTATTTTTCATTATGGCGCGGAGTTTGAGTTGCACCTGACATTTAGATTAGACACTAGTGTGTATTGCGAATTTCATGATGGACAAAAACATCGTACAAAGAGTTTATATTAAATTTTGCATCGCCAATGGAACTTTGTGATCGGAAACACTGAAAATGTTCCAGAAGGCTTACGGTAAATCGACTTTATAAAATCACGTGCTTATTTATGAGTGGTAAAAATTGAAGGAAATAATGAATGAAAATCCTCATTCAAGATTGAGAACTTGCTGTGAGAACCGCTGAACTTTCTGTGTCTCACGAGTAAATCCGTATGATTTTAAATAATCACTTTGGTATGAAACATATTGCCGCTCAGCTAGTCCCAAAGACCTCATTTTCTCCAAAAACTCAATCGCATACGAGTCGGTGAGGGCATGCTAGAACAAGTCAATTCCGACCCAACATTCATGAAACGCATTGTTACTGGTGACGAGACGTGGATTTACGAGTTTGACATGCAAACTAGTCAACAGGCTTCGGAGTGGCGCCTTCCAACTGAACCGAAACCGAAAAAACTACGCCAAAGTCGATCAGAAGTCATGTTGACTGTTTTCTTTGACTATCGCGGCATTGTGCACTCAGAATTCTTAACGGAAGTTCAAACGGTAAATAAAGTATATTATTTGAGTGTTATGCCGCGATTAAAAGAGCAAATTCGACGAACAAGACCAGATTCGTGGAAAAAAATTGTTGGATTTTCAACAAATACCATCGAGCAACCAGCTTATTCACCAGTTATGTCTCGAGCCAACTTCTTTCTTTTTCCTAAACTCAAATTACCACTTCGTGGCACCCGTTTTGATTCGGTAGAAGACATTAAAGAGAATTCGCGACGACAACTAAGCTCAATTCCGGAAAAATATATTTAATGTTGTAAAATATGTTTCGATGATTGGATTATTCGTTGGCGTAAGTGTATCGTTTCAGAAGGAGCATACTTTGAAGGCAATAAAGTAAATTTGGATGAATAACTAACATTTTGTGTATTATTGATCTTTTCCCGTTTCTACTTTTTTGACAGAGTAGTATAAGGGTTCTTTGTTGATTTGAGAAACCTAAAAACACGTAAATCGGATAAGGATCGTAATCGGACAGACAGAGTGAGAGACGTTGAGTTTTATATCATGCGGAAGAAGAGGTCTTAATATAGGTAAGTAGTTTTATATGTTAACTGTGTTAACATATGAACTAAAAAAGAAACCTTAATACATACACTAGAAACAACGAAAATGTTATTTGAGGGAACGCGATTAAATAAGTACTTCTCACGCAATAAATACAATAATTTTCATGTGAACAAATTCGCGAGCACCTTCTAGTATTTAAATAAAAGCTTTAATTTTGTTTATATATCACTAACGACATACAAGAACTTCGAAAACTTACATTATGTTTGTACACCGATATCATTAATAAAATTAGCATCGGGGTTTTCTTAATTGTAATGACCCGTTAAACTTGTTTACTTGTTCCCGCCATGCCTAGGGTTACACAAAGTCAAATGCGAGCATTACGGTAAAGAGAAGGAATTCGTTCTGTAGCGCCCTCTCACGACCTCCCAGTGAATAAAACGACAACGAGAAGTGCGGCAATATTTACAGGGAAAATGGCCTTAGGGCAGGAGGCCGATGTTGCTTTGTTTTCTTACAGGACCACCGCACCGTTAAGTCAGAGTTACCAGACTTTAAACAAAATACGGTTATGTATGTATTTATTAATGTGAATTTCAACAGATGTGTATTAACTTTATATGTTAAGTTGTGCTCAAACAAATTTAATGATAGTATTGAAATAAAATACACGTTTATAATAAATTTTACGTTACGTTGTTAATTCATACCGATTATTCGATCGCAATAAAGCCTAAATTCTACAGATGAACACGGAGAAGCTGTAAAGCGACCGAAACGCACACCACAAGAATTTCGAAATCTTCATAAGATAATGGATCGCTCCGTGAGAGAAAAGGAACCGTCTTGGAACTTTGTTGAATTCTTGACTCGTAATTAATAAAATTACTTTTTGGGAGCTTTCCACGACTTCAAAGAATTTTAGCATAAAAGAAAAAAGTTAAGTAGATGAATTATTTTTGAACGATAAAGGGAATAATTTTGGATATTTATACATTGAGCAGTGAAGTTATTTCGAAGATGTTTTCTTTGTCGTAACGAATAAAGTTCAAATCGAAATTAAGAAACCCATGCTATTTAGGGTTTTATTGTTTTAAAAGAATTTAAATAGTAATTAGACATGATAAGAGTGCTTTAAAATCGCTATCAGATGATTCGTTTTACTGATTCTAGTCTAATCAAATCGCTGCCACTTCAATAAAACAGGAGTAGAGCGCACTCAACAGCAAATTGCATTTAACGTGAACTATCAAGAAAATGTTTATCTTGCAATTCAATTCCGTAAGATTTATATGATTCCTCTAGACGTATAATTTTATAAGTATTTTCTCTTTAAAAAAGGACTGTATAATTGGGTTCAACAACACTTGATTTAATTATTTATTTATAACATTAAGCATTTTCAATAAAATATGAGTAACTAGTAACTAGTAGTAACTTTTATAATGTCGTATCTTACTTGATGTAGAAAAACGTTATGAGGATATATTATTATTTCTAAATCATTTTAGATGTTGTTTATTTGAACTAACGTAAAAATAAAAATCAATGGTCAGAACTAAATATCTAGCTCTACTTATACAGTTCCCTTTGTCCTAATAAAAAGTATAAGTTCAAAGTTTGCCCGAAGTTGAATACGCTTCTGTTGCTTGTAACATGTAGGATTGCCAACTGTCCCGCGAAGGCTAAGATATCCGTTAGAAGACCTAAGAATATAAGCCACGCCAAATATGCATGCGAAAACTCATGTGTAAAATTTGATTCAGAACTGATATGGAATGGCGGGCTTTGAATTGACAAGTGAGTTTTTCTTGTAAATGCCACAAAAAGAATATACAAAAAATAATACAATTGTGCTTTATATTACCGACTGTACTAATAATATTTTTATTAGTAATTTATTTCAGTAAATGTCATGCCTTCTTAAAGCTATTTAGGCAATTTATCAACTTTTTCAATCAATTTCATCAATTTAATCGCAAATCATAATTTAATTTAGAGGTTATGGTAAACGAATCAAAATGAAATCATTTAATGTTACTACACTTACCATCCTATGTACAGTTAATCTGAACTCGCATCTAATTTTTGTATATTCTGTATGCTGTACTGTCATATAAGAGTATTAATTAGTAACCGAAAATATAAGCATTGTATTGTAGTGGAAGGTCGGCGCTTATCTACGGTTTTGTAGCGATAACAACCCGCATGGCGGTCGTCGACAGCGGTGGCGTCTGTTTAAAGTCGTATTCACAATGATGTTCTATAAAGGTCTATTATTTTTGATATTATATCATTAACTCTTATTCAATAAATATTTGGAATTTATGGAATGTATTTCATTGCTGATAAAGTTAATACTAAATTACTTTGAGTTCATTACGGTCGAAGTGATTTCAATACGTAACTTTTACTATAAGTATTATTACTTCTACATTATTGTTATCATTGTTCAAATATTTACATTTCTGGTAAATCTCTGATCTCTCAGACTAATTTCTAAAAATCTCATTCAATTATTTTTTACATATAATTTACACTACTTTTGAATTTGTAAAACATTCACTAAAGGAAAAATTAAAAGATCTGTCCAATATTTTGGTAATATCTTCTCTTATGTCGTACTTAGCAGAAAAAGAATATCTAAAAATAGAAGTGATTTGTGAACTTAATAACAATTCAATTGGTGCAAATAATATTCCATTTTTGGGACCACAGAATTGACTATTTTTGTTTATATGTCTGAAGATATCGGGTTCTTTAAGAGTAACGTGAAAAGATATTTATGCAGGCAGATATAACAGCGGCAACTAGCGATAGATTGCCGATCTCTCTGTGGTCGCCGTTTTGTCTGGACTGTACTGTGCTTACCAACACTGACAGTAACGTTAAATAATTGACACCGCCTTGTTATTAAATGTAATATTCTTAATAAATAGAAGTAACAACTAAGTTGGTGCTCCGGTCTGAAGGGCATAGTTGCCAATACACACTGGCATACGACGCGTTTCAATTCAGCCTGCAGGAATTGCAAGCAACCTAGTAAAACTGTCCTCAGGATTGTGGTTCTTTTGAGGCTAGTTATACATAGGCATAAGCTTCAGTGACCACTTAACGACAGGTGGAGTCAGGGAATGCAATTCCGCAAGATAATTTCAATCCAGGTTTATTTGCGTGATCGAGCAGGGTGGACTTAAATCAGTCGTAATAAAGACCTAAATAGACCTCGTTTTCATGGTTTTAATTTTTAACTCAAATTTAACAAGCTTTTTGGTACATTTTAAATCGTTTATTAATATTTTTAGACATGATTAAGAGATAAATTAGCGTACTTCCATACAGGAATACCACAAAAGTCCTTAATATACTGTTTCTGACATTATGGTCACTCATTAAACAATATAAAAACCTAGAAAGTTCAGTTAATTTTGTATTAATCTTAAACAATCAATATTCAATGAATATAAAACATAATTACAAGTTGTAACTGCCAAAATTTAATAACAAACAAGGGACGCGAGAGGAGAATTATCTCCCCCGAGCCCTCACAACGTTCCTCTAGGTGCCTTGAACCTTACGCATAGTCGACCAGTCCACCCGCTGATACCCAGTATATATAATATACTTTGTGCGTGCAGCCGCGCGCAGAGTATAACGTATGATCCACGCTTCTCTGTAATCCCGCCAGTCCAGCGAGATCCCGCAATTTTCAACCGAGATCTACCGCAGTACTCCGGGATTGAATTCCATAGGTGAAGTACATGCCTGTTTGCGATTCCGTAGAAGACTTAAATAAAGAAAAATAAATAAGTCCAACAATAATCTTCACTATCGAAGAATGAGCAATGTAAGCCCACCCTAATCATCAGTCTCGCGAGCAGAGCGACACTATTACTACTAGTGGTTTATTTGGGAAGGCACATAAATCGCTATTTGATGAGGGTACGCACTAGTTTTGATTAGATAGCTATTCATTGTTTGTAGACCGTAAAATGATAACGAGTGTCCCTTGTGTCAGGGAAATGATTAGTCACAGAGTTCAAAGGAATTTCCATGAAAATACATAAGGAGTAATCATATTCAAATTCTTTATAATGTTATTTATATTCATCGATATATTTGTACTACGTACAAGATTTCGCTATCCAAACATTCACCCTGTTCGAGTGAACTGCACGTCAAACCGTGCAGCTTACTTTAGTGTGGCTTCGGCTTTTGTGCAGTGTGGGCACTTACGGAGCGGCGCTAATAATACTATAATTCGAATAATTCGAATCAAAGCGTGAACTTGGACGTAAATACCAATTGAGTAGTCAAGTAAGTAAAATTATTTGTTGTTCAAGTGAATAAAAAGATAATAATATAAAACAATAGAAAAAAAATCTTTATTTAATTGCTACGCCATATACAAATCATAGACTAAAACATGCAGATGTTCTAATACCAAACCGCTTGTAGGTAAAAATATGTATTTCAGTCACGGACTTGACGTGGTGTTCTTAGAAAGTGTTCTAATTTGTTTAACTGTTTTATAACCAGTTTGTGTTACATATTTCTTTTTATTATATAATATCAATGAATAGTTGACAAGGTCAGAAAATATGACGACGTGCGTATTTGAGCTTATTAAATAAACGCATAAAAAATAATTTTCATTTCTACTACATATTTTTTAATTATTTAACTATTAATACATTTTGAAATTTAATAGAGTATGAATTCTAATGAAGTATTGTAGGTAAAAAAGCTATGTTTCTTCTGCAATGTGAAATCTATAGGAACGACCACCCTGTTGTTTAGCAGTATTTGAACAAATGTTTTTTTTTATATGAAAATTCTTGTCTTTCGGTAGAATATATGTCAATGTTTATATATGACTAATTTCAACAAGCTATGTAAAGGGTATATGGAATGTTATTGTATGTAAATAAGACAGCTGGATGTTCAATCAACAAACAATCAAATACCTTTTTTGATTCAGTAAAATAATCTACGAAATATGCACCTGTGCATTCAGATTTAACCTTTGTGTATAGTAGCGGCTTGAGGTTAGGGCAGCTTCTAAAGGGCCAGCCTGAGTACGGCGCGTTCTCAGATTTAGTCTGAATTTATTGCATTATTTTTAGCCGAGATTATAAATTATCAAGATCACCGACGAACTCAATGGTTGAAATATTTATCATAATGCTAGATATGACCCACGGTATCACCCGTGTTAAATTTTTTGACCAATTCTATATCCCACCGCCGCCAACACACCCATGTAGCCTCTATCGTTGTCCTTACTTCCCGTACTAGCCTATAGCTTATCAGATTGCTTGACGTTCACGTTCAAAATTCCAAAATAAATTGTAAAATCTGACTGGAAGTTACAAAGATTAGCAAGATTAGCGTAACAAACAAACAAAAAATGTATCTCTTGAGTTTTATAATCGATTTTGATGAGATTCTGTTCACAGGATGTATATGTCATTCCCCAATTGATAAGCTGTGTAAATTGTCAATAAGAAATATGAGGGAAAAATAAAATTACGGGATGAAAATAGTTACCGCGCAACAAACCCGCTAGTTTATATATGTGGATTAATTAAAATAAAAAAAATATTTTGAAAATAGTCCTTATTATAATATTAAAGAGTATATGACATCAAAAATAATACTAATAGAATGAGTAATATATAAGTAGGGTATTAATATTTATTTATTTTGCGATTTTATTATTATGTTATAGTTTTGACAAAGTTTTGTATAGTGTTATCGATTTCACTGTGTATTGTAATATTGACATATCATGTAACATTACAGTTATAATATGATAAATAAATAATTATGAATTATGAATTAATTATTACTTGATTACACATCACTGCTTAACCCCTAAGAAAACGAACATATGTTTTAATATAAAAATGTACTCACAACAGCAAAACAATCTTCCATGTGGTAGAAAACACCGCAAGCCTGGGCTTAATTGAATAAACCTAACTACTTGTGATTCAGGGAAGGCAATATCAGCTACCGCCTCCGCTTTTGAAAAACAATAACCCGGGAACATTGCGAGGAAACCTTTATACAAAAGAGAGAAGCTCAATGAAGTTGCACGCAGAAGAATTTCCATGCAATAACGAAGCGTAGCATCGGTAAGGATTCTTGCGGAGCGCGGTCGGAGATATTGCGTACTTACTGGGCTTGTCTCTAATAACACCGATACCATTTATGTAAGAAGAAAAATACGAAATGAAATGAAATGAAAACTACCTCAGCTATATTAAGGTTTCTATACATAACAGAGTATACGCTGAGGTTCGTTTCGTATTTTAATATTCGAGTATGCGTTATAATCTTAATATTAATATATATAAATCTCCTGTCACGATGTTTGTCCACGATGGATTCCTAAACTACTTAACCGATTTTAAATTAAATTGGCACACCGTGAGCAGTCTGGTCCAACTTGAGAGATAGGATAGCTTAGATCTTTAATTATAGTCGCAATTTTATTTTATTGCAAATAATTTGTCTATAATTAATTGACAGTCACAATTATCTGTTAACTCCAAAAGATTCTAACAGATGTCAATACTTTTAGACTGGATTGAGTAAGTAATCGATAGATGGCACTGCTATGGTAAACCGACAAACGTGTCATATAAGCTACCATTCAATAGCATGATTACAACGTGTTATTGAGGCTAAAGTATAAGGAGGTCACCATATTTTTTTACAAATACCATCTAAGTAAAAAGCATGGTGGTCCCCGTGACTGATGTTCTCTTACCGTTCCTCTTAAATTGTATACTACAATGTAATATAACAATAACTTTAGACACAGCAACGCGTGGCCGGGTCTGCTAGTTATTATGTAAAAATGTAATAACAAATAACATTCATACAAGCAGTTAGCTGCTTGATAACAAATTGACACAGAAGTTCTTGTTATTTCTACGCCGTATGTCTATTAATACTTTTCTTCTGTTATGGAGAAGTAAATTACTGTTGTGAAGGGATATAAGTAAATTAGTAATAAATATACGGCTTGAGAAAGATTATCCTATGTACTCCAATGCCAACAAGTTAATGGGTGGACTGTGATGAAGACATGTGGGTCGCTACAATTTTGAAAATTCATCTACCTACATGAATACTCTTTATTATAATTGTATGTTTCATTGGTTAATTTTTTTATGTATTATATATAAAATAATACCTATTCAAATATTTTAATATTTACTATTAATCTATACGCTTCTATCTAGATTTTAGAAATAAATAAAAAGTTAGCATAATTAACGAAGTATTTCAATTCAACATGAATTTTCCTTGAATCTAAGATAAAAGCTAATATATCTATTTTTGTTATAACTAAATATAAACATGTCATTTATTGAGTTCAATGGTCACTAGTCTGCGTTCGTCTAGTCTAGAATTTATTCTTGTTTGACACGCGACTCAAGTACAAATTAGTATGAACATTGAGTGTGGTATTAAGAATTTCAGACCTGTAAACATTCAAACTGTTTATTACAAAACATAAATCTACTCCATGTACGAGAAAACTTTGTTGTCTTTTTTTCTTAAACGTTAGTGTCATCACCTATTTTATAAGCAAACTTGACCTCATGAATTGTAAGTTATATTGGCTCCTAAATGTGTCTATAAGTATTAGCGAACAAATATTATTTCACAAATCTGGAACACCTAAATAGTAAATGTAGGTTGCACATGACAACAATCCATTACATGTCTTTAATCGTAGTTCGCATCAGTAACATGAAATGAAGCATTGATCATCGCATAGTAATCCCATTAATGTTCTGTGTCTGGATACAAAACATCGATAAATACCACTACAAAGTCCGATTAAGCACATACCCAAAGGTAATGCTGATAATAATGCAAAAAGCCGCCATTTGCTTGTCAAAACATGAGTCACTATTCAGAATGTGTCATGTTTAACTACCAATGTTTTGGTAAACTGTTTATGTATATACGTTTTTTTATAAAACAACCAATATAATATAGGTACATTTTAATATTACAGAAATAGACCCAAAAATTACATATCCATCAATAACAATAATACAAATCCTTTGACATTCGAATTTTTTTTAACATATAATACCTCCCATCCATTAAAGTACGATGTAGCTAATACTCACGAGCTTTTATTTCAATGTATTATATTTTCTTAGTCTAATTATGTTTTGGATAGCATGTTCACATCCCCGAGTTTTCAGTAAAAATTATTATTATAAATTTTACAAGGTATTATAATTAAAGATAAATATAATTAATCCTTAAAACGCAAATTTTAATTAAGTAATTAGATTTTTACCTCATCAGTGAAATTTCAAAACATAGGTGTAATTTTCACATTGCGAAAAATAACATATTATTTTTACTTTTAAATGATAACTAAATCTCATAAGCCTCAATCCTTTTTGATTTACTATGGTTGAAAACTAATCTTCAGTTAGTCCTATCTATTTGTACAATGCGCCAATATTTATGCACTCTCTGATACCAAACATCGCAGCTCCAGATAAACACAACTACGCATTTATCGGTATTTAAATTTGGTTGGAGTTTAAACTCATCACGAATCTTTTTTCATATACATATATATAGACCGCAGTACGAAAATTAGATTCGGAACAAAATCGAGTGTTAATAAAAATTGAACTCATTACGCTGCCACTACCTGCAACGTATTCGCGAATCTTATACCTACTTATGGACGTGTACGTATACGGCAGTAATAATATATTAATAATCGAACTTTTCCCATTGTATACGTACATTCCAAGACACTCGTTCTTAAATAGTAAACTCGAGTCGCGCGTCGGAGCACACACTTACCAATATTTTCATTTAGTTGGCAAATATATTTTTTATAATATGTATGTTATTTATGTAAATAAATGTAGTGTTTTATCGTAAGTTGTTTAATAAATAATTAGATACATAGTATCTACAGTATAGGAACATTAAAATAAATTATATAATTCTCAGATATTTTAAGATTCAGATAAACAGTTTGAAGTCAATTTACGTTTACGTTATAAAATATATTAAAATAATATGTTTATTTAAACATATCCAACTAATATGTTAGAGGCGCCATCTATTAACAATCTGTATAACTAACATGACAGCTCTTACATTGTTTACATATATTTATAATGTACGAAAAATTCGCACGGGTCAGCTAGTATTCTATATGAAGCATCACAATTTTCGAATCGGCGACATTTTCAGGAATATAATACTTATATTTATGTGATACGGATCCTGTCTATGAAAATACCATATTAATAACTGAATTTATTGTTGGAGCAAAACAAATGAACAAGCTTATATAATATAAACATTAAAGCATGGTCGTCTATTCCAATTGCCAATACTGCGCCGCTCCATGCTGAATGAAAGTTCCCAAAATATCGCAGACATAACTTTGGATACTCACTCTCTTGTCACTTGTAAAATAAAAAGAAATAATAGGATACATTAAAGTTGTAATGATGTTATTGATTCCTGAAATTGTATTCTAATTAATTAATCATCCACTTGCAAACTAAAAGTCCACCCACATACGCTAAGGTCTACCAGAGATATTTATCTTTGCACGTGTTCCTGTGCAGGTCGACTGCACGTCGTAGCGTGTATGGGCTCACTAAGGACAGCTTCACTGAAATTGTCAGAAAACAAAATGTTTCTCGATTCTGCACCAGTCGCCTGCGGCGCAGGTATAAAAACTGCACAGGTCTATTCCAATACACGCTCCGGTCTACCTTTGCAGGAGATATATATAGATTTCTTAAAAAATACGCATTTTGAAACATGATATTGTATCCACCAAATAATTTAGTCTAATCATTTGTAATACTTTATTTTTTTACAAAGATAGCACTCGAACTGAAACTATAATTGGTTTACACAAGTTGTTTGCGGAATATATAGAACAATAAAAAAGGACGTTTGACTAAAAAAGTTATATCACTCAAAAAACCCCGTTCAGTATTTACAGGACAATTTTATAAAATACATTTGTTTTGTTGAGATTATCTCAGTTTTCACCAGTGTAATGATACGAAATACAGAAAATAAGAATCAAATAGTACTAGCACTCATTTTCAAAGCAACTCTGAGCAAACAACGTTTTGTCAACACAATCATAATAATCGAAATTAATTTGAAGTACAGACGATTCATACTCGACGTTTTATGGTATCAAGCAATTAACTTCATATTCGTAACAAATAGATTAACATTAAATGACATTATAGGTGCACTTCGTTCGTGGAAACATGACTGCGCCGGTTCTACCGCATTTTCATTCAGTCTATCAGTAAATCAACCTAAAAGTAACTACGTATTTGATGTATCAAAGGGAAGCAATTAATAACATTTTTTCCAGCTTTTTATGAACCACCTCAATTTATACTATCCCAACATAATATTATCTAACGTATTCATTCGTTACATTTTATATTTATGTTTGTTCTATAGCATTTATCTATAATATATTTTTTTTAATTCAGGGTATTAAATTGGCATTTTTAGTTAAATAGATTTTCATAAGGAAAATTATAATAATTTTAGTTTCTATTTGGACAATCATAATGCCAAAATGTTTCATTTATTTATAAAACGCGTGTCACAGAAAGGAAGCTGACTGATTAATAATAGTAAGATCCAGCAATATTAACTAATCGGTAAACCGTAAGACATATTATTCCTGTTGTTAAGTTTTCATGAAAAATTGCATGATGCTCGTCTAAACTTCAAGAATTTAATGGAATCATTCAAATTAAAAATGTCTAGCAAAATTTCAAGTATACCATATATTTATTTATAATATTCATCTAATGTACATTTAAAATTTTCCTAAGTTTTTTTTTTTTTTGGGAATTTTATTCTACCGAATATATCAGTCCCATTGTACCCCATCCTTTATGTCGTCACATCAAGAGAGTCGCTGATGAGTTAGCACTACAAGGTCATACAACATCTTGGCACCATCTGAATAAGGTTCTGCCAAAATGCTGTGAAAAATACCTATATCTTGACAGATTAAATTCATGCTATTCACCAGCGACTCCCTTTCGATCTTGTTCTTGGCACACTCCATCAGTAGGTGATGCACATCATCAATCTTTCCACATACATTACAATTGGGTGAGTCTGCTTTCCTCATGAGATATGCAAATTTTCCCGATGGATAGTGCCCTGAACGAAGTCTTAATGCTATCTTTAAGTTATGAAATAAATAATTAATTATCGAATATATTGAACGTTATGAAATATTTCTACAAATAAATGAAAAACCCTCAATTCATTATTTTAAATTTTATGGTTAAAATTACCATAAACACTAATAAACAATAAAAGAAATATTATTATTATCTCCGCGGTTAGAGGTCTTTAATAGAAAATACTTGATACACGTTTTGAAACAGGCACGTTAAAATAAACGGTTGTTAATTACCTTTATTAAACGGGCGTATAAAACATATATATATAAAACGAGTCATTGTAATATATTTTTTTATGCTAAGAAGTAGAAAAACGGCATGCATTCTACGTCCTGCTGTTAAATAATAACTACAGCCCGTAGCCATTTTTAACAAACCTTAAAAAGGACCGCAAATCTAATCCGCGAGTTGTCAGTATATTTAAAAATCAAAGTAAATTATTTTAAAATATTGGCTTATTGATAAAAAGCCTACCACAATACAAAATTGGAAAAAAATAATTTATTATTTATTTAATATTTCCTTCCGTTTTTTTTTGTCTGTGACTCACTTGATTTCATACGCCGTACAATACATGTGACGTCATCGTTCGATGAATGTTCACAAATGAGTGTTATCTTCTGATTTAATTGACTATAAAATTTAAGTTAAGCCCTAACTACACCAGAACATACAAGTTTAATTGAGCCAAGCGAGAAACGAATTAGGAGGCGTACTTTTGATCGGACACTGGTGCAAATATTCATACAATTCATAAATGATGAATTAAAGTTAGTCAAAACTGTATCATAAATAGTCAATTATATTATTATGAAAAAGACAGCTGGGTGGTAGAACATGACTATTGCGTCCTACTGGATTTCGATCACCATACATCAGGTCTAGCACCTCTCATAGTATTAGCGTGTCACGTTCTGGGTTTACTTTATCGCATTTCGGCATCAGTCAATGTATATTAAGTTATTGAGAGCTATATGCGTTCATAGAGTGGTTTTAAAATTATGTGCTGAAAAAAAATACTTAACTGATATTGTAGTGAAGTCAACTTTGCACCTCAACCTTTAACCTTACTTTTATTTACCTATTGAATGATGTTGTCACGCCGCGTTTTTAGCGTCATATTTGTTATTTAGTTTTAAATATTTTTTTATATTACTTTTGAAGGTGTAATAATGAATAAATATTAATTCACGGGTATTATTTTCAACATACCAGTCAATAATAGTTTACAACTCCTGAGTATTAAGTTTGAAAGCCTGGTGTGCCACTGTGTGTTGCCGAATGTGCTATGATTACCAAGGCTAAACCAAGGCCACCAAAGGGTGGCATCTACATCTAGACTATAGACATAACTAATGTTAATTCTGTATTCCTTCGATAAATTGCATGCCTGTCCACTGTTATTATAATGCAATACTTTCTTTGTTAAGTTACCTGTAAATAGGCGCATTTGATATGATTAAAAATATAGTTAATTCTGTTAACATTTACCTACTTAAAAAAAAAAAACGAGACGCAATTTCAAAAATATACAGAACAGACATACACATTACTTTAGTAATTTAGCATATTCAACTCTTTATTCATTTTATGTCGATACACATTTTTTAGTTTTTTAGCCCTTAGCCGGTACTGGCTTCCCCTTGCACCTCCGTTACGGTTCAGCCCTGAAGATTAAAACGAAAAAGACTTATCAAGAGATAGAGTAATTTTGATATGTAAGTATTTATCGCGAGCATAAGCTGTTGAAGTGAACGAAGCATTTTCAAAATCAAAAATATATACAAAATATTATGTAATTCAAAATAATTTAGGCATAACTGCTTTTAAATCGAAGAAATAGTTGGCATAAATATAATTTTTGCAGAATCAACATAAATTATTTATGCAGACATGTCTATTTAACAATGCCGACGATCTTATCTCCAGACTTTGATGATTGAGCATTACTTTCATAAGACGAAGTACTCTAGCGTACATCTCTAAATTTGATAAATGTACGCTATATATTCAAATGCGATGAAATATTAAATTCTCAAAATATCGTTGCCAATATTCATGCCGTTAAATTCAATATATCTTTTTGAAATTATGAAACGTATTATTTATTCAATAAAAATGTTAACATCGTATCAACTTATTGTTTACACTGATTACATAAAGTGTTCCTTATTGAATAACTCAACAGAAAGCTTTAACTCGGCGATGCTTGATACTACATAAAATGTTCTGAAATAATTTATTATATAAATAAAAAAATATCTACATTAATTATAATGTCAGTTTTTTTTTCTTTCATTAATTTATTAAACTCCGGAAAGAGTTACTAATTAAGCGGTTAGTTGTTTAGCTTCCCACGTTAGTAATTTCCTTGAGAACTGTTTGAAAAATTTAATATAAATCATCTCTATATTATTTCTCAAAGTCATTTTAGTATCTCTTAATTCTTCATCAAAAATAATTATTCAAATATCATTTTGCAGCCCGATTGTTGAAATACCTCCCCTCCACCCTACAGAAGATCGCAGCCAAATAACCTTGTGTTGTGTACCTGCGGTGAGTTGGGTTTAAAAAGCTCCTAGGGGAAAGGGGATTCAAGGTCGGCAACGCGCTAATGAAACTTCTAGTATTACAAGCGTCAATAGGCTACGGTAACCACTTACCATCAGGCGGGTCACACGCTTGTTTTCGCTAAAAAAAATAACATATAGGAGATGCCATCTATTTAATATGTTAGTTAGATTGTTCACTTTCTATAAGGTGCGAAATATTCGCACGAGTAATTTAGTAATATAATAAAAAGTATTATCATAATACAATTTATAACGAAGTGAAATATAAATTTAATAAGTGTCATGTACATACGATAACTCTCATACGTGGAAAGTTATCCCAAGCTTTTAGCTTTCAGTACAGATTCGAACGTCGGCTAGACATAAGCCTTTCCTAGCGTGCGCTATTCTGCCTAACCTGTATAAATAATAATATCAGCCTGAAGCAATGACAGCTCAGTGGTAGCGTGTGCGGACATCGTGTCGATGACCGTGACTTCGAATCTCTGCAATGAGCCTGAGTTTTCGGCGAAATACAACATCGTAATGAAACTATAGTGTGGTAGTAGGGCTTTTTCTAATACCTGCCTAGCTAGCTAACATCCTCAAGTTGAAAATTTGTCGCCAAGCACGAAATAGGTGTGTTCCAGCAGCTGCACTTGAGAGCCAGTTTCCCACTAGGCTTAGTGTGTTACCATCGTGGGCCACATCATCACTTAAGATCAGGTCAGATTGTGGCCAGAACGCTAAAACCTATAACGATAAAAAAACATCATAGGCATGGTGTATCACTAGAATTAAGAAGAAAGAATGATGGTGGCAGTCAAATTCCATCCATCACGTCGTACTGGATTCGTGACATGGACAAATGAAATACTTACTGTTTGTTCAGACACCCGCGGTCGTACTTATATCACATTCATTCACAATTAATGCAGTCAATAAGGGATACAGATAAGTCTCTAACTCACTAAAGCCACTAAAACACTTATGTTTTATTCAAACTAAGGGAAACCACTCTAACGCTGCTAATTTAACTTTAAAACTATATTTACCTATACCTAAATCCTTATTAACCTATAATAATTAAATATTGTCCCACTTCTGGGCCAAAGCCTCTTTTCTAAGATAGGTACGAGCTTAATTATCAGGTCAGCACATGAAGATATATTGGCAATCTCAAACACAGATAAATTCATAGTTATATAGTTTTCCACATTACTAATATTAACTTATATATTACCACAAGAACATTTCTAAAGCGGTCAGGTTTCCACACAATGTGTGCCTTCACAGCGAGCCGATAGTGTTACCAATTTTAATTTGTAGGTAAATGTACGCGAATTCCGAAAAATGCATGGTATATATAATTATCTCAATAAAATACTAATTCTAGTTAGTAATAAAATATCAGTCAATAATCTAGTCTGCGCGAGAAGCAGTGCCGGTTACGCCTAATAAAGCCACTTAGTAACGGTACACAGGAGACAAAAGATAACTCGACTGTTGTTATTATACAGAGTGAGGTAAAGAAGAGAGAACGCGCAATATCTGCGCTGCAATAACATGAACCTTTATGATAATGTTCCACGTAGTTCCACTGTAAATACATACACTCGTACTTATCGCAGACAAATGAAAACGAGCCAGGATAACATTTGATTAAATAATACGGCCGACGATACGAGTTCGCGTACGGCTGAGTTGTTAAAACGTCATAACGGCCTGCTCAAATGTCTGATTTAGAAAATTATTTTAAACTAGCTGTGCCCGCAGTTTCGCTCCGGTGTTCTACTAAAAAAGCTTTGCTATTTTTTTTGCGGAACCCTAATTATTTTTCTGAAATAAAATTAGCCTAAGTTATTCCTTATAATATCAGCTATCTGCCAAGTGAAAGTTCTGTCAAAATCGGTCCAACCGTTTCGGAGATTACTCGGAACAAACAGAAAGACAGACAGAGCCAGACAAAAATTTTAAAAATGTATTATACGTTCATATGCATTTAATAAAAACCTGATATTTTGACATTACCATTTTATTATATATATAGACAGATGAAATGTTTTTTTAGAGCTAGTTGTGCCCGCTGCTGCGCTCGCGTGAACTATACAGAATGATGTCGATCAAGCGCACGCGCGAATTGTGCTGCCTCAAAAATGCTTATTATGAGTGATCCTTAGACTATTATAATTATATATTTAATTATTTTAATAATTATTATTATTTTCTTTATTTTTTACTTTTAGTACATATGCTATCGTATACTTCTTTGTAGGTCTTTTTAAGATCTATAATTATGTAAAACATTAATTTGATATGTCTCTTATGGTTTACTCAGCGTAAGCCATTTAATGGCTTCGAAGTAGTATTTTTTCCAAACTTACCCACCATTATCTTCACTGCTTATTTTTTATGTTACTTTATACAACAAAATATATCCTATAACCTGGCCAGACAACATAGCTATGAATTAAAGGAAAAAATCATGTCAATCGGATAAGTGGTTTTTGCGAGAAAAGAATATAAACGGAAAGACAGACAGAGATACGTTGAGTTTTATAATATGTATAGAAGAGGATTAATAAAATAAAGTTATTTATTAGTTAAGTACTTAGTGCTAGTGAAATATGAAAAAAGTGAATATTTTAAAAAGTGTGTGCTTTGAGGATTATATGGATACAAAATAGAGTGAATCGTTGAATACGAAATAAAATATAAAATATTCATATCTGTTGAAGTTTATTATTATTGATATGCAAATCTAGAATTCATATGATGCCAACAACATGACAGTATTTTGTACAAAACTAACAAATAATAATCAAACACAAAATCCATCTGAATAAAAACTTCTGATTAAGTATTTCTTAAAACTTATTCCATTACTTCCATTTTCTTCAGATCATTGATTTCTATGTTACGCAAGATTTGCTTTGTCGTGCTGAAAAACTGGACACCAAATTACAGGCAACTATTTAAAACAAACTCACTTAGACGGATGCAAAATAGATGTGTTGTAATAATGTTAAGGCTGCAGTCAGGAAAAATTCTTTAGTACTTATAATTATATCAGTTCAAGTAGTGCTTTCAATTACCTACTCTTTATGATGTTTGCTCTCCGTAAATAAATTTTCGTATTGTGGCGGTTATTATTCCAAATTACTTAAGATGTAAATACGCTATTCGAATGTACTGAACTCAGCATTGATATTGAAGTCCTTAAAAATGTTTCAACAGTAAATTTACCTACTGTCCCGAGACCCGCAATGAATTTAGTCAGTAATTAAAAAAAAAGTTAAACGAATATCTTAACATCTCTAGTTTATTAACTATTAACGTTGTTATAAAATCATTTTTAATATTAGTGACTGTGATAATTAAATAAATGAAGCATATATCGAAATATTATTACAGGTAACAATAGTGACCGACGCAACGACTACATTCTTGTCAATAGGAACTGTGTAAATCAGTGGAATTTTAGTATAATCAACATATAAAATTACTGACTAAAAAGTAAGAAAAAAAAGGTGTGTGTGCGATTCACACACGATAGAAGTGAAACTTCATTTTAAAAGATATTTTATATTTTATTTAAACAGTGTGCAATATACATACATACCGACATTTGCTCTCTCGCTCTGGCTCACACAAAGAGGAGAGACCGATAATATATTGCTCTCTCGCTCTGGCTCACAAAACGAGGAAAGACCAATAATGTGCGTTAAACGTTTAACGCGTTGGAAGCCGCATAAGAAGTTTCACTTCCAAAAACGTTTTTCTTTTATTTTAATCTTTTCCGTATGAACCTTTGTTACACGATTGATATTCAGAACTGCAGATAAATAGCGCTAGCAGTATTCATAAACGCTGAAATTTTATTCATATTTAATATTGTACTACATTATTCTGAGTTTTTTTTAATTTTCTCCTCTTTCCTCGTCCACCCGATAAGATTGCAAACAAAAATTCAGAGATCCCCACTTTTTGGATGTAATATCCGTCATATTTATTTTATTCGTAGAAAATGTAGTCAATGTCACCCAGACCATAATAACGAATCTATTGACATCTCATTTATTAAAACCGGATGATAGTTTAGGGGCAATGGAAAAAATATTGAGTCTCTGATAAGCCAGTATAATTACTTAAGACAGGCAACAGTAGAAGATAAACATGCCTTACCTATGCTAGACTACATTCCACACTATAGAAACAAAAACGATACTCATTTCTCAATAGTTCCAAGATTATCACGTCAATAAAACGAGCTGGTTAAAAAAGATGACATATTTGCTAATACACCTCAGTTTAAAGTTAAAATTTACACTATTCTTTATGATTTTGTTGATTAAGTTGTTTTTTTAATTTCGTAATTCATAAACAATCCCATGATAATATATATGATAATATAATAACGTTATGTACGTATGTCTTATGTATTTTTGTTATATTTTATGTGTTTATCTCATTTTTATTTTATTATTTTCATTACTTGAAAATAATTCTATTTTAACCATGTATATATTAAGTTTCTTTAATATTACGATTTGAATGAAGTTTGTGTTTTATCTTTAATTTGAATTTATGCTATTTCAATGTTTTCCTGTATATAATAATATTCTAGATATATTTTAATTATAACCATTAATTTATTTATTCTTAGGCATGCTGTGGTTGGCTATAATTAGTTTTTCAATATTACATGTTGTTACCTGTATTTGTTATTATCTAGGCTTTTTTGTTTTGAATTACTGTTGTAAATCCTTATAAATAAATAAATAATAAATAAAAGACACGTTGCAATTGTGAATATTTTTTTAAAAATTCAAATTAAGTCTAATAGTAAAGACACCAACCAGTACATGAAACAGAATCGTAATAAAGAAATGGTATACAAATGTCCCAGAAACATTTACCTATAATATATCACTACCAGTCCCTGCGGGTTACGGAAACATAGGGATCAGATTTGTTATTCACTAAGTAACTCGGTTGAAGGTCCGCTCTGAGCTCTAACAAGTGGCATCATTAGGTGATCTCCATGGAGGTGAGGCAAAAGGGAGGGTTGCAGTAACCTGACAGGGGAAAGGCGTATGGAATATGAACTTAAGCATAGACATCGTTAAGGTTCTAAGAACTATGCTAAAGTAATTATGAATTCCATTTTATTTTAAGTATTTTAAAACAATTGACACCAGTTTCTATACAACAAATTACAAAATGCTTGTAACTTCATTCGTGTCATTTACAATGTCAAATTTAATAACAATGAAAATAGCCTATTATCACTCAGGGTTAATGTAGTTTATTATTAGTGAAAGAGTTTTTTGAAGTGGATCAGTAGTTCCAGAGATTACCTCCTGCAAACTTTACCTATTTATATTTGTACTAAAAAAGATTAGTGATTTTATCAAAGCGAACACGAGGTAAAATAACTTTTTCCGATTTATTTCAATGGTTTCAAAATAGATTTACATAGTCATAAGTGTTTCACTGTATATTATATCTTATGGCGAAGATTTTAGACGCCATTTTTCAGAATTTCTACCATATTGATAAACGGAATGTTCAGGCTTATGTCGACAATTCGTATGTCGATTATACGAGTATAAGAACAAATGATAGTTGGAACACGTTCAAGGTATTCATAATCGATTTTCGTGTTACCGGACGTATATTATTAGTTATAGTTTTCGAGAATTATTATATCTGTACGTATCCCACTATTATTATTTGTGATATATTGACACGTCACTTGGAAAATGAAAGCGAACTTGTTGTAACATCTTTTAATTATTGTTTTACGTTATTTATAATTAAGCAGTTTTTAATTAAGCAGGTTCTACAATAAACTTCCTAAGCATATTAATGATGTGCTGCATAATAAGTTCAAGAATCATAAGTTTTATTTTCGAAAGGGTATTTTATAGGGTGGAAAATTATGTCAATGATGGTGATATCTGGAAGTGACTCTGTACATCCACTAAAAGTCATTTAACTTTAAACAATACATAAAGTGTAAAAAATAGTAATTGATAAACTGGATCGAGTTTCTTGTCGGTTTTTTTCTTAACCGATTCTGTTTTTTTTCTGATCTGTTTTTTTTTTATGTTTGGTTGGGCACGTAGATAATTATGAAAAGTAATAAACTACTGAAACTTGTGCCACCTAGGAAGATTGTCGTTAACGAATTATACCGCGTGCAATATTCTAAGTGTGGTTTAGTTATACCACATAAGCTCAGTAACCGCTACCATCCGCTGCCTATAGATGGCGGCAAAATATATATAGTGTTAAGTTCAGCATGGGACAGCCACGTGATCTATTTTGCACTCGCTGACCGCACGCTCCCAGCGTGATCCTCGGCAGTTAGCTGGTGAGTACATATTTTTCCTGTATTTATTAGTTTTTATAATTAAGTCACGTCTCGTCCCGTCTTTATGTATTCATCATACAATAGCTACTCATTTTAACCGCTTTCACACCGCCTACCTACTCCAGTGTTGGCTCTTTTCTAATTTACAATTAGTTTTCCACCACCGCTCAAAAAACATGGTGCACTTCCTCTCCCCACACTAGGACAACTATCTACTCCAGAGGTAGCCTGTTGATATTTACAAGTACTTACTTAGAGCCTAAATGGATAAAAAAAATTGATATGAAAAGTATTAAAATATAATTACTTAACGTTCAATTATTATTTTTGCATTACAATGTTACTCATGTAATGTAGTCGATTTTACATTTATGAAACCACTGAAACCGATCAATTTATACTTGCTGTATACTACTTACAACGTTTCCATTAATATCTTACATCAGATAACATAATTATTTATTACAATCATAGTCCGGGTTCCCTTGCGATTATACTACTAATATTAATTAAGGCCGTATATCCCACGTGTGACGCGATTTGAATATGGGCTAATAATATTATTCGACATTCACGAACACCTATAATGACCATTTGTATTCGTTGCACGAAATCCAAAACTTAAATATGATTCTGTAAAAATATTCCGAATTTATGGATTTGACAAGCCTCGTGGCGCAGCGTGACTAGACCTTACTTTTGAGCCGCGAGGTCGCGGTTTCGATCCCCGCATATAACTGAATTTTGTGTGATGAGCAATACCGCCAGTTGTGTTTCTGGGCTTAAATATATAAATACTAAATATGTAATAACGTAAACATTTTACTGTCTAGTTTTAGGCGATATTTGGAACTATCGTGTAATGGTTAATTTTAATTCATAAACTGTTGTTATTTAGCCCTATATTACTTAATTTTGGCGGCATTTTACGTCATGTAGATTGGTTATTGTTCACAAGAGAACTGGATTATATACGGGTAAGTAATAACTAGGAACATGCATTTTAAGTTGTCATCTTGTTAGAGCTATGTTAGAAGCTTACAATAATAAGTAGAAAAATATTCTATTCACGTGACATTGGCAGAATTGTGGATGAACACAGTTGCCATAAAATAAAAAGAAGTAACTTACTGTCAAACTGTTGTGTTGCTTGAGCGAGCAAAGAAGCGAACACGCGATCAGCGAGCTGCGGTGGTTGCGGAGGGTGGTCATCATCACTGCTGCTGTATCGGTCGCCGCCCCACTCCAACGAGCGCTGACGGCGAACACCGGCCGAGCCCGTCGACACTCCGCCGGACAGACCGCTCAGCGAGCCTGTTTTAGTGCGTCGACCTGGCCGCTCCATCTTATACGCGTTCATGACATGGTGTCCTTTTGCCTGAAAATATTGCCCATGAAAATAAATTGCGGCTTTCGGAAATGTTAATAGGTATATCTTGCTTTGAAAGTTTTAGACATATTATACAAAAAAACGATGTAAACGCCTATTGTTATTTTAAAGAATATAAGTTTGTTACATTGTCATAATGCATGAGAACCATTATTAATTATATTTACAGATAAGTATTGCGAAATGCTGACCACCGCCAACGCAAGGCGTCTATACGAGGAATCGTCTCATATACGGAGTCTCATTCGGGCCACTATTGGATCATACTTCGATCGGTAGTCACGGTTCCTAACACGGTTAATAAATTTAAATTAATAAGTTTAAATGTAATTTATAATTTAAATACATATTATTTTATCTGGCGGATGGGGGGATCCGCTTTCCCATATAAAATACATTGAAAAAAAAACTTCTTTATTTTTATTGTAAATCGTCGAAAAATTGAAAAACCTTAATCAATTAGGTTCTGGTTTCAAAGATATTTTGTATTGTAATTAAACAGCATCTATTAATCAGGTCTGTATAGCTCATTTTCCCTCGACACACGAACTCGAATTACTACAATATTCATATTGAATCGAATTTTGGGCGCACCATGACTTGCTGTGGGGTTCCAGCTGAAAAGCATTTATGCCGAGCTGGATGCCTTTTCGTAATGACAAGACAAGCTTCTGGACTATGTACATTATTTTTCTTTATGTACTTGTTTGCTTTGTTTTTTATGTATGTAGTTTCCTCTTGTCTTTTCGTTTATCTGTATGTATTGTGTACTACCGTGTCTTATTATTGTGAATAAATGTTTACTCTCTTTCTATTAATAAACAATTTATATCAAATAACAGATTTTTGAAGCCTATGGAATCAAGCGACAAAAACGTGGTTTGTGGTAAAGAACAACTGTAATAAACAGCCTACAAGTCGTTTGGTTAGGGAACCAAAATAAATAAGATGTTGGTTCGAGGAGCGAAGTGCGTGTTGGAAGCCTAATCCTCAGGATTGAGTCGCGTCGCCGCCATGAGCACTGCCTGCGGGTTGTGCCTTTACTACAAACCCTACATTATTTCCAGTATTGGCTTAGTCTTCTGTAGATCTTCGTACAATTTATAAATAGGTACGCAGACGTTTCATTGGGGTAAACAAATATTAAATAGGATGTCGTCTCCGAAACAAAACTAAAGCACTTAATGCTTTCGTTTATAAGTGAAGTTTTAAATTAATTTTAAAAATAAAAATTGTCTTATTCCGATATTTTGTTTTTTGAGTACCTACAATATGTAAGCGAACGCAAGAAGTTTGTTAAATCTTTTAAGCAATGTACTCATTTTTTTTATGGGGAATGAAACAGTTTCCTACTTTTATATTTCTAGTAAATAATGTATTTTATAAATATAATAATGTTTACAAAAAAATTGTAAAGTGAATATAAATAAAACTACATCTCTTATTAAGTCTTCTGACAGTTCATTTTATATTACTTTCTAAATCAATAATAAACAAAATATTGCTGTCAAAATTAATTATTAATTTTAATTATGCGAAGGAAACATTGAATACAGCACGAGCATTTGTTAAGGTTTACTGCACTCATTTCTCATTTCGCATCGGCAGAATAAACACAGGCGGTTTCATTAGAGATTCGCCGACAATCCATAGAGATACGAATTGTTTAGACCGTATCAAATATTCAATAAATATACTACAGTGTTTTATGACGAATATTAAAAAAGTAAGGAGAAGATTTCTAAGTAAAATTGATTCCTTGAAATATTAAGATATATTTTTTTAATTTGCAATTAAATATTTAATTATATTTACCCTCAACTATTAAAATACAGAACACTATACACCTACTCTCGAACATAAATACTTACTAATTCCATAGAAATTATAAATTAAAACATAACGAATATGTTATTAGTGTGGTTAGAATTTTGTAAAAGTAATATTATACTTAGATAGTTGGATGTATGTGTTCAAAACCCGCGACAATTTTATTTTTTTCACAATATGTCTTATTAATGTTAGAAAGTATTAAATATTTTAATTTGTGTGTTCTAGATATTTCGCTATTACCCCCCCTACTCCACAAGTTCAAAGTCAAAGATTAGGAGTAAAAATGAGTAATCATGCGATATTGGAAAAACCGTGGTCCTTTCTGTAGAAATTACAATCATGAAAGCTTTCTTTAATACACCAAACTAAGACATAAGAGTTTTAAGATTTATCATACTGTGAAGAAGCATGATGATTTATAATACTGAAAATGTCAACACAAGAAATACTTACTGAAGAAAGCACAACACGAAAGAAGATTTATGAAGAAAGTCCTTAATGATTTCTCAGTGGTAGCGTGTATGGACACCGCGTCGATGGTCGTGAGTACCAATCCCTACTAATGCCTGAGGTTTCGGTGAGGAAAAATATCGTGATGAAACCATAGCGTGGTGTAAGGGCATTTTTAATAGCCGCCTGACTAGCTACCACATTCAAGCTGAAAATTTATCGACGAGTGCCCTATAGGCGTCCTTCGCTGCACTTGAGAGCTAGTTCCTCATCTTCGGCCATAACATCGACAATCATTAAGTGGGACTGTGGCGATAACGCTAAATCAATAAAGTATTTTTTTTCAACAATCAATTTCGTAGATTATTAAGCCTCATAAAACAATATTACTGTGTCATATCTACAAGTCAAATATTAGTAAGGCAGTGCAAGCGCGCCGGCTAACAGCGCGTCTGATGGACCGCTCGGTTTAATATAAAGTAGATTCCCTGTTTACCCGGCTGTGTCGCAGCGTTAATAAATACTCCACTTCCCTTACAGATGGGATTCTTGTTTTAGTTTTTATCAATATTTATACACATTATGTGCAGAGTAAAATTGTAGTTATTTGTTGATTAGAATTCCCTTAATAATTACCAAAATATCATATGTTACATGTTATCATTTAAGATATATTTATAACTCAGATTAAATTTGGTCTGATATTTATAAGAATCTAGTATTTCATCTGTAGAAACGTAGCGTTATGTGTTCCTAACCTACGTCATTATTAAAATTACTTTATTTAACTTTTCGCTTCCCATACGTATCTACCTGTGTTTGTATAAATTGTGGATTTACTTCTCTAGAGTTATTAATGGTATTTGAGTATTTACAAAGCTCAATCTATTGATTGTTTATAATTGTTATGTTGAGAGTTTTTGGCGGTAACTTAAAGTGTCATGTGTTGGTTTTTGTTTTAATTCATAAACTTATGTCATTTGGCCCTATATTATGTAGTTTTGGCGGCATTTTACGTGATGTGGTGTGGTTGTTGTGCACAAGTGAAGTGGATTACAATAAATAACTAGGAACATGCATTTTGAGTTGCTACAAAGGCTCCCTGGAAAGTTTTAACAAGGGTGCCGCCTTCTTGTTGGAGCAATGTTTAAAGATTACAGAATATTTCCCTCGCTTTGTTGACAAAATGTAAAATACTTGACACTGGCCTAATGCACGAATAGTGCCGAGCCATAATAAATAAGAAGAAGAATTGTTATGTGGACAATTTCTCTTTTGTTTTATTGAATAAACTTTTAATTGTAAGACTAACTTTTTTTTTCTAATTGT
Organism: Saturnia pavonia; assembly: GCA_947532125.1. Lineage (NCBI taxonomy): Eukaryota > Metazoa > Arthropoda > Insecta > Lepidoptera > Saturniidae > Saturnia > Saturnia pavonia. Next base: position 10,182,171 of record OX383900.1, on the reverse strand, counting down.
TTATTCATACATATTTACTAATTCATTGCAGTACGTCAAGTTAAATCATTATTTTGAACCTATCATATCGAACTTGATATAGCGACTAGAGTAACTACTTAATTTCGAACGAATTTAATTCATAGGAAAGCTGTTCGGTTTAATATTTTTTATTTTTTTATTACAGATTCCGGTTTCTCGTCACGTGTAAAATAATTTATACAACCAGTTGGAACTATAAGAAAAGCAAGAAAGGGTATGGAATAGAAACGAAAGACACCAGACAGGTTCGAATTAAAACCACATCTTACATTTTATATGCTTACCATTTCAGTAACATGGAACTTTATATATATCGATTATATTTATGCAAATTATGTATGCGCCTAAGTATAATACTACTACTACTTCAACAGTCTGGAAATAAATATAATATGATATATATATATAATTCAGTCGACTGCGACATTTCGCATGAATTAGATTTCCTCACCATTCAAAATTACCTTATATTGTACATTGGATTATGATATGTAATATACAGTACAGAAAACAATTTAAAAAAAAAAACATTTTTTTATGGGTCCGTCTCATGACGAAAATATTATGACCTGTGTTTAACAGTGATGAATTAATGTACTGAGACGTGGTCACTAAAGGGTCTGATAAGAAAGCTCAAGGTCACTCAAAGGAAAATGGAGAGGGCTATGCTCGGAGTTTCTCTGCGTGATCGAATCAGAAATGAGGAGATCCGCAGAAGAACTGACATAGCTCTCAGAATTGCTAGACTTAAGTGGCAGTGGGTGGGGCACATCGCTCGTAGAACGGATGGCCGATGGAGCCGTAAAGTTCTCGAGTGGCGGCCACGTACTAGAGGACGTAAACCCGCCACAAGGTGAATCAATGACCTAGTGAAGGTTTCGCGATCCCCCTGGATGCAAGGAGCGCAGGACCGGTCATTGTAGCGATCTTTGGGGGACTTCTATATCCATCATCTATTTAAATCAAGCCAATCATCTATTTAAATCAAGCCAATGCTGTAACTAACAAGCAAAAAATGGTAGCAAATTGAGATCTATAATTAAATTAGACAGCTCGCGCTCGCTTAAAGAAGATTTCTTATTTTATTAACATGAAAATAAAAAGTATTTTATAACCCAACAAATCAAGTAATGTGCGAATGTTCTGTGGGGAATTATTCTTGAGACCGAATCTCTAAATTCAGCCATTTATTTCCACAATTGTAAAAGTTATTTTTATGCATACTTATTATTTTTTTCAAACACAAGGTTTTAAAAATTCAAGCGTATCATGCACTAAATTTTCTACAAATGTATGTCTACAAATTTTTCGATAGGTTAATATGAAAAACATTAATAGGCCTCTAATGAAAAAATGAATATCTCAAAAACATCTCTCGACTGTAGAATTGGTTCTAATGGAAATCGTTTATTGATATTAGGTTGTAATAATTTAAATTCATCGGGCCAAGTAAATTTCTGTATCTGTAGATCAGAGTATTCGTTGCAAAAATCAGGAATTGCAACGTTGAGCCGAATTCAAGACACGCAGACGAACTGATGCCCGTCCGACTTGACCTAAACGTGATAGGACTTATGATTTTAAGCGAAGATCACGATATTTCAGTAGACATAAAGTGTATGTTCATTTCTGTTATATATTTTACAAACAAGAATTTGTAGATAAGATATTCTAAACTCCTTTTTAAATATAAAAAAGTTTACTTTACTAATAAAATATCTCAATTGCTTTCATTATTTACCAAACGTGTTAAAATTGCTTTTATTTTAGTTTTTTATAGGTACATAAATAAGTTTGGTATAATCATAAATGTTCGGTATATATATATATATATATATATATATATATATTTGACCTTGAGCTTTCTTATCAGACCCTTTAGTGACCACGTCTCAGTACATTAATTCATCACTGTTACACACTGGTCATAATATTTTCGTCATGAGACGGACCCATAAAAAATGTTTTTTTTTTAAATTGTTTTCTGTACTGTATATTACATATCATAATCCAATGTACAATATAAGGTAATTTTGAATGATGAGGAAATCTAATTCATGCGAAATGTCGCAGTCGACTGAATTCACGAATTGACCATGCGCTAGTATTGCGTACGTGATATGTATTGTGTATCGGGTGAGACAGATAGACGCCAATATAGAATTAGGAGTTAATTAATTTATGGTGGTCCAATTATTGGATATCTAATATGATAATCAGGATTAATTCGGTTAAACATGATATCTGTAATTTATACCTCTTACTTGAGACTCCTATAGCTACATTTACTTATTATAGACTAGCTGTGTCCGCGGCTCCGCTCGTGTGGACAACACAATTATTGTTTATGAAGATATCATGATGTTTTTTATAAGGACCATATATCAAAGGAGTAAAAAAAAGTTCAAAATCTATTCAGCAGTTTTTGCGTGATGCGCGCGCAACGGTACACCATAATCATTTTATTTATATGGATTAGTTAAGTAATTTTATACATAAGGCACCGAGCTATCGAGGCTATCGAGTATAAATTTACCAATGAAAATTTTAAGTATACATTATTCTTGCTATGTTCCAAAAGCAAAAAACACATTAGTTAGTCTTAGGTCAAAACAGAATAATTCTATAACCTCACAGTATGCAATATTTGAGCTTTGAGTACTTAAACCGTCTTGAAAATAATATGAAAACATATACAGAGGATATTTTTTTAATATTCGAGACGGACAATTGAAATTGTCAATTATCTAACGTGACAGCATGGAAACAACTTCTAACTTGAACATTGCATTGATAGCGATTGCTACTGTTTCAGTGTTAATTATAATCGTATATAAGATATATACATACGTATTCTAACATTAGTTACTATTCTAATCGAGCTGAGCTGAGTGCGGACCCTATGACCAATCTGTTATTTATTATCGCGTTCTTTATTTACCACTGACATTTGTTTTTATTCAAAATAAATTTTCATTTAAATGAGAATCGCAGACACTAAGTCCAAGCTTTATTCGTTTTCATTTCAAAGTTTAGATTTAGATATACGAACAATCTATGTGCCGTCGCAGACATATATCAAACACTGACCCTCACAAAGACAGTCAAAGCTGTTACCAATAATTCAATGATAGTTCAGATAGACCGACTTTGGCGCAGATTAACGCAATCCAATGAATGTCTCACATAGTACTCTCAGAGGGCGCTGAACGGGTTCATATTAGATTAACAGGCTGAATGTTCAATATAGAACAGTTACGTCTGATGTTTAATTGTCCAGTTTGATTTAAAACCTAATACATTTTAATACTTAGATACCATAGTAGGCAGTTAACTATAAAATAGTTTCTTTGGTTATTTGAACACGCTAATCTCTGGAAGTACCACTTATTTGAAATAATATATTTGCATTTAACTAAGAAGCAAAACACTACACATTTTAACTAACTGGCATTTTAAGGAGGGATTTTAAGGCATTTTAAGGAGATTAATCATGAACGTCAGGCAAGTACGAGAAGTGAGAACGACAATAGGCTAGCCACAATGAACCCGGCATTGACGGCGGCGTGGCGAAATGGAGATTTGGTCATATAAATTTAACATGATTGAAACCGTGGCGCACAACTAGCCCCACGTTACGTTTTACTTTATTAAGTTATTATCGTATTTTAGTATGATTTTATAGCGTATTAGCATTTTATTTTGTGAAATTAACATATTACTTATTATAAATTCCTGTAATTACAATAACATGAGATGTGATACGTATTTCAGAATATTATGTCAATATCTTCAAATTATCCCTTTATAAGAATATTTCGACGTTCCTTAACTATTGTGATGTACAAAATAATATCAAGTTATGACAGCAACATCATCCGATCGTCCTGTATTCCTAACATTGTAACAACAAAGATTGTTATGCTGAGGATATGTCGCCGTTCGCCCACGCACCGGACATCGTATGATGTGAGATGAGAGTACATATCTTACGTTTAATCCATAGAGTGTTTCAAGCCCGGTGAAGCTTTGAAAGCCGTAAAGGCTCCAGGGCCCCTAAGGCTAACAGTATGGTCAGTTAGAAAAAAGAGTGTAAGAAAGTTAGTCTATAATTAGTCACTTTTTTTTTTTTTTTTTTTTTTTTCGAACTGACTACACTGTTAGCCTGAGGGGCCCTGGAGCCTTTACGGCTTTTACAGCTTTACCGGGCTTGGGGGCGAGCGCTTAGGGCACTCAGCCACGAAAGCTAAGCAACAACATCCGAGGGTGCCAAAGTGGCCGGACCTCGGCTCGGACTGTTGCGCGTATGCAATTAAGTCGCGATCTGACTAATTCCCTATCCGTAATTCGATCTAAACTAACTATACATATATACATGTTTCTGCCCCCTGGGAGGAGGGAAGGAACATGTGTATGTGTATTTAGTGGTCTGAAAATTTTTGTCTATTCTAACTAGGCAAAAAAAGAAAAAAAAGGTCCCTTACAGAACCTATGTACCTATGTGTGTTGTGCATGTGTGTATAATGCAGTTTCATGTATGGCTGTGAAAGCTAGTGATTGTGCAGTCACTTGTATCGCGCGAGCGGCTGCTTGGCTCAAGGGCTCCATGCCGATGGATCGGACCTAGGCTTAAGTTGCCGCAGAGGAGGGCGGTCGTGGCGGGTGTGCGGGAGCGAAGTTAACCGTACGTCCCCTGCGGAGGGAACGGTGGTTTCGCGGGCGTGGGCGCGAGCACGCATATGTTGCGGGAGCGGACGCGTAATAATTATTAGCTTTCTCGATGTCGTCGTCGGGATCGACAAAGAGATTTCGCGGACGGCGTTTATAACGTTTGGCAACGGGGATCGAGTTGTCTGGGACGTAGTTCACGGTGGATTTTACGAGCGGGTTGGGGTGATTCGAAGCGCTATCGAAGTATCTTCTGGTGAGATATTTCACATAGGCTTCTATCGAGGGAAGCCTCATGTCCCTGTGGAGGTCCATGTTCCTAACGAAGGCTGGAGGGTCAAGCAGGCGACGGAGAAACCGATTTTGGACTCTTTGCATGCGGACAAAGTTATGTTTGGACATATGTGCGAACGCTGCGCAGCTATATGTCAAGATCGGACGGACGCACATCTTGTATAGTGTAAGCCTATGTCTTAAGGACATTTTGCTTACCGAACTGAGCAGGGGTCGCAAGCGGGAAAGGATCCAGACGGCCCTATTCCGGACTATAGTAACGTGTGCGTTGAAGTTAAGCTTCGAGTCGAGGGTGACACCCAGATATTTTGTCTTGGTGGCCCAAGGGATATTTCTACCGAATAATGTTAGAGGTCCTACCGTGCGTGGTAGTTTACATGTATGCGGTTCGAACATAATCGCGGCGCTCTTTACCGGATTAATAGCTATTCGCACGTTCGAAACCACTCCCCGAGAGTGGTTACGGCACGTTGGACTGCGCAGGCGAGATTTTTTCTGTGTCTGTTTGACGCGTATATGACTGTGTCGTCAGCGTAGAGCCCTACCTCGACCCGGGGTGCTTCGGGAGGTCGCTGACGTACAGATTGAAAAGGCAAGGCGCCAGAATGGAACCTTGCGGGACGCCTGAGCGTATAGGGTGGGCGGTAGATAGTACTCCTTCCACTCGGTAGTGAAAGGTGCGGTCGCGTAGAAAATCATGAACTAGGTGAACTAACCTATCCGGGACTTCTAAATGGTGAAGCTTGTGGACCAGTCCGGCGTGCCAGACCTTATCGAAGGCCTTGGCTACGTCGAAAAAGACCGCAAGCGTGCGGGCGGGAGCAATATTGCTCTTGGCGAAGTTACTCGTGATATGCTCCGTGAGGCGGTGCACTTGATGTGTACACGAGTGACGGGCGCGAAAACCGAATTGTTCGGGCGGGTATAAATTCTTGTCGTCTATAACGACCTTGAGACGGTTCAGAAGGATCCGCTCATAGAGTTTCCCTAGAGTGTTTAGGAGACTGATCGGGCGATAGCTATCGGGAAGCGAAGCTTTTTTGCCGGGCTTGCGAATACCTATAACTATAGCTTTTTTCCAGACGGCTGGAAAATAGCAGTGGGCTATGGCTGCATTGAAGATGCAGACCAAAAGAGCTATGAGGTGATCAGGAAGAAGTTTGAGTACTTCATTCCTGATACCATCAGGACCGGGAGATTTCCTAGGCTTAAGGCCTTTAATGATAGAACAGACCTCATCTGGCGTGACCGGGGTTAACGTTTCCGCGGGGGGAATCAGCGTGAGTTCCTGAACGGCGGTCTCGATAGTTTCGATGTGGGCAGTGTCTACGTTGTCGCAGTTTGGGGAGCACTGGCTCTCCAAGCTTGCGGCAAGGCATTCTGCCTTATCGTCGCTGTCGAACGCGAGTGGGAGATCGGGGCCCCTTTCGAGGGGCGGCATCTGGGCGGAAGCTTCTAACTTCAGAGAGCGGGCGAGGTTCCAGTAAGCCAGATGGGACGGCTTGAGACCCTCTAAGAGGTTATCCCACCGGTGACCTCTGTACTCTCCGATGCGAGTTCTAACCTCTCTCTGAAGTTGTCGTAACCTACGGGTGTTATCCCTCGTCGGATAAGAGTCATGTGCACGTGTCGCGGCGTTCTTTTCCGTGATTAACGCTCGTAAGCCGGGGGGGAGTATAAAACGGCGTTCGTTCGCCGCTTGCACCTCTCTCGAGGCCTCCCTTACACCGGTTTGGAGGTAGTCGACCAGGGAATCGATGGCTAAATCGGCGTCTGCAGTTGACTCCAATACGTCGGGGATCCTAGCTAGGCTGGACGGGGTCGCGTTGTCGGATAAGTAGCGATTTAAGATCGCGTAGTCAACTATTTTGACTTTTGGCGGACTGGGGTCGAACGGTTGCCCGAGTTGTAAGATAACCGGGCGGTGGTCGGAGTCTAGTTCGTGTACGACTTCTATAAGTCGTAACCGAAGTGAGACACCTTTGAGGAGGGCTATGTCAAGTACTGTCGGTTGACAGTTGTCTTGAAAGTGCGTGGGCTCTAGCGGTGCTATGACGTCAAAGCCGAGCACGTCGCATAGTAGTTCTAGTATAACCCCGTTACGGGTGTTGCGCGGGTTGTTGAAAAGGGTGTGACCGCTATTGAGGTCGCCTGCTATTATGACTGATTGATCGAGTGAAAAAAGCGCCTCCAGATCGGACTGAAGGAGTCTTTTATTCGGGGAGAGATATGCAGAGACAAGCGTGATTGACGGATGGCCAGTCATGCCTATTCTACAGACGGACACTTCCATATTGGTAAGTGCGGGAGGGTCTATTGGCATGCAATAGAAGGAACGCTTGTAGTAGATGAGCGTGCCGCCTCCTAGGGTGGCACGGTCATTTCTGACTATATTGTAATTTGCTATCTTAGGGTCGCGCCTACTGGGTTTTAGAAGTGTTTCTTGTACTAGAAACACGTCTATCTCCCGTTCCCTAAGAAAGGTGGATACTAAGTCCCGTTGTGGAAGGAGGTTTCGCGCGTTAAAAAAAGATATATTGAGGCTTCTAGGCTTAATGCGTGCCATTGATAACCGTTATCTATTTCCCGGCACGGGCCAGGCGCATTAGCGTCGCTGTCATCAGGGGGAAACGCCTGATGGATTCGCCGGGACCGTACTCAGCGACGCACTGTTCGTACGCCAGTACTTCCTGAGGGTCATGCTCGCGGAAGAGCATGACCATGTAGTCAACGCCGCGGCGCGTGTTGACGGGCGGGGGGGCCTGAGCCTTAGGAGGCTGAGGGCGGGGAGTGGAGACCCATGCTGCTTGAGAAGCTCGCACACCGGAGGGGGTGCGCGGGGCGCGGGGGCGGCTGCCACCGGGGCGCTGGAGGCGCCCGGGAGGCTGGGGAAAGCCTCTGGCGTGAGCAGGGGCTTTGGTTGTCCTACGGCGGGACGTGTCCTCTGAGGAGGGGTGTGTCGCGTAGGGCGCATGGGTCGCGTAGGGCGCGTGGGGCGCGGGGCACGGGGACAGCCGCGATAGTTCGCGGGGTGACCTTCGTTGCCGCATAGCACGCAGCTCGGAGGGGTAGCCGACTCACGAGTGCGCGAGCACTCGCTCGTCGCGTGGTCCCCGAGACACTTAACGCACCTGGGACGAAGATGGCAGTTGCGTGCCGAATGACCGTACAGCTGGCAGTTGTGACACTGCGGAGGACTGCGGTTCTTGTGTGGGGGCTCTACGGCTATTCCGGAGAGCTCACACACTTTCCTAACGTTAAAAATGGCTCTGCCCTCGGGGGTCAGTTCCAGAATGACTAAGACCATGTCGAGAGGTCTGTTTTTGGATTGTCCGCCGTGCATTCTGTGCACTTCGCGGACAGGGAAGGCCTTGGCTAAGAGGTCAGTTTTGACCTCCTCGGGTGTGATTTCCACCGGGATGCGGCGGATTACAACCCGGAGTTGACGTTCTTCCTCCAGGGAGTACGTGAAATATTCGAGGTTGCTGTCTCGGAGCAACCTGGTAAATTGACGGTGTTCGTCCGAGGTGGAAACTTGGACGCGGATACCGTTGGCCGTGTTACTGGCCTGGGTGTAGTGGATACGGAGTTCTCTCAGTTTCTCTGAGAGTTTTGTCCAGACCGATTTGTTCTGGACCGTGACGGGGGGCGGGCGACGCGCCTTTCTGCCGGCAAAGGTACCGGCAGGCGCTGAGGGCGCTGCGGAGCGGGGGGCGTGGCTGTTGAGCCCTGTCTTTTGTGCCTTTTGAGGGCGGGACTGAGTCTCCGGAGACTCGGGACGCGAACGTGATGCACGTTTGGCGGGCTTGTTTTTTTGAACGAGGGTGAAGCCCTCGTTATCATTGACTATCGCCGTGTCCATTTCGTCGGACTCGGGTTCGGGATCCGCACTGGCGGGTGAGTAGCTAACGTTTGTAGCTACTAGCGTCGGCGTGTCCGCTTCGGGGACTAGCGACGCAAATGAATTGTTGGTTGGTAGCGCAGAGGGCGCTGGGGTCGGGGCTTGAATGCCCGGGGAACGTGAGCGCGACGATGGCCGTTTGTACGGCGTCTGACGGTGAGCGCGGGGTGCCGTCGAGCGGGAGCGCGGGACGGGCTTCTTGTTTATCGCGTGTGGCGCGGCGGGGTCGCTGGTGGGCTCGGTGCCCTGAGCGATGACGACGGCGGGTTGCTCGGCCGCGATGGCCCTATTGTACTCCGTCCAGAGCGACGGATGCAAAGTCGTTGCGAACGCTTTGAAGCGTTCCAAATCAGTAACGTGTGCCATTCCGGCGGTGGCGGTTGGGCGGGCGGAGGTGAAGTTAAACCTCCCTGCCGGAGAGGCAGGGGGGTGCGCCGAGTGAATTTAAACGGCTATCCCGAGCCGTGCAAAGGGACCTGCGGGTCACGGTGTAATGACTCGCAGGAAAAGAACCTACCGGGCCCTACGTGGAGGTCCCTATCAAGCCCGAGGCAGAGAACGCAGCCGGTATAAATACCTAGCTACGCCCAAACAGACACTCGGGGATGGATGTGTAGCAGGATCGGAAGGGTGGGAAGGAGACACTCAGGGCTTGACTATGACTCTATCAAGGGCCAAGATTCCTGAGCCCGACCAAGTACTATCGTTTGCCTCTGAAGGAGGCAACCGAGGGGCGCTTGGGTCACGCACCCACTTGCTTTCGTTGGCACCGTCAGGTATCAGGCAAGTGACCACTAAAGTGTGGATTTCGTCGAATAGAAACAAATTGCTCTTAAAAGAGCAGTTTATGTTTGTGTAGCGTACTAAAAGTACGCGACACAATGGGTGCGAGCGAGACGGCGATACGCAGGTGCGGCGCAGGTGCGATGCAGGTGTGCGGCAAAGCCGGTCGGTCGTAAAACTTCACAAAGGCGGCAGAGAGCGGTCGTAAACACGTCCGTTCCCGCCGGCGGTCGTGATCGGTCTCCTAATTAGTCACCTAAGAAATCAGTCGAATTAAACATCAAATACTTGATTTAATTAATTTTGTATTTTTTTAAAACGCTACGGTTTTTTCCTCTAGTTTGGCTACCATGTTATTGTTGCTTTGTGATTTAAAACATTCTTATAAAATTATTGATTTCTTCAAAACCATTGGCAAAGTTCACACAAAAGGACTGGGTACGATTTAAATTTAAAAAATCTTCTCTTATAGATAATATTTGTGTGAAAAATTTACAATTTTATAATATGAGAATTATTACGTAACACGATATTTGGTATCGTATATATTACCTACATCAGTCACACAATATTATTTGAATGGATATTATATAGTAAATACACAGTGCGTCATCGGGGTGGTATGACGTCCACTAATGTAATCCGGTGAGAAGCTAATCTGATATCGAGTTGAGGCAGGCACGGACTCCACGTTCTGCTCGTTTAATTGGGTTGGGTTTAATCCTCACAATGCAACTTTAGGTTCTATTCCATGTGCACAGTTAGTACTTACGTAATGATCAAATAATTCATTTCATTTAATATAGGACCTCCGACTTCAATATAATAAATAAAATGTAGTTATTTAAATCATAGACATATGCGTGACATTTAAATGCTACTTATTACATTATAATTAGATTGGAAACAACATTTAGCAAAAAAATCATTACCATTTTAACTTGCATTAAACGATATTGCAATTAAAGAAAAACACTATTGTAATTAATTTGTATTTTATTACTCAGTAAACAGTGTGTGAAAATATTATAATAACCGGTCAAGAGTGTATCGGACCACACGCAGTGTAGGGTTCTGTAGTTGCCCGTCACAATATGCAGACTTAGAAAGGGAAGTAATTTTTATTGGAATTTGTAAGAAATTTTCCTTTTTATTTACTTCTCTAAGTACATTTACAAGTTGGTCGACTATTACTCGATACTTTAGCTGTGATAGTTTTCCTTTTAACTTCGTGTTATATACCCCTGCCGTGAATTTTTACACATATCTAAAACCAACCATTTAGCTGGCGGGGCGGGCGGGGCACTCGATTAACAAAAGCTCTAGGGGATATACCCTAAAAACTTTTTTTTTGTGGATTTTATTTTACGACCTTAAAAATTACATGTTTGTAGTTCTAGTACTAAGAATCTCTGAGCTAAGCTGCGGACGGCCATGACGATACTATAAGGGTTCTTGGTTGACTACGGAATCCTAAAAAATCATATTTAACGAATATTTTTTAGGCTTGAGGTTGAACTTATATTGTCTTTTCAATATGTTTATTTTCTGTATATCATATATTTAATTTTGTAGTTTTATTTAGATCTAAAATTATCTTACCTTTGAGAAATTTAGTGAGCTTTTAATTAAATATTTCATTAAGAATACAATGTAGACTACATATACTAAAAAGTATTTATGTTTAACACATATTCGAGAATAATGCAGATGCAGCCTTATGAACAACAAAACTGAGACATGCATTTAGATGTGTGTCCTTCGCAACCAGATAAGAACACGTAAGACCGTGTGAATAATTTTCCCAGGGTAGGTAACATCAGTTTTTTTTTTACAACTCCATCAGTGTAGTCGTTAATCCATCACCCGTCATCAAAAAACTGATTTTGTACTTGAAATGAAGAGCCCAAGGACTTTTACAAACCAATTTTAACTAAACATATCTGACATCTTGATTATTTCTTTAGTAATGAATATTCTTTGGTTCTCTTTTTTGTTTTAATTTACCATAGCTAATCTCTAATGGTTTCGATGTCGTATGCATTTTAAATTTATGGCGACCATCTTGGATTTTAGATTTTTGATATGTACAATAAATTGTCTAGGGTTCTCTATAATTTTTACTTTGGAACCATAACACTATCTCTTTCAGTGTTTATAGGTCACTGTCAAACAAACTAACTATTAAGTGACAAATATTACCTTACCTTTAGTTTCATGAAGCTTAGGTTGTAAATAAAATGATCTTCCAACGCTACATACATATATTTTACTATAACTTCCAAGAAAATATTTCATTGTAAACTAGCAATAAGTACTGTTACAGTTTAGTAATCAGTAACAAATAACATGATTTTTCTTCTTCCTTTTTTGTCTACAGGAAGTTTTTTTTTTTTTTTTTTTTCCGAACTGACTATACTGTTAGCCTTAGGGGCCCTGGAGCCTTTACGGCTTTTACAGCTTTACCGGGCTTGGGGGCAAGCGCTTAGGGCACTCAGCCACGAAAGCTAAGCAACAACATCCGAGGGTGCCAAAGTGGCCGAACCTCGGCTCGGACTGTTGCGCGTATGCAATTAAGTCGCGATCTGACTAATTCCCTATCCGTAATTCGATCTAAACTAACTATACATATATACATGTTTCTGCCCCCTGGGAGGAGGGAAGGAACATGTGTATGTGTATTTAGTGGTCTGAAAATTTTTGTCTAATCTAACTAGGCAAAAAAAGAAAAAAAAGGTCCCTTACAGAACCTATGTACCTATGTGTGTTGTGCATGTGTGTATAATGCAGTGTCATGTATGGCTGTGAAAGCTAGTGATTGTAGAGTCACTTGTATCGCGCGAGCGGCTGCTTGGCTCAAGGGCTCCATGCCGATGGATCGGACCTAGGCTTGGTTGCCGCAGAGGAGGGCGGTCGTGGCGGGGTACAGGAAGAACTTTTACTGTGTCATTACACACAAGACGGCATATTTTTAAATAATATTAAACTGCTGACAATGCATGACGTTTCCTTTCAAAATTGACACAATTTAAAACTAATACTATAATTGTTAGGGAATTTTTTGTGTTCTGTCAGCCTCCATCTGCGTTTTTCTCAAATCTGTGATGTTTAAATTAATCTTTAAAAATAGGCATTCATAATTATATCTAAGAACATTTGTCAACAAATTTCTTAGTGACTGTTTATATAAAATCCCTAAATATTCTCATTTATTCTAGATGTAGGTAAAATTCAGTATTACGTACACTTCTTTTTAAATGAAAGTGTTTAACTAAACCAATTATAGTATCTGAATACTCTTAAACATTAATATTCGTTAACTCTATTTTAAAACTCAATAATTATTTCGTGCATTTGCTTCCAAACTTTTTTCCCCGATCCTGTTTAATGTATTTTTTTCAATTCCTTTTAAAACCAGAATACGAGGCACTAAAAAATATCTCTGAGAATAATTGAATGTTTTTTCGTTTCCTGTATTTAGCAATTTCACGGCGAATAAACGCAATAATCTACACCATAGTAGATAATTCAATTTCCGCGTAAATACATGGCCCGTTACCGAATTTCCTTTGAGAGGTGGGGCGTGAGCCGCGCTTTGCGGGCGGGCCGGCACGTCGCATCGCGTCGCTCCCAACTTCGGAATTCCAATTTTGAAAACTTTTCCAACGAGGGCCTTATATTGACAGACAGTGTCAGAAAGCTACTCCGTAATATGTCGTCCGATTCAAAATCACAATAATCATGACGTATACATTGCTTCCTCATGGTAAAGTTTACTTTGTCCCATTTTACCGCGTATGATAAACGAAATATTAATTTAAATCTTCAAGAAGTTAGCAAACATGTAATTTATGCAACCTATAACTATGTATAATAAACCTCATCAGAAACGCACGCCTTGGGATCCAGTTGGATCGCCTCGTGTGCCGGTGCGTGTTGCTATACACCACAAACATACAGCACAAAACGCTGAGACACAACAGCACAAGCACTGCTATTTTGGGCCGAAATAGGTGTAATGGAGGTGCCTCCGCAGCCCAACCTTGCACAAATTCTCCCACTCTTAATTACTTTAAAAATTTCAATCAATTACATTCGTTCTAAAATTGCTGCCCCATACAATAAATACATACCTATACTCCAATGGTCCCATAGTGAAAAGTGGACACTATTTTTTAAATATAAGCTTTAAAAGATTTTTAGTAGTATCTAGTAGCAAACAGGCATGAAATTCATCTGATTTTAAGTGGTCATTACAGCCTGCACATATTTATAACCAAATTCAAAAAGACCGAAATCCAATTAGGCAGTAATTTCATAAGTTGCTTACTCCTGACTCAGGACAGTACCACAAACAGTAGGTACTGAGTAGGTATAAGTCTCAGTATAAGTATGAACGGACATGTTTGAATTCATTAAAAACAGTTTGAATGTATCCACTTTTGTATATTTTAATAACTGAATTACTATTTTATTCTCATTCACTCAGCATTTTAGTCGACAAAGAGAAAATTGTAACATTACAATGTAGTTTTATTAGAGTAATAATTCTGCCTTTACGTGTAGCGAAGCTCACGTAAGTTGTTCACAGCGACATCTACCAAACACCGGTGTAACTAAAACTGACTAGACGCGATATTACTGCCATCTAACGGTATTACAAGGAACTATTACGCTATCAACGTTGTCAAAAACAAACCTATATAAAAACCATAAAGTTTGTAGGTTCAGATGTTTTAGTATACCATGTTTTATTTATTAACTGGCAACCGCTGACTTCGTACACAATGTCAAAATCAATGGCCATATAACCTATATAGCCTATAATCATCAGCCCAAACATAGCTTTCTAACATTGAAAGATTTTTTAGAATTGGATCCAGAAATTTCCTCCTACAAGATATTCACAAACTTTACCTCTTTATACAAGCGGTGCTCCCGCGGCTCCGCACGCATTTATTACGCAGTAATTATTTTTATCCCGTAATTTTATTATTACTCATAATATTGACAACAATTGAGAAATGACACCTCTCGTGTACATAATTTCGTCAGAATCGATTGAGAGCCATTTGTTTTTTTAGGATTCCTAAATGTATTTATTTATTATTGACAGTTCTTATAGCCTATCAATTATGGAATGACGTATGCTTCCCGTATACAAAATATAATCTGAATCGGTTGAGAATTGATGTATTTTTTTACGATTTATAAACGTAACATTGAGAATTGTTATAGCCCTTCTATTATGGAGTGACTTATACTTTTTTCTATAAAATTTCATCAAAATCTGTTATGAAGTAAGAAAGTTTTATTTTCTTGAATATTTTTTTACGATTTCTACAAATATGATAGAAAATTCTTATAGTATATCATTTGATCAATAACATAAAGTTCCTGTATACAATTTTTTATAAGAATTGGTTAAACCATGATTTTTTTGAGTTAAATCCGGAAACAAAATAATTGTTTATAATATATGCGTGATCAGTGTCCTTTATACAGTGTGTTTATCGGTTTACAAACAGAACTACAGATTTATTAATATATATAATCTGCTTATAATATAGTATAGATAGTAAATAGATAATAGTAATTACGTTCCTAATTACTTAAATATCCTAATTACGTTCTCGATAGTGAAATTATGGAGTTTCTTAAAATGCTAATCGACTTATTAACGTTCTCTAATCTTTGAGATACCGGAAATATTAATTTTCATTAACATCTATCATTGAACGTTTATTTTGTATGTATTTAAAAAATATATATCATTATGAAAAAGTAATTTATTGCTAAAAAAGTACCTGAAAATTGTCTAAAGTAATAATATTATTTCGAATTTTAAAATGAAACATGTCACGTAGGTAACTTAATTTGAGTAGGTAATATTTTAAAGCAGACTTCTGTGACCAGTCTGCTTAAACTAAGTGACTTTATTCACTTTTATATTCCTCACATACAAGGCTTTCTAGTACTCATGAATGGAACTTAATATTTATAGCAAGTCAATATTCACTAGGAGGTATTCTCAAGATAAGTTTTATCTTATATTAGTAAACTTATTATTCGCGTGTCTGCAAATGATTTTCCTTACGATATCCTTTATTAAGCAAGATTATTTTGTTTGCAAATATATAAAACGTCTGCACTTACGTTCGAAGACTTCGCGTTACAGCCAAGGAAGAGAATCCTCGTTGAATATCATACGTAGCATCGACCAATATTCATTTAGTCCCTACGGTAGATTAAAGCTCTCAAAAGTTGTCAGTGTGAAAAGAGAGCCCAAACCCAACTTTCTGTAGAAATATTATTTAACTACGTTGTTTAAAACTTTAAAAATTATGGCTTAGTAATAGTGTATACATACTCCGCTTGAATCGACGTGGTTTCGAATCCTTGCAATGACCCTGAGCTTTTGAAGGAAAACGCCGTGATGAAACCATAGCATGGTGGTAAGGATTTTCTAATGCCCACCAGACTAGATAGTTAGCTCAAGTTAAAAATCTGTTGCCATGCACCTATACCTACCTGTTCTGGCAGCTACACTTGAGAACCAATCCTGCAATGGGCTTAGCGTGTTACCATTTCGGGCCAAATCGTCACTTAACATCGGGTGAGATTGTAACCAAACGCTAAACCTAAAAAGAATTAAAAAACTGACAAATTTTGCTATGTCATTACATAGTATAAAACAAAGTCGCGTCGCCCTGTCCGTCCCTATGTATGCTTAAATCTTTAAAACTAAGCAACGGATTTTAATGCGGTTTTTTTAATAGATAGAGGGATTCAAGAGGAAGGTTTATATGTATAATACTTGCATAATATTGTAGAGAAACACTGATAAATTTAGAGGTTTCTAATGTGATGTCGTAAATAATCATTTTTTTTGCGTTTACATTGCAAACGCTGGCTGAACCCCACGAGATAAATCAAATTAATGTACTACAGTATTATACACCTTAAAAAGGTCAACAAAAAAGACATATACCATATATGTCTATCTCTTAAGGATAACCTACAATAACCATTTTTATCCTTTTCATTTTACGGTAAAAAATGACTTATTTACGAAGTGATTTTAAGCAATACAGCATTAATCCTTATCCAATCAATATGGCCCTTTACAGCATGTAATTTAAATGAATATTTCCGAAGATATTACAAATTTAAAATGCAGGGGCATAGCAGTGCGGCGGTACCGGCCCTATGTACCATGGTCAATTATATGTCGCTCTTTCAAGAATAATAGGCCTCGAGAGAGGTGCAAGCGGCGAACGATCGCCGCTTTATACTCCCCCCCGGCTTACGAGCGTTAATCACGGAAAAGAACGCCGCGACACGTGCACACGATTCTTATCCAACGAGGGATAATACCCGTAGGTTACGACGACTTCAGAGAGAGGTCAGAACTCGCATCGACGAGTTCAGAGGTCACCGGTGGGATAACCTCTTAGAGGGTCTCAAGCCGTCCCATCTGGCTTACTGGAACCTCGCCCGCTCTCTGAAGTTAGAAGCTACCGCCCTAATGCCGCCCCTCGAAAGGGGCCCCGATCTCCCACCCGCGTTCGATAGCGACGATAAGGCAGAATGCCTTGCCGCAAGCTTGGAGAGCCAGTGCTCTCCAACCTGCGACAACGTAGATACTGCCCACATTGAAACTATCGAGACCGCCGTTCAGGAACTAACGACGATTCCCCCCGCGGAAACGTTAACCCCGGTCACGCATGACGAGATTTGTTCTGTTATTAAAGGCCTTAAGCCTAGAAAGTCCCCTGGCCCCGACGGTATCAGGAATGAAGTACTTAAACTTCTTCCCGATCACCTCATAGCTCTTTTGGTCTGCATCTTCAATGTAGCCATAGCCCACTGCTATTTTCCAGCCGTCTGGAAAAAAGCTATAGTTGTAGGTATTCACAAGCCCGGCAAAAAAGCTTCGCTTCCCGATAGCTATCGCCCGATCAGCCTTTTAAACACACTAGGGAAACTTTACGAGCGGCTCCTTCTGAACCGTCTCAAAACCGTTATAGATATTAAAAATCTATACCCTCCCGAACAGTTCGGTTTTCGCGCCCGACACTCGTGTACACATCAAGTGCACCGCCTCACGGAGCACATCACGAGCAACTTTGCCAAAAGTAGTATCGCCCCCGCCCGTACGCTTGCGGTCTTTTTCGACGTAGCAAGGCCTTCGACAAGGTCTGGCATGCCGGACTAGTCCACAAGCTACATCAATTAGAAGTCCCGGATAGGTTAGTTCATCTAGTTCACGATTTTCTACGCGACCGCACCTTCCACTACCGAGTGGAAGGAGTACTATCTACCGCCCATCCTATACGCTCAGGCGTCCCGCAAGGTTCCATTCTGGCGCCTTGCCTTTTCAATCTGTACGTCAGCGACCTCCCGAAGCCCCCCGGGGTCGAGGTAGGGCTCTACGCTGACGACACAGTCATATACGCGTCAAACAGACACAGAAAAAATCTCGCCTGCGCAGTCCAACGTGCCGTAACCACTCTCGGGGAGTGGTTTCGAACGTGGCGAATAGCTATTAATCCGGTAAAGAGCGCCGCGATTATGTTTGAACCGCATACATGCAAACTACCAGGCACGGTAAGACCCCTCTCATTATTCGGTACGAATATCCCTTGGGCCACCAAGACTAAATATCTGGGTGTCACCCTCGACTCGAAGCTTAACTTCAACGCACACGTTACTATAGTCAGGAATAGGGCCATCTGGATCCTTTCCCGCTTGCGACCCTTGCTCAGTTCGGTAAGCAAAATGTCCTTAAGACATAAGCTCACACTCTACAAGATGTGCGTACGTCCGATCTTGACATATAGCTGCGCCGCGTTCGCACATATGTCCAAACATAACTTTGCCCGCATGCAAAGAGTCCAAAATCGGTTTCTCCGTCGCCTGCTTGACCCTCCAGCCTTCGTTAGGAACATGGACCTGCACAGGGACATGAGGCTTCCCTCGATAGAAGCCTATGTGAAATATCTCACCAGGAGATACTTCGATAGCGCTTCGAATCATCCCAACCCGCTCGTAAAATCCACCGTGAACTACGTCCCAGACAACTCGATCCCCGTTGCCAAACGTTATAAACGCCGTCCGCGAAATCTCTTTGTCGATCCCGATGACGACATCGAGAAAGCTAACAATTACTACGCGTCCGCTCCCGCAACGTATGCGTGCTCGCGCTCACGCCCGCGAAACCACCGTTCCATCCGCAGGGGACGTACGGTTAACTTCGCTCCCGCACACCCGCCACGACCCGCCCTCCTCCGCGGCAACTCAAGCCTAGGTCCGATCCATCGGCATGGAGCCCTTGAGTCAAGCAGCCGTTCGCGCGATACAGTGACTCTACATTCACTAGCTTTCACAGCCATACATGACACTGCATTATACACACATGCACAACACACAGGTACATAGGTTCTGTAAGAGACCTTTTTTTTTCTTTTTTTGCCTAGTTAGATTAGACAAAAAATTTCAGACCACTAAATACACAAACACATGTTCCTTCCCTCCTCCCAGGGGGCAGAAACATGTATATATGTATAGTTAGTTTAGATCGAATGATAGGGATTTAGTCAGATCGCGACTTAATTGCATACGCGCAGCAGTCCGAGCCGAGGTTCGGCCACTTTGGCACCCTCGGATGTTGTTGCTTAGCTTTCGTGGCTGAGTGCCCTAAGCGCTCGCCCCCAAGCCCGGTAAAGCTGTAAAAGCCGTAAAGGCTCCAGGGCCCCTAAGGCTAACAGTATAGTCAGTTCGAAAAAAAAAAAAGAATAACCTCTAAACAAAACATATTTGTATTGTCTAATGACAAAAAAGCTGTAAACGTTGTTTGTAGTAGGTAGGTATATTTAGTATCAGCATTGCACCCGTGCGAAGCCGGGACGGGTCGCTAGTATATTATATTATTTTTATATTTCATGTTTATTATTTACTACATACTTACTACTATGAACGCATTAAGAGTTTCTGAATCATTTTTAATTCGCATTAAATTTTAATTTAGTTTGTCGGGTCAGGGATTAATAAATTAGTCTTTGTGGTGGATTATCAGCACTTGAAGAAAACTCTAAACAAAAAAAGTATGTGTCACACGTTACAGAAGTGAAACCTTCAGAAAAAAATATCTTTAAATATTATTTTTAAATATCCTAAATACGCGGGATTCGAACTATCGGCCAGAAATGCGAACTTCGTATGAAGTCTGGTTGTCTCCCACCACTAGGCCAATCCGACGACGATCACAATCAAGAAAATCAGGACTTGCGTTAACCGTGCATAATATAAAATAATGTATTTATATCTCATTCTCTCGTAGGCTATATCCTATAAGATGTATATGGTTGTCTCTTATTACTGTTGCTTTTTTCTTTCATCAATTTTCAAATCACAACAGTACTAAATAAGTTTTCATTTCAAAAATTCGATGAATAAAATCCAGAATAAAAAGTGTAGTAGGTATGTACGACTCTGTATATAAGCCTATTCACGAGGATATTTACAAAAATAACCGCCTTCATAATAAGGTCCAGAGCAGATGTTTCGAATCGAGTGATTTCGAAAAGCCGCTAAACCAAGCGTGAAGGTTGTAATAAAGCCGCGGCCGAGGCTCGAGATTAATTAAGATAGAGGCCTATGGAGCTTCAAGAACATTGCTACTGACCACGCCTTATACTTAGTTTGTCCGTTGTATTGCCGGTTTCCGTGGCTAATTAACTGAAAATGATTGGCTAAAATATATCTACTCGTATGTATCATGAGTAAGAAATTAATTAAGCGATTCAATCTCCATGTTTATTCAAATATAAACGTGACTTTAAGCTCTTAAAATTAAATTATATAATATTATTATGTTCGCGAAAGATGTTCGCGAAAGTTTATTGAGACGGCATCCCATTGTTTGTACTTCACACAGTAGGGTTCTTGAGTGTTTATTTATTCATTAATTCAGGGGCTGTCAACAACAGTGCAATAAATTTTATCATAATAAGAAATATACTAGTATATATAGGTTATAATATAGAGATTCGTAGATAACTTAAGTTGCATTGAATTGTATAAGCAGTTTATATTTTATTGTTTAACTTATTTGTAATAGGTCCTTATATATGACATTAGCCTTTTATATGGAAAAAGTAAAACGAAAAAATATTTTGAAATTATACACTTAATCATCGAAGTATGTACGATTATTATCTATGCACTTTTGCCATTTTATGTGTAGTTCATTGATTCCATTGCTGAAAAAATTATGAGAGCGAGAATCAATAAAATCTTTGAAGGCGATGTGGACAGCGTCATCGGAAATGAATTTTTTTCCTTGCATGAAATTGTCCAAATTCCGAAAAAAGTGGTAATCTGTTGGAGCAAGGTCCGGAGAGTATGGTGGGTGTCGGAGACATTCCAACCGCAGTTCCTCCAATTTAGCGACCGCCTGTCGTGAAGTATGGGGTCTAGCGTTGTCTTGAAGCAGCCGTGGGCAAGACAGATTGACCAGTATCGGTTGTTTAACGCCTAGCTTTTCCAATAAGGGTTACAGTTGTTGACAATACAGATCTGCCGTTATCGTCTGGCTAGATCTTCGGAAGCTGTAGTGTATGACACCAGCACTGGTCCTCCAAACACAACAGTACCTTTTCCTGAGTCAACTTTCGATTGGGACAGGATTTGGCCAGTTCTAGAATCCTAGAATCTGGTCAGATAATAAAGCTATGAATGGAAGAAAATACCATGTAAAACGGATACGCGGTTCTCGCGCGAAAAGAACGTAAAAGGTCAGTCAGACAGAGAGATGTTGAGTTTTATAATATGTATAGAAGATATCGATATAGATAACATTACTCGGAGTTCCATGAAGGAAAGTGACGAATGCTAACGTAAATAATAAATTATTTGGCCGGGTGGCTCTAGGTCATGAATTTAGAAGGCAGTAAACTATTTCGTTTGTGTTATTTACATATCTAAACGTATACGCATATATACACGCCCACAGTTTACGACGACATTGTTAGCTTAACAGCAATGGTATTTAGAAGCAATAATAGCATTGTTACGTAATTTTCCTCAATGGAAAAATTATTTGCTATCAATTGCAAACAGTATTTTGATATAAAATGTATATTATTCTTTATACATATAGGAAACATCTATCTCTATCATCTGTATCTGTCTCTCTGTGTGTCTCTATCTAATATCTGTATCTTTGTACATATAGGTATATCAATTTATAAAAATAACATTTTACACTATACAGCGTGCTTATATATTATGTAAGAAATTAAATTAAAACAAAGATAGTACGTACTACTTTTTAGACGACATTTAATTTATAGTATTGTATCATTCATTAATAAATGTTATTTTTCTAATTTCAAATGCTCTAAATCTTAAATTAAAACAAAAAACTTTATGTACCTATTTATAAACCATAGATTATCATATATTTTCATTTAACTTCATTGAAACAGCTTTTGATCTGTGGCCAGTCATTTTCTGGCCATTTTGTTACTGATGCACATAAATGAAGATAAAATTGCATCGGTAATAAAATGGTTAGGAAATGACGGGCCACAGATGACTAGCTGTTTCAATGGAGATAACTTGTATGTATTTTGTTCTCTCACATAATTTTACAGAAAGTTTTGATCAATATTTACGATATAATATGCATAAAGTTACCTGTTCAACCTAGAAACGTGACGGCAAACTTACGTATTAAATTTTTGTCCTAAACTTACAAGCACACTGTAAATATTAGATACAAGAATAACGTGTTTTAATTGTTAACAAAGCGCGAAAATTTAGGAAACTATATGTATCAAAAGAATCTTTTCGTAGCAATGACGTTCCTTGCTAGTCGGTTGAACAATTATGTCCGACTGGCTCGCGACCACCATACAGTGGGTGTAAAACCTATCATAGTGACACGTTTAGGCGTGTCGCGGTCCAGGATCAGCCGGTGTGTATCCAGTAAACCAGCAAGGTGGTAGGGATATGTTAACCAACTGGGTCATGACCACCATATAGGTCATGACCACCATATACATCGTGACAAACCCGTGGCAGTCTCTTTTTGGTTCGTCGCACTTCGGAAACAGCCAGTGTATTATACAGTTGCCAAGAAGCTTAGAGGCCGGCATGACAGCTTTGATCTCTCGGTATAGGCCGACCGCTGTAAGCGCGACCCTCCTGATGGTTAGTGGGACGCGAGGCGGCAGCTGTGCCGATGATGATGAAGATGGATACACTATAATACTTAATATTAATAGTTTATGCATGTTATTGCAACTGGGTCAGATATTTAATTATTTATTATATATGTATTTAATATACATAGTATTATTGTCTTTATTAACACTGCTTTTTTTTTATTTGTGCGTGTTACCCGTAGTCGAAGTGATAATTATTTGAGTTTAAACGTGTTAAAGCAATACGTTTCATTGACTTTATAGTTTTCTAAAAGGCAGAGTTCGTAATTCCATCTTGGTAAAATGATCTCATGTGTAGCAACCACAAAAATAAATCCGCGTAAGCCCATACGTCAAACGTCTATTGCTGCCGGCGGCCGGCAACAGACTAGCTTATTGTTCGGTCTTGTTTCCCTTCAGCGTCCTGCAGACCATTAGAATGTCCGATCCATCGGTATGGAGCCCTTGAGCCAAGCAGCCGCTCGCGCGATACAGTGACTCTACATTCACTAGCTTTCACAGCCACACATGACACTGCATTGTACACACATGCATAACACACAGGTACATAGGTTCTGTAAGGGACCTTTTTTTTATTTTTTTGCCTAGTTAGATTAGAAAAAAAAATTCTGACCACTAAATACACATACACATGTTCCTTACCTCCTCCCAGGGGGAAGAAACATGTATAGATAGTTTAGATCGAATTAAGGATAGGGAATTAGTCAGATCGCGACTTAATTGCATACGCGCAACAGTCCGAGCCGAGGTTCGGCCACTTTGGCACCCTGGGATGTTGTTGCAAAGCTTTCGCGGCTGAGCGCCTTAAGCGCTCGCCCCCAAGCCCGGTAAAGCTGTAAAAGCCGTAAAGGCTCCAGGGCCCCTAAGGCTAACAGTATAGTCAGTTCGAAAAAAAAAAAAGAATAACCTCTAAACAAAACATATTTGTATTGTCTAATGACAAAAAAGCTGTAAACGTTGTTTGTAGTAGGTAGGTATATTTAGTATCAGCATTGCACCCGTGCGAAGCCGGGACGGGTCGCTAGTATATTATATTATTTTTATATTTCATGTTTATTATTTACTACATACTTACTACTATGAACGCATTAAGAGTTTCTGAATCATTTTTAATTCGCATTAAATTTTAATTTAGTTTGTCGGGTCAGGGATTAATAAATTAGTCTTTGTGGTGGATTATCAGCACTTGAAGAAAACTCTAAACAAAAAAAGTATGTGTCACACGTTACAGAAGTGAAACCTTCAGAAAAAAATATCTTTAAATATTATTTTTAAATATCCTAAATACGCGGGATTCGAACTATCGGCCAGAAATGCGAACTTCGTATGAAGTCTGGTTGTCTCCCACCACTAGGCCAATCCGACGACGATCACAATCAAGAAAATCAGGACTTGCGTTAACCGTGCATAATATAAAATAATGTATTTATATCTCATTCTCTCGTAGGCTATATCCTATAAGATGTATATGGTTGTCTCTTATTACTGTTGCTTTTTTCTTTCATCAATTTTCAAATCACAACAGTACTAAATAAGTTTTCATTTCAAAAATTCGATGAATAAAATCCAGAATAAAAAGTGTAGTAGGTATGTACGACTCTGTATATAAGCCTATTCACGAGGATATTTACAAAAATAACCGCCTTCATAATAAGGTCCAGAGCAGATGTTTCGAATCGAGTGATTTCGAAAAGCCGCTAAACCAAGCGTGAAGGTTGTAATAAAGCCGCGGCCGAGGCTCGAGATTAATTAAGATAGAGGCCTATGGAGCTTCAAGAACATTGCTACTGACCACGCCTTATACTTAGTTTGTCCGTTGTATTGCCGGTTTCCGTGGCTAATTAACTGAAAATGATTGGCTAAAATATATCTACTCGTATGTATCATGAGTAAGAAATTAATTAAGCGATTCAATCTCCATGTTTATTCAAATATAAACGTGACTTTAAGCTCTTAAAATTAAATTATATAATATTATTATGTTCGCGAAAGATGTTCGCGAAAGTTTATTGAGACGGCATCCCATTGTTTGTACTTCACACAGTAGGGTTCTTGAGTGTTTATTTATTCATTAATTCAGGGGCTGTCAACAACAGTGCAATAAATTTTATCATAATAAGAAATATACTAGTATATATAGGTTATAATATAGAGATTCGTAGATAACTTAAGTTGCATTGAATTGTATAAGCAGTTTATATTTTATTGTTTAACTTATTTGTAATAGGTCCTTATATATGACATTAGCCTTTTATATGGAAAAAGTAAAACGAAAAAATATTTTGAAATTATACACTTAATCATCGAAGTATGTACGATTATTATCTATGCACTTTTGCCATTTTATGTGTAGTTCATTGATTCCATTGCTGAAAAAATTATGAGAGCGAGAATCAATAAAATCTTTGAAGGCGATGTGGACAGCGTCATCGGAAATGAATTTTTTTCCTTGCATGAAATTGTCCAAATTCCGAAAAAAGTGGTAATCTGTTGGAGCAAGGTCCGGAGAGTATGGTGGGTGTCGGAGACATTCCAACCGCAGTTCCTCCAATTTAGCGACCGCCTGTCGTGAAGTATGGGGTCTAGCGTTGTCTTGAAGCAGCCGTGGGCAAGACAGATTGACCAGTATCGGTTGTTTAACGCCTAGCTTTTCCAATAAGGGTTACAGTTGTTGACAATACAGATCTGCCGTTATCGTCTGGCTAGATCTTCGGAAGCTGTAGTGTATGACACCAGCACTGGTCCTCCAAACACAACAGTACCTTTTCCTGAGTCAACTTTCGATTGGGACAGGATTTGGCCAGTTCTAGAATCCTAGAATCTGGTCAGATAATAAAGCTATGAATGGAAGAAAATACCATGTAAAACGGATACGCGGTTCTCGCGCGAAAAGAACGTAAAAGGTCAGTCAGACAGAGAGATGTTGAGTTTTATAATATGTATAGAAGATATCGATATAGATAACATTACTCGGAGTTCCATGAAGGAAAGTGACGAATGCTAACGTAAATAATAAATTATTTGGCCGGGTGGCTCTAGGTCATGAATTTAGAAGGCAGTAAACTATTTCGTTTGTGTTATTTACATATCTAAACGTATACGCATATATACACGCCCACAGTTTACGACGACATTGTTAGCTTAACAGCAATGGTATTTAGAAGCAATAATAGCATTGTTACGTAATTTTCCTCAATGGAAAAATTATTTGCTATCAATTGCAAACAGTATTTTGATATAAAATGTATATTATTCTTTATACATATAGGAAACATCTATCTCTATCATCTGTATCTGTCTCTCTGTGTGTCTCTATCTAATATCTGTATCTTTGTACATATAGGTATATCAATTTATAAAAATAACATTTTACACTATACAGCGTGCTTATATATTATGTAAGAAATTAAATTAAAACAAAGATAGTACGTACTACTTTTTAGACGACATTTAATTTATAGTATTGTATCATTCATTAATAAATGTTATTTTTCTAATTTCAAATGCTCTAAATCTTAAATTAAAACAAAAAACTTTATGTACCTATTTATAAACCATAGATTATCATATATTTTCATTTAACTTCATTGAAACAGCTTTTGATCTGTGGCCAGTCATTTTCTGGCCATTTTGTTACTGATGCACATAAATGAAGATAAAATTGCATCGGTAATAAAATGGTTAGGAAATGACGGGCCACAGATGACTAGCTGTTTCAATGGAGATAACTTGTATGTATTTTGTTCTCTCACATAATTTTACAGAAAGTTTTGATCAATATTTACGATATAATATGCATAAAGTTACCTGTTCAACCTAGAAACGTGACGGCAAACTTACGTATTAAATTTTTGTCCTAAACTTACAAGCACACTGTAAATATTAGATACAAGAATAACGTGTTTTAATTGTTAACAAAGCGCGAAAATTTAGGAAACTATATGTATCAAAAGAATCTTTTCGTAGCAATGACGTTCCTTGCTAGTCGGTTGAACAATTATGTCCGACTGGCTCGCGACCACCATACAGTGGGTGTAAAACCTATCATAGTGACACGTTTAGGCGTGTCGCGGTCCAGGATCAGCCGGTGTGTATCCAGTAAACCAGCAAGGTGGTAGGGATATGTTAACCAACTGGGTCATGACCACCATATAGGTCATGACCACCATATACATCGTGACAAACCCGTGGCAGTCTCTTTTTGGTTCGTCGCACTTCGGAAACAGCCAGTGTATTATACAGTTGCCAAGAAGCTTAGAGGCCGGCATGACAGCTTTGATCTCTCGGTATAGGCCGACCGCTGTAAGCGCGACCCTCCTGATGGTTAGTGGGACGCGAGGCGGCAGCTGTGCCGATGATGATGAAGATGGATACACTATAATACTTAATATTAATAGTTTATGCATGTTATTGCAACTGGGTCAGATATTTAATTATTTATTATATATGTATTTAATATACATAGTATTATTGTCTTTATTAACACTGCTTTTTTTTTATTTGTGCGTGTTACCCGTAGTCGAAGTGATAATTATTTGAGTTTAAACGTGTTAAAGCAATACGTTTCATTGACTTTATAGTTTTCTAAAAGGCAGAGTTCGTAATTCCATCTTGGTAAAATGATCTCATGTGTAGCAACCACAAAAATAAATCCGCGTAAGCCCATACGTCAAACGTCTATTGCTGCCGGCGGCCGGCAACAGACTAGCTTATTGTTCGGTCTTGTTTCCCTTCAGCGTCCTGCAGACCATTAGAATGTCCGATCCATCGGTATGGAGCCCTTGAGCCAAGCAGCCGCTCGCGCGATACAGTGACTCTACATTCACTAGCTTTCACAGCCACACATGACACTGCATTGTACACACATGCATAACACACAGGTACATAGGTTCTGTAAGGGACCTTTTTTTTATTTTTTTGCCTAGTTAGATTAGAAAAAAAAATTCTGACCACTAAATACACATACACATGTTCCTTACCTCCTCCCAGGGGGAAGAAACATGTATAGATAGTTTAGATCGAATTAAGGATAGGGAATTAGTCAGATCGCGACTTAATTGCATACGCGCAACAGTCCGAGCCGAGGTTCGGCCACTTTGGCACCCTGGGATGTTGTTGCAAAGCTTTCGCGGCTGAGCGCCTTAAGCGCTCGCCCCCAAGCCCGGTAAAGCTGTAAAAGCCGTAAAGGCTCCAGGACCCCTAAGGCTAACAGCATAGTCAGTTCGAAAAAAAAAAAAGCATTAGAAGGGTCGCGCTTACCACTGTAAGCTAGCTATGGTCGCCGCTTTTTTTTGTCGTATATTATGCTTACCATCAGTACCCAATATTGCCGAGCTACTTCTACAAAAAAAAACGTTACAGTGGGAAAAAACTGCCACAAAATCTAACAAATTATATCATTAAATGCTCTTACCTTTTACAAATTCTATCGGAATCTTAAGTAGTTACAAAATCGCAGCGTTAATGCTGACAATCAAAGATAGTAAAAGTAAAGAGCATCACTTGAGAATAAAAACAAAGTAGACGGAGATAAGATGGGACCTTTCAGCGGTACCTATGAGAAACTTGTTTCTGATAAAACATCATTTCTACTGTCAAAAGGTCGCAGGTCGCAATCAAACTACAAAATGGAATTTGAAATGAAATGTAAAGGATTATCAAGAAACACGAATCACTTGTTAATAAAAACCTTTTATTTCCATTACGAATTGAAATTAAGTTGATAAGACTGTATAGGAAAATGTTCACTAACCTATACAGTTATTACAGGGAACAGAGAAATTTCTTTGGAGATTTCTCTCTACTTGGGACAGCCCGACTGGTGGAATACCACCACCCTACAGAAGATCGCAGCCAAATGACCTAGTGTTGTGTGTACCGGTGTGTAGGGTTTCCAGAGCTCCTTGGGGTAGGGGGGTTCAAGGTCGGCAACGCGCTTGTGATACCTATGGTATTGCAGGCGTTTATAGGCTACGGTAGCCGCTTACCATCAGGCGGGCCGTTTGTCTGTTTGCCACCTTTTTAGTATAAAAAAAAGACCAATAGACATCACTTGATGGATTTTTCATATCTAATTTTACGTAATATTAGACTAAATATTATTTTTCTTAGTAAGTTCATGGTTAAGGTATGTAGGTAGGTATGTGACATAAAATTTAAAAATATTATTATCGAAAAAGGTACACTGATGAAATATATATATATACATATATATTAATATTAAGTGCAATGATTTCAAATCTATCTTTCTTTGAAAACGAATTTAACTCATTTTAAGTCGAATTGTATCTGGATAGAAACACAGGAATTTAGTCAATGGAATCCTTTGTACATACCTTTTCCGGCTTCCTCAAATATTGCGGTATACAACTGAAATATTTCCTTTCAGTACAAACCAATATTTCCTCAGTTTCGAATACACCAAGAGAAATAATTTCTAAATACATATTTCATGTACTTTATAAGCTATGTATGAAATGCCGGCATTCTATAGAATGCCTAAGACTAGCCGTCAATGTATGAAATAAAGATAATTATTACATATTTTGCCTAGGCATTCTATAGCAAAATGCAAAATGTTATTTAGGAAAAGTAATTCACATTTTTATTAAAATACAAACATCTGATAAAATTGATTAGACTTTTTGCCTAATAGAAATCTCATAACTTTTATGGACCTCCACAAGTTCATTTGTAAGTGCATCTTCTAAATTTACTTGTTACGTAAACATTTAATTCTAGTCTTTCAACGTAAACATTAGCGCTAATGTAATCGTAAATATCTAAGCGACTTTAACAACGCATTATCTTACAGTTCCGAAATTTTTAACTTCTTCGTCGCATATTTTAATAACGTCTGAGGTTATTCTTCACATGACAAACCGAGGTGTCATTACTGATATTAAGACATTGACTAATTTTTACCAAAATGAAAACATTACCTTTTTCGCTTAATTTTTAAAAGTACGTTAAATGTTACATTACTATCAAAAATAACATCGTTCCAAAATTCATTCATAATTCATTCATAAAGAACAAAGTTTATATCAAGGGCATGCAAAATGAGCTTTAAGAGTTTCATCTTTGTGTCATTCGAAAAGATTTGGGTGAAAAAAACTTATTTTTGGGTAGCCCGACAGCGCGATAGTGTAGAGCCCATTAGAGGGGAATTATGGCCGCTATTATTGTCCGCGTGTCCTGCGCGTTCACTGTCGTGAGTTACACCCGTTCTGGGTCAATGGGTTTTATATAAGAAAACTTTTCAGCGTTATCCGAAAGGTGTCCCGTTTATGGAACAAATAAAATGTTTTGGAATAGTAAGAGCCGGGATAAATGGGAATTCTAGAAAATTCTCCCTACTTTCACCGACTTCGTTGTTAAGGGCGCTGAGGGTGTAAAACATTTACATTTCTCAAGTATCAAGATAAACACAATTTACGTCTGCAAAACCTATATAGTATGTACATATGTAGATTCGTTCAGAAAACGTAATTTGTATATATAAAATTTTATGTATTAATTATAAATTGCTATGTAGAAAATGGTAAAGGTATTTATGATTTTTATAACGTAGCAAAAGTCATCATTATTCTTATAACACTGTACAGATATTTACTATTAAAAGTGTATGTTTTTCAGCAAATTCGCTGTGATAAAAAAAGGTTAATTTAAAAACCTGAACTCAGGATATTCATTATGGAATCGTTCGACTTTTCTGATTTATATTGTTATTACAATTTGAAACCTCTGAAACTACTATTGCGTTTTATGCTGCTATAAAAATTCAAACGTTAACCACACTAACAAAAGTTTTAAAACCCTACATAAATATTATATTGCGTATCTTGTCTTCACCTCACCACATATGTAATCAAAATTAATAAAATTTAAGAATCTTCTTAATAAAGCTCTTAAATAAGCCGGTGCTACTAAGCATGAAATTTTAATCGAGAGTGCTAATATAACGTAGATGAGCATTAAGAAAGGATTTTTGAAAATTCATCCCCGAAGGTGATTAAACAGGGAGTTAAAAATAAAATTATTCCTGAGATGTCACCGATGGGAAATAACACGACTGGTAGCCAATAAAACCCTACAACAGTGGTTTATAACCTAGGGGTAATTACCCCCAAGAGTATAAAACAGTCATTTCATGGTGGTAAAATAACTAATTTATATAGCAGTATTACTGCAAACAGGCAAATTATATTACAAATGAGAAAACTATTTGTTAAAGAAAGAAAAGTGCTTAAAATGAAGTAAGATAAAGTTTCAACTGACCTAATACTCACAATGACGGATGCACAGAAAAAAGGTTGTACTTTTGTCACAGTATTTATTACTCATTAGCGAATTTTTAATTATTTAAATTACATATACGAGTATATACTTAATATAGACGACAGAATATGACCAAATAAGATATTTTTGTGCATTAAATTAAAACGAATCGCGCGTTTAAATCTAAGAAAGACAGCACTAAAAGCTTAGGAACCAATGCCATAAAACGAATTAACCACTCTCAGTGTTTATCAGGTTTGACGAAGTTAATCCATTAACAAGTCACTAAATCATACACTTCACTACACGTTCACATGATAACGTTATTAAATGATTAGCAACTAAATATTAAACTTTGACTACTAAATTATTTGATCTATGATGTTTTAGTCATTTTAGTGTATTCTCCAGTAGGTACTTCGTAGGAAAAATGCTCTGCAGACTGTATCATTTATTGCCGGGTTTCTATTGAGGGTAAAAGTCACAATTATCTGCATCGATTCAGGTGGTCACACGTCGATACACAAAATGGAGCGAGTTTACAATCGGTCTTATATCCCAGGGCGACTACAAAGCGCAATGTAACCGATTACACTCGAAATATTGCTGTCATTATCCTACTATGGTGCGGTACCGAGTCGGCTATACGCGATGTAATCACAAAAGCTGAGTGTCGCATTGCACTGAATCTCAAAAAGTAGTCATTGTATAGCACCTGAAAAGAATGAGTAGCAACCTACGTAATTTTCTATCAAAGCTCCGAATAATAAAGAAGAAACTTACCATCTCTACGACGATAGATATGTTTTTTTTTTACTAAAATCTCAGATACCGAAAAATGTTTTCATTTTATTATGTAGAGATTACTCATTGACTATTTAAACACTAATTCATATATATTTTAGGGAATCTAAAATTAAAGAAACAAGATAAGCAATATTATTTTCTGGCATTTGTTTAAAAAATTTACTTGCCGCTTCTAATACTATTAATAATTGTGTATGTTATATGTAACTGGTTTGATTATACTGATTTTGATTAAATTTTGTATTTAGATAATGTTTTACTTTCCGAGTTTACTTAGAGAGTTGTTTCTTTTTTTTTCAAGACAGCGAATTTAGCTTGGTCGCTCTGATGTTATAATATAATAAATAATACCAGCTTATAAATGTCACACAGCTGACTAAAGGAATCGTAAAGGATAAGTAAAAAATTTGATATATTAAAACGATATGATGTTTTTAAAGTAATAAATATTTTCTGTACATTTTTACACAGTATTTTATCATTTAATATTAGCTTGAAACGAGGCATAAGTCTGCAGAACAAAATGATTCGTTATAAGTAATAATACCGTCGTGTTGAGTGTGAACCGACATTATTAACAGCGTTCTCAACACAAGGTTTGAACTTTCACAATCGTCGCTGAATTATTGTAACTTAAGAAAGCATATAAACTTGTACTGTACTTTTATCATTTCTACATTTATTTTAAAAACAAAATAACTAGTTTCTTCAGAGCGACATATAGGTATTGAAATTATTACGATACATTTTATAAAAAGGCTTCTTTTTATATTTTAAGATAACTCACATCATTGGGTGTAGATCTTCTTCAAAAGTAAACCGTGAGCCATATTGCGGGTACACTGCAGATAATGCCCTTTGCTTAACATGACCCTTAACTGGTTGAACTAATCATCATTTATTTTATCTCATAACTAATCATCATTTATCACCTTGAAAAAAAAAGTAAACACCAACAAGAATGATGGGTAAGCTCTAATCACTTTTTTAATACTTCAGTTTTTTTGTTATCATTTTTAATAATTTCTATGTATTAAAACTGTATAAAAGGTTGCAGAAAATCCACCTATTTGTATCGTAGACAACCCTGCGTATTTGTAATAACTCTTTGACGAATATGTTTCCAACTTTACTATAAAAAATGATAATTAGAGTTAATATAAAACTACAGTGCAGAATATTGTCAAAAAGTGGTTACATAAGATAGTTTGAAATCGGGTTAGGTCAGCGAAAGAAAATTACTAGTCGTTTAAGTAACGAGGTAACCTGATTGACGCCCCCAAGAACGTCTTGATTAAACTGATCACTTTTTGCCTCTTATGAAAAGAACTCAACCAACGTGACCGGTCGCTGAAAATGAGTTTGGTATATAGATATCAGAGTGGTAAAACGGATAGCTGTACGTGATCGAAAGGCTACAGATAAATCGCTTACTGCTTAGATTTCGTTTTATACCATTTTGATTTTTCGTTGAGTGTACAACATTTTTTTTAGTTAGAACCAGGTACTTTATCTGTTTCAAAATGATCGATTTCTTTACTATTAGTTAGAGATATTTTAGAAACAATAAAAAACTTCTTTACATATGTAACTCTTTTTTTTTAAACAATATAAAATTTACATTTAAGGAGGTGTAAACAGTGTAATATATTTTTGTATAAAATATCTTAAACTCTAAAATTGTATGTGGTAATGTGAAAAATCTGTATTTAGATTATAAATACGAAATTAGGTTTGAAGCCATAAGAAGGCTTTTATGAACGTCAATACACTACTACCGGTTCGGAAAAAATCCAAGTCATGAGACGAACCGACAAATCACTTGTAGACATTACAGTCATTCACGTAAAGATCCACCCTATAATAAATACCATTTCGACAATAAAAATTGCTTAACATGATTCTTAAACTTATTGAACGACAAATCGGTAATGTGCTTAGGAAGTTTATTATAGAACCTAACATAATTACCAAGTTTTACTAAATCTAAAAGATGGAATTAATATTATATATTTATTTTTTGTAATGAAATTGTGTCCGTGATTTAGAAGTTCAAAATTGTCTAATCTTTTTTCGAATATTCATTACATTTTCCAAGATATATTGGGAGGGCAAAGTTAAGATGCTAAATTCTTGAAACTTGCTCAGTGATTGGCGCGGTCCCTTGTCTTATAAATTGCTCGAAGTACCCGTTTTTGTTGTACAAATATGATATCTACCTCATCTACTGAAGTCCACAGTAAAATACCGTAGCACATTAAAGTGTGGCAGGAAGCGAAGTAGACTAACCTAGCAGTAGCAATATCTGTTAACTGGCGAATTATCTGTGAACTGCGAATGCATCAGAGCTTAATCTTCCCGGCAAGGAACTGGCGAGTGTTTTTTGCGGCGCCAAATAAAGAAGAAGAAGACGTGAGAGAGCGCTTTTTACATTTCTTTAGATACTATGATGTGGACACGTGAAATTGAATAAATATGAATGATTAGGAGTATTTTATATAGTATTTTTATTTGTTTGGCTATAGAAATGGTTATTTATAACCTGTGCTACGATCTAGTAATAATATAAAGTAGAAGGTATAATAGCGAATAATAGTGAATTGATAACTATACATTGTTGTTAATGCTACAAAGTGGCTTCTAATGGAATAGGGTTCGATCCCTTTAATGTAATTGGATCTGTCAGCAACAAGCAGGCAAACAGGTAATTACTAGTTGCTAGCAACTAGAAAGGAAATTACGAAAATAACAGAGAACGATGCTCAAAGATATCATCCGATACGTTCACTTTGCCTTCACATCTTATTTATAAACAGACAGTAAACAGATTCAGTTTCCATTAAATAAACAAAATTTGACAATGTTTGTGATTTTTAATTTATTTTCGAACATAACATTTTAAGTAATAATAATTGTATAAGTAAGGGTATACATAAAATATCTGTAGTTCTATTAGTACATGTATTTTTTCAAATTTCATAATAGATATTAACTATAACACGAATATAATATTTAAAAAAAACCGTATATTTGTATGCCCGGATTTCACTCACAAACTGCTTGGCCGATTTTTATGAAACTTTGTAGATGAGAAGCATACTTCATTCCAGAAAGGGACAAGTATCGTTAATTTGCCGAGCTACTATATAAAAAAGGAATCTGGCAAGCTGTAGGCAATTACGGGAAGTGGAACAACGATAGAGCTACACGGGAGCGTTGGCGGCGGCGCTACACCGTGGAGAATTTCTCGAATGATCTTAACTCGAGGGAAACCATCGGGCACTGCTAGTATTTATAGTATAGGTACGATACATTTTCATTACATTTTGTTAATAAAACTATTAAGCATTTCTACATATTGGAACAGAATAGTTGAACGTACAAATAAATAAAAAACTAAATAACATCTAAGCGATTCCATTTAGGTATACAGTATCTGTAAAGTTTTATCTTCCTTCTCATTACAATTTGATGCCAAACATAATAATAAATAAAATTTCAATAACTGGTTAGGGTTTTCGTAACGAACTTATCCTTTCCAGTACTGAGCATAGGCCTATAGACGGCGAGAGTTAATTTATCGAATGTTAGAAACAATCCCCTTATTATAATTTTATAATTATAGACGCTCCGTAATATAACGTTCATTAGAATTTTGAAGATAAAACTTTTAACGACTTCATTGTTAATTTCTGTTACGGACACGCTTTATTTATGATGAATTTTACTCGTAAAGTTTTCGAACTTTCCAGGATAATTAGAGCATTTAGTGTTCGGTCTAAATTCTTGTATCCGCACGAGTATCATAAAATTAACACAATATACTGGAACAAAAATGTTAACACGTAACGAAAAATGCTAACATATTTTCGATAACGTTTTAAAATGCACCTCGAGACGGGATCTAGGGATAAGCGATATTATAAGTACTGCGAGGACAGATTTTTCCTGAAGCTCTTTCAGAACAAAAATAATGCAAATAGTAAGGTTCTGATATTTTAGAGCAACAAACATAAGTATTACCTTCTTAAATCGGCGATTATTTATATTTTAAATTAAAAAGAAAATGGATGTATTCTTAGGTAAATATTGAATAATTTACTATCGAGAAAACCATTTCTACTTTAAATATAAGCACATATTTGTAATACTATATATACTATATCTATACAAATAAATAAAAAATTAAGTGTCTGTTTTTAATGTCTAATTAACAGCCTGTTACTAAATGCATATGAAATTATAACCGGTACATTAAACAAACAAAAAAACATTTTTTTTTAATTTTTCTCTGTCAGTTTGTTTGTTCCGTGTAATTTCCGAAACGGTTGTACCGATTTTGACAGGACTTTCAGTGGCAGATAGCTGATGTTATAAGAAGTAGCATAGGCTACTTTTATTTTATAAAAAGAATTAGGGTTCCACGCAAATGAAATGGGTAAATACGGGAAGTGAAATAACGATAGGGAGCGTTTTTTTTTTTTTTTTGAAACGATAATGTTGTTAGCCTTAGCGGTCCTGGAGCCTTTACGGCTTTTAAAGCTTTACCGGGCTTGGGGGCGAGCGCTTAAGGCACTCAGCCACGAAAGCTAAGCGACAACATCCGAGGGTGCCAAAGTGGCCGGACCTCGGCTCGGACTGTTGCGCGTATGCAATTAAGTCGCGATTGCAACGGCGCCGCGCCGAGGACAATTTATCGAGTAAATATAACACGCGAGAAACCGTGGGGCATAGCTATTACAATTTACGAGATAATTCCGTCCCGATAAGCGTGAATATGTTGATAAGTCGAAAATGCATACTTTTAAGGGTGGCCGTTTTAAAGTATGCATTTTCTTGGTAAGACCTATTTTTAGCCATTTATTAACCAAATAAATTAGGCAAAAGGCAAAGGGTTATAAGACTCTGGGCATATGCCAAGTTTGAATAATTTCGAAATTTGATGCAACTCGACTTGTAAACCTATTCACGCCTTCTACGGAATTATGGTCCACACTATCCATCGCTAAAATTCAAATGACTATATAAATTATTCATACATTATGATCGTCTTTTCCATGAGATAGGATTTATAAAATTATATAGGAATAAAAAAGCCTTCAGTTTTACACTTTGTTTATATTTTATATGTGACTTCTATAAAAGACATACATCTTTTCAGTAAGTAACGAAATAAGAATAATTTTATAAAATATAGCCATTTTTCATTGCGATACGTAAAAACGGACAGAGACCCTTCGTATATATAATACTACTTTATGACAGCATCTCACGTTAACTTCACAGCTATGATCATACCAAAATAAATCAAAAACGGAACACAAAGAACGAAGTGTTTACCATAACATCGCATACGCGTCCCTAAATCATAACACAATAAAATTTATAGCGAGCGGAAGGTCCGGCCTCAAGTGCTGATAAATCAAACACATTTTCTTCGTGTGACTGTAAAGGAAAATCTTTCTAGCAAATATAGCACACGACGACGTTGTTTATCTTACTTACGAATAAACGTAGTTGGTCCCGTGACACAGTTTTTTCTAGAAACGTTTTTTATTCGAGTTAATAAGAATATAAACATAGTAGCTACGGTATTTCGTTTTAATTTTAGGAAACTTTATTAGAGGTACAGAAATAAATTACATTGATACGAGTAGATGTTTCATATTTGTACGATAAAAAATAAATCTAAGTTTTGCGTTTTATGTAAATACTAGCCGAGCCCTACGGTTTCACCTGTGTTAAAATTATTCTACGAAATCTATCGCGCCGCTCGCAATACATCCGTGTAGCCAATCGTTGATCTCACTTCCCGTATTCGCCTACATCTTAACATTCATGGTTTTTGTTACGTTCCTAAGTATCATAGCGTTAAGTTATATAGCCTTTAAACTATCTCAATAAATAAACCATAAAACATTTTTTTTTAAACTAACTGGCAGCTTTAGTTATTAGCACGTACAAACAAACAATC
The DNA here is from genome assembly GCA_947532125.1 of Saturnia pavonia. Taxonomy (NCBI): domain Eukaryota; kingdom Metazoa; phylum Arthropoda; class Insecta; order Lepidoptera; family Saturniidae; genus Saturnia; species Saturnia pavonia. The sequence continues at coordinate 10,144,211 of OX383900.1, read as the reverse complement.
TATTAATCTTAATAATATTATTATAAATTTAAGGTACCTAAGAAGCCTACGAAAGTAAAAAGGTACAATTAAAATATCCATAATTATATTGAAAATTTTTAGAAAACATGCTAAATCCAAGTTGGTTGGAATGAACTGAAGTCAAGCCCTGATATATCGTTTCTCTTGAAAACTATTTGGAACGTTTGGTATGCAATTGCGTGCTGTTAAAAACAACCTTCATTCCAAAATACCAAATCGTGAACACTTCTGCTTTAAGGCCGACAACAGTGCATTTGGTGGTGTTCCCACAACCGAACCTCACATAGCATTTACCACCTTTAAATAAAAAATTAATCCTTCAATTGCACACTACAAATTCAATTAGATCTAGACGGAATAAAAAAACGAAATTCCATAATTGGCCTCACATGGTAAAATTTAGCTCTAGTAAAATTGTGTCAATATTTGACGTTGTAGTTATTTATATGATTATTTAATATTAACTATTAACTCATTTATATTTTTCAATGTAGTTACATAGTATTTTAACATTCATACTCTATGTCTAATATATTTTACAAATGAAGAATAAAATCCCATAGGATACTATGATTGAATAAAATATAACGTATTCTGGATTAGAGACGATTTGATATCCATTACATTGGTTAGAAACATTTGTATGGTTCGCTCGTAACAGATACGTATTTATTTGTTCATCAGCCCAGTACGATCTTATTTTCATTTATTTAACGACTAGCTGTGCCCGTGGCTCCGCTTGCTTTGACTACTAAAGAGCGTTTTTTATTTTTTTGAGCGGTACCCTAATTATTTTTTCTAAAATAAAAGTAGCCTAAGTAATTCCTTATAACATCAGTTGTCTGCCAGTGAAAGTCCGGTAAAAATGGGTCTAACCGTTTCGAAGATTACCCTGCAAAACAGACAAACAGACAGACATACAAAAATGTAAAAAATGGATTTTTTATTATAGGTACCTTGTATACTTTCATATGCATTAAGTAAAAACCTGTTATTTTAACATTACAAACAGACACTTCAATGTATACTATACTATATTAAAGCGAAAGAGTTTCTTTTGTTTGATTGTTTGTTTAAACACGCTAATCTCTAAAACTACCATTCCGATTCGAAAATTTATAAAATATTGATTTTTGTTAAGTAAGTCGGAAGAAATAGCGCACCCGAACTGTTTTTTTTTTTCGAACTGACTAATACTGTTAGCCTTAGGGGCCCTGAAGCCTTTACGGCTTTTACAGATTTACCGGGCTTGGGACGCACCCGAACTGCGTTATCGGCGTTCGCTGGCGTAATGGTTAGTGATACATAAATATAATGTTCTACAAAAATACTACCCCTTAGTACATCTAAAAAAACCGTGATACCATATGCTTATCTTTTATACATACGGTACAATATGGTATTTTGTGACAAAGTTTTATTCGATATTGAAAAGTGATTTATGAGCATTATTATTAGGCATTGTATATTAATCCTTACGAACGAAAGTTACTTCATCATCATGACAATTTTATGTAGTTAAACTGTGCCCTTTATAGCATGTTATTTGGACGAATAATTTGGGAGATTTCTGTTAAATTATACGCGGATGAAACCGCGGAACATAGCTAGTTTTATTATATGTATAGATTAACCGACCGTATATCTCTTTACTAAATTCGTAAATTAATATTAACTAACTAGATAAATATATGTAATATTTCCGTTTTGTTCCAAATAAGAGATAATATTACTACAATAATAATAGTTCACAAATTATGGATGTCAACACTGCTGGCAATTTGACAAAGTAGTGCGGTGGTACACGGGAATAATACCAATAGCATGCGAACGTCGTCTAATTGTAACAGTAATGATCACAGAATATATTTCTTACGTAGCAGCGGTCACGATTTTACCTTCTCTATTTAGTATACACTCAGCTAACGATATATTTTTATATTACAAAACTTTCATAATTTTCATAGAAGACTTCTAAAAAAAAGAAATTCTCAATAATTTTTTTTATTGATGTTCAGTCATAACTTCTTTGTTTATTAGAAGGAAGTTAGGAAGAGGTTACCTCAAGAATGATGCTTTTTTAATTTCATTGGCGTTAGACCTTCGACTTCGATACCAAGGAACTCCTCAAAATAATTGAAGATAGTTTTCTTTTTTGTTAAAAATTGACTTGTGATTTTTGAGATCAGTTTTTGGCAATGTTTTAGTAAAACATTGTCAAATCATAAATATTATTCAAGTATTAAAAATGTTTTTTTTTTTCTGTTCAAAAAAGCTTTATAAAAGCTTTATACTTATGGCATATTATAATATTATACCTTCCAGTTTAGAAATCCATCGGATATACAACTATTGTCCGCGTTGTGTCTGATTATTTATTTGTTTTGTTATACCCGTGGGTAGTGAAATGCCGTTATATTTCAAGTAAATAATTTATTTGTACTCCAAAATAATTTGGACAAACTTACAAATCGCTCTTCGAATGTACTTGCCGTTTTTCCCTCTATGGTCCTCTTGTAGATGTCTTCTTTTATATCGCTTGTTGTTTTCACTGCGCTTTCAAAAATAGAACTGTCGTGGCTCGCAATACGGCTGGCTTATATACTCAAATAGGACGATCACAAAATCACTAGAAGATACTTGAACTTGTAACGTGTTGTAAACGTTCTAGTTTTAGACCAGTGTTTGTTGATACACTCCGAGCGATAATTATCGCTATGTATTATGAGTATGTATGTGTGAAAAGTACTGCTTCCTCGAATCTATGACTAACTCTATCTATCTATGACTGACTCGATGTTTCGGTAAAATTCTAGACTATTTCGGAGGCTTTCAGAATGGTGATTGTTTTCTATTTTTACGCAAACCAAAATAGTATAATTGTATACATATGAAATTTTAACTGTCGTTCCATATAAAATCATTCAAACCAAAAGAAAAAAAGAATTCGTTTTATCGTTAAACAAATTTTTAAATTACTATCAGAAAACGATTTCCAAAATATGAACATCCAATCCCTTTATTCATTATTTCAGTATTCATTGTAACAAAGAAACCTTTCTATCGAATCACAAAAAACTTAATACGTTTAATAATTTCCAGTTATTAAATCCGATTCAGTTGTTGTTATAATTTATCTGAAAGTAATACATGAATTTAACAAAAATGTACGTGAAACTCAGTCGCACGGTACAAAATAAATAATTTATTAAGGACAAGTTAACAAGGGTCTCATAAAGAAGGCAAAAGGTCGGCTATTTGTTTTCAGCGAAGGATGGTTCACCCCGCTTTGTTATTTACAGTTTGCGAGAGTTGCTGAGGACACGGGACGCCCGGCCGCTGCCCCACTACCCACAAAACAACTTAAGTACTACAGCGACTGTCTTGAGTAGGTAGGTTGGAGGTAGAAATAATGATTCCAAATATTTGATAACTAATTTCGAAGCTAAATATTAATTCACTTTGCTTACTTACTTACGTATTTGTATGTAAAGAAAAGCTGATAATTAATGATGATAAAAATTATGTACCTGAAATATTATAGCCATGATATTTACAAAAATAACTGTAAAAAGTGTCTTTAAGGTCTGTATATACAGCAAGTAAACAGTGTTTAAGAAGGTGCATTGTTTAAATCATTTTATATGGACTTAACAGTTAATGTGGATAAACGTTTAAACTGTAGAAAAGATACCAAATTTAAAAAAAAACACCCATGAAAGTAAACAGTAATCGAATTCAAGATTTAGTTTTTGGAAGTACTTAGTACTTATGTAAAAACAAGTTATACGACGAAAATATAGAAAGTAATAAACTAACTTATATTTAAGTTAGATATAATAAAAAAGAAAGTGGGTGAATAACAATTGAAGGTTTTCGAACTTGTAATATGTTAGTAGTAGCGCGCACAAGCACATCTATCAAGAACATATGTTTGAATTACGAAACGAGTCTGATTTAGGTGAAAATAAACCATAGCATTATGGTAGGTAAGACATAGTTTTCGCCTTGTTAGACATCTTCAAATTAAAATCTATTCCAGCAGCTGCACTTTAGGTCAAACTTTTTTGATGAAAACAATCACTAGGAAGTTCTCGCTTTGTTAGGCATCCTCAAGTTGAATATCTTTTCCAGCAACAGGACTTGATGTCAGCCTTTCTTTATAAAAAGAAATGCCTAAGAAGTTCTCGCCTTGTTAGGCATCCTCAAGTTGAAAATATTTTCCAGCAGCTGCACTTGGGGTCAGTATTTCTTGATGAGAAGAAAATACTAGGAAGTTCTCGTGTTTTAATCATCCTCTAATTGAATATTTGTTTCAGCAGCTGCGCTTTTTTGGGTTCTGAAGTCGTCTAGATAGATGCATGCAGCATACATACGCGTACAGACGTCCGCGGCTTAGCTCAGAGGTTTTTTAGAGATTTAACAACAAAACACTACGAAATATTCATAGATAAATTTACAAATAAAACCATTTCTCTTAATCTTGTTATGATCATTAAATATATTATACAAAAAATTCCCCCAACTAATAGAACTAACTAATAAAAGTTTATTGAGACTGAAAAAAATAACATTAAAATATTAAAGTTAAATTCAATAAAGTAAATAAAATAACAATCAGCATTCCAGTGTTAACATTGTGCTAACAAAGTAATCTGTCAGCTTTATACTCAATTTTTATTGTATCCATTTACCGTCTCAAAGTATTACCTTTCGCCCCTGCAAGTTGCTACTAATATGCTTTTAGAAAGGTACAATAAAAACAATCCATAAGAGCTTTACAAAACTACACATAAAAGCGTCATTGTGGCCGCAACATGTGAGTTATTCCGGAAACGCGACAACTTCCGTCGTAACGACGAACCTGATACATCTATCTAACTATTTTCAAGTAATTAAAGTGAAGGTATAATACGATTAATATAAAAATAATAATCTGAATGTAAAGCTCAAATCAATAAAATATTTTCTATGAAAGAGATCAGAGATCAGAAAATAAAAACAAGTAATATAAATAATAGTGGTATTCTTTTATAACTTTTTATATAGTAATAGTTACATATTATTCTTATATTTTCTATGTTTACATAAGTAATGCTATTGCTTACGGTACGCTTTTATCTGGTTCGATATTTTTAACTGGTGTTTATCGTGAAAATCTCGCTTTTTCGATAGAAAAGCTGAGAACTTGTTTCAATATAATATCGTAGTTTGAATTTCATGAGAAATATACAATATTGTTTAGCGGTAGTACTAATCCTTGTTTATTGTCATTTATTTTTATTTTATAAAATTAAAGGAATTATCATATCTTATTTCTATAAAATACTATTTATATTTAAAAAATAGTAGTTTTCAAAGTATGATCTATAAGTTTTTGACGGGAGCTTAAACTGTTATGTAGTGTGTTTATTGTGCACAAGTGGATTATAAATAATAACTAGAAAAATGCCTTTTGAGTTGTCACATAAAATTCCTGGTCATTTCGAAGAAAGGAGTCACCATCTTGTTAAAACGTTCTTTGAACTTTGAAGATAAAAATATATTCTATCCACGTGACACTGGCAGAAGTGTGTATAAACACACATTACAATTAAATAAGAAAAATAAAAAGTATATTCTTACACACACATATATATTATATAATAGTTAACATACGCCTGTAATCCGATTCAAAAACGCATAAATATTAAACGCGAGGAAACGTTTAACTCACAAGTGTCTACGTACAGGTATGTTTTACTATATCATTATATTCTTGACATCAACTTCCACAGTAAGTCCTCGCGCTCTCGTTAGTGTTACGCCGCGCAACGCCTTGCCTTTTCGCTCCGCCATTGTAACAGCACACCTTTGAAGATACCTCACAGGTACCTTTTCGCGGTCTGGTAAGTTCGAAGGCGTACTATGTAACAGCCAGTAGTACTAACTAATCAGAATTTTTTGTAAAATATAATTGTATTTTTCTAAGATAGGTCACGTATTATGTGGTTATAAAAAATTTGCAGAATTTCTTTTTTTTATGTGCACGATTTAGTCAGTGATATGTAATTTATTCGCATATTTTCGATTGTGCATTCTTTGAAAGCAAACTAATTAACCGAAGCAGGTAATCAAAAAAAAAAGAAGATTTAATAAAAAGTACCAAATCTAAATAAATAAAATTTGCCAAGTGCGTGTCGGCCACGCACAGCGTAGGATTCCGTAGTTATCCAACACAATATGCGGACTCAAGGATCATTCATGTTATACCGGGCGAGAACTAAAGCAAGATTAAAGTTAAAACGGTCCGTACCCGGTCCTGTGTAACATGAATCATCTTTTATTCATGGCCGGGCCATGGATCCAGCCCGGTGTAGCATGAATTACTTCATACCAAAATTATACTATAAATGTTTAACTGTATCTCGGCCTGAGCCCGGACCGGTGTAACATTAATCATCCTTTAAAGAGGGGTATTTAAGTAAGTTCAATGGAATATGTACAAAATTACTTCTCCAAATAAATTTTAAAACTGGCTCTCAAGTGCAGCTGCATGTTGAGATTCTTTGGTATAGAATAAAGAACGAATCAATCGACAACCGAATTCAACTCTATAACTGTTAGCCTCATAAAATTAAACCAAGAGGCTTAAAATTATGTTAAATATACTCAAGTTCTAGACGGACAGCTTCAAAAGATATTAAGGATATTGTAAAATTAGCAGAGCACTGACAACTAGATGTAAACTGCCGTAGCCCATTTGAAACACATTAAACCGTCTTCCTACTTTAGTGAACTGCTACAAATACAATATAAGCAAAAACAAACTATAAAAGCCATTTCTGAGCAAATATTATAAAACTATCACGGTGACTTTTGAAGTACACGAAATATCCACAATTAACAGTTGAGGAGCCATACTGATGGAAAAACTTATAATGTAATCTCAATAGATTGTTTTATTGTGCTAATCTCTGTACTTGACAACCGGTCACATTAGAAAAATCTTTTTTTCTAATATAACCTACTTATTAAGGAAGGTTATAAGCTATATAACATCACGCTACGACTCTAAGGAGTCAAGACTCTAATGTCAATCTGGAAGGCTGTAGGCAAGTATAGGAAGTGAGAACAATGATGCCTACACGGGTGTGTTGGCACCGGCCGCGGCTCGGTGAACACTTGGTCAAGTAAATTTAACATGAGTGAAATCGCGGGGCAAATTTTGCAATATATATAAACCAAACACGTAAACACAGGCACTCATCTACACTACTAATAGTCTGGTCAACAAGTTCAAAATGGTGTTAATTTGTTTTTTTTTTATACCATTATGTTGGCAAGAAAGTGTGCGGTCCGCCTGACGGTAAGTGGTCACCGCAGCCTATGGACGCTTGCAACACCAGAAGCATCATATGCGCGTTGCTGACCCTATAATTCGAGATAAAGCTCCTAAAAATATGAGCGATAGCTCATTCGATTCGGAATTATATTTAGAAAAATGTATCTCAAGGATGTATTATCACGTGAAAAACTCAAATTGTTTTTAACAAAATAAGATTTAAAAAAATTAACAAAAAAAAAGTTTTCGTTAATAAATCAAAAATTATTAATATGTAAGAAGTTTTGAAAAAAGGTCCTTAAAAAGGATGAAATTTCAAATAAAAAAAAAACCTGGAACTCAATCTCCATTATTTATAATTTTTATTTAACGCCGAATATGGGTCTACTAGCGGCCATTACGACATTGGATGCACTGCTGCTAAAAACAGTTTAACTCGCAATTTTTTTTTATAGTATGAAATATCAAAATAAAAAATTGAAAAAAAATCTTTACTATTATCTGAACATACGAAAGAATAAAGCTCCGTTGGAACCCGTTATACAATTTTTAGCTAACTAATTTTTTTGCAATTTTTGATTTCACAAATGATGACATAAAAGTTTTACAGAATTGGCCTAAATAACGTTTTGCTTCTTGGAGCTCTTCTTTTACATATACTTAACAAGACCACGCAACAAAATTTTATAGAAGTTTATTATATTTTTTTAAAGTTAACATAAAAGGAAATATCCAAATTTTGTCGAAACTTCTTAAATATTATTAACAAAAAAAATTTTTTTTACATCTTATTTTGTTAATAACAATTGCCATTTTTGATTTGCTAATACATCCTCGAAATACATTCTTCTAAATGTAATTTTGAATCGAATGATCTATCGCTCATAATTTTAGGAACTTTATCTCGAATTAACACCATTTTGAACTTGTTGACTAGACTAATAATTTTAGACGGGAATGAAATCCAAAAATTAAATGTTGATTCAAGACACTAATTTTTAAACAATTTTAATCCGTATATTCTGTATTCAGTGTAACAATACTAAGATATGATAAATAACTGAAGCTCTTAAATAAATACGAATAAATATAAAAGCAGAAAATTCCTTTTCCTGTGTTTAGTCTTGTCAAACACTATTTATCTCGCAAATTTCCCGGCCGCCGCGCCGCGTCGCGCCGTGTTCTGTAAACGTAATTCCAATGTTGAATAAGAGCAAACATGTGAAATTAGCCGGAGAACATGCGAGAAACACGCTCCACGTACCGTACGATAGACTTGCGTGCTGTGAGATTTCGGCAATGTTTATAGATTTCAAGTAAATAAGCTCTTGGCATAAACGGGAAATTATACTAGAGACATTGAATCCAAGCCCGTGTGAAGCTGTAAAAGCCGTTTGAGGCTTCAAGGCCCTTATGGCTAACAGTATAATCAGTTCGAAAAAAAAAGGAGACATTCAATAAATTTATTGCCTAAAAGCACTTCACACGATCACACTGACAGAGTAACGTTCCTACACGAAAACAGATCTAGAATGTCCCGTTCGTCCGGCTCCCGGCGCCTTTGTAGGAGCACCGCCGCCGCCACCGCATAACGAACGATCGTATGATGTTACATGACATTACACATGACATTCGATAATGACGTCATCGTCGAGGAGAGCCAGTTGAGTTACTTTCAATATGACCTTACAATATACATATTTATATCATCCTGAAATACATTCGATACATGTACCAATTTTTTTTTCCAAAGGAAACAAACAGTTACAATTTCGTATTACTGATAAAAAAAAAACATGAAACACAAACCAAAATAACTTTTCACTAAATCTAGCAATAAACAATACAACTTGTATCATATTAAACATTAATAGTAAGGTAAAACCACCAGTAATTGACAGTGCACCAATAGTTGACACTCTGACGAAGAAAATTAAATATTAAGAAAAAAAAGGAAGCCAAAGATCGAGATGGCCAAAATCACTGATTACTGATATATTTTTAATGTTATAAATACATATAGGTACAGTCAGTTATAAAAGTCGGTTAACAAACTCAAGACTTCAACTCAATTTAGTATCAAATATTTAATTTTCTTCGTCAGTGTCAACTATTGGTGCAGTGTCAATTACTGGTGGTTTTACCTTATATTTTTGTATAGTATACAGGCCGGTGTAGCATGATTTACTTTATACAAAAGTATACTATAGATGTTTGACCGTATCCCGGCCGGCATCCGGCCGGGTGTAGCATGAATTACTCCATATAAAAGTATACTATAGTTGTTTTACCGTATCCCGGCTGGCACCAGGCTTGGAGTACCATGAACCATCTTATAGAGAGCGGTCTTAGTTATTTTCAATGGAATTTGTACGAAATTAGTTCTCCAAATACATTTTACAAGTTGGCTACCTGTGCCTCGCCACTACACCTAAGAGATAGGCATATGGTATCGCAAACTTTTTGTTAAATGTACTAAGGAGCAATATTTTTGTAGATTTTTTAAGGCTAGCTTGTAGGCGTAGCCTAAATTTAGATGGCCTATACTATTTCTCATAAATCTGGCTAACTCTTACAAAAAGAATTTTTCAAATCCGACTGGTAATTCCAGAGATTAGCGTGTTTAAACAAACAAACAATCGAACAAAAAAATCTTCCGCTTTATTATATTATAGTATAGAAGATTTACTTTTACTTGTTAACTTGTAAAGCCTACTTACCTCTGATAGTTTTCCTTTTAACTTCATTACATATACTACTACCATGAGTTTTCACATATCCAAAAACAATCGGGGGGGGGGGGTTACACGACTCTAACAAAAATTTGCACATTCAGCTTTAACAAAAACTTTCGCAAACGGGTTCCTGAACCGAAAAATAATTTTCCACAGACTCGCAATATTGTTGAACGACCTATGCAACGACACCCCGCAAGATGTGATAGACGACAATATATTATTTTACGTTTTTGTCGTCGTGATTAATGTGTATACCCATACTAAATTACAGCTTTCTAGTACTATGAATCTCTGAGTTAAGCCGTGGACAGACAGACGGACATACTGCAACTATAAGAGTTGCTTTTGACTTCAGAACCCAAAAAAACAATTAATTATGTTGTTGCAATGGTAATCAATGTAGTTTTTATTTGTTATTTAATCATGATTTTTGATACTTAGACACTATTTTTTTATGCCAACTAAAACCTGAATGATCTTAACCACCCTTGTACCGTTACTAAGATTAAGTAATTTTTGAGTTAATCACGTTATAATATTTATAACTCAACTACTTAACGCAAGTTTGTACCTCTCTCTTGCTATGTAATTCCAGATCATCATATACTTACGAAGTTCACCTCTTGGCAAACGGCATTATCTAATTTAATACTAATTCTTATATATATATATAAGTGGTTTCACGCAAACGGATCTAACGATTTGGCTGAAATATTGTATTTGGATAATATTTTACTTTTCATGTTTACATAGATAGGTGTTTTTTTGACAAGACTCTAAGCAAAGCTCTGTTGCTCAGATATTGATTATTGGTGAATTATATTTAATTAATTCCCTCGACGAATTGAATTATTCCAATAATTGTTGAAATATAATAGTATTGAGTTGTTCGATGAACATCGTAAATACGAAAGGTGGGTTCGTAGCTGCTAAATAATTCAAACGTTCACTATCAAATGCGTCCAATGCTTTGAAAAAGGTGAGGACACGACTCTCCCCCCTCCCCCCTCCCCCCAACCCACAACCAAAATACTACATTGTTTCAACTTGTATAAATTAAACCTCAGCAGTCTATAGATGAACAGAAACTTTTAGTATTTTGTATTCAGGTTCTTCTTAGCTTTTCAAGTGTTATTTAGACTTTTTTATTAAGTTCTACAAATGTTTATCTATACATATAATAAAATTGAAGTCTGTTTGTAATTTCAAAATTATAGCTTATAATTATATAACAAGAAACCATTTTTAAAATGTTTGGTTGTCTGTGTCTCTCTGTCTGACTGTTTGTTTCGGATAATCTCCAAAACGGCGGGACCGATTTTGATGGGTCTTACACTTGCAGATAGTTGATTTTATAAGGAGTAACTTAGGCTACTTTAATTCTAGAATAATATTTAGGATTCCGCGCACATAAAATAATAAGCCCTTTTAGTAGTCCACACGAGCGGAGTCGCGTCACAGCTAGTATTATAACATATCTCTACAACGATTGTATAAACTTCGAAATATTGAATATTTGGGAACTAAAAATTAGAAGTGAAAATGGAAAAAGCAACACAATAGTTGTAAAATATAATTAGTCTTAACATGGATGAGAAATTATTATATCGGTTACAATAACTTCTATAGAAAAACTTTCAAAAGTAATTATAAGCAGGTGCTTTAATTTTATGTACAAAAATATAGACAAAAACGCTGGATCAGAAATTTACAGAGAAACATTTATTAACTGAATAATTTACCGCAAGCCACAAACCACACGCTAGCACTCTCATTCCATAAAATTAAAGTAATAAAAAAAAACTCTATAAAAGTTACGTCAAAATACATTATTTAATGCTATAATTATATTTACGCCCCTATAATAACCTCAATATCGTAATACGTTCAGAGGCTCATAAATATCATCGTGATGCGAGTATTTCACTCACCATCTGTGTAATATATTACATGAAAATGTTTGCGCCGGTGACATACAGAACTACGCGATATATTTATTGCTTACTCACAGTAAGAGCAGAACCACACAACCGCAATGTTCCCAGAGAAGGCCTTACTTCACTTACAGTTAAATTAGCGTCGCTGAATCCACTTGACGTTAAATAAATTTATTAGGATGGAGCCATTAAACCGTTGGGAATTTATTTCCTAATCTGTTAGTACAGCACCTTTCGTGATCTAGGTTATGCATATACATTAGCTAAAACACTTAGTAGTAATAAAACTTATCTACAGGCGAGTTATTTGTCAAAGCTATTATTCACAGTTTAATTTAGGTCTCACGATAGAATTATCAAACAAATAATATTGAATTACAAATCGGTATTGCAGTGTTGTGACTGATTCGTCTATGCGCACGTAGTCTGGACCGCTGAGATTATAATCTTGCAATTTTACACAAAGATTGTTCAAGGTACGTACGTGGTTATCCGCATAGAAAAGATTTTTGGAAATTCTTTCCTTCACGGGGTGAAAAGGATGCGTAACAGTTGGGAAATTCCAAGACATGACAATTCGTTTTTATATTACATATTACAAGAAGTAGGATTTGCATTCCTCATTCTTTTTAACACGCTTATATTAGCTTCACTTGTAACTAACTAACAATATAATAAAATCTTCGAAGTCAATTTTAACCTACTTCTAATTGTCTTATAGAAATGAAACTTTGCATGTGTATGTAGTTCGGATGACAACACTATAATTTTGTGTCTTGGAGCTGATCTAATGATGGAGCCAGGAGGATGGATAGTGGAACACATTATTGGCTACAAGTAAACCCCTCGAGTTTGGGCTCATATGATTTGTTTTGACAAGTCCATTAGATTGGGCTTGGTAACGATTAATTTTAGCCCGTAGTTAAAGCGTGTTTTCATGTTTTTTAAATATATAAACTTATTTAATGATTGCATTCTAAATCGGGGCCCTAGTTAAATTCAGTTTACCTATCACGTATACTAACTACACATTGCCTACAATATTTCAGATAATTTGAATGTTTTAATGAATAATTATAATTATTCTTTTGGGTGGTACACTTATACCCTGACTTATTATAACATGTATAATTTATTAGCTTGTGCCCGCGACTTCGCTCACATGCATATGCTTTTGATGTTCCACAGGAACTACTTATGTTATTTGGTTTAAAAATGGACCGCCTTTTATTTTCTACTGTAATTTTATCATCACAATTTAACCCCCTTGGTTGATATGACGCGATATTAGACTAGTTTCGATGTGAATGAATCCAGCGAGGTACAACGTACAAATGCCAACTCACTGGCCCTGCGATCTATGGTGCTAATCGGCGTCGACAGGGTTTGTGATATGATATGCGTTCGTAAATGTTCTTCATGAGAGCAATGACTTCTGGAGCACGTGTCCAATAAAGAAAGAGCCAGGTTGGTTTCGGGCAGACGTAACGGTGATCCGGCGACAGTTTTGACGAGACAATAACAATCGAATATCTACCGCCACTACTTATCATATTTAGCGTTGATAAAAGTAAACAAAAATCAACTAACGATATTAAGTTTTAAGTTACACGGCTGCAAAACCCCTAAACAAAAGCGCCATGTTATGCAAACTAGATCTTTCTTCAGGTTGAACCCTATATTCATTAGAAATCCACATTCACACTGGTTCGGTATTTTTCAAGTGATACACGTTCTGATACATAGTGATAAAAAATTCGTGACTTTATAAATACATATATAGATAATATTTTACTGTAAAACAGTTAAAAAAACGCCGCTATATCTTAAAGCCTTCAGTAGAAATATTCCTACACTGAGGCAACATGATTAAGTAACCTGCCATGAAAAATACCAACTATATACCGTTTTCATTACCATCTCTCTTTAAATGATGAGAGTTGGCAGAATTCCCGCTGTGGCAGAGCATCTAACTTAGTTTCCTTATACGTGCTTTGAATTATTCGTGGTTAATACAACTAGTTACAGAATAATCTTAGAATTGTATATGGTTGAAAAAATTAATGTATTGTAATTTAATATCTATAAGCTGTCAGCTGTACATTTGGTGCGTAAAAAGAAAAGATCATCACGATACCAAAAAAGAGGTAGCGTATGAAAAGCTTGTAATAATAAAGTAAAGGATTTGAATACAAATGCCACGTATAAAAATGTTATCAAAGAAATAAATACAATTATTAATGTACTATTTCACGCAATGATTATATACGTTTGAAATTAAACTAATAAACATTTTCTAAGACGTTAATATAAACTTCATTTTATATTGACTTATCTATATATAATCCTTTTGAAAAACATTTTAGATGGCATCGCGAGTTTCTGGTATGATTCTTCAAAGATATTATAGCAGAATATTTAAGAAATTCAATATCTTCTTTCTATTAGAATGTGCTTTAATTTCACTGTTAAACTTTCATGTGGCGATATAGAGTATATACCTAGAAGGTGGCTTGCTTTTTGATCAATGGAATTACAACTGATAATAGTTGAATATATCGACAATGGAAAGGCTTATTGACTAACGTGCATTTGACTTTACACGTAATTCAATTAACCTTTTCACCGTCGATATGTTAGTTTCGTAAACAATTACGTCAATCTATTTGTACAAGTTTCAAGTGCTTCAATAATATGGTATGACAAGTAGTTTAATATTTTCGGCAATAAGATAATAAACATAATTATTTATTAGGTAAAATGCTAATGTTTCGAAATACTTTATTGCAGAATCCGTGCTTTCAACTGAGATTTACCGTGGCGTGCTGCTCCATACATAATATCTAGCTTCAATTTACTTGATGCTTATAACAGTACCGGTAAACATATTATATACAAGGGTCGCATATATTTAGTGATAAACCAAATACAAGAATATAATCAAACTTTAGTTAATAGGATAGCGCAAATAGAATCTCATGGATTTTAACCCTTTTTAAAGTTACTTCTGTACATATTAGATTTCTAAAATATTTATGTATGTAAAATAATCCTACTATTAGGTCGACTAATATTCTTACCTTTTAGAAACATTAGATGGACTTGTCTGCGAACACAGTAAATAATTAAGCAGTCACTCGCTTGCGGTCGGCTTATTTATTATATCATCTATTAAATAAAACGATAATAACGACCATTTAAATAATTACTGAACGACAGTCAAAGTAACTAACAATCGAAACGGATATTACCCTAAAAATAAATCATAAATTAATATCAAATTTTACCTTCTTGAAGTGGTTATAATATAATTACATTTACTAAAACCATAACATAACATTAAAATGATCATTGTCGATTCAAAGAGACAATATTTTATTTTATCTAGAATATAATTAAGCTGTTGAATCTAGGTGAATTATTTTATAATAAATAATAATATATACCTGTAAATCTTATCAATTACTCACTGCTGGGGCTATCTTTTTTTTTCTAAGGAACACAAAAGGTTTGTCACCAGGCCTATGTACGTCGTATTGGAGATATCAAACGTCATAAAATGTATTTATTTATATAGTTCCCACTACAAATGGCTACCAACTAGTTAATTTCCCAAGCGTTTAGATTTCCTCACAATGTTTTCCTTCACCGTCAGCTAATAATGTAGGGTAAATGTGGGATAGTTGCCCTAGGAGGACAGATGTCCCGTTATTTATACTGAGCCTTGTTAACATAATAGGATCAAAGCTATTTCCTATAAATAAAGTAAAACTATCGTTCTATAAATGTGCAAGCGCTTACCTTGCTATCTGGAACGTGTTTGTGTTTATCAATAAAATTTGATGATCTTGCCCACGAACAATACGAATTTCGAATGTAACGGTTTTACGGATGCATGTAACTATTCATTTTGTAATGTGAGTTAGTTATATTTTATTGTTAATTGCAAGTTAATAGTTTAAATATCATTCATAGATAAGGTTTTACAATTCTCTTTATTGTATTTTGTTTTAAAAAAGGAGGCATCTGTACCTACAGAAAAGGATAGACGCTTCATCTTTTGTGAGTATACTCGTAGACACCCTTAGAGGCATATTATCCCACATAATTTTAACTTTAGCTTGCATAGGTTTTAACCAATTTTTGGTTTTCAAAACGTCTATATAAGAAATACCAGAGGTTGTTCAAGTTCTAAATGGGCACTTAATAGCTGCATTAAGTTAATACATGTTTTAAAAGCATTAAGTCATCTAACCCATATAAAGGGCATCTATCCTAACTAGTACTGGGAATTTATTTATTTTTAAAAATATATATGATGTTTATATACGGTTACTATTAACCATATAGTAGCTAATATACTTGGTTTCCATTAGAAAGAAAAATCTGCTTTAATATACTTTTTTAAGGAAAAAAATAATTGATTTCAAAATATTGGGGCAACTATCCCACATTTACCCTAAGCAACTACATTTAAAACAGTAGATGTCCGATTACTAAAAGTCTGGTTTGTACCTGCGAACATAAACTTGTAATATTTTTATTTCGATGGTCTTAACCATAACTTCAACAAATTGCCTGACACAATTATTTCACTTTGAAAGTAATTACACCAATCGTAAACTGCGTTATAAACTTATATCATAAACACTTTGTTATTTTGTTTCTCTGTCAATTATTTCAACAGTGGTTTAAAATTAGGTGAAATTTAAAAGACAGAAAGGCTTAGTAATCTATTTTAATAAATATGTAGTTCTATCTGTACATATATTTTTTCCAAATTCCACGATCACGAATATGGCTTTAAAAATGTTTTTTGTCTGTCTGTATGTCTAGATTTAACTCAAAAACGACTGGACTCATTCAAAACAAATTTCGTAAACGGAAAACTCATGTCATTGGTCAATTGATAGTCTATAAGAATTCTAAATATATTTTTAGATATCGTAAAAAAGTGATTAATTCTTAATGGATTTTGATTACATTTTGTAAATGGGGAAGCGTTATATGTCATTCCATAATTGATAAGCTATATGAATTGTCAAAAAGGAAAAATTAAACTACGCAACTTAAACAATTAATACGTAATAAACGCGTGCGGAGCCGTGGAATACCGCTAGCTCATTATGAAGTCGAACACGTTAGTGTTGTTGCGAAGTCAGGAAAACGATCGCGTGGCATTATAGATTTTTTTGTTTTATGTGTACCTTTGTTACAAACACATCACTAACACCAGTACGTCGCCTGGGAGAATGTGTAGTTACTCATCATAATATTATGTATTTACGCCGGTATGCCAACGGCGACTGTTTACGAAAGTTGCCGTTGTTTTTGGAGGTACACCGTAATCATCTTTAGATACAGGGCAGTAAAATTAATTTACGAGACTGAACATGATAATCTTTCGCATATGTTATAAAGTAGCTGTGGCCACGGCTGCGCTTGTGTGGTCTACAGAATGACGTCAATCAGGTACACGGGCAAATCGTGCTAACCCCCACTCCCGATTACTTTAAAAACAAAAATTCTCATTGTAGGTGATCTTTATAACATCAGCTATCTACCAGTTAAAGTCCTATTAAAATTGGTCCAACCGTTTGGGAGTTTACCCGGAACAAATAGGCAGACAGACGGACAAATGTATTTGTTATAAGTACCGTATAAACATTACCTTCATATGTATCTAGGAAAAGCTGTTATATTGAAATTACAAAAAGACACTTCAATTTTATTTATTTGTATAGATGTAGTATGTCAAATAATCTGATTATATAATCCTGATTATTTGCATACTTTAATAATGGTTCTTAAATAAAGACTTAGAGTATTTTAGATCAAGATTACAATGTAATCTTAGGACCTTGCTGATTCAATTTTGTACTCTGTAAAATTTTTGCACTTCAAAATTATAATAAAAAACGAGGTATTCTATTTAACGCATATTTTCGAGCCAACCTGAGTACTTGTTTCATTTATGAATATTTCAAATATCAATATCATGGCGTCGAATAGTGTGCAGGAACGTATCTCGTAGTATCGCAGCACGCAAGCACGTCGAACGTGCCGCGCATTACTCCCATGTTCCACGACTAATTTCGCCATGTTTGCTCTTGTTCAACGTGTGTATTACATTTACATGACATACCGTGTATAAATTTAACGCAACAAATTGTTTTGAAATAAGAAAAAGTTTACTCATATTTTTATTTTATATTTGAGATGAGTTATAGCTGTTTTGACAATATAAGCGCTCCGTGGGAGATGAAATATTTTATAATTACTTCTTTCTAAATAATATTAAACTGAGTGGGTTTCATGTTTATAAACTGTTTGAATTGTACTTCTAATATAGTGTGACATTCGTGCCGAAAATATAAAATAAAATAAGTTTAAATATCTAAACTATATCATTTGGGTAGGACAATTAGAAATAGGTTAAAATTGATTTCGAATATTTTATTACATTATTTCTTCGTTAGTTAGTTACAAATGAAGCTAATAAAAGCGTGTTAAATAAAAACTTTTTTGCGATCCCTCGTGTAACGTTAGTGTATAAAAATTACGATTATATTACTTTCTAATTAAAAATAAATATTACATTCTAATAAAATCAATCTCATCCTTTCACGAAGCCAAACGACACGTGTAAAAAAATCACTCAGTAGTGTATTATTTTGTTGCTACATTTATTTCAATGTACAGCTACAATATATTAAATAACCAAGTAATACTACAAGTACATGCTTACATAATACATAGTACAAATATAGCACTTCAAAGTGTTACGTTATCTCACAGCTTGTAACAATCTCAGCTCGTTTGATTTCTTTTTTAAATCAGTCTACGCCATGACTATGAGCACACCAATCTATCACGGCCGGCTGTCCGTCGACATTTATTAATGGAGTGCGAATAAATTTGTAGACAACGAACCGCCCGGTGCTGCTTCTCCTGCTATGAGTACCTTACGCAATTGATCTGATCATTTCCACACTAACGCTCATAGTTAAAAAAATGTTTTATCAGAAGAAAAAAGCGTTTACACCCAGATTTTACAAGCGTCGTGCGTTTCCCTTACAATTATGAGGCTCTCAGCTTTCTCGGATGAAACTGCGAAATTCATTACTTACGTAGAAAGCCCACGCTTTTATCTCGAAAGATGTGCTTTTGTAATCACATTACGCAAATGAGAGCTCGAAAATTCACGGTTGGTTCGAGATAAGGTCGTGATCCCGACAAATGTCTCTTACACTCCTCGACAACTAAATCACATTTGATACGTTTACGGACCGTGATCTGATACATGTAATTACACTTTCAAAATACAGCATTCAAATTAATTCATAGAAAATAATACTCGATCATCTAAAATACGTTATGTTTAGAGTATAGTCGAAAAAAATACTTGTTTATCATTGGTTTTTGTGGCTATTCTTATATATATATATATATATATAAAATTCAGTTGCATAAACAGAGTTAAAACAAAATTAAATTGCACTCATTACCATTTGGCGAGTTTGGCAGAAGCGCTACGTTAGCTTGGAAAGTAACTCCATTTCCCGTTACGTGCTACGCCGTAGTTCGTAGCTATAGTTTGCGTAGCTTCGAGTGCCTTTCATCGTGAATACTTATATTATTGTTTGTTTTCAATTATCTGCTAGTGTTTCAGGAACTCATTTATACTGAAGACAAATCCCTTATACTAATAATATAGAGAAAATATCTGTTTCGTAAAAAAATAACACCGATTTATGACATTTTTTGGAGTAATTATTCGGTTCATCAAGAATCAACTTTTAGAGCATGCTTATAATAGCATACGGACATTTTTACATATTTACATTAATTTCGTAATATATGTAATTTACCTGAGTGTGTGTATGTATGTGTATGTTTGTGTGTGCATGTGTGTATATGTATAATATATATTATTTTACATGTGTGCATATATATGACCATTAAACAGTAGTATTATTTTAAATTTAACTAATAAATAAAAAACAAAATTAATCTCGTACGGCCATCTGAGGTGTTTTGTGTTAAAATATTTTGTTGAATCGTATTTTGGCTTCCAAGATACAGGCTCTGCCTAGTTTGGAAGTTACTGTATAATTTGTAATGTTAACTTGAAATGCATAATAAATAAAATTTCATTTTTTTTAATATTGATTGAGATATTATTTGACTGTACACTATCTTATATATAAAAATATTGTGTTAGTGATTCTATAACTTCTGAACGACTTGACCGGTTGAGCTCATATTCAATATATTTGTTTTATCAAGACGATGGTTTATAGCCATATTAGGAGCCGACAGGTCGCGCTGTGGTCGAGCCATTAAGTACCAGAATGGGTGAAACGAGGTCTGCCGGCCCAGCTAGCTGATATATATACGTATATAATTATATGCAAAATACTCATTTAATATTATTAAGTATTGTTAATAAATTAATTATAATGATGGCTCAGTGGTAGCGTGTACGGACATCGCGTCGATTCACGTGAGTTCGAATCCTTGCAATGAGCCTGGGCTTTCGGTTTTTTCTAATGCCCACCTGGCTAGCTGCCACCCTAGTGTTGAAAATCTGTCGCGGTTTGAAAATGTGTGTTCCGGTTGAGAGCCAGTTTTCTACTAGGTTTAATTTGTTATAATCTTGGCCCACATAGTCACTTAAGATCAGGTGAAACTGTGGCTACAAAGATAAAACCTATAACGATAAAAAAATATAGGCATGGTTGTGTCATTAGAATTAAAAAGGAAGAATGATGACGGCAGTCAAGTACCATCCATCACGTCGTACTGGATTCGTGACATGGACAAATGAAATACTATTTGGTCCGACACCCGCGGTCGTACTTATCTCACATTCATTCACAACTTATGCAGTCAATAATGGATACAAATAAGTCTCTAACTCACTAAAGCAACTAGAATACTTATGTTTTATTCAGACTAAGGGAAAACAGTCTAACCCAGCTAATTTAACTTTTAAAACTAGTGACATTTGTTCGATTCAAAGCTTTTTTTAATAATGGTAGCTGTCGCAATTAGTTTTAACTTCAATCTTCATTCAAGTACGCGGTTTTATAAGTATTGAAAGTGTATATAAGTGTTTTGTTAACATTATCTACATACACATTATCTACATTCACATTCACCACATCACATTATCTACACATTATATACAAAACATTATAACGTATCTACTTCAATACAACTCGTATGTTATAATTTTGTTCATTAAAAATGTTGTTGCAATCTACGAAGGGTATTGCGGACTGGATTTTCTTTAAATTCGATGAATTTGGATCAATTTCATGTATATTTTGCAGAATTCTACCTTAGTAACTTTAAAACTGAATCTGAATGAATTTATTCGTTATTTTATATCAAACTAGCAGAGCACCCGCGGCTTGTACTCGTTTATTGCGCAGTAATTATTTTCGTCATGTAATTTTATTTTACATATATTAACGACAATTTTTATACTTTATCAAATGGAGAATGATATTTAATTCCCGTAAAATTACCCATCTACAAAATTTGATCGGAATCGTTTAAGAATGAATTAAAATTTAATTTTTCATATCATTATTTTTACTATTTCTAAAAATATTATTGACAATTATTATAGTCCATCTATTATGGAATGGCTTATACTTCCCGTGTACAAATTTCATCAAAATCGGTTAAGAGGAAATATATATTTTTTTTACGATTTCTAAAAGTATTATTGTTAATTATTATAGCCTATCAATTGACCAAAATGACATAAGCTTCTCGTCTACAAAATTTCATAAGAATCGGTGATGCCGTTTTTTGTTAAATAAAAAAAAAAATAAGGGTATATGCGTGATCAGTGAATGTTCTTCCTACAGGATATATATTGGTAAATTTGAAAAAAAAAAAATACAAACAGCTATTGATTTATTAATATAGATTATATAATTACAGACGTAAAGCAATTTTACTTCAAGTACATGAATCAATGATATTAATATTTTATACAATCAATAATATTAGGATAGACATATATAAAATAAAATAAAAGTTTTCATATACATGATACAAGTAGAACATGTGACAATTTCAATTTAGGCCAAGTGATAACTGAACCATTATTCCGTTTTTCAATTTAGTTAGTGTTGATAGTAAGGGGCTTTGCAGTTTCAGGGAATCGTTCAACAGCGGGTTTAGTAAGGATTTTGGGATATCGAAAATGTCTTTATTCTTGACGCTTTCGCGAGGTAGATGATTGTTATTCGAATATATCCTAGGCTTCTAAAATTGTAAGTTTTCAGAGACACTGACATCTCTGCTGTGAATATAATTTAACGTTTAGTGGCAGTAAAATAAACAATAACTTTTCGTACGTATTTAAAATAGTTTTAAATATCTATTTTTCTAAATTCGTATACTATGCATATATTTTTTTTGCGTGTGTGTAAAGTGATTAGTTATTAATAAATGCCAGCAAAAACATAAATGTGAAAAAGGGACTAAGTTCGGTAGAAACGACGTTTGAGGTACTCGTTGTCACCAACAAAAATGCTGATATATAACATATGCTAAGTTCCATACCAGTTCCTTTAATTATAGCTATAGGAATGACATAAACAAGCCGGTTTCCGAAAGGGCTCCAGTACCGTAGACCACATACACGCATTATGGCAGGTTATACAGAAGACCGAAGACCTAACCTACCCCTTTGTTTAGCGTTTGTGGACTACGAGAAAACCTTCGATTCGATTGAGATCTGGGCTGTACTACAGTCTCTCCAGCGGTGCCAAGTAGACTACCGGTACATCGAAGTTTTGAAGTGTTTGTATGAGAACGCCACTATGTCAGTTCGACTGCAGGATCAGAACTCGAAACCTATCCTGTTGCGGCGGGGAGTCAGACAAGGAGATGTTATCTCTCCTAAACTGTTCACCGCTGCACTGGAAGATGTTTTCAAGGCTTTGGACTGGGAAGGACAAGGCATCAATATAAACGGCGAGTACATCACCCACCTTCGGATTGCCGACGACATAGTAGTCTTGGCTGAGACCATGGAGGACCTCCGTGCGATGCTCGATGACCTCAGTAAAGCCTCTGAACGAGTTGGTCTTAGAATGAACATGGACAAGACGAAGATTATGTCGAACGTCCATGTAGCGCCAACTCCCGTGAAGATCAGAGACTATACGCTTGAAATTGTTGAAGATTATGTTTACCTGGGACATACAATCCAGTTAGGTAGATCCACTTTCGAGAAAGAGGTTAATCGTCGAATCCAACTCGGCTGGGCAGCTTTCGGGAAGCTACGTAACATATTCTCGTCCAAGATACAGCAGTGTCTCAAGACGAAAGTCTTTGACCAGTGTGTGTTGCCAGTAATTACATATGGTGCTGAGACGTGGTCGCTAACTATGGGCCTCATAAGAAAGCTCAAAGTCACTCAAAGGAAAATGGAGAGGGCTATGCTCGGAGTTTCTCTGCGTGATCGAATCAGTAATGAGGAGATCCGCAGGAGAAACAAAGTCGCCGACATAGCCCAAAGAATAGCTACACTTAAGTGGCAGTGGGCGGGCCACGTAGCTCGTAGAACGGATGGCCGATGGGGTCAAACAGTTCTCGAGTAGCGGCCACGTACCGGAAGACGCAGCATGGGCAGACCCGCCACAAGGTGGTCCGACGACCTGGTAAAGGTTGCGGGCAGCCGCTGGATGCGGGCAGCACAGGACCGTTCATTGTGGCGATCTTTGGGGGAGGCCTGTGACCAGCAGTGGACGTCTTTCGGCTGAAATGATGATGATGATAGGAATGAATGTTCTTAAATTCATTTACAAATCATTTTGTTACTTTCTTTGATATGTTATATCTAACTAAGCAAGTTTCAATTATCAATAAATATGGAAGCTAAATGTGAAATCCATACTTTGAAGTACACTCAAATAAATTCCGTTCCGTACTTACTTAAAATATAATATAAACTTTATGTATCAGGTATCTGATTATTTAGTTTTGGAGTGTTATTAGCAATAACTGTCAGGATTACGATTTTAACTTGAAATAAAAGTTAATTTTGTATTAATATACGTAACGTAATTGCATAAGAAATTAACTTAATCATTTCCGACAATATAGCCTAGAATCTAGTTATATAAGGTACACGACCATCCAGCAGTGATTTTTAAACGCATTAAAGATCTCGTCGTTAACGGTGTTTCTATACATAAAGGTATTAATTTAGAAATAAATTACAAGTAAGGTTGAAATTATAACAAAAAACGCGTTAAGTTTTAAGAGAAACGCTGTCGGTGGATACATACAAATTTATTCACACTCCATTAATAAACGTCTACGGACAGCCGGTCGTGATAGATAGATGTGCACATTTTCACGGTATCGAAGTATTTGAAAAAAAAACTATTTAAGAGTATAATGTAGTTACATTTATTATCTATACGAGCACTTTATTGAACAGTACCACAGTTTAGAAAAACAACACAAATATACATATTTTAACAATGTCCAATGTAGCAATGTCTGTCTGTAATCATATTTTGCAAATTAAATTTGACCCAATTCCTCTTAACCTACCAAGTTGAACTTTTCACATTGATTCAGTTCTATTGACAATGAATTTTTATGGTAAGCGTAACCTGATTCCACACCCAAAATTGGCCAACTTCTTTAACGGGGAACCAATTTAGATACCAAATTTTGTATACAGATTTAATATTGATTGCCCGTTTTAAATTGCACCATAGCCTGGCTGCTGCATCCAGGGTTGTCTTTCGACGAGAAAACTCCTCAACGGTCAGCAGCACAGACACGAAATATTGTATGCGTATTCAAAAATGATAGCCTGTTTTAACGATGAAAGTTTGTTTTGAAAAATCACTTTTCAAATTAAGACTTGTTTTACTTACAGTATAAGTAAAATAAGTAGCTGGAAGTTATTATAATTTAAACTTCTGACGTATTTTTAACAAAACTGTACCAGATTCATTTAGGTCATACTTTAATAAAATATGATAGCCATTTTATTTACCGTTACGAGTAAAGGTCGATCGGTTTATTTTTAATACGGACACTAAGACATTGAATTTGGTAACGATATTCCATAAAGTTTACAAAATTTATTGTTTTTTTGAACAATCAGCCCAGTTACAGACCTATAACTCCTTAAATTTAACATTTCTTGTCCGAACACCAATATAAATGCATACACTTATGCAAGTTCTCGTTACGTTTTTTTTTAAATTGCTATGTGCTGTAATAGGAATGATTATTCTCGCACTACAGAGTCAACGTGATAAATGGGGCATCCTATCGACGTTTTCTGAGCACCGACACAGGTAATTTATAGAAGGTGGGCGTATCTCATAAGAAAATGTTTTTCTTCGCAACTAAGTATGCGATTGACAAATTTATGGCTGAATAGATTTTACTTCTACTTCGCTTACGTCGACACAAACGTAGTTGCAATAATAAATAAAAATTACAATATAATATGTTTTTCTTATTAAATTCTGAATTTGCTTACGTACAATACTAATAGTAGCATAATAAAGCAACTGATCTATTTCGTAAGTCCTTTAAAAAGTTTAAAGAAGAAATAACAAAATTCTTTGACAAAGTCGACTCACAAATTTATTTTTCATAATTTCAAACACCGGAACCACATGGTTGCCACTTGCCGCAAACTTCAAACCTTTACAAGCGCTTGAATAAAATAGGGAAGCCAAACATCGGTATCCACATGTTTGCGAGTGTGCTAGTGTGTTATGGTTAAGCAAGCATGAAAGACGTCGACCTTGTGTCGGTTATACCATTTAATTTAATATATTGTTATTGTAAAAATAAGCAAAATTGAACGAGGAAAAATGATTGGATCCAGAGAATTCGTCAGCAAAGATCTTTAAAAATTCACAGAAACCGTACCGATTATTTTTTTTAGTTATTTAATAATATTATTAATTTCGCGTAAGCGATACTAACTACACACAAATGTGTGGACACATCACAAGCGCTTCCTGCAAGATCCTTTGATTTGTGCATCAAATACCGGCTTAGCTCGAATCCATGGCAAGCCAAGCCAAACGCTCTATCCACAAGTTTGAATTTATTAATATCTGCCGAGGTCTGGCAAGTGTGTGTATCGAGCAATAATTTTTTTTTCTCAATCGTAACACCCAAAAGTGGGTATAAATAAATAGAAATAAATAAGAATTAGTACACACGAATAATGTAAAAATCATAGATTATTAGCTATACATCATTGCAATGAATTAAAAAAAACATGTAAATTGGATCAGTAGTTTTCGCGTCAAAAGAACATGAACGGACAGAGAAACGTTGAGTTTTATAATATGTATAGATTGAACAATACACATAAATAGTAAATATTAGATAATTTAATCGATATTACAAAGACACGCATTGATTATAGAACTTCCTTTTATTCTGAAGTTAGTTAAAAATATAATACTCGTTGTCAATTTATATATAAATATATATTTAGTGACAGAAAAACCATGAGGAAACAGATTTGATTTTACGTTAAAAACATGACATTATTTAATACTTACTGATAGTATGTGATCCCAGCATCTTTATTATTTAGTTAGTATTATTTCTACATAGTTTCACTATATACGTGTACAGGCATTATATTTGGATTATTTAATAAAATGCGCTACATGTCAACGTTGTGTTATCGGAATGACTCGAGTACCCCGATTTTGGCGTAGTTTTGATCGTCGATATTTTATAGTACACCGATGATTTCTTGTTGTAGTACGGCGGAAACCAATCATTAATCTATGTTAAAATATTAAATAATAGGCAAAAGTCTAAAATCATAAATTAAAATACATAACGTCGACAATGTAGAAAATGGTGATTGATACTTGCGAATTTTCGTAGAATTTTTTTACTACGGCGTTTCAAGCAAATTACAACGGAAACAGCTGTACCTAAGCTGTCAAAACTTTGAATAAAAACATATGTTATAGCCACTTCTTTGTTTGACAGAAATTACATACTCTGTTGATTGATCTAACCTATTTACTTTGAAACATATACCACCTAATTAGTTATTTGATTCTGAATACAAGAAAGTAGGTAAGTACCAACGCTACGCATAGAAAGAAATTGTTTTTACTTTGTAATTCTGTGTGTGTAAAATTCTAGGAAATAGCTAAGCATAACCGAGAAAGTGGCGAAATGTTAAACGTAAATAGATATTATATTAATATGAATCCCAGTCGCAGATCTACAAGGCGTAATACCGAATCAACCCAAGAAGTCTGCTTAAGTCTGCTTATTTTATTTGTAAATACTCAGATATTAGCACTGTTTAAAATGCTGAAAAAGTCAAATAAATGTATAAATAATAAGTTAAATAAATACTGAAACCCATTTTTATAAGAATAATATATTTAAATTTAATTTAATATTTTTTTTGTCTTGTATAAAAATACGTTTGTTTATTATGGGTTGTAAACAAGATCTGAACAATAAGCCTAATTTTATATTAAAAATAAAATAAAAACATGATTATTAAATAGTAGATATGTCAGCAGTTATCACAAATTATTCGTGTACAATATTTGGCACGAGGCCAGCATAGCATTGAGTTTCACTCAGCTATTCAGGTCGGGGAAACCGCAGTCAGTTTGTTCAGAGATCGAGTTAAACTTTAACCCAAAAAAAGGTATTCAGGTGAAAGGTCCTATTTACAGCAGGGTTTTAATTTACCTTTCTTTTATATTCAGTATCGAGGCGAAACCCGAGTCATGTGCTTTCCAAACCTCGTACTTTAATGGTTACCACTTACTGTGATAACTTCCTCTTTTTACGATTTTGTTTAAGAACAATCAATTCAGAATCATTCCTTATTATGTAATATAATTTGAAACATATATATTTTTTACATTATTATGTACTTTTTTGGAC
Source organism: Saturnia pavonia (assembly GCA_947532125.1). Classification (NCBI taxonomy): domain Eukaryota; kingdom Metazoa; phylum Arthropoda; class Insecta; order Lepidoptera; family Saturniidae; genus Saturnia; species Saturnia pavonia. Next base: position 10,116,237 of record OX383900.1, on the reverse strand, counting down.
AGTTTTATTATTTATATAATCCAATTTATTTCTTACACAGAATGAAGAGATTATTACGTATATTTTAAAAATATAATTCTTCTAATAATCACATGTTTGCTAGGTCTTTAGATTTTTTTTATTGTGCATATATTTTGTAGATATTATGTTACAAAAAGTGTAAGCATAAAATATAGTTCTTAGTAAACATTTTACCGCAAACCTAATAATTTGCAAACATAATAAACTATAATTATTTAATTATGTTATTACACTACATAAAAAAGGAATAAAATAATTATATACTTATAATAAAACAGTAAAGAGTCGAAACCGAAAGATATAGATAAAAAGATAATTTAGAAAAAATACTAAGAGTGGGTTTAAAATCATGTAAAAAAATAATTTCGATAGTTTTATTAAATTTTTGTCTGTCTGTTTTTTGTACGCCAAACACGCAGAAAGTACTGGACTGAATTAGGTGAAATTTAGTATGACTTTAGTTTATAGTCTGTATAAACATTTAGGATAAATTTTTACATGTATAGACGAACGTTTTATTTTGTTTATTTGTTTTATGTGTTTTTATTTTACATTGTAATTTATAGTTGTGTAAAATGCCTGGTTGAAAGTGGACAGGATTTGGGATCATTGCACTAAAAAAAGTTACATCCTCTTCGTTCACAGGAAACTGAGAAATACCGTCAATTGAGACTTGCTGCCTAACGCAGAACTAAGAAAAAATGACGCGACCCAGAAACCTGCAGGGTCTTAGGTTAAATTCACAGCGTAGACCTATGGCAGAATGTCGATCGATCGAATGTATTGAAGAGCATGAGGCACAGCTGACTGCTAACTGTTAGTATCACGCTGCGTCTTGGTACTCAGAGACATTCGCAGAATGTGAGGTAAGGCTGACTACTTGATTTAACTACAGATATGACTACTTACCGTGAGTACCACGCTGCGTCTCAGGATTTGGAGACATTTACAAAGCACGAAACACGGTTAAATCGCCGATGCTAAATTTCAGTACAGCTACATATCTGCTTTTTTATCGCTATTTTTCATACACAAATTCCCACGTGGACGAAGCAGCAAGCACAGCGAGTTTTATTCATAACAACAATTCTAAAACTCCTATATATGGCTTTTTTGATATAAATATATTTAAATAGAACATCAGCGCTAAATTTACGCAAGCTACCCAAATACTTTCTTTCACTCATGATGGCAAATCTATTTTCTGTAGCTCATCAATAGACCGATCTGTCATCGAACTTATGACAAGGTGCCAGATTACAGTGTAGTAGTGTAGTTTTGAAAACCGTTATTGCTGTTCAATAGATAGTTTCTTTCGGTTGCCCAAAAAAGCCGCTTTTACCCAATGCTACTCTTCAACCTCTCCCTAATTTTTAATGATATCATAGATAATAATTAAAAAGCTGTTCAACTTGCGTGCCCAATTTTCTCTATTTTTGAAGTAAATTTTTTTACCTTGGTATCCCCTAAACAGCACACAAATACAAACGAAGCGAAATGCAATAATGTCTTTACACACACTAGGCTAGCAGATTTGTACCGCAAAGATGTCATCGATCTCAAAGCGATACGTTATCTACGGTATCTTATACGGTGTATTGTGGTTACAAGCCAGGCAGACCCAATTGTTGTGACCGAGCAATTATAATAAAATCAACAAGAAGCATGGCTACTATTAAGCAAAAAAAGTATCATAATCAACATTTTTTTATTCATTTTGGGCCCTAAGAAAGCACTTATTAACGTCAATACACCACTAACGGTTCCTCGGTTCATCCCAGTCATCGAAAAGAAAAGTCAAGTCAAGAAACTCGATCGAATTTTTTTTCATTGACTTATATAGTAAGGAAAACGTCGCCTAGTAATTGGTTCTAAATTGTTCTCAGTTGAAGCCAAGTGAACTAGTCGTACGTCGACTGTAGACGGGAGTGATCGTGCATTTACAGAAAAATTTACAAGTTTTGTCGTGAAGGATTACAAGAACTACGATAACAAGCACAATGAAAAATCGTATTTCATATACCAATATGTCAAAAATATCAAATAAAAATAAACTTGCTAACATTATTAAAATATGTTTGTTTCTCAATTGGCTCAACGTTTGGCAAAGGTGAATCATGGGTATGCGCAGCGTACGTCAGTGCGATATAACTGCAGCGGCGTGCATACATCGCACCGCGACACGGTCGCTATAAGAATGTAGTTGATATAGTGATAAGATGTATAACGCAATTATTTTAAAAAATGCGTGAAATTAGGAACGCACGTAAGAACTTATACTTCTCTGGCGTAACAAAACAAAAATAAGACCAAACATTTTATCCCGCATGCTAACAACACGATGAAGTTAGCCATCAATATATTTTTAAACCAATGGATATTTACGTGTGTTTTTTATATTTTATTATTGCTTTTAAAATTATATGTAATACAATAAATTTTACTTCTGGAATATAAAATCTCTTGGAAGGTTACATCTGTTTGTCAGTTCACACCGATCACATCGTATCTAAGAGTAGTTCTAAAATACGACGTTAGGTTTTTTATACTGCAAACGCGTCAGGCAAAACTTCAAACAACCGTATCTTCTCTTTTTAAATCAATAATTTACACTTATTATCATATAAATATGTAATACAATTTATATTTCGATAAAGGTATTTTGATACACGTGTCCTGTGATAGAAACTTGTATTGCTTTATGGCCGACCTTACGGAACATAATTTATATTTAATCTTATCGCTCACGTTTCAGCTCACGTAAAGCCGCCGACATAAAAGTTCACCGCGTCCAAATTGGAAACTGTTCATGTCCCTTTACTATAATCTATTTCTTAGTCCTTCAACTACTTAATATGTTATGCGAATAGTTCCTTAGCTTCGCCAGTCAATATGTCTATACCAATTATATGTGAACTCGTCGTTGTGTACATATATTTATAATTTTTATGGACTTATACTATTCAAATTATACCATTTGAAAATCGAGACGAATATTAAAAAATGAACAATTCAAATAATTTTTATAGTTGATATATTTTTCTAATAAAAAATAATTGTGAAATCCATTCTCATGAAAGATTCAAATTATTCGAATATTCGATTTCAAAATTCGAACTAAATAACATTATTATATTCGGTTCAATTCAAACGATATTCGCAGTTGATCTCACATAAATAATACTTGTGTAACTTTGGTGTGTACATAAATAATGAAATTATAGACCAATTTTGCAAACTTATCATTATAATATACATATTATTACATATGCCATTTTTTTTTATTTCTGCAAAAGCCTAGTATTACCTAGTAACCGACACAATCATAACCATAATAGGTCTGCTTGGGTAATAGAATAAATAAAATAAAACGAAGACTATCAAAATGATTTAAAAAACGCTCAAAATAAAATAATAATATTTCTGCCATCACTGTAACGACATAGCGGAATGAAATATAAGAATATGTAATGAAATGAAACCACATATTTTATGAGAAGAATTTTGTATTTGCCTATATATTACTTTGGACGGGGATTTCGACGCGCAGTCTGTTTGTTCTGAACGAAGAACTTCGATCTATGTAACTTGCTCAACTCGGAGGAACTTGGCATTGAGTTATAGATTCCCAACTGCATTCCAAATATTTATATGTTTACTTAGTAAAACGAGAATACCACATTTGATGTCTGTTTTAACTTTCCGAGTATAATATTTCCAAATGCTCAATATAAATGTATTGTTTTAAGAAGGGTTCAAGATCTTGTTCAATAGTTCAAAATATACACAACTAATTCGATGATCACAAGAAACTAATATTAGCATTAATGTTTACAGAGACCGTGAATTGGACATTTCCAATGGCTTTTTTCAACATGTACCTGTTACCAATGTATACAGAACCATCTTTCCTCTGAGTGCTGTTAATTATTTTATATGTATTGAATATAATTATTGTAAAATAATTAATGTTATAATTGAAATACCAACCGAATATATTTAATTTTCACTGAAAAAGATCATCATCACTGAATCGATCTACATAATGTATAGAACGAAACGCAATAAGAAGTATGTACGATTTAATTACTAAGAAAAAATCACCAAAACATGTGCTATTTAATCCTCATGCCCAAAAAATAATTACCTGAGTCTTTTTTTGTAAATATTTAACAACTAAACCATCGTGCCTGAAATACCATAATATCGTGTACAACACTTGCAACTATATATTCAACATTGTATATATCTAAGTAGAACAAGTTTTTGTGTAAAACTCATTCAATCTACTATCAAAGGTCTCGAATAGATGAGAAGGCCGATAGTGTCCTGCAATAAAAAAGCTCAGATATAGGGCGAAGGCGGAGTCTCCGCTCACGTCGTGTCACCTTCCGTCCTACTTTATAAACGTGGCCCCCAAACCGCAATTTATGTCGTCCCCGTCTCGGCTGTCTCCTAAATTAATTGCTATCCACTACGTTTGTTTACACACCCGTTCGAAATTTACAACAATGAAAAGACATTTTGAACAAGATTATTGACATAACTCCGAAGTCTCAACAACGCTACAATTTTTTTTGCACCGTATAGTAAAGTAGCGTTATTGCACTTTTATCTACAAATTTTAAGGTTGTGTTTAAATTATTAGCCATAGAAAAACCATATGTTTATATTTACATAAAACTGAGGATATGACTATATTTAATGTCCCGGTGAAAAGCATATCAATGATACTGAGGCCCAAGTCTGCTAACAAAATAGTGTTTTGAACTTCTTCGCCTCTACAAATTTTTTATAGAGATAATATGTCTCGCCATACATTTTACATATTACAGTAATATTACAGAGTGTATTTATTTCAAACTTTTATTTTACTTGCTGTTTGTATGTATGTATGTTTGTAAGACTATGTAAGTAACATTCACAATTTGTAAACCACTTTTCGACCACTTGCTCGCATCCGATTGAGATGAAATTTGGCACATATATGTAACTTCGATGACAATGCAATATTATGGTACCATGGTGCTGATTTGATGATGGAGCCGGTATCTACATCCCTGCGGTCGGAACTCCTTGAAATCCTGTTTTGGCTTTAGTTATTAATTAGATTACATAGAAACATGTGTGCTATTCGGTTGCCAAATATTTAAAATACTCAAATGGTTTAATAGTAGTAACTGAAGAGTTCCACTATCCATCTCCTGGCTCCATCACCAGACCCTCGTTACCAAGCCCAAACTATTGGACTCAACAAAACGAATCGTATGAGCCTAAACTCGAAGGGTTTACTAGCCACTGAAGAATTCCACTATCCACCCTCTGGCTCCATCATCAAAATGGCCCCAAGATACCTTTAAAAATTGCTTTAAAAAAATCTGTGTTTATTGACAATATGTCAATAAATCACACAGATATTTCGAGCATTATACAAATAAATGAAATTTGAACTTCCAAATCCCATATTTCGTAACAAATTAAATACTCGCAAAACTTATTCGCAAACGAAATCAAAGAGGATTTCTCTGAATAGAAACTCTGCTAACTTTCAGGACACGTAAACTCGTGACTATAAAAGCGAGCTCCGCCAAAATTGTCAGTCTCTAATCACAGATTTTAAACCATTATCACCTTCCCTTGGGTTTAATTTATTTACTTGTTACACTTAAAAAAGGTACCTAAAAATTTTATTAATTTATAAGTAAAATCCAGTAAGCCAGTAATTTATGATATTGATTTTAAGGTGATGAAAAAATGATTAACACTCGTAATTTTCTCAATATAAGAAGAAGCATGTACCAAATGTAGGAAAATAAAATTTTAAAGAAAAAAGGGGCTTCACGAATACGAATTATTTTCGTTTTTAGGGTCCCGCACCCAAAATGAAAAAACGGAACCGTTATACAATCACTCAGTTTTTCCTCTATTTCCCTTTTACTCAAAAATGACTTAAGGAATAAAGTTGAAATTAATATTGAATACGCAAGTATATGACCTCAACCTTCTGCAAAAAAAAGTTTTTATGTTAACGTGATTTAAAAGAGACACGGCCCTGCATAATAAAACTCCTACTCTCTGAGCGATTATCAAAACTTGGCTACTTTCCGAGGACCTACAGTTGAGATACGTCTTATGAAATAAATTGTACAATTGATCCCATAATAATATGTTTAAAATTCCTTCTAGAATTATATATAATACGAGAAAAAGTTATATTTGTTGTTAAATAAAAGTTTGTTACTAACTTACACGCGCCATCGCAAGTCTTATACATCGGAGAATGTAAGGCAATATACAAACAATATTTTATTTAAAACCTGCAACATGAAACCCTTAGTGTAATAGTACTACTCGCTATTTGTTTGATTTTTTTATTATCATGTATTTCATATTGATATACATATATATAGTGTGACTAATCTACATATTCTGTTGTTGTCAACTCCTGGAAGGCGAATTAGGTAATTATAATTACTGCACTGTCAAATAAGGTATTCTTCCTGATTATGTAAAAATGGGCAGCGAGACCGCACTCGAAAACTAAGTTTATTGTAGTCGACTCAGTAACTTAGGTCTTCACAATCTGATAGTTCGAGCGAGAATGTCTTCATGTCGGCCGATGCCTTCTTATAGGGTGCGTGCGGTCACAGAGCACACCTATCGCGCCCAGTCAATAGTGTAGGTCCATAGTAAAGACAATAGTACTAATACTAAGCCGTTAGTACGGATTTCATAATCAGATCGACACGATTCTCTAACATAATCAACATAAAATAGGATCGTTTTTTAATAAGTCGTGTTTGTAGATGAAGACGGTCTTTGTAACAATATAACTAAAAACAAAATATACAGTAAGACAAACAAATTATCTTAAGTGAATAGGTAAGAATTAAGTCGCTTCCTTATTTTGAGGCTTGAAAGACACTGGCCACGACAGCGAAGAACGTTGCACGTAGCCTATACGAAATTATCTGCCCCGAAGAGCCCGCCCCGTCGCCCCGGGTGACTCAAGGAAAATATAAAATGAAAATAACTTGCGCCTAAACCGTGTGCCGTTTTTTTTTACATTAACACGAGAAGTCTGGAAATAAAATGTTTTATTTTAAATAAATATTTTCTTAGGTATTCCTTAATAAAGCTTCGTTGTTTATAAGCGTAAACATGAAGCTGCGTGAAGGTAGATTTACTAGCGTTGTTTCTATGTTAAATTTAAAAGTTATTCAGCGACTAGCTCTGTCCCACGGTTTCACTCACTTCCCGTACTTGTATACAGGTTGCCAGATTGCTTGACGTACATGGTTACTGTTCCGCTTCTTAGAATTGTAGCGTAAAGTTACATAGCCTACAAACATTCACAAAATACAAAAATAAATTTTCAAATACGACTGGTAGTTCCAGATATTGACACATTCAAACAAACAAACAATCTATTGAGTTTGATAATAGTTTTTAGTAAAGTTGCTCAATAGTCTACTACCCAATAATACAAGTATCCAAAATCAACGTTATTCTATTTTGCCACTAGATGGCATGAGTGGGGAAATTAGATACTGAACCAAAAATATTATTATTATCCATTCTATGTTTCAAAGAATGTCGGATAACGAGCGGATACTATTTTAACTCATACAACTTCCGTTATGCCATACACATGTTCCAGTAGGCCGCATTTCCAGTGAAAGCGTGTTTCAAACATAACTCCGGCGACCTCAGACTGAACGATATTAAACTATAAAGTGTGGCGCACGAACGGTTTGCCGACCTCAAACGATTCACAAGCTCCCCGAACAATTTTGTTTTTGTTTCGCCGTATTTGTTTATTTTCAGTTACAGTAAATAATAACAATTTAATTTAAAACTAATACTGTAGTTACCGCAGTAATTAAAGATTACATTTAAGATTAAGTTGAAATCTTATAAATGTAATCAATAATCTTAGAAAAGGAAATACAACAGAAAATATTCAAATAAAAGATGAATAAGAATATGCGTGTTTATGAAGCCCCTAAGGGACCTACACGGTGAACTTCACGGAGTAAGTACACTGAACCATGAACCGAGTGAACATAAAATGACTAAGTTATCGCTCTCAGAAGACATACACAGTCGTAAAGATCTGAAACAGACCTCTTTATATGAAAATAATAAAAAATGAATCGATGTACTCTGAAAATTAGTCGCGTTATATGCCTATTCATGACAAGTTTCACTGCAGTTATTTTAGTAACAATTGTATAATTTTTCTGTACTCAGAAATTAGTTTAAGAACAGAAATGTTTTTTTTAATGTAATACAGGCTAGCGATGAACACAATCTGTGTATTTTTTAATGATTCGGTTGAAGTTGGAAGGGAATTTGCTTTTAAGTGCAGCTGCCTGAATGAACCGATTGGTGCTTTAAAACATAACCTAAGTAATAACCTCAGTTGAATTTATCAGTTTTTGATAAATAATAAACAGTTATACTATCTTTGTTTGTTTTTGGGATAAAATACAATGACCACTAAATAATACACTAAGACCCTACGAGTTTCTAGCTATTTAGTAATTACTGCACTTGAAATTTTATTTAAATACCAAATATAGTAAATTATCACCAAATATAGTAAATTATCCTCAAATATAGCAAATTATCCCTAAACATAGCAAATTATATGAAATATAATAAATGATAATCAAATATAGTACATTATCACCAAATTAATGCGCTATTAAGATATACCTGGTTTTGATTAGGTTTGACTTGTGATAAGAAACAGCGGGTGTAGTTAAAATTTTGGTAATCATTTACTATTTTCGGCAGTATAAAGTGCTATTTTGAGATTATATTTTACTATATCTGGTAATGAGTTATACTTTAGGCGCGTTATGCAAAAATGATCAGATTAATTTTTACGATACGTGCGCTCACTAACATTAAGTCTACACTATGAAGTTGCCTGCTTAACCTCTTCTTTTATTGTGGTGAAGATAGTTAAACTCGATGTTATGCGTCACATAACGAGTGTAACTATTCCAAAAAGGATAAATTCTAACGCGCGTTTATTGTATAAGTAGTGCATCCACATTTTTATTTTTATTATATAATCTTATAAACGTATCCAAATTAAATACAAACTACAATTTAAAGTTTATTATGAATCAAATGGATTTCTTTTTTCTTTTTCGAATGTATATAAATATTTAAAAATAACTAAAATGACTGAAGTGAAACAAGACAGGGTCTTCGTTAAACAGTAGGTACCAAGGTTAGTATTAAAATGTACGAGTATATGTAATCTGCACAATGAACATAAAAATTTTGTAATTTTCAAGTTTAAAACCTCCGTTATGAAGGGGCTATTAGGTAAGTATAGACGATTGAAGACTTAAAAAAGGCGAACGTAATTTATACTTCGAATTCTTTTTGAATAGTGATGACCTTTATATTTGTAGTAAATCTCCTACATTTATCTCCTACGAGTTGCCGACCCTAGGCTGTTGCCCTGTTTATTTTGCCTCTAGGTTAATTCGCTATTGCATATCATGATGATAGCTCTTGAAAAGCCGATTCCCGTATACATGAAATGTAGTGAACAAGTGTTTTAATATTTTTTTATTGGATCGACTTCACTTTTATTAGTATTATCATTTGCCACTGACATTTAACAGCAATTTCATTTGATTTTTTTTTAAGTAAAGACAAAGGGTTTTCTATTATCACTTATAAAGTTTAGAAACAGTGTATTATTATGAAGTTTTACACTCACTCATTCCCACACATATTTTATTATCTTTTATTCACGAGAATAATATAGTTCAAACAAAACTTTGTAGAAAAGTTTATAAAATGTTAAATATTTAGAAACTTCTATACTTTGATAAAACAAATTTCAACAAGAATATTTCTTTTCAATATTGCGTCTTTTAAACATGTTTTTTGTATCTCGCTGTTCATCTTTTTATATTGAACAGACTGACAACTACAAAACAAAACAACTAAAAATTACGATCTTACGAATTACGATTTGGTTTTTGTCATTTAACCGATAATCGATTTACCAAACAGACACATTTAAAGACCAGATTAATTTGGTGCCAACACGGAATAATACCGTATTACGCAGGGCTGATTGAATGTCGTGTATTTTAAAATCTGTTAAATAAATAAAATAAAAATAAGCTGATAAAACATACAAAACTAACTAAAATTGTTTTGTCTTCAAAGGATTATAAATAAGTGACCTTTGAAACAGTAGTGGTGTTCGGATACCGCAGCGAATCGCGTTGCTTCAACTCCTACAATAAACTTGACGTTTCGGCAAAGGACAATATCGTCATAAAACTATGATGATAGGAAAATTTCTAATGCCTGACTTGCTAACTAAACACCTTCTAATTGAAATACGAGAAAGGTATTATTAGGTATTTACCTATGAAATTGCCGTTTTGTATGAAAAAATTTAAACGACGTTTTTTCATGTATTTTTTATTTGTATTAATCGAAGTAATCACCCATGCAATCAATGCATCTTTGCAAGCGCAGTGGCAGTTTATTGATGCCCTTCTTAAAGAAATCAGCTGGACGGGAGGGAACAAATTCTCCAAAGGCATTTTGTACTGCCTCTGGGGTATTGAATTTTTTTCCCGCCAAGGAGTTATCCAAATTCTGGAAAAAGTAGTAGTCTGTAGGCGCAAGGTCTGGTGAGTAGGGCGGATGACGGAGAACTTCCAACCCCAGTTCTTGCAACTTGGATACCGTCTGTTGTGCAGTATGAGGTCGCGCGTTGTCGTGCAGGAGTAGCGTAGACGAGTGATTGACCAATGCTGGTTGGAGATGTGCCAGCTTCTCCATCATTGTGTTCAGTTCTTCACAGTACACATCTGCAGTAATGCTCCGTTTGTTAAGAAGCTGTCATGAATCATACCGGCACTAGACCACCAAACAGTGACCATCTTCTAGGGGTAAGTTTTCGTTTAGAGCATTGTTTAGGTGCTGAACCAGGATCCAACCAACTTGCTGAGCGCTTGCGGATATCAAACAGAATCCATTTTTTATCGCAGGTAACAATGCGGTTCCAATTCCTTCATTTGTGTGTCTGTTGAGCAGTGCAAGGCACGTCTCGACGCGTACTTCGCGCTGGCGATCATTGAGTTCGTGGGGCACCCATTTGTCAAGCTTTTTTACCTTGCCAATTTGACGCAAATGGACCAATATTGTTTTGACGCTAACGTCGAATGCTGCTGCTAATTCAGCCGCAGATTGTGTATCATCAGTTTCCACAATCGCCTTTAATTCGTCATTTTCGACCAAAGTCTTCGGACGACCGCGAGGTTCATTTTTCAGGTCGAATTTCCCAGAACGGAAGCGAGCAAACCAATAACAGGTGGTGCGTTGGTTTGTAGTGTCGGATCCGTAAACGTCGTTGATGTTGCGTGCCGCTTGTGCCACGTTACTGCCACGACGGTACTCATATTCCATAATTACTCGAATTTTTAACGTATCCATGATGACAAAAAAGATTGAAATGCGATGAAAATGTAACACTAATCAATAAACAACTGACTACTTTTGGAAAAAGAATTCCATGTTTTTAAAATAAAATTAATTTGAAATTAGAATTCTTAGCGAAACAAAAATTATTTTGATTTGAAATGGCCAGTACTGCAGAACGGCAATTTCATAGGTAAAGACCTATTATCGATTCCAACACATAACATAATCTAAATTTCGGTTTGATCTGACCAAGCTTCTTACTGGCTTTCGAACTGATGTTTTCGAAACTGGTGGTTGTAAGGTTTTTAAGTGTTTTCATAGGATGTGAATTTAATAAAATGATTTTGATTTATAACAGCGAATTTTAAACTATATTTTATAGTAGCTGGTTTTTATAATTTCAATGTCGTTATCGTGCTTTCATAGATTTTTATAGTTTAAGAAGAAATCTTTGACACTATATTGTTATTTTTTATGTTAACCAGTTTAATTTGAATATACACTGACCGATCCCGAAATGCGATAAACCAAAAGAAAATCACTTTGCCTATTACCATGTGTATTGTAGTCGCGATCCCTAACACCCCACTTGATTACTGGATATATATCGGCTGATCCTGGTACTCGACATACAAGGTATATATCCATCCAGCACATTTTCGTTTCATATCTTTAATTATTTAAATTTTTTACAATTAATTTTTCAGTCGAACACATACTTATCTTTAAGCTGAACACTCACGCTACAGTGCACCAGACACTTCTTAGATGATGCAAGTAATACTTGATCATCGGCGTAAAGTAGACATATGACGAGTAACTCATTCATTCTCAGTCCACAATCACTCTCTTTCAAATTTATAAGACAATTATCCATAAATAAGTTGAACAGCTATGGCGACGCTACACATCCCTGTCTAACACGCTTTTAGGTATTAAACTATTCAGTGTACGCTCCGTTTATTCTGACACAAGCACTGGAATCTTTATAGAGGGATTTCAATGTTTGTATCAGATTACTGCTCATCCCATGCAAAGATAATGCTGCCCACAACTCATTCCTCACAACTTTGTCATAGACCTTTCCAAATCTACGAATACACAATAGACTTTTTAGTTTTTGGCCAAAAATTTTCTAGTAATGCACCATAAGGAAAAGACCTGATCCGTACATCCCATTCTCTTTATAAATCCCGCTTGTACATCCCATATTCTTTCATCTGTGTCTAACATAACTCTTTTAATTATTACTTTAACACAGTTTGCCGACAACACTGAGAAGGCTAATTCCGTGGTTATTTTTACAGTATTGTTATAACTCTGTTCCCTTGTAAAAACAGGCTCTTCAATCATGTATAAAGGTATGAGAAGCAGTTTTACTTTTAAAAGTACAAATTAAGAAAAAGAAAACAATCACTGTCTAACTCATCTCTTATTTCAGACTTAAAAAAATACTACATTTTTTATTATTAATTCCAAACTTTTTCGACAACAAGACAAGTGAAGCCACAGTTTGTTCTTAACCAGTACAAGTATACCGAAGTAACTTGATCCTTCTTTTGTTGATTTAATTTTGAGTTTGTGAGGTTTCTTTGAAATTAACTACATGAATAATATAATATTTACCTTGCTTATTTACGGGTTTTTATTGTTTTAGCCATCGATTAACTTCGAAAACTGTAAACAAGTATTAACAAAATTACATAAAGACAGCCGTTGACAATACAAAAAAGCGGAGTGTAGAAAAAAAATCCAAATATATGGCGCGAACCCTCGCTACAGATGTGAGTAGCGTATGAACGGACGTTGTGGCGATCTTTGGAGAGTCTATGTCCAGCAGTGGACGTTTTTCGACTGAATGGATGGTTGGACTGCAGCAGGTCAAAGTTAATCTCAAATATATTTGAAAAAATTATAAATATCCAAAGTTAAATTACAATGAAATTTTGAAGCGATGATGGCGCAGTGGTAGCGTGTACGACTTCGCGTCTATTGACGTGAGTTAGAATCCCTACAATGAGCCTGAGCTTTCGGTGAAGGAAAACATCGTGAGGAAACCATATCATGGTGGTAAGGGATTTTCTAATGCCCTCCTGGCTAGCTACCACCCTCAAGTTGAAAATCTGCCGCCAAGCACCAATAGGTGTGTTCCGGCAGCTGCACTTGAGAGCCATTCTTCTACTAGGTTTAGCGTGTTACCATCTTGGGCCACATCGTCACTTAACATCAGGTGAGATTGTGGCCACTACGCCAAAAACCTATAACGATAAAAAAAACAATACAAAATTATAATTTATATTGTATACAAAAGATAATTTGACATATATCATCGGAACAAAAATAGTTCTTCTAAGTTCCAAAATTATAGTCTTTAGCCTTAGTAGTAGCTTAGTCTTTTAAATAATTATTTACCCAGCTGTGCAATTAAATTGCCGCTGTTACGGTCCTTTCTACGTTCATCGTCTTTGTTTTATACGCAATTTATACATGCGTATTTAATATTTATATTACAGATCTGAATGTATAATTTAAAACCAATATCGTGAAATATTTGTATGGTCTTTCAAAGTTATTTCTGTTCTAACGCACACACACATACACACGCGCACTCACATTTTATACATTCTCACAAACAAGTACAACATAAAGACGTAGTGGTGGATAAAGTACATTTACTTTTACTAATGTTTAATTATGTTGCTTTGTATTCAATTGTATAAATAGTAATAAAAAGAAGAACACTGGAATTCCGGACTAAATTCTTGTTATCCGGTTCAAACTAAACTTATATTTTGTTTAATAAAGATTATTGGCCTTACTAAGCTACTGAAGCAATGATGGCTTAGTGGTAGCGTGTACGGACACCGTGTCGATCGACGTAATTTCGAATCCCTACAATGAGTCCGAGCTTTCGGTGAAGGAAAACATCGTGATGAAACTAAAACATTTTCTATTGCCCGGCTGGCTAGATATCACCCTAAAGTTGAAAATATGTCACCAAGTACCTATAGGTGTGTTCCCGTAGTTGTACTTAAAACAGTCGCTACACTAGGCTTAGCGGTAATGATGGTAATCTTGGGCCACATGTCATTTAAAATCAGGTGAGACTGTAAGAAAAAAAAACTTACAAACGTTGATTAAATATAAGTAATATTCTGACAATATAGATTAGACAGAGGGAAATATTTTAATCCGTATTTAAATTTTGACAGGTTTTTATAAGAAAACACTAGAAGTTACGAGGAAACAAATGATTAAATAATGCATTAATTACAGTTAATTGAAAGTTTACAAATGTCACGTAACGTTATGGAATCCTTCCATTAGACGTTGTTTACTTAGTCTGCGCGCAAATCTTGGGAGGTCGACTCACGAAAATGCCCCATGAATATGCGATGACACAAACCGTACACAGTTTTTCCATTTACAAACCATAATGAAATCTCACGCACACGCTTTATTTATTTTTCAATCAACCGTGTTTCCGATGTTACTTGTTATTCATAAAAAATTGCAAATGTATAAATTTTTACTAACCATTTGCAAATTGGAGCTTTGTGTTTTTAATATGAAGCGAAGAGTGAATCTTTTATTTCGTGAGTAATTTTGCTGAGGAAGCTGGTCAACGAACTCCTTTTCACTTTATATCTTTAATTGCAGATTGAAGTTAGTTGGAAATCCGTAACAGGCAATAAATATTTTTATATAGATTAGTTTCATAAGGCATTCACCAGTCCAATCCGAGAAAAGAACAGGAATGTACGAACATCTTGTTTATCAATAAATCATTTCTCGTTGTACTCAGGCGGTAAATAAAACCTATAAGAAAATCTACCTTAAACTTTATTAATACTTTGAATTAGTGTTATCAATCGGCTGTGTTTATCTTATCAAAAACACAAAATACACTCGACTCTTTCCTTATAAAATAACTAGCGGTGTAAATAACGTTTTTTTTAATCAGGCAGGTGTGCATGGAATACCACGTACATTGGAAGTAGCCACCGGATTTGTTTTGAAGGCTGCAAGCGCTTAAGAATCTGTTGCCCCTATGACAGGAATTCTTACCTTTAGCCACGTACGCTCGTTCGTCAAGCAGTTGAAACGTCCAGAGTGGTCAAGTTTGGTGTGCGGGAATAGGTAACGCACGCTTGTTTTCCCGTTGCACACCACACAATCGGCACTAACTAATTGTTCCTTTCATGTTAGTAGTTTATCTGTAATTATGTTCTAACAAACCACTTTGAAACGTAAGCAGTTGCGCGCACCGGCGAGAAGACGATCAGACTCAGACGCCATTCCTGATGGCGCCATGACGAGTCGTTGTGATTGGACGGGAACGTAAGAGCGCTTCACAACGCTCTGCTATTGGTTCAAATCCCATCACAAGAAGCGACAAATTCATACGATGTTCACACCGGTATCCAATAGTGCCCAAATTTGAATTATGAATACCAGTTACATTTACGAAACAGACTCGTAGTTTCAGAGATTATCTTGTTTAAACAATCAAACCAAAAAATTCTTTATTATGTTAGTATAGATAAATAACTTGGGTGACTATAGCTTAGACTTGCCGATAGCGCTATACTGAGATTACTTTTAGCAGCGACACGGAGTCTCTAGTACGAAAGCGTAAACAGCAGCGGAAGCGTGATTTGTGTTTACCGTCGACAGTTTTTCCGCAAACCGGATGCACTGCTCGCTCAACGCTATCGTTGAACTAACGAACCATCGCTACAGACCCATCCAAGCGAATCTTGTATCTCAATAATTTATTTTGCTAAGTAGTTACTGTTACTTTAATCGCTTTTTTAAATGTATATATTTATATTAATATTACAAAACTAAAGTGATTGTTTTTTTTTTATTATTTGGTATCGCAAATCTTAGGAACTACCAGTCAGATATGAAAATTTATTTTTGAATTTTATAGGTTATTTATCGACGAAATTTAAATGCTATTTAACTTCACGCTACAACTCTAACGAGTGGAGCAGTAACCATGAACGTCAAGCAATCTGAAAAGCTATAGGCAATTCCAAGAACAAAGACAGCCTACGATTGTGTGTTAAAGCGGCGTTGTGGTGAGTTGGTCGAATTAATTTAACAAGGGTGAAACCCGAGGGATGTAGCTAACTAGTAATTTAATATACATATTATGTAGATTAATACACAAGTTAATACTACTTTCCCTAAAATGAATAATGAAACAGCTTATTTAATATTAAACGTAACAATAACAATCAGTTGAAAAAGTATTTTTTCTAACTTATCCAATATGACGGAAAAGTATCATCAAAGTTGTTTAAGATGTTCTTTGACAAAAAGTAAATTCTTCTTTCAAAACGGGACAATTTTAATACAAACAGTTTAAAAGTTTTTTTTGGCGCGCAGTAAAATATTTAGACATTAATAACAGACATTTTCCTCGTCTATAAACCGTCGAAAAAACATCGTTAAGAAGTAAAATCACGTTCCGAAAGCTTTACAGTTCAGTTATTTATAGAAAAGTAACGACGTGAGCTAATGAACCGGACAGATCATTAGATTTCATTAAGTATAATATTATTACATTCAACTAGTTTTATCTGGTACATCTTTCCTGCTTGAATTTGGACGTGCCAACTTGCCTCAGAAAGCTTTACGAAAAATCCGGTATTTTAAACTGCCTCGTATCCACCCGAGCCATTGTAGGTGGCTGAATGCCAAATGAGTTTTGTGATGGAGTCCTCTTGTGAAAAGGCAGATAGTGAGTCGTGCCTCCTTGACTAAATAAACATAACATTTATTTCGAAGACACGTGAGACCCAAATCTTCCTATTATGTAAAAAGTTATGTCTATTTGTTCGTATTCTACGCGTTCGCGTATCGTTCTTTCGACTGAATTGAAACTTTGTACGATTGTTGTTGTTGACACTTGCGTGAAGGTTATTGACATAGTACGATCTATGTACAACAGATGGCACTCGAGTCATTTCAAGAAATCAGTGTATTTTATATATTTTTTGGTATTTTAAACATTGTTTTCAAACCAGAATCTTACGCACTTCTGTAGGCGAGTCGGCCCACGCGCAATGTAGGGTTTCGTAGTTACCCGTCACAATATACAGACTTAGAAAGGCTTTCAGTGAGTTTCGATGGAATTTGTGCGAAATTACTTCTCCAAGTACATTTTATAAAATTTGCTCGACTAATTACTCTTTAACTTGTAAAGCCTACTTAGCTGTAATAGTTTTCATTTTAAATTCTTTCACATATCCAATAAGATCCATTTAGTTGGCAGGGGGGGACACTTGACTCTAACAAAAAATAGCATTATAAAATTTGATATTTCGCAAACGGATCCTTGAATTGAGAAATCGTATTAGCGCACCCACAATATTTTTGAACGACCTATCCAACGATCCCCCACACCATGGGATAGAAGAAAGTTTTTTTTTTAAGATTTTATTTTAGCGGTTTTTCAACGGCTTTAACATATATACCCATATCAAAGTACACCTTTCTAATACTAAAAATCTCTGAACTAAGTCGCAAACAGAGAGACAGACGGACATGGCGAAACTATAAGGGTTCTTTGTTAACTATACGCAAAAAATGACAATTAAATAAAAACAAAACCTACAATTAATGCAGATAAGACCCTTGCTTACCTGGAAATATATTTTCACAACAACAATTTCGTGGGAAACTGCTGGTTCTTAATATTTATTGATGTGTTAATTTATTATTCGCATTTTTGTTAAAATGAGGCTTGAATTACCAAAATGATGGTAACATATTATGGTATTATATACATTAATGCACAAATCTATTTAAAACTATGATAAAATTGCATAGTCTCCTCTTATGTACATTAAATACCTTCAAAAAGTAATTTGGGAGTGAAATTCAAATTGTTGGGTTATACTCTGATAAACCTATGATAAACACTCTATACCTATAGATAAATATGGAATTAATTTGGATTTGAATTATTTACCGCTTTAATAGTTTGTTAATACACGTATTTTGCGAAAAGTACCTACTGACCCAATTAGAGTATTGTTTTAAAATAAATTTATATAGTTGGAAAATTAACTTATTGTTTTAATCGTAATCAGGTACCCAAACATAATAGTGCGCAGCTTACGTTTCAAAACACATGCACATAGAGTTACTATCTACCTTCATAAGTACATCGTTATATCCCTAATTTATCAGCAGTGGGAACGCGTAGCTTACTACAGTAGGTACTGTTCTTACAGTGATAGAAGCAATATATTGTTACATCCGTGCAGGGTAATGAAATGCCGTTATATTTTGCGTAAATAATTTATCGATACTCAGTGAAACAAAATTCAAACCAACTCACTATACTGTGGTCGTACTTACAGTATCTCTCTCTATGGTCCTCTTGCAGATTTCTTCCTCTTTATCGCTTGTTGTTTCCACTGCGTTGTCCAAAACATAATTTTTGCTGGCTCAAAATACGGAACTGTCTCGAACTTTACGTCATTCTTTAGAATAGGTAGTGTCTATTTTCAAACTCTTGTTTGTTGGATTACGCAATTGAAGCGATACGTTTGAATCTGAGAGTGAACTATTTTTTTATTATTATTATCTACGAATAGATACTTGATGTTACTCGATGTACCAGATATTCCCAAAATAGTGTTTTTTTTTATATTTGTATTTAGATCGTAACAATATCATATTCACCAGAGAACATATTCGTATAGAAGTGTGTGTTAAACAAATAAAATATATAGAGTATAATGCTTCATATTTTATTTAAATCCTCTGAAAAACTAATAAGCATTCAGCGAACCCATTTCAACCACAGCAGAAATGCTTATAAATTCACTGGAAAAAGAAGCGTTCACACGCAAAAGCAGCGTGAATTATTTGTTTGTGTCATAAAAGGAAAAAAACGCAAAGGTAATTTCAAGCGGGTGCAATTTATGTTTTAAACCGACAGTCCCGCGTGTCGAAACTGTGAATATAAAGTTCTAGCAGCTGCATTGACATCTTTGGGGACCGTTATGTGACTGATTTTGTTTTTTAACAACACGATATTTTATGTATAAAACTATTATAAATTTAAGTAATGTTCAATGTACAATTATTTCAAAGATTTGATATATTTCAAAAGCCAGGAGATTTTTAACTATCTAAGTACGAGCTTTAGAAGGTACCAGGCAATAATAGAATATTAAGAGAGTTAATACGAAGTCTCACAAAATAAGTTAGCAAATTTTTCTTTCATAATATGTCACTTTAATGAAAATAACAAAGTTTGAGTCATTTCAAATTAATTTATCCGAAATTTCTTTGCTACTTCCACCTGCAAAAGATGAATAGTAGTTTCATCTACCTACAGCATATAATGTTTATAGACTAACTATAATTGACTGTACTAAAAAAGAATACTACGCTTTTTTGGTAAGTGACTTTAAAAAATGACGTATTTAGTCTGAATTTCAAAATGGTGCAACACTTGGTAGATTATTACTTACATAAAGAAAAAAAATAGATTCCTGATTGTTACTGTTTCTTATGATCAAAATAAGCCAACATTTATTCGTAGAACTAAAAGGAGTATCGCATTAATCTTTCGGTAATGAAAATATGAAATATAATATTTTCTCAAAGACTAACGGAAGAAAAGGCTAATTGAAAATTTTATTGGCTTCTATAGTTAACAAGCGAAGGCTAACTTTTAAAATAAATATCATAGAAAGCAATAATTTTTTAAAGGTATCAACAGTAGACGGAGTTTAATTTAAAAATATTGTGACCTATGCTTTAACAAAAATAACGAGTATTTGAGTAAGCTATATTGGGACTCATTTGGTATGATGTATCTTGACATTCTTAATTACATATTTCAGAAAAATAATTTCATTTTAAATATTGATAGCAAAGTATTACTCTTTTTAAATTGACTTTCAGAGAGTTAAAATGTGTGTATATAGTACGAACAGCATTAAATTAAAAGAAAAATACACAATATTTCCGACATCAACTACAGAACATCTGTGTGCTGTTTCTAAATACAGATTCAGATTAAACTAAACGATTTCGAAACAATATAAAAATGTTTGTTTTAAAAATTTGTAAATATATAATGAAACTCAAATTAAACTTTTAAATTAGTTTTAATATTTATGAAATTTTAGATTCTGGTCTGTCGTCGCGACACACCCGGAGTTGCAACAGTTTAAAAATGTAAATTTAACATGTATTATTATGAACGCACTGTTGTTGTGTAGCACGCTAAATGAATGATTACAGTAGATAAAAAGAGAAGGGAAGCTTTTGTAGGGTAAGAAAAGAAAAGGTGTAGCTTTCGATAAAATTAAGTTATAAAATTAAGTTGTAAACATATAGGGTGATTAGGGCTTACTCCTCATAGAAGGATGGGTGTGTAACATTTATTTTATAAAACACAAGTTCATTTAAAAAAAACACATAATACAATATTTTCAGCAGACTCCAGAAAAATAAAACTACATATCTACAACTACAACCCTAACATGCTTAAAGATCCGCTCAATACAATTATTTGAAAAAAAAAAAATCTTGTTATGATATACCAAACAGGACATACAGTCCACCTAATGTTAAGTACTTACTCTTGTTTATATGGAGCGTTGAAACAAAAATTAGGTGTAGCCGATTGGAGGCACCTTTTTATTGACATACTCAAATTCTTAAATTATCGGTAGCCCTTCAGCGTCGGGCTAGACGGTGACGTCAGCATTCAAGCTTTAAAAAAGCATTCCTTTGTTGTCTTATTTATTTGACACTAAAGGATAAACGTTTATAACTAGTTACTGCAGCCTACCGCTATTTATAAACAACTTCAAAAAGGGCCGTAATCTTAACTGACGTTTCCAAAACAGAACTACACGCTAGGCTTTGGAGTCACTGTTTTACGGTAACCTCCATTTCGGCTATATCTTATCTTTGTCATACCGTGAACCTATTGTACCATCTCCCGGCCAATGTGTACCCTCTCCTTTCGACATCGGGTCTGCAGGCCGGCATGACAGCGACGACCGCCGATAGATTTCGATCTCTCGGTTGTCGCTGTTGTATTTGTATTGTACTGTGCTTACCATCAGGGACAGTACAGCCAATATAGGCATATGCCAAGCTACTATAAAAAAAAACTGAGGCCTGTGATAATACGCAAATACCCGTAAGTAGGTACTAAGATTGTAGGGCTTGTGTACCACCCTTCAGACGAGATAACAATAGAGCGCGCTGCACTGATGCTTTGCTGCAAAATAGATATGGTATTGATGCTTTCACAGTTGGACCATACACATGTTTTACTTTAATTAAATTAACAATTTATAACAAAATCAAAAGAAGTTTTTAGCAGGATCTTAATTCTTCATGATGCAGTTTTTATCGTTATTCATAAACCTATGTAATATGGCTCTATATGATGTAATTTTGGAGACATTTTACGCGATATAGTTTTATTATTGGGCATAAGTGATATAGAAGAGGAACAACGTAAAAAGCGTACCTGTTAATATATCAATTTTCTTAAGCACTGAATCCGATCTTCTCAAACACTAACGCACTTCTATTCACTTACTAAAACAATTATCTCACACTAAGTTACAAACTACGGACAACAACGAACACATATAGACAAGTCTCAGTATAACAAGAAACACTTAAATGTTAAAGTTTATTGGTAATTGACTAGAACGAGTTACATTACTATTTAGTTATTATGCTGATTGGCGGGCTGGCAGTCACGCAAATGTCACAAATGACCCTTTGTACACATGATCACATTAGGCGCGGCAATTCTGAAACAAATTGAATATAATATGTTATTACTCACCAAGTCACTTATGTACATATTTATAAATTATTTAATTTTCTTTAGTATTGAATTAAAATTCTGGGATTTAGTTAGTTATGGTACAATAATAAATACAATATTGCAAGATGATCAAGGAACAGATGAACATACTGTTAGGGGTATTTAAATATATTTTACATCTAATTATATAATGTAGATGTTTTATTTACACATATTAATAATTTGAATTGATTTTTTATTATTACCATATTACTAGATTTTTAAAAATTGCTGTTTTCGTTGTAATACAATTAAGCAATATATTTATTATCACTATGTTAAAATAGAAATATTGTGTTAATTTATAAATCATAGTTTTTTATAATTTCAAATATTTAAGATTTATGTATTTCTAATATGTGCTTCCGGTTTGGTTTTATGTATTTCCGTCACGATGTAAGTGAATAACTGCGAGCGATTCAGTGACATTCATCCAAGCATTCGTCAAGCGACCGGCAAAGCGGCCACACGTACTGTAATTTAGGCAACGGTGCAAATTATAAAATTAAGCAAATAACTAAACAGAGCTGTAATAATTGTGATAATATAAACATAAATATTTCCAGTGTTTGAATAAATATACTGTAATGTACAATATATGTATAATGAAGATACATACAAACACAAAACATAACACTACTTTTGGTCAATAATCAAAGTCAAAAAATTCTTTATTCAATTTAGGCCCTAAGAAAGCACCTGTGAACGTCAAAACATTCCTACCGGTTCGGAAAACCAGTCATCGAGAAAACCCGGCAAAATACTCGAATCAGGTTTCATCGTAGTCGGATAAAAATAAAATAAAACGTTTTGGTTTATGAAAGCTTCAAGGGAATATTTCTCAATTATAAAGGAAGTCGTGATCACCGAATAGATAAGTCTAATAGATTACGATGAGATGTTCGCAAGTTTCAATCTCGGCATTTAGCGGTTTCTTTATCTTCATTCAGTACCTTATTAATTTTACAGTATCTGTAAGTGGTGAAGGAATATATCAGGAGGAAATCTCAACGTTTCGAAAACGTCATTTTCTACAAATGATTTTCTAAAGTCAGATTTATCAGTTTTCGGTTTTTGAAGATGTCAATACTCCGTGGTTTATGATTATGCTTGTCTATTTATTCCCTTGTTAAAAGGCCTTTGCCCAGCAGTTGGACATTTATAAATGTATATAATTGCAGCACCAACTTAAATTTTATAAGTTGGTATTGTTATTGAAATAAAGGAAAGAAAAATCCATTACAATATCTAACTACTAAGAAATGTACCTATCAGTTAGAATGTCAACATCTTTAAACATATTATGAATCTATTTATTATAAAATTAGCTATGTATGATGTCCAAATATACTAACAATTCTCAAAAGTATCATGATTATTGGCACATCTGATGAGAATCGGCAGGATAACAGCACTGAAGTAAGGACACTTCAAAAATTAACTGCAAAGCTTTTTCTTTTAAATAACCGTAAATAAATTACATTTTGTTAAAAATATTCTTTTTTTTCCTTGTCAGAGCCATTACAGCAGTAACAAAGTTTGTCTTTCGTATTCTATTGAAGCATAACGAGAGAAACTTAGCAAACAATACTCTTGTGGCGAAAACACAAGGCGTACTCGTTGGACTCCACAAAATTTACATCATTAACTTATGTTGTGGTTTGGACATGGCTTCTAGACAAATGATTTACAGCGAATAAGGGCACGTCTTGCGTGTCTCGACTCTCGCATAATAAATATTTTAATAATAATAACAATGATTCATATCAACACGACTCAACAGGACTGTTTCTAGGCTTTTGTATTTTGTGTCCAAGCATTGACCAGTGATTTAACCAAATACACCAGCTATAGTGGCATCATTATTATAGAACTTATACTTGTTTTGGAGCGTTTAGTATAGAGTTTAGTTTTATCAGAATTTCATAGTAGGTTTACAATATTTTTAAATAAAATATTTTAATTATAAACTTATTTAATAACAAGCTTTTTTCGTATTTTTCTCAGCAAGACCTTTCATTTGATACCCATATCATGAAGGTGCATAAAAATAACTGGTCCGCCATCTTTGGGAGTTCGCTATATTGGATTTAGAATGACGTCACTTAGCTAACAAAGCATTGTCACCTAATCTAAACGTCTATGCAAAATTTTGGCTCAATCGATTGGGGATAACTGTTTTAAAATTCAGTTGCAAAATTTGACTCATACTAATAAGAAGTAAACAAAAAACTTGTAAGAAAATTGGTGAAATTAACAAGTAATGGTCTACTTTCATAATAAACTAATATTTATTTACTGTTATCAATTAAGTTGTGTAACGATATGGTATAACGTGGCCGAGACGGGCAGCGTGACGTCACTCTTATTCTCTTTTATTTGTATTTGACATAATAACTGCAGGTCTTCACTATCCAACAACTGGTACTAGAATGTTACTCTTCCACGGCTGAAGTAAGAATGCCCACAGGTTTTTTCTTTTTTTTTCGAACTGACTATATTGTTAGCCATAAGGGCCCTGAAGCCTCAAACGGCTTTTACAGCTTCACTTGGGCAAGCCTATAAGTCTTTTTTTTTTTTTTTTTTTTTTTCGAACTGACTACACTGTTAGCCTGAGGGGCCCTGAAGCCTTTACGGCTTTTACAGCTTTACCGGGCTTGGGGGCGAGCGCTTAGGGCACTCAGCCACGAAAGCTAAGCAACAACATCCGAGGGTGCCAAAGTGGCCGGACCTCGGCTCGGACTGTTGCGCGTATGCAATTAAGTCGCGATCTGACTAATTCCCTATCCGTAATTCGATCTAAACTAACTATACATATATACATGTTTCTGCCCCCTGGGAGGAGGGAAGGAGCATGTGTATGTGTATTTAGTGGTCTGAAATTTTTGTCTATTCTAACTAGGCAAAAAAAGAAAAAAAAAGGTCCCTTACAGAACCTATGTACCTATGTGTGTTGTGCATGTGTGTATAATGCAGTGTCATGTATGGCTGTGAAAGCTAGTGATTGTACAGTCACTTGTATCGCGCGAGCGGCTGCTTGGCTCAAGGGCTCCATGCCGATGGATCGGACCTAGGCTTGAGTTGCCGCAGAGGAGGGTGGTCGTGGCGGGTGCCTATAAGTCGATCGTAGATTGCTTATATAACGCATGCGGTCACAGAGCACACCTGTTGCTATCGCACTCAGCCAATAGTAATATAGTCAATAGTACGGATACTAACTCTAATAATTCTCTGACATATTATATAAAATAGTATGTTATTTGATATGACGTGTAGGTACATGAAGCCAGTCCTTGTAAAAGTTGTTTATTAATTATTTATATGAATTCAAATATCAAAACAGAAACTATACAATTATCACAAAATGGTCTCTATAATCAATATTTCTCTATCTAATAAATTATTTCATAAAAACTTTAACGGGAATAACGCAAAATTCCTAACTGAAAGTAAGTTTGATAATTACCCAATCGGGAATAAAACTTACCAATAAGTCATGACCTAGACTCGTGAATAAGAGATTATAAAAGATCAAGATTATTAACAATTTAAAAAACTGTTCATTCGGAATAGTACAAAATTAATAAACATTTACACAATTATTAAAAATAATTTTATTTTAGGTAGTATGTTAACCCGCCGATGGATTTCGATCTCTCGGTGGTCTCCCTTGTATTTGGATTGTAATGTGCTTACCATCAGAGACAACACAGTCAATTTGCGGAGCTTTTATAAAAAAATATCCATGTAAAATGACCCATGGAAGCACGGCACGTAAGGATAAACAATGGATTCTGATGTTTTTATATTCACAGTTTTCACTCACAGATGACATACGAATAGTGTTGATAAAATGTCGACTAATCGATAGTTTTTAAGACTATCGAACAATCAATTGTTGAAACAAAACAATCAATTGTTGATATCGAATACATAATACGAGGAATACAAAGAAGATTTGTGCGAACGGCTTTTTTTAACTCGCTTGCTCGTAAAGTTTTTAGTGGCTGACTAACATGCCATGTATTTTGTACTGAAAAACAATTGATTTTATATCGATGAATTGATGTTTTTATTTAAAACCATCGATCGTCCGTACAGCCCGTGTTTTACCAACACTACATACGAATATAGAAGTATAAGACTTGTTTTTACCACCAAGGTTTTTATTCTATTCGAGCTCGACAAATAATTGCACATCCATGAACTGTGACGACCGCGAAATAAAATCCCAGTGAAAATCGACATCGATATATCGCCCTACCAATACCACAGCTAAAGTCATTAACCAGGAAACTTATAGACTACTTGAAAATAGGTTTTCACTATATCTCTGAACTTATGTTTTGGTTAGATATGAGTATCTTACTATCAAAATAATCTTATTACAGTAAGCTCCCAATGAATTAGTAATAAAACATAAAAAGCTTGTATACCGATTTCATAATCGACTTTGTATGGTTTATAGATCTCTATATTCTCATTCTCTTTCTTCATATTTATTTTTTTCTTACCTTCCTTTGAGCTTGTGTCACTAACTCCCTTTATTTCCTGTCATTTTAAGATATACATTTTAAATACGATTAATATAATCATTTGGAGTAATTTTGAAATACTGTCGCTAATCCAAATAACCACAAGAATATGTTATCATATTTGTTTTAATGAGAGAATATGCCTTTCAGAAATTAAAATCAAATGTATTTAATTCAATCTAGGCCCTAAGAAGGCACTTATGAATGTCTATACACTACTAAAATAGCCTTTAATAACACAACCTTAGGTACTGTTTTCCATTTATTATTGTTTTATTATTAAATTGGGATAAGGGCAGGAGAATGATGATTGTTTGAAATCAAATAAAGCTACAATAAAGAAATTTCAGATTTACTTTAACCTTAATTGGATGGTAGGATCTCTTTTAGTAATAAATCTATTTCCCCAGGCATACTATATGACATGAGCCGATTACATTTCACAAATGACAGAAATAAGGCGACATATAAAAGTATTTTCACATAAAACAGTAAAATTAAAGGAATGAAATATTTTCTTTGTAAGAAATACAACAAATTTTAGACGACATTTTATCACATAATTTATTTTGTTTTTTTTCAAACGACTATTATCTGACAGAATAAGGCAAACGAACTTTATAACCCTCTTTTTGGCAGCTACCTTCTAGGCGAAAAACACAACCATGATGCATTTGTTATAATTACTCACTCATGGTACTCAAATAAGCGGCTGGGCAGCTTTTGGGAAGCTACGTAACATATTCTCGTTCAAGATACCGCAGTATCTCAAGACAAAAGTTTTTGACCAGTGTGTGTTGCCAGTGATTACATGTGGTGCTGAGACGTGGTCGCTAACTATGGCCCTCATAAGAAAGCTCAAGGTTACTCAAAGGGCAATCGAGAGGGCTATGCTCGGAGTTTCTCTGCGTGATCGAATCAGAAATGAGGAGATCCCCAGGAGAACCAAAGTCACCGATATAGCCCGAAGAATAGCTTACTCACTTAAGTCTAAGTGGCAGTGGGCGGGCTACGTAGCTCGTAGAACGGATGGCCGATGGGGTCAAAGAGTCTTAGAGTGGCGGCCACGTACCGGAAGATGCAGCGTGGGCAAACCCGCTACTAGGTGGTCCGACTCTTGAAATGGTAAATGTGGCTAATGGGATCACTTTCAAACCAAAAAGACGCTTAAGGACAGATTAGAAAAATATTTATTTAAAGTTAAACATTTTGAATTTATTTATGATGAAATGTATTCATTATGAAATATATATAAAATACAAGAGTTATGTCAGATTACTAGACATGTTTCTTATTCAAAAGATTTTCACGGAATCAATCAAATATGACAATTCTATCTGAAGAAATAAAACTAACATTCCAAATTTAAAGTAATTCAAACATAATACATAAACCAAACAGATTAGAGTTGACATCAAAAGAGTATGTATAATCTGAGATTACCAATCAACACCGACGACCTGGTAAAGGTTGCAGAAAGTCGCTGGATGCAGGCAACACAGAACCAGTCTTTGTGGCGATCTTTGGGGGAGGCCTATATCCAGCAGTGGACGTCTTTCGGCTGAAATGATGATAGGTAAATATCATCATTAAAAAAAATACCAAGTGCGTGTCGGACCACGCGCAGTGTAGGGTTCTGTAGTTGTCCGTCACAATATGCAGACTTAGATAGGGAGCTTTAAGTTATTTTCAATGTTATTTATACGAAATTACTTCTCCAAGTACATTTTACTCGTTAACTTGTAAAGCCTTGTAACTTGTAAATGTATGCTTTGAAGAAATTGTATTTTTTTTTAAACTGATTTAAATATAAAGGTTCCGTGTTCTATTCGTTACAGGCACCGCTGTAGGCATAAAAATGATTGATGTTTCGATATAACCGTTACGTAGGTAAGCTGGTAAGTAATATTTGTATGTATATAGACACTTTATTATATATATTATAATAAATATATTTTATTCAAGAGCTTATCTAGAATAGTTTTAATCTATTAAAATTGTTAACAAAAAAAACCATTTTTGTTTGTATAGTAAGTAGAGCAATTTTTTATCAGCAAAATGCAGCAGGTGAAATCCACAACTATATTTTTTTATGGATAAGAAACGATTACTTATTAAAAGTTTATTATTTCACTAGAATGTATATGTATAGATAGGTATATATGATGTAAAATGTAAATTATTTAAAGGCACTAGGAGTGTAAGCATGCTATATCTGAAAGATATTTCATTTATATTCGGAGGGCATATAGTTACTAATAAAATACCAAGAATGAATATTTCAGATATCTAACTACATTGGTTGTAGAGAAAAAAATAAGCAATATTTTGTAAAATATAAAGCAAAATTTGGAATTTGTCGAAACTCATATTAAAAGCTATATAGCTTCGTAATATCTAGACAAAAAAATCTCATTTATTTATCCCATTTTCAATATCAAAGATTGGCACAAGATTGAATAGAAGTAAAATACTATCAGACAAAAAATAAAAGATTTTTTTTATAAATATTTAAAGTAATACTCGTATGACAATTTAAAAAAAGTTAATTTTAAAGATTTTTTTCTGTACAAATACTGTTTTTAATATTATGACAATATAATATGTATATAGGAAACAGTACGGTTAAATAACAATAGATTTCAGAGCACAGCTATTGTAGCATTATTTATTTATCAAAGTACCTATAGTTACTTGCCATAGCTGGATATTTTTTAAATGAATTTTGAACTATTAGTTAATCATATATAAAAATCTTTGATTTATAATGTAAATTTTATTTCGAATTATTAAAAGCAATTTTGAATACAGAATAATATGTTTTTGTTACACGAATAAGCAAGATTATATTTTACAGCGAAAATTATTGTTTTGGTATTTTAAGTTGAATGGTATAGTATATTTGTACATAATTTCAATCCATGTGTTCATAATATAGAAATTTTGAACGAATTTGAAGACGAGAAACATGTCGAAATTGTAATACTGCTAAAACTCAACGAGATCCCTAAGGACGCACTTTGATGTACGATAGATAATAAATTTATACATACTAAATATTCTATAGATTGAAAGAGAGCTGTAAAATAACCACGCATAATACGCATATTACATAATGCATAAACAACGTGACATAAGAACATTATTATATCTTTATAAATTCTTGTTTAGGAGCATTTTAGAGTATGGAACAAGTATTTGGAACCCTCATTATAATATCCATATTAATTGCTTAGAACGTATACAACGCAATTTCACAAAATCCCTTGCCCGCAAAGATCAGAAATGCCCTTACCGCGCTGATTACAATACTCGATTAAAGCACTTTAAACTTATATCACTGCAAAATAGACGTCAGATTTTTGACCTCGTTCTTTGACATAAGCTAGTTAATGGAGTTATTATAGTCCCTGCTGATGTATTACGAGAATTAAATTTAAATGTTCCTAGAAAGGTTCCAAGATTTCGAATTCAAAGAACCTTTTCTAAAACACATGTCAGAACTAACATCTGTTCACCTCTGAATCGTCTCAAAGAATTATACAACGAAGTTAAGAATAATGATGCCGATATTGCTCATTATTGAATTTTCGTTCTAAATTATATCAATTATACGCTCTTAATTTGTCGCGAACTTAATTTTTTTACGTGTTAATCACTTACTTTTAAAAAAAAATTGATATTTGTAATTTGTTTTTGTTTTCATTGTGCTGCGGTATATAATAATTATATGTGCACATCTGTAAAAATACACTTCACACAGTTCGTAACTTGTGAATGATTAATTGTTAATTGGATATTTTGTGAATGTGTCGTTGATGTGACAATAAATAAATAAATATGTCTAAAATCAGGTTTGGTGTGTTGAGCTTATTAAATTTTCAAAATAAGTCTAAAACAAGTCATATTTGTAAAAACAAGATCTAAACCGACCCCCCCACGAAAAAGCAAAACTAAAAATCAGCAAATATTTATTAAACAGAAGTAAATTTGATTTAATTTACTTTACGGGACATAATTTGATATTTCATTTCGTGTTCTTCAAGTTAAATATTACCGCAATCATTTTTGTGCTATTTTAATTTTAAATTGTCGTTCTGATCTAACAAGCGGCGACAAATATCTTCACAGCTCTTTTAACATCGGTTTTATAATAAATCTATTGCAAGCGTTTAATGTTTCAGTCCATACTAGAAGTATATTTTAAAATATTAGCTGACCCTTGCGAATTTTCAAGCAATGATGGCTCAGTGGTGAAGGAAAACATCGTGAGGAAACCATAGCATGGTGGTAGGGCTTTTTCTAATGCCCGCCTGGCTAGCTACCACCCACAAGTTGAAAATCTATCACTAAGCACCAATAGGTGTATTCCAGTAGCTACACGAGAGCCAGTCTTCCACTAGGCTTAGCGTGCCACCATCTTGGGCGACATCGTCACATGAGATCAGGTAAGATTGTGGCTACAACGCTAAACCTACACCGATAAAAAAATATTTCACATATTACAGAACGTATTAAATAATTGAACAGCTGTCATGTTAACTAAACAAAGTGTTAAGAGACTGCATCTCATAAATTTTAGTTGAATACACAGTGTAAATTTCATTTAACGCCACTCTATTTAAAGACAAACTCCCTAAAACGTCGAAATTACTTGACTTTGGTTGGTTTACCTTGTTGTCCACACAATGATAAACTCTATGTAGCATCATACCCACTCTAAATAACGACAACATACGTCATTATTATTAAGAAACAAACAATATTTTCTAAGTTGCCAAATTAATTAGAACTGCAACTGTGTACGTTATTTTGTTTGTTATTTTGTCGCTGTATCGTCTAGCACGTATTTACATCGGCTGTCGGTTGACTATACGCAATTAGCGTTATTAATGTTTGTTGTTTGTAAATTTTATACTTTACTAGCTGTACCCGCGGCTCCGCTCGCATGGACTACTAAAAACGCTTTTTTTATGAAACCTTAATTATTTTTCTAAAATAAAAGTAGCGTAAGTTATTCCTTATAACTTATAAACTGTGTGGCCGTATGTACTCTGCAATAAATATATTTTCTTTCTTTCTTTCTTTCTTTCATTGTTTACAATTAGGCGACGTACGTTTTTTTATTAAAGGTCTGTGCCCGGGACGCATCCTATGAACGATAACAATTTGGCTTCTGAACATTTTCACATTAGTGGACCACGGTACATGAGGATGCTCACTTTGCAGTGTTCTGTATACCAAATTCCTTTTTCCTTCGATCTAAGGTCGAAGTGCTCTTTCCAGTTATTAATAGATAAATGTTTATATTTTGCTAACACTTCGGTATAATGAGGAGCAGTAAAAAATATAGTTTCATTTGTGAATGCTAACCTAGCTAAACGATTAGCCTCCTCATTATTTACTTTGTGTAATATATCATAAGACAACGGGCTGCCTCTTTGTCCAGAGGAACAAAGAGTATATGCTGTAAAGCACTTTTACTGCCAGTAAAAATAACTATATAATTTTAGTTTAAGACCATATGATAAGGCTATATCAATTCCAATAAGTTCCAAAGACATTATGAAAATGTTGATACGTAATTTTATATTTCTCATGATAACTAGTTCCGCTGAGGGTCATAAAATAATGATCCCATACTATTTTCATTTTTATTATTATTGTACTTTATAGTTAATTCCTCTAAGACACTATATCTAAAAATTTAATTTATAAGAACTATTTTATTTTTATTTTACAATACAGTATAAATTAGTTCTTTTAACATAATATGTATTTATATTTATTACCATCTATTTAAGGTGTATATCTAAGATATCTGAAAATTTTCTGCCTCCATATCTTTATAAACTAATGACTATAAGGGATTCT
This sequence comes from Saturnia pavonia, assembly GCA_947532125.1. Lineage (NCBI taxonomy): Eukaryota > Metazoa > Arthropoda > Insecta > Lepidoptera > Saturniidae > Saturnia > Saturnia pavonia. Next base: position 10,083,459 of record OX383900.1, on the reverse strand, counting down.
AATACATAATTTATATATATATGTTGGTTTGGTTTTTTCCCTGCATTGGACCCTAATAACCGAAATATAATAAGTTAAAGGGGCAAAACAGAAAATACCATTTGCAATTTTATGCAAAACCCACGAAGCGTGAATTTTATATGAATGCAGTAACTGTATGGTTATGACATGCAACTCTTGCCCGTCTAAAAGTGAAAGACACTTGGCTACGAAGTACTCGTAGATATTGCATATTCAAAGCCTCGTACTCAACCGTAAGACCTTTTATTTCCATACATACAATGTGTACTATAAGCTCCCAGATTCCGAGTGATAGAAAAATCACGAAGACTTTAAAGTAATTATAATAGTTTGCCTCGTAAACGATATCCAGATTCTTTATTTATATGATAATATTATTTCATTGTGAAAATTATATGTTATTTCGTCTTGTTGCAAAGAGACTCATCATAATAAACTACTTTTATAATCAGGGTTGATAAGGATATGAAAATCTGGATCTGGATAAATGTTAAGAGTATTATTTAATAGTTTTCGATTATATAAATACGGTTATGAAATCCTTGTATATATATATCTGGTAGTTTTTGATGGTTTCAGTTATGAAAATAACATTTTTCAAAGAATTTTATTTAGAAGGATAATATAACATTACTAGAACATTTTAGGTGAACAATATTTATTAACTTTATTTTAGATAATTAGCATTTAATTTTAAATCATTTTTGGTATTCGACAGTATCTCAGTCGACTCCGTCCCTATTCGAAACATTTATACGATTACGGTTTGGGATATTTTTATATTTCGGATATCGGATAATTTCAATTACGGATACGAAGTTTTATAACACCCCTGGTTATAATAATATGAAAATACTTAATTTTAAAATGTTAAAATCGCAAGACAAGACTACAACTAATAGTAGTAATATCTTATTTTATAAATAAAATGTACACAATTGGAAAGGTACCATAAAATGATCTATTATCTTTACTATAGAACCAGTAAAAAAAGCTTATTTTTTATGAGAGAAAAGGTCGGTTATGGTAACCTAATAACCTCAAAAGGTTCAGAGAAACCTCGTGTTGTCATGACAAGTCGCAATTTCCACGTGAAAAGTCAAATGGAAAAGTGTAACCAATCTTAATGACTTTCATGCATGCACACGGCGGCAGGCACTCGATTGCAATAATCCCGTATCTGTTAATATAAGCGACGTTAAAATTGTAACAATACTATAAATATCATTTCGCTAAATTTATAACAAGATAAACACTAATTATATTGCCGTTTCTAGTTCTTTTCTATATTGTTTTATATAATGTTTGTTACATTACATATTTTGTTATTTTGTTTGAATATTTGAATTTGGTTTGAATATTTCTATAGTATATTTTTATGTTGCTTCAGCGAGCTATAATCCTTTGAGCTTTGTCGATAACCCTATTTCTCTGTCTAATTACTTCATTTCTGATTCTATCCTTCAAAATCACTCCGAGCATAGTTCTTTTCATAGCAGTGAGTGTCCATATTTCGGCTCCTACTGGACTTTCGGCAGGATGGCTGGATTCGACTGGATGCGATGAACCGAAGATCGAGTCCAATGGTGATCCTTGGAGAAAACGTATGTCCAACAGTGGACAGATACAGGCTGATGATGAATAAATGAATAATTATTTTACAGTCGTGGCTATCTTTTGGTGTAGTGTAGTGGAATATCGGAATTTGCTAAGTTGAATTATAACACTATCGGCTGACGGTGATGAAAACCACCGTGAAGATATGCTTGAGAAATGCCAATACGTCGTGAGCTAGCGTGGCGATTCCCTTGGATAGAGGCGGTTGCCCAGCAGTGTGATACTTATGGTATTTACTGGTATTATCATTAATATTTATACATTTTTTATGTTAAACGTATAAACAAGCCTATATGGATCAAGTCCATCTGTTAAGCGATCATTGCGCCCTTAAACTATTTATCAACGTCAATCGTCTGATTACTAATAATCAGTGATAATTAATAGATCTGTAGTTCTGTCTGTACATTTTTTATTTTATTTTCCGATAGACATACTATATTATGATGGACATTGATCACTAAAATTCCCTTAAAAAATCTTCTGTTTCTATGGTTTGTAATTTGTACACGGGAAGCTTATGTTATTGGTCAAATAATAGGCTATATGAATTTTCAATAACACTTCTAGAAATTGTAAAAAAATGTATTATTTCTTAACAGATTTTCATTAAAAAAATTACACGGAAATGTATATAATTTCTCAATTATTAAACTATATGAAGTGTCAATAATATGAGTAAAAATAAAATTACCGGATAAAATTATTGGTGCGTAATAAACGCGTGCGGAGCCGCGGGCGCACCGCTAGTCTACTTGTATATATATATATATTTAAAAATAGAAGTTTCATGATGAAGATGATTATCATAACCCCTAACGCGATAGGTGGCGCTGTAGTCGAGTTATTGAGTACCAGAAAACGGTACAATTACGTCTTTAAGGCCAGTTGGTATATAAACGAACTTCTATCAACCGGATACTTTAAACTTAATTTAGATTTTTACAAATTGAAACTGAAGGTAGGATATTAATATTCTAGAATGTCGATTCTAGAACCTCAGGCGATGCGTTCATGATCGTTCCCTCGCTACTGGAGAGAGCAATTTGGGGATTTCATAACGTGATTACGATTAAGAGAAATTACAAATTAGTTATAAAATTAAAGTAATATGTAAGATTAAGGTCCTGTTCGTACCCACGGGTGCTTTTCCACTGTACAATAAAATATAGCTATGTTAAAAGTATTGCTATTAATGATTTTGTAACATTTGTGTCCATGGACGTTAGGAACTTACTGTATATTAAAGTGAAACTTTTATTCTGTCGCCCCAAAAATTTTCGTTCATCTATCGCATGTCGCATTACAGCTGGCCGTGGAGTAGGGATAAAGTGAAAGGCGCGAAAAAAGTTTCACTTGCATCGTGGTTTCACAAAACCACACAATATTTTTTTACATGGCACGATTTGTGAATTTGTTATACGAGTATTCCTATGGTTACAATATTGAATATTGGATGCACTAAAAACTTTGTCATATTTGTTGTAAATAGGCATAACTTTAAAATAATTTATTGATTTCTTATACTCTCTATGTACAATATAAAAAGATCCTTATCTTCTATTATAATAATGTAAAGTATTAGTTATTAACAAAGTAAAATCTTCGATTGAAATCTAATACTTTCCATTCATTATTATGAACCAGCATATCTATCGTGTTCGCTCGTCTTTTAATAATATTAATTAGACAAGTAAACTATATTTAAGTCAGTTTAAATTATCCGTTAGCAGACAACTTTAGTATTCATATTTTTATACATTTTGGGTAAGTTTAATCTATATTATAAGAGAAGTAGGGCACAGAGAAATTTCTTTGAAAATGAAGAACCTCGTTGTCTGGCTCTCAAGTGCAACTGCCGGAACACGCCTATTGGTGCTTGGCGACAGATTTTCAGCTTGAGGGTGGTAGCTAGTCAGGCGGGCATCAAAAAAGCCCTACCACCATGCTATGGTTTCCTCACGATGTTTTCTTTCACCGATAGCTCAGGCTCATTGCAGGGATTCGATCTCACGTCAATCGATGCAAAGTTGTACACGTTATCACTGAGCCATTATTGCTTCAGCTGAGCCATGTGTTGTGTTCCTGCGGTGAGTAGGGTTTCTAGGGCACCTTGGAGTAGGGGGTTATGGTTGGCAACGCGCTAGTGATACCTATGGGATTTAAAGCGTGCAAAGACTACGTGACCTTCTTACCATTAGAGGGGCCGTATGTTAGTTTGATACCTTTGTAGTATAAAGAAACTAATTATAAAGCTGAAATGATTGTTTTTTTGTTTGTTTGTGTGTTTAAACGCGATAATCTGCCTAAATAGCCTGTTTATCAAGGAAGGTTATAGGAAATCTAACATCACGCGAAGAACGGAGCAGTGACCATAAACGTGAACCGATCTGGCAACCTGTAGGCAAGTAGTTATCATATGTATGAAACAGGCATGTACAATACAAATTTAACGCGGGGCAAAGCTAGTAGTAAAAACCCCTACATAAATACGGCAAACTGCGCCCGATGGTTAGCACAGTACGATCCTAAAACAGTAACGACCACTGAGTGATCACAATCCTTCGCCAGTCGGCACCTGCCCGGCCGGTATGTATGCTATAATAATATGTTTTCTACGCTTTAGCAATATGTAAATTAAAATATAAGGGATGTTGACGCAACCACGAGATGCCTACTCTATGGTTCTTTTTTAATAAACCAATATAACAAATATTATAAAGTTTTTTAGCTTTGCGGTTATCCGATGCAGACACCGGTAACTCTCCTACCAAATATGGTTTTGGATAATATAGAATTCCACACAGGTACATAGGTTCTGTAAGGGACCTTTTTTTTTCTTTTTTTGCCTAGTTAGATTAGACAAAAAATTTCAGACCACTAAATGCACATGCACATGTTCCCAGGGGGCAGAAACATGTATATATGTATAGTTAGTTTAGATCGAATGATAGGGATTTAGTCAGATCGCGACTTAATTGCATACGCGCAACAGTCCGAGCCGAAGTTCGGCCACTTTGGCACCCTCGGATGTTGTTGCTTAGCTTTCGTGGCTGAGTGCCCTAAGCGCTCGCCCCCAAGCCCGGTAAAGCTGTAAAAGCCGTAAAGGCTCCAGGGCCCCTAAGGCTAACAGTATAGTCAGTTCGAAAATAATAATAATAATAATAATAATATAGAACAATATCACAAACTAATTAAATAATATACGAGAAGAGTTTTTTGTTATTTATGTTTAGGAAATACACCCAAAAAGATACAATCTTATACAAAAGTTTAAATAATGTGGTGACGATATGAGACGCGCTACAAAAGTCGTTTTACTGTTTAATAATAAACATTTCATTTATAAGAACCAAATCTAAAATGAATGTTTTTTCGACGAACGACGATGAAATGAAACGGCGTGTAACTTAAAGTGCTATAATGAACATGAAGTTCTGATGAAGACAAACGTCATGCAACTATACCGTTTTCTACTACCGTAACAATTAGTCCTCAGGCAGCTATAAGTTGAGAATCTATACTACTACGTACTACGAACCTATCAGTGTGTTTAGTAGGTTGAAAACAGACCCTTACCAAGCTTCACATGTCATCATTTTTCCTACGTCTGTTTGCACATAGACAATAAATAACTACACAATAAAGGAATGTTTCACTACAATTATAGTCAACTTTCATGCTTACAAATAAAAAAAAAAACTTTAAATACAACAAATAAGTGTCGCAAATTTAAATAACGAATAAAAAGTTTACGCAGTAATTAAAATAATGGACGATATATAAAAGTAAGCATCAAAGAACAAAACATAAAGATAAAACTTTAAAAATAAGTCGTGTCTGCTAAATACTCGCATACCCGTTAATGTAGAGTGATTGACTCATCCAGTGACATAACTGCTATCACGAAACTTATACGCCGTTATCCACGTGAGTTCAGTTTATGTGACACATAATTAAATTAACGAGCGTGCTGTGTAGCGATTTGGCGGCTGGGGTTCGTCGACGTATAACGTAGACAGCGTTGGTACGGCGGCGTCGCGCGACGTTCAGCCACGACGGCGTAGCAACCAGCACTGGCACCCGCCCCCGCTCGTTCCGCACTTATCATCCCTTAAGTTGTTCGAACAGGATCTTTCGCACTCGCGCCCGTAAAGTGAAACTTATTATTGTAGAAAAGGCTAATGTAGTAAGTACTCCTAGTAAAACTAGATAGCGCATAATTGATTTCAAATAAATGCAAATTAAAATTCTACATTCGTTAGTACATAAGTACTTCAGAAATATATTCAATTAAATTATATTTCTCAAGTATGTATTAGCGAATTTTGAATTTTAATTTGCGTTTTACTTTTTTATCCAACTAAGGTGGCAAGCAAACATCGGCTCATCTGATGATAAGCGGTTACCGTAGGCTTTTATTATATTAGCTCGGCACATTGACGGTACTGTCCCTGACGGTAAGCACAGTACAATCCAAACATAAAGGCGACCACCAAGAAATCTAAATCCATCGGTCCACTGTCATGCAGGCCTGCATAAATATCTCTTCACGTTACGCTTAAAGGACCCGATGCACAGCTTCACGGACGACAAAGATAAGTCATGAAGAACTTTTTAGTTCGTACCGAGATGGAGGTTACCGTAAATCTGTGCCTCCAAACCCCAGCACGTATGGTTCTGTTGTGGAAAGGAGAGGAGCGAATTAGATTGAACATCTCTTCAGAACACTCACCATGATACAGACGGTAGAACACGCTCAGCGAGGCGATGTTTCTGCGCCTACGGACGCTTGTAACACTGGAGGTAAAATAAGCGCGTTGCTGAACTTAAAAATCGTAGCATACCCGTTAGTTACTTTACAAATTAAATTTTGCCATATGTCTTAAAATCAAAATGTATTATTTTGTAATGAATAAAATCAAATAAATACAACGATGCCGGCTCAGTGGTAATCGATAGATGAACACCGCTGCAAAGGGCGTGGATTCTAATCTTTCTACAATGAGCATAAACTTTTAATGATGGAAAAATCATAATACGACCATTCCAAGGTCCAAACCCAAAATGAAAATATATCGCCAACAATTTCATCGGTGTGCACCTGTAGTTGAAAATCAGCCACATAGTGACTAAACATGATGTGCGATTGTGGTCGAACCCTGAACTTACCCAGTAAGAAAATATTATGAACTAGCGGACCGCCCCGGCTTCGCACGGGTATTTAACAAAAAATTCAAAAATTATAAATTTTCATACGGATCCCTAACTTTTTATTCTATCGCCTATGTTCATCAGGGTTCTCTTTGGGGAATTTCATCAGGGGATTCTAATTGTGAAAGAATTTTTCAAATCGGTCCAGTAGTTTCAGAACCTATTCAATGCAAACAAACAATCAAATCTTTCCTTTTTATAATATTAGTTTAGATAAAATTCCTCTCTTTTTTGATATGGTACTGATGATTTTTTATAATATAGGATTACTTTGTTGTTTATGTTTAAAATTAATTAGTTAACGCTTGTAGAATCGAGTTCGAATAAAAAGTGAAATCTAATCAGAAACAAAATCAAATTCGAATCAATTTCAACAATTGGATTTTAAAATCCAAGTAAGTCTAAATTCATTACTCCAAAATATTAAATACCGAACATGGAGATGACGTTAAAATAGTCTTGAGTTAGGTACACCCAAAATACTCTAACAATATATTTATGCAATATAAAATCTATACAATATATTTTTTAAACTAGAAAAACATAAAGAAAGGTCACAAACACCTCAATCATATAAACAAAAAGTTTTAGCTTGGTATAATTAAACTTTTTACTTTTAACGCAGATCTAGCCTTATCTACCATACATCAAGCACATCTAGAAAAGTGTTAATACAATTTGTTAACATAGTGTCATTGTATTTATATTATTTTAATTTTTTACCGAATTTTAGAAAGAGCAACGACCTCTGTTCCACTTAGACAAAGACGGATAAAACTAGAGCGTAGACACGAGATGCGCGACCGCACTGGCGCGTAGACAGACTAAATGATAATAGATATATCATTACCTGTAACGAGCCAAAAGACACGCGACATTATTGCCAAACAGCAATAGACGCCCACGTGTTGTCTGATTGAGGCTATTACACTATTCAGTCTTTCTGGTTTTAATTATTATACTGTAAATTTACATTTTTTATTACCCGGCCACGGTCAAATCAAAAGGAAGGTTATAATTTCAGCAGGCTATATATGTATATATATATATTTATGTATGTTTAAAGGGGTCCCACATATCTTCTAAACTACCTATCATAATTTAACAAATGAGGTATCGTTAAATGCGTCTTGATCGTCTGCTGGTTATAGTATATGTGATATCACACTGAGTTTAATGTAGCGCCTTCTAGAGGACATAAAAACCTGTATTAATTTTAATATATTTTTAATATGGCTTCTTGAGTATCAAATGAAAGGGATTAATCAGCATTTTTCAAAAATATAGTTCGTACTTTTCAGAGTGCAATGTTTTCAGTGGTTGGGTTTTAGTTTTTAAACTATCTAGTGTGTAAACGGACAATAAAAATGTTTTTTTTACCTACGTAACGGAACTGTGTGTGATGGTGAGCACAGTACAATCCAAAAAATGTAACCATCAAGTGATTACAATCGACCGCCAGCCGCCGCTGTCATGCCGGCCAACGTAAATAGAAACTGAACTTGTACCGGCTGTTCCAAGCCCGCGTGAAGCTGTAAAATCCGTTTGAGGCTTCAGGGCCCTTATGGATAACAATAGTCAATTCGAAAAAAAAAGAGGTGCGCGTCGTCGAACGACACGACACACGATAAATACAAGATATTTCGGGGACATTCCGGACGATTCTTGAGATTTCGAGATTGGGGATTATTTCTCTCTTACTCAGACCGTAACACTATTCTAATTACACTTTGCGACTGTAATTTACTGATCTCATACTATGACCGACGTTTTTTGTAGTGAAACTTCTTATGCGACTTCCAAGTCCCGACAAGTTAGACTTCCGTTTAACATTTAACGTTTAACGCACATTATCGGTCTCTCCTCTTTGTGTGAGCCAGAGCGAGAGAGCAAATGTCGGTGTGTATGTATGTATATTGCACACTGTTTAAATACAATATAAAATATCTTTTGTAATGAAGTTTCACTTCTATCGTGTATGAATCGCACACACACCTTATTTTTTTGAAGTGAAACTTCTTATTATTACAAAATCTCTTGGATTAAAGGAAAATTTTAGTTTAATAATTCATAACAATCAAACCTTTTCTATAATCAGAAACTATCAGCCATCCTATACTTTCAAAGGTTCCGTACCTCTAAATGAAAAATGAAAAAACGGAACCCTTATAGGTTTACTTTTTTGTCCGTATGTCTGTATATCTGTTTGTCTGTCTGTCCGTGTGTCAAGACCCTTTTCATGGAAAACGGCTTTAGGTATAAAATTGAAATTAATATCATATACTAAAGTCTATGACTTCATGCTGCTGTAAAAATCAAGTTTCTAGGTTAACGGATTAAAGAGATACCACACTTCATAGGTAAAATACCGCACACAGACCGATTATAAAAACCTATAGGGTAATTCCAGGAGACCTAGAGTCTTGAAATTTGGCACATAGGGAGGTCTTTTAATATAAGTTAAGGAATAAATAAGAAAATAATTTGTAATCTCACGTGAAATTATAATGCAACAAAATTATGTTCAATTTAATTTTATCTCGAAAAAAGGTTAGAGGCTTAGTAACCTTAAACTATTTTACTTAACTATCATTTGTCCGATTAAAAAAAAACATGTATATGATACTCCTATTTCATTCTACAATATTAATGTATAATACATACAAATATATTAGTAGGTTAGTAAATTGACTAATAATTATTTCCAATATATTTTAGTTTAAGTAAGTTTTAAAAAAACTCAGTTATATAAATATTTTATTGGGTGACTTTATGAATTTTTACGACGAGTTTTATTGCATTTCGCACAATGAAACATTACCCTGAGAGCACAGTGCCTCCGTGTAACAAGTTTTATGTATTTTGTATTACCTTTTCTTTCGGTTCCACTTTCTACAAGACGATCATAAATTTTATTAAGGAAAACAAACTCTATATTTGTTTACAGACATTAACGACTGACTCAAATTTTATATAATACAAACAATTAGAAGTTGAGATTTGTTTTACTACAATTAAGATACACCCTTTAAAAAAAATACGTTTATTAAAAAAAATGAAATTTAACAAAACCGTAATAAAATGAATTAAAGTTTGGTTTCGATATAAGACAATTATTTATTTAGTTAAATTTAAAATAAAGGAACATATTACCCTAAGCTGGTAAAAAAGGGGAAGAAATTTTGTATAAAATCTGTCTTTAAAATATTTTTCTACACGTGCGAAGCCGGGCGGGCCACTAGTATGAAATATAACATATAAAGGAAATTTAATTAAGACGGTGAAAAAATGATGAATTATGATTTCGCTATTATTTCGAGTATCGCTTTCAAAGCTGTCACTATTGGTAGCGTAACACAAATTTTCTTTCTTTGTTTCTTTCTAATAACCTCATTAAATTACGTCTTCGTTACCGATATTTAGTACAGGTGGTTCTAAACAGGCTATAATAAAATGACCTCGTAGAATAGTATTCATTTTTCTATAAATTTTCTCATTTATATATTGTATATATAACTAAATGTTCCCGGCTGCTTCGTTGGTCCTAAATTTTAAAAAGTAAAAATAATTATCGTATTTTCTATTCCAACACATATTAGACTTTGATGTGAAATTTCATTAAAATCCGTCCAGATGTTCATTTAAATAAGCGTACTTTAAGGTTTATAGTATATATTAGATATTAAACTAGATCATATAAAAATAAACTAATAATATAAAAAGGTAGCTTGTAAGTTTGGATATATGAAGTAATCTCCGAAAATAGTCATACGATTCTGAAAATTATTCTCTGATAGAAAGCTACATTCGCGCTGTTTGTAATAGGCTATATTTTATTATTATTAAATTTGATAATGTAACCAACACATACTTAGTCGGTATTAGTTGCTAGTACCTATATTATATTACATTAGATATTTCACCCAAGCTAAAATGATAATATAATACGAAACTAAAATCGTATAAGCACCTTTGTAAATATTTCATTAAACCTACAGAAATTTCTTAGGTAAATATAAATATTAAAACTGTATGAATGTTTTAGATTCATATATCTCGAACCTCAAAAGTCGTTTTACGTACTTGACCCTACATTTAAAAACGGTTGTTCAATAAGTAAGGAAACGTTTTGGCAGGTACTTAAGGCGCTTCTTCTTTGACCGAAAGGTCGGAAGCTGCGATTAGCCTACGTTTGAAGTCTTTATAGCCAGTCATTTACAGAGTAATGTGCCGCTCAAATTCAAATTCTAAAGAGGGCCTTGTCCCAAATAAGTATGTCTTTGCAGCGAGTATTACGCCTCCTAGCTAAATATGGAAGCCGTTTCAATGGTATTTATTAAATTGATTTGATTACTTTGATCTACAGTATACATATCTAGTATCATTTTTACTTATTTAAGACGTATTCATTATCTTTGAAAATGTTTTATGTTCTGTAGAATATTTTGCGCTAGCACGCAGTCATATATATTAAAGTTTATGTTAGTAAATGTACATACCTATATATAGTAAATTAAAAAAAAACAAGGTGTTTATGATATCCTGGAATTGAACTCTATAGCTAATGCTGTGATCTAGTTATCTAAAAAGTGAAGGGCAGAACAAAGTCTGCAAGGCCAGCTAGTACTTTATATTTTTCATTCGTTTTTTTTTATAAGTTCCCCTTCGACACCCCTAACTCAGATCAGAGACCTTGTGTCTTCTAGTAATAATTTTAACTCAGTGCCCTTCCTGCCATGAGGAAATCTCCCATAATAACCCCAGGCTATAATATTTACAATTTTAAGATATAACTTAAGTCTAATAGATTAGTAAAATTATGCGAAAGCTACCCTTCTCTTTTAACTATACTCTACCTTATTAGACTAAGCAAAAGCTGCTCTTCTCTTTTTGTTCTTAGTACTACCAAAGCTTCGTCTTCTCTTTTTATATTTTTCTTACTCTAACACGACGTACCTTACTAAAAAAGTGTTTTACAATACTTCGCTGCAATTCCGACTGCAATTCGCTGCAATTTCATTCGTTTGACAACTGATCGGTAAATATTTTTTAATTTACATTTAAGAGGATGAAAGTAGTGTAAACTGTTGCACGGATAATGGTATGGTTTAAAGGGACGAACGTGAAAATACATATTTAGACGCTTTTTATTGAAACGAAAAGTTAAATGTGAGTTGAATGATATTATAAACTACACATAATATTATATAGCTACTTAAACTCTTGGTTAAAAATAAACAAAAAAGCGTTTCTGCGTCTTAGGGAATTCAATCCTCAACAGAGAATGAAAGTTTTTATTGAAGTCACTTTTTATTTAGACGTATAAGAATTGATATTTAAGACATATGAAAGAATAAAAAAGTTGTGTAAAAATCAACCCCTAAAGACCCCTCCCTAATGAATATACAATATTGTCTGGAAATCCAAAACCTGTGAAGTAGAGAAGATTTAATTCCTATGATTATTATTTCTTATAATCCTTATTTTCTATTACAAAATAATAAATTAATTTCAAACACCTAATAGTCTAAGATCCCGCTGCAGGATTGGTGTACTCATCGACTTTTTGTTTAAAACCAAATTTTTATGTTTATTTATAATTAAGAGAATATATATTTACTCGGGTGCCTATCAAAATTTGGCCGCCATTATTTTTAATTGATTTTTGGTAAAAATTTTCGTTTATTTATTATTTAAATAAAATAACGTCTACATCACGGTAATTAATATGAAGATTCTAAAAAATCACGGTTGCCGTTGCGCACTTGGCCGCACTTCTTTGCAGCCAGGTGTAAACAGGTATGATTTCGATAAATTTATACGTTCATAGCCTATATTTATTAATTATAGGTCAAATTGAAGCTAATTTTTTTCTATTAATTATCATATATAGTTGCTTAATTAAATCTGGCCGCAAATAAGGGTTACTGGCTGTTAAAGATAATAAATATTTAAGGTAGAGTGAAAGAGAGTTAGCGCGTAACATCATTAGTCAGACGAGGACAGCGAATGCTCTCAACTGAACAGATGCAGCATTTTTATTATAACGTAAAAACCACGCTGTTTTGGAGTTCGTAATAAACAACGTTTTATATTTACATTGTTATTTTATTTGTGCATCTAAAAATTATTATATTAATTAACGTAAAATAAAATTGATAAAGATGAAGTCGTGTTTTTTGTGTAACGAAAAAAGCAATGTACTCGACTTTAATAATGTATCATTCCAAAAGTGCTCGCTAATGTTATTGTTTTAATTTGCTTAAATGTTTAATTAATATGTAACAGACAATGAAATACTTGAATAAAATCTAATAAAATTTTCAAATAATACTTTCGCAATAAAATTTTCTTTTACTTAAGTCACCTTGGTTTTATTTTTTTATTTTTTAAATCAATATTAAATATCGACGTTCTAATTAGCAAATTGTTTAACTCCATTTTAGAGAATCTTTTATTTGTACGAAAAAAACAATTATTTCAAAATTTATTATCATTTTAAAAAACCATTTAATATCATTAATATCTAATAGAGATATAATATTTAAGTTTGAATCATTCAAATAATTTGTAATTGGATTATTGCTTCATCAAAATGTTAAAAAAATCACCCTCTGAAAAATAAGGAGTTAGACAAATTGCTAATTAGACCGTCGATATATCAAATCAATATTAATTTTTTGTTGCAATTTTTAAATTTGTCATTTTGAAAAAATTACACATTTTTGGAGTATTTATTATAAGTCGTCTCTATTACTCCCCGGTGGTTGAGAACACTAACGTTCGACGCATGCGCAGTGGCTTAAAAGCGTCGCACAGCCGGCATTCGCTGTCCTCGTCTGACTAATGATGTTACGCGTTAACTCTCTTTCACTCTACCTTAAATATTTATTATCTTTAACAGCCAGTAACCCTTATTTGCGGCCAGATTTAATTAAGCAACTATATATGATAATTAATAGAAAAAAATTAGCTTCAATTTGACCTATAATTAATAAATATAGGCTATGAACGTATAAATTTATCGAAATCATACCTGTTTACACCTGGCTGCAAAGAAGTGCGGCCAAGTGCGCAACGGCAACCGTGATTTTTTAGAATCTTCATATTAATTACCGTGATGTAGACGTTATTTTATTTAAATAATAAATAAACGAAAATTTTTACCAAAAATCAATTAAAAATAATTTAATTAAAAATAATGGCGGCCAGATTTTGATAGGCACCCTAGTAAATATATATTCTCTTAATTATAAATAAACATAAAAATTTGGTTTTAAACAAAAAGTCGATGAGTACACCAATCCCGCAGCGGGATCTTGTACTATAAAGGAATCACAGAGAAAAGACACAGTTTGCGACTCGTGACGTAGATCAAGCCACGTGACAGCTTTGAATGCTTTAGCGGAAATTATTTTTATTTATGTAATTTTGCTTTAAAATTCATTTTCTTCGTGTTAGTTAAATGGTTTATTTAATAAAAAACATGTCAGATAATTGTTCAACATCTCTATTTGTAAGAAATTTCATTTATTGTTATTTTTAATATTTTATTGATAATTGGTCTGAAGAAGAAGAAGAAAAAATAGAATAAAAGTAAGAGAGGTAGAGCACAAAGAAATTTCTTTGGAGATTTCTCTACTTGAGGCAGCTCGACTAGTAGAATACCTACAGAAGATCGCAGCCAAATGACCTAGTGTTGTGTTCCTGCGGTGAGTAGGGTTTCCAGAGCTCCTTGGGGTAGAGGAGTTAAAAGTCGAGAACACGCTAGTGATATCTATGGTATTACAAGTGCCCATAGGCAGCGGTAGCCGCTTACCATCAGGCGGGCCGTGTGCTTGTTTGCCACACTTGAAGTCTTAAAATTTAGTTATTAATTGTGATAACAAAAATTATTGTTAAAGCAAGTATTATTTTATATTTATATTATTTATTTACAGTATGTCCGATGGGATTTCTCATTGACAACATCCTATTTTTAACTCGCTAATTAATCTTCGTAGTGGATTAATTTTCCATTAATCTCTTAGAATTTTCAAAAATCCTATCTTAGTGGACACCTTCGCTATATAACGAGCTCCTGTGCAAAATAACACGCTACTTGACGCAACCGTTTAAGTTAGTCTTAAGAATTGTATTAAGTAGAAAATAATCCTAAGCCTAAGCTGATGTATGGATCAAAACGTCAGTCTTCCGAAGGTTCTATCGCTTATCTCTTACTTTTATTTAATTATATTTAATACAAACATGACCTTTTCTGAATGAAACAAAATTAAATAAATTGAATTACGTGATTAATCTCGTACATGTATAGTGTCAAACATTTTAAAATATCTTCATGTTTAATAAAGGTGTTTAATGAAATAAATTTATGCATAGAGGAAAAGGTCGTGTATATGGATTAATTTTAATAGACAATGATAAGGCTGGATGGGTGGAGAAGTAATTACGTCTCTCAATCAACACAAGGGATACAAATAGTGTTGCCATATGTTCTGCTTTATGGAAAATACTGAATTTACGACTACAAAGATTCTTGTGTTGGAATTTATTATCCTAAGAGAAATAAAACAAAAATACATGACATTTACCAATTGTAAAATTAAGTCTGAATTTCATTTATAATCATAAATATATGCTGCTACTTGTGCCGACAGAAAAACAAACTATGATTATAAAAAATACTATGACTTATAATTAAATAGTACAACAAAACAGGAGAACTCTTAAAAATTAGAATATAAACTTTTGATAATAAGATGTAACAATTTTTTAATAAATACATTATTATTATTAATAATTACCAAAAAACACTGTTACACACAGTTATTACTTCCTTCTAAATTGAATATCATCCTTCCGATGTCTAAAAACTACTAGTAATTGCAGAAAATTGTTACAGTTGAAATTGTTTATTTGAAAATAATTATATAACAAAGATCCCTTTATTTTAAAATTTACAGATCAGTAACGTATTAGAGCGAGTTGCATATTAAAAATCTAATTTTTGTAACTGATGAAACTGTACCGGGTAACTTTATTTGCAGAGTTCACCAAGTCCTGCTATATTATTTGCATTTTACAATATATCATTTTGTTTCAATACGTTGTTAATCTATTTTGTGGAAAACCTGCATTAAGATCCTTCTCTTTATACATTAATATAGATTTGAGAATGCAACAAAAATCTTACCTGAACTGATTAAATCATCTAACTTTATAATAGTTTATCTGCTAGCAACAGTTTACGTAATTAGTGGATAGTTATGCAGTCTGTACATTTCCTTATTAAGACCTGTTAATCGGTACATACATATGGTACATAGATACATAGAAAATGCTGACGTTACATATTTACTTGCATGTTATGACTACGATTGGTGATACCACCTGTTGTTTAGACTAGACGAATTGCGACATGTTTGACCATCTCTTATTACGTCGTTTTAATTGGTACATAAGTAAAAATGCTAATCTTCGTATAATTTACTCAAGATGTTTAGACTACACTTTGAGCTAAGCACCTGGTATTTTTTCTAGACATATTGCGACATATTTTTGTCATTCAATTATAAACAACACCCGGTGTTTACAGTTTAAGACGCTATATATAAGAGCATTGTTAAACCATGTGTTCTACGTCCGATCTTGACATATAGCTGCGCCGCGTTCGCACATATGTCCAAACATAACTTTGCCCGCATGCAAAGAGTCCAAAATCGGTTTCTCCGTCGCCTGCTTGACCCTCCAGCCTTCGTTAGGAACATGGACCTGCACAGGGACATGAGGCTTCCCTCGATAGAAGCCTATGTGCAATATCTCACCAGGAGATACTTCGATAGCGCTTCGAATCATCCCAACCCGCTCGTAAAATCCACCGTGAACTACGTCCCAGACAACGCGATCCCCGTTGCCAAACGTTATAAACGCCGTCCGCGAAATCTCTTTGTCGATCCCGATGACGACATCGAGAAAGCTAACAATTTCTACGCGTCCGCTCCCGCAACATATGCGTGCTCGCGCCCACGCCCGCGAAACCACCGTTCCCTCCGCAGGGGACGTACGGTTAACTTCGCTCCCGCACACCCGCCACGACCACCCTCCTCTGCGGCAACTCAAGCCTAGGTCCGATCCATCGGCATGGAGCCCTTGAGTCAAGCAGCCGTTCGCGCGATACAGTGACTCTACATTCACTAGCTTTCACAGCCATACATGACACTGCATTATACACACATGCACAACACACAGGTACATAGGTTCTGTAAGGGACCTTTTTTTAATTTTTTTGCCTAGTTAGATTAGACAAAAAATTTCAGACCACTAAATACACATACACATGTTCCTTCCCTCCTCCCAGGGGGCAGAAACGTGTATATATGTATAGTTAGTTTAGATCGAATGATAGGGATTTAGTCAGATCGAGACTTAATTGCATACGCGCAACAGTCCGAGCCGAGGTTCGGCCACTTTGGCACCCTCGGATGTTGTTGCTTAGCTTTCGTGGCTGAGTGCCCTAAGCGCTCGCCCCCAAGCCCGGTAAAGCTGTAAAAGCCGTAAAGGCTCCAGGGCCCCTAAGGCAAACAGTATAGTCAGTTCGAAAAAAAAAAATGTGTTCATTCTGTTTTAAGATTCTGTAATAGTCTCTTAAGAATCACTTGTAAATAATTTTTAAAAACCCTCGACGCCGACCACGACACATAGTCAACAAAAAAAAAACAGATTTTACTGTAATGGTTTATTACATTTGTTTATTACCTATTAGGGATGTGTGAATATTTTGAACTCAAGAATTATTCTGACCGAATCGAATATCTATATTAAATTTCAAATTCGAATCAAATAATCCGAAGATTAGATTAATTCAATAATTTTTCATTGTTCTTATTTTTCGAAGAATTGGAAAAAATCGAATTATTAATGTTTTCCTCATTATGCGTACTTTTTTCGAAAACTTCAAATTATACTAATAAGTTCTTATGATTTATAAGTTCTTTGAATAATTTGTTAATTTCGAATTATACATAACTTTTTTGAATAATTTATAATTTTGGGTCTATTCTATACTAAAACTTTATATACTCGTATATGAAATTAGAATGGATTCTATAGATCGAATAATTCAATATATTCGGAAATTGATTAATCAATTAAAATTACAAATCATATAGTAATATTCACTTCAATTCGATTCCACTGCTATTCGCACACCCCTAATACCTATTTACAGCAGGGCGTAATACAACGTAAATTATTTAATGCATTTATGTTAAAGTAAGAGGTTGTACTGTATGTACCACATTTAGATTGATTGCGAAATTGTTTCTCTTATATGTTCATCACTTTAGACATCCAGTCTCTGTCAAATACTTACAAATACCTACGTAAGGTACTGTAAATATTGGGATATAATATATTGTGATGCTATTGTGTCCCACGATCAATTAATTGCGGAAATGTTTAAGTATTTGTGAATCATCTAACACGAACTTGAATATACCTAACGGTACTAGAAGCACGGTTTTCAGACATGGTTACGGTGGACTCAAAAACATACCAAACAATCAACTCAGTCGGATCTCAAAGTATAAATAAATTAAAGTCCTTGAGGCACTGTGTGATGACTCTGATATGGATATAGGTAAGGAGCTCAGGCCGTTAGCAATTAGGTTTAATATGTTGGCACTGTTGACCCCCAGGTCCTATAGGAGATAGATTGATGGAAAAATAAAATAATTTTAAAATTTTAGCCATACACTTTTGTAGCAATAATGGCTCAGTGTTAGCGTGTTATACCGCGTCGATCAACGTGGGTTCGAATCCTACAATGAGTCTGAGCCTTCGGCGAGAGAAAGCAACGTGAGGAAACCATAAGATGGTGGTATGCATTTTCTAATGCCCGCACGGCTAGCAACCGCCTTCAAATTGAAAATCTGTCGCCACGTACACTTGTTCCAGTAGCTACACTTGGGAACCAGTCCCTCTACTAGGCTTAGGATGTTAACATCTTCGGCCACATCATCACTTAACATCATGTGAGATTGTCCAATTGTCAACGATCAAAATCAAAATCAAAAATACTTTATTCAATTAAGGCTCTAAGAAGGCACCTATATGAACATTAAACTCTATATCGGTTAGGAAAACATCCCAGTCGTCGAGAAGAACCGGCAAGAAACTCGATCGGGCTTATCTTTTTTCATTATTTCTTCCAACAGTATAAATAATATTTACAGTCAATAATCATATTATCATATTTATATTTTAATGGATTCACAGAGAGGGCGTCACTTCCAGACATCACCATCATTCACATAGTGATCCACCTTATAATAACCTTTTGACAATAAAACCGGCTTGACAAGGTCATTAAACTTATTGTGCGGCAAATTGGTAATGTACATTGAAACCTTATTGTAAATTCTATTACTATTTACCTAAGAAACTTTTATTAGTCTTACTAAGTTTTTACAATCAAAACTTCAGTAAAATTCTTTAAAACTTCAAGTACTTATAAACCATTTATAAGTATAGAATTTATAAATTAATTGTTTCACTTCTGAGTTTTCTTTTAAATTTCATAAAAGTCCCATTAAAGTGAATTGATTTTTTTTTTAATTTAAAGTCAGACGGTATCATGAGGAAACCAAAAATTAAATAAACCTTGTGTGGTAATTGTAGTCTTTAAGAAAATACTTATACAAATACAAAAATGTATTCAAATGCAATAGATACCTCAACATTCACAAACGATAAATTATAAGCAAAAATAAAAACAACTTAGAAATACGAAATATATGAGCATATACTTTCAATTATAAAATAAAATAAGTATAAAAATGTTTAAAATAAATATCATAAAGAACTGTTTATCACATCATAGCGCTTAACAAATCATGAAACGTCATGTAAAGTCGGCAGTATCAATAAATTTGAGTGCACACCTGGGGGTTACACGTTTCGTTACAATATTTTAATATTTGGCTGTGACAATACTCACACCAACACAAACGGACCACGAGCGACCTTCCACTCTCGGACTCTCTGTATTTGATATTTTTATGGCTCCTCCCTTCCATATTATTATGAGTTATTGCAGACCAATTTAAAT
The DNA here is from genome assembly GCA_947532125.1 of Saturnia pavonia. NCBI lineage: Eukaryota > Metazoa > Arthropoda > Insecta > Lepidoptera > Saturniidae > Saturnia > Saturnia pavonia. The sequence goes on along the minus strand of OX383900.1, from coordinate 10,063,499 downwards.
ATGAATGGAGTTCGAATATTTTCATTTCTTCAATACAGCTGAATTATTTTATATACGTGAACAACATTTAGCAAAAATCTGTATTTATGTAAACCATTGAATCCTAAAGTAATGTAATTTTAAACTTCAAAATGGATCCGAAATGTTTTTTGAACATTTTAATAACTAAGAATAGAAAAAAAACATAATTAAAAATTAACAATATAATTATTAAAATCAAAATTTTTCAAACAAATATGAATAATAAAATCTATATTACACTTTTATGAAACTAAGTCAAACTGTTTCAACGTATCTTTTTTAACTTTGAAATTGCCCCATATAAGCTTATTGTGGGAAATGCTTAGAAGATGCTACTACAGACTTTGTAGTTTTTAAAATCTATAATTGTGTAGAGCATTAATTTGAGATATATCTTATGGTATACTCAACGTAAGTCATTTAAATTCGCCAAAAGCGCTTTTTTCCAAACTGATTCACCATTATCGTCACTACTAATACCTTATTGATTGCTATGATTTTGATTTAAAGCACCGGAAGACTTTAAATTTGATTTAATGATAAAAAATATATGACAATAATGCTAATGAGTGCGTTCGCCGCCGCTCGGTCTGAATGATGTTGATGCACTGACTCGATATAAAACCATTTACTATTATAATAAAGCGATGCAACGAGCGAACGCAGCAGAAACTTGTATGGTTGGCCCGAACACTGCTTATTTCGTATGTTATATCTTACAAAATATATCATATAACCTGACCAGATAACATATCTATGAAATAAAGGAAAAACCATGTAAATGGGATTAGTTGGTTTTCTCGTGAAAAAAACATAAACGGACACACGGTCAGAGATGTTGAGTCTTATAATATGTATAGATGGGAACAGTATTACCAAAACATTTCGATTGTCTCTTCTTAATTCTCTAGGAAAATGATTAAACATATAATAATGTTCCTGTTTGTAGAACTACTCTTTTGGCTTAACATTATAACAATATGATGTAATCTTTAAAGCATTTTGCTATCAAAAATAATAAAGTACCAGCAAATGATTTAATTTTAATAATATATTAACCTGGAGAAACAGTTTATATCTAGTACGGTCTGATTAAACCTTTCACGGTTGTGAAGCAGTAAGGATCCATACCTACTTAGTATTGTTATAAGTTTAATCTACAATTTATTGTCCGAGTGTTATAAAGGTTATAACACAGATAGCCTTGCACATCACGTCGATCACCACGTTTAGCTCATACTCGCTTTCGGTAACCGTAAATTGGTACAATTTTTGTAGATGAGGCAAGCTTGAGTGGTTCCGATCTATTCCAAAAACTTAATCTGGACAATAATAACACAAATAAAATAATCTCTTTAGGTTTTTATTTGTATAATATTCAACAGAGAGAATGTATACCTTCAACATTTGTTCATTACATAATGCTCATACGATATTGAAGCGATATACCAATCTATACTAATAAAGTAATAATAAAGCTTTATATACTGTTTATATTTATTTGTGTGTTTGAACGTCCTAATCTCTGGAACTACCAGTCAGTTTGGAACTATAGTCTATTGAGACTATAGAACCCAAGAGAGTTATAATCTGTCTAACATCACGTTGCGATCCTTAGGAGCGGAACAGTAACCATAAACATCGACCAATCTGGCAATCTGTAGGCAAGTAGTTATCATATACATGAAACAGCCATATACAAACGAAATTTTACGTGGGTGAATCCGCGGGGCACAGCTAGTATTTTATAAAATACACAAAAGAATAATTACCGAATGAACATATAACGCGATATTTTATCCTCAACATTGGCTGTGAAAATCCAATCACTCAGTGTTCGAACGTGTAATATTTTAATCGGAATGGACACGTTATTGTAATGTTCTTTGCCACACCTGACACGGTGATCTATTTTTGCATAGCAGTGAAAATTAGTTTTTGGTATATAATGTATGACTTTATAAATGTCCAATATTTTTTTTTTTTCATAAATTAAAGACAATAAGATGTAGTTTATTATTTTTGACTTCGCTCGCATGGAATACAGACAGCCGTCGATCGGGCACACGTGCAAATCGTACTCGTTTTTCCGAATTATTTTTATTTGCGTGGGACCCTAATTATTTTTCTATAATAAAAGTAGGCTAAGTTATTTCTTATAACATCAGCTATCTGTCAGTGAAAGTCACATAAAAATCTGTCCAACCGTTTCTAAGATTACCCGGAACAAACAGACAGACAGACAACAATTTTAAAAATTGTTTTTTTTTTTTATTATAAGTACCGGTTATACTTTTATATACATTTTGAAAAAACTGTTAGTTTGTAAATTATTCGATTTTATTATATGTAGTATATATATATAGATTTGATTATAAATACATACTAACGTTTGTTCACAAAAGAGTTAAAAGTTATAAAAAATACCTTACAGTTTAACTTTTTAATACACATATATCCTATAAAGAAGCTTGTTTTTATTTTATATAGCATAATATATGCATATACAAAGGAGGGTTACGACGATTTTTACAATATAATCAAACATAACGTTGTTAGATAACGACTTCTGTGGGATTGTACTGAAATTGCACGACATATACATACATCTATGAAATATGACATGCGACGTATTCCAACTCTAATATAGTTTTGATTATAAGATCTATACAAATATTATAGAGATTGTTTGATGGCGCTAATATCTGGAACTAACGCACTCAGATTTAAAAAAAATATTTGTACTTTTCTAGCCTATTTATTGAGCCTATTTATATAGGCTATATAATTTAGCACTACGACTCTAAGAAGCGGAGCAGTGAATATGAACGTCAAGCGATCTGGAAAGCTGTAGGCATGTACGAACAACAATAGACTACACGGGTGTGTTGACGGCGCGGCAGCAAGGTGGAGAGTTGTCCAAGTTTTAACGTGGGTGAAACCGTCGGGCACAGCTAGTATAAAATAAATACGGTTTAGCTATGAAGGCGATGATTAAAATTAATGAAATCTCGAGCTTATAAATTTACTGTTTTCGTATTCGTATTATTTTTTTAACTACCATTAGTCCCGACTTGGTTTTATATTTGTTTATTGTATTATACAACGAACAATGAAGCTATAATACATAGTCACAAATTGTTTTAGTTTTGTCTAGGATATTACTATTTTAAATAAAACCATATTGTAGTTATCGTAATTAATTTACTTAATCTATACATATTATAAAACTCAACGTCTCTATGTTTCTCCGTTTATGTTCTTTTCACACGAAAACCACCTATCACTTTTACATGGATTTTCCTTAATTCATAGCAATGTTATCTAGCCAGGTTATGGAATATATTTTGTTACATTAAATAACGTACGAAATAAGCAGGGACGATAGTGGTGAATCAATTCGCATTTAGGGCGCTTAAATGGTTTACGCTGAGAAAACAATACGAGATATATCAAATTAATGTTCTAAATAATTGTAAATCTTAAAAATACCTACATAAAGGTCAGGAATAGCATATATCTATCTTCTAAGGATCATCCACAATAAGCATTTTTGTCTTCCGTCTTTTGAGCGGCGGCAGAACGATTCGCGCGTGCGCTCGACCGATGGCATTTGTACATGAAAAACTTAATTTATCGTACAAATAATAAAAAAGTAACAAATTTTCTACATGTAGCAATTGAATTTATTTGTTGTGAAAGTTTTCCAATATTAAGGTCATGAAAAGGAGTAGGTTCAATGATTTTTCCATGTCCTTTGGGGCAACAAGTTGATGAAATATTTGTTCAATAGCGTGTATTACGTAGTTTCATTTATTTCACTTCACCCTACTCACTCGACTGAAATAACAACAATATGCCGGACGTGAATCAGCGATAAATTACAATGGTGTTACATAGTTCTCAATATCATTTATATTTTACAAAATTTAGTTTGTTCGTATGCTCTCTCCCACGATATATGATATCTACAATACAATACAAATATTTAATGTAATATATATTTTATAAGTAAAAATTAAATATTGTTCACGCATCACTTGAGAACGACTGAAGCAATTTGGCTTTTTTTTTAAGTGGGTAATTATAGTCCGAAAAGGGGTTTAACGATATAATTATTCTGGAGATTAACCGAATATTTTGAAAATTTTGGAAAGACTGAACTTGCTTCTATTGGATTTTTTTTATGAACTCAAGATTATAACTTACGTTTCGATTCCTTATGGGTCTGGAAAAGTTCTCAAGATAAATATCAAGATAGGTGGCGCTTTTGTCGAGGTTATTGATTATTGGAAAGAACAGAACAATATTACATAATATAGAGCATTCATAAAAAATAGCTGGGTAGAACACGGCAATCCGAGAGTTCATACTATGTTCAAAAATTAATGTTGACTATTTAATAGTATTGATCTATTGATAAAAAAACCTAAAAAGATACAAAAATGGCAAAAATAATTGTTAATTAATGTAATTTTTCATACAAACTTCAAAAATTTTCTGTGAGTCACGTGATTGGAAACGCCATATAGAAAACGTGACGTCATTAATCATTGAATATATAAAGTTGAGTGATATGTGACTCTAAAATTATTACTAATTCTTGAAACAGTGTATTTAAAATTATATAGATACTGAAGAAATTTCATAATTACATAACTAAAATTCAAATAAAATCAACTTTGCACATTTAATCGTTAACCTTTTGAACGATGACGTCACGTCGCGTTTTCACTGCATATTTTATGTGAATTAATATATATTATATATTACTTTTATAATTGTATAATTGTATATTTAAAATTAATATTCATTCATGTGTATTATTTTAGATATATAAAGTGTTGTAAACCAATATTTTTAATGGTTGTCTACTCCCGGATTGAATCGGGCTTGTTCTTGACCATCATACACCAAGTGTTGACTACCATGCCCAAGGGGATAAACCCGTCACAGTGATTATTTTTTGGTTGATCGTGTTTCAGGATCACTCCTTGTATATCCAGCTGCTGAGAGGCTTGATAGCGACAGCCGCAGATGGATTGCCGATCTCTCGATGGTCGCCACTGTTTTTGAATTATACACAGGCACAATACCTTCGCTTTGCCTTTTTGCTATAAAAAAAACAGTTACAGATGTGGTACTGAATACCACCTAAGTCAGTGAATATGTGTTTCCAAAGACATTGTACATACATGTCATTATGTATCAGTTTGTTCAAAGTAAAATTAGCATACGTATACGTACATCATTTGTGTTGGTTCAACAAATCTGCACCAAGAGGGAATTATCAAAAATGCACTTTTTTTAACGAGTAATGCTGTCTATACCTACAGCCGTAATGCGGGCATTACCATAACAATACAAAATTTGTATTCATCGCTTTACTACTCTGTTACCTGTTACCAGTGGAATTTAAGCACTTCATGTATATTTAATTTTTTTACATTTAACTTATAGTCTATGTATGTATTATATACTAAGCTAATCCTGTATATATACCTAAACAAAACTGTGTTAGTAGGCACAGGATTGCAACCAGTATTCACAAAGTACAACTTGAAACCTATAAGCTATTGAAGCTTTGTTTACGGAAAAATCTTTTAAAGTACCTGGTTTTACTAAACCAGATAAAAAGTATCGGTCTCGGAAAATTACATAATGCATAAATATCACACCTCTACTGCGAGTCGGAATACTACGTGCTTCAAGTGTTCTTCATATCTTAAGCATCTCTCCACTTAGCTCGCATGCAAAGCCCACAGCTTGCCCGTACAATCTACTCACTGTCAGTAACTGACCTAATGGATTAGTGGGAACAAGTTTACACGTGACATTGAAGCATAATAAATATTTTCTCTAATACATAGCTATTTTTGTTTTTCTAAATCAATTATGTATTATCCAATATCCGTTCTTAGTTTACATTACATAAAAAATGGTGGAACTTAAACATATGTTAAGTTTTTAACACTGTTTCTCCGTCAGTGATGGAGTAAGGGTAGGGGAGGTTAGGTTAGCTAAATCAGAAATCTCCAAATACTCCTCGAAATATTTGGAGAGCTAGTAAACCAATTCCGCGGCTTCAAACGTTTGCAAAAAAAAACACAAGTTTTTCTAGGTACCTCTAGAAAAGGTATCTGTAGATAATTTCTCGTTATTTATATTTCAATCGATTATTATTCAGAATCCCAAATGTATTTCGATAGATTAAGTTGTCATATAAAATACACCGCCAATGGCCTCCCAATGAACATGTTAGCTTCCCTTGACATCACACTCAGGTCATATATAAGTCAAAGAATTCTAACTTACACATGACATACAACTGACAAGTGTTTTGATCTCAAAGTTATGTCATTCTCGATTACATCATACTGATGCAAAAATATGATGTGATGTCAGGGCAATTACCTTTATGGTACGTTCATCTAGTGTAACTTTAATGACAGACTGTTACGTAAAGTAAATGTTATTGTTTGTCGTACAACTGACATACCGATAGGAAATACCTTCACATAACTAACAAGACATATTTTTACATGCCGTAGACATAGTAATAACAGCAGACTTTTATATAAAAAATAAGATCCTTGCACTGAAAGTATCATATTTGAGTAGTATTTCAGCTAGATTAAAGTGGATATCATAATTATAACACACACCGTGGACTTTCGTGTTCCAAATTTTCTCGTGTTCCAAAATTTCTAAAAAATAAGTCAATTAAGTTTTCGTCGAAGGAAAGCATCATGATGATACCATAGCATTTTTAATGCTCACCTGGCTATCTTACATCGTCAAGCAACTATTACATGAATACTACACCTAATACGTGAACATTTCTCAAGCTGCAGCAGGTTTTCTCACCATGTTTTCGTTCACGGTCAGCTGATAGTGTTACTAATGTATATATATATTTAGTTTTTTTAGTCAATTTGTAAATGTACACGAATATCGAAAAATTCGTTGTTACATGCCGGGACTCGACTGCAGATGTCAAATCGATATTCTGCTGGTCTATACCACTGGACCACCACGACAACACGACGTAATATGTGGTCTAGGGCTATAATTCAAATCCCGGACGAGCCCTAATGTGTAAAGAATGAATTCACAGATTTAATGTTTAATACTTTGTTTCGATAATAATAGCTGTCAATCGTCAATGTGTAATATATACTTTTTTGGTTCCATACATTGTGATCACTATATCAATATTTTTGAAATAAGCTTTGTAAATGATTTATCTCATAACTTTAAATAACATTTTAGGGCTCTGAAGTCAAATGTATTCAAACTTTTAAAATAAAATATCGATATTCAAATTGAGGCGAGCAGTGTCTGCGAATAAGCGCAAGTTTCTGAACTGAGCATAAACAGTGCGTACTTGAAAAACGCATGAGCGCAGAGCAGCCGAAGCGAGGAGTACCCTCGAGTGCCGAAGAGTCGTTGGAAGCCGCAGTCTGCACCGCATTCTGGTCCTCCTACGCAACATTATTTAGTTAAGCATCTATGCAATACTATCATAATGAAATTTATATCAAGCTTAGTTTTTGTATAACGATTTTTATAATGCTAAACCGACATTATGCATGTTTTTTTATATTTAATATTATGTGTATATTTTAAATTCACGTACATACCTAATCATAATGTAAAATACTTTTCAATGACTATAAGAAGAATAGGATGCAATGATTTTTTTTTCTCTGACATGTTTAAACAGAGCTTCACGCAAAAGCTACCTAACGGATTTTACTCGGATTATAAAGATTTAAATTGGATGACATACATACTTTGGCAATTTATCTTCTTCTTATCTTTACACCACCTAAATGTCATATCAAAATCAAAATGCATATATATGCATAATGCATATCAAAATATAAATACCTACTTCTTCAATATGATAAAAAACAACATGCGAAACAATAAAAAAAATGGTGTGTGTCAGTTCCGATGCGTGATTGAGTTTACTCTTTAAAAATGACTGTCTTGAAATATATACAATACGTAAAGTTAAATGATTAATATATTCTATATAATGGGTGGAAAAAACGAATGGGAGATGGAGAAAAAGTACTTTAAATATTGAAGATAGCAAATTTTACTTAAAGGAAACTTTTATTGTTTTTTTTTAATAACAATAACCGCATTCACTGTTTTTTTTAAACCGACATTCACTATGTTATTGTGCCAATCGATGTCTGTAATAATGCAATAATGCCTGTAATAAGGATAAAATCTCTCGAATAAACATTGTGTCTCACAATTAAAAAAAAACCATGATTTTTAATAATTCATACTTATCGAACTAACATGAAGGATACTTACTACCTAGGTACATTTCTATTGAATATGCAAGTTATTACTGAAAGAAGATATTAATTAAAATTATTATTTTCATACATTTTAATAAATTAACTGTTAAGTTGCTCGAAATAAGATCCAATTTCTTGTACCTATAGTATACAGATTTAGTCTTTTCAGATATTCATTATGTGGAACCATTTTTAATGTGTTGGGATAAATGTTCATAATAACATCTTGTATTTCAATCCTTAACTCTTCTTCAGTTCATAAAACATTTTGTAAGTTATTATTTTACGAGACCCCATAGAAAGTGTCCAACGGCGTAAGATCTGGGGATCTTGCTGGTAATTTAATTGTTACGTTTATACATATCCAGAAATTAAAATTGTTAAAAAAAACAAGAGATTATCGAGATTTGTGAAAGTTAAAATTTCTACATATTTTTAATACTTTGTCATAACATCTCGTCTAATAAAGATACTTGCAAAGAAATAGTAACGTAAATTATCTTTAATAATGTAAAAGCAATTTAGCTGATTATTATACTTCAAACATTTTCTTTTCTTTTATTTAGGTACTCTCATCGTGAAGTTCTAAGAAAATTGAAATGTCTTTTGATTTCTTTAAGTAAATAGTCTTTGTTAAATAGTTAGTACAAGTTAAATTTCATGGTATTCTTGAATTGTGAGATACAATGTCTATTCGAGAGATTTTATCCTTATCATAGACCCCTGTATATATATTATTAATACAAGTAAATTGAGTATATGAGTATACATACACACGTGAGAATGTGAAGATGTGAGAATATGCTGCGCGGAGAGGCAACATAAAGACTTCACTTCTTGTTAACACAATTTTGCTCCCCATCTAATTTACGTACCGCGGGCTATTTATGAAAATCAATTCTTAAGGAGTAAATTACATAAACCAAATAAATCTAAATCTGTTATAAAATACAACCTACATATATACAACTACGACTAAACAGTTCACGGAAACATTCTTACAAGTGAAACAAACAAATAAAACATCTACTGGTAGGCTGGTAGCCAGTTCAAATATGTCGCAGTAACAAAATTGGGTCCCGGCTCCTGTGCAATTAAATTACTATTGTCCCCACTAATGTCCCACATTATTATTCTGAAACCCAACACCGGAATGGAATGTATAAATTGAAATAATTAATGAAATAAATATACAAATACTTTATAACAAGTAATTGTAGAAATGGGTCATGATTTTTATAGCTACAAGGTTTCATTTGTTTTTTATGTTTTATACGTAAAAGATTGACCTTGACCTCACCTGATGGTAAATAAAGATAAGACTGATGATGTATCGCGCTTACCTATCAGAAGCCTATTCACTCTTCGCTTGAAGACTCTCAAGGTATATAAAAGTGAGCGGGAAGACAGACATCGGGAATGAACGACGAAGCAAATGGAGAGAATGTGCACCATATATTATGAGTGGACACCCTCAAGACGTCTAGTCATCCTCGTTTTACTCGCTTGTTAAAATTTTACACAAACAATGTTAAAAATCTTTTGCATGATATTTTTAAATATTGAGTTACCACTTATTTTTTAAACCTACTATACATTTAGCACTTGAAATTAATAAAATAGCAGATTCTACTAATGAAAAAAATGTCTTCGAGTAATAATACAATATGTTTACGCAATAAATTATTTATTTAATGTAGAAAATTTAAGTAACCTGTAGGATAATCGTTATTAAACTGTAGCTGTATTTTCGGATACACACAAATAAATTTATAATATTTGAGTAAAACCCTTATTTTCTTTCCTGGTGCATGTAAGTCCTGTTAATCTATTCACTGTAATGGATATGTCGAAAACAATACTCAACTGTGTATGTAGCAACAGTAATTGGCTGGGAGTGGACGGATCGATCGCTTCATGTGATACAAATGCCTCGTTCCGCGACGCACTTATCCCCGCTAGGTAATCCCCCATCGACCTAATTATACCTTTTAATAACAATTATACTGAAACATATATTGTTTCCTGTTCATTTATCACAAAGATCGATTAAATTTTAAGTTGAAAATAGATTACGGGATACAAAAAAACGACAGTACTTTAGAATCAATTATCATTTCTGTTTAGTATTGAATATTACAGCAAAACGCCGAGAATTTTGTGCGAGTTTAATTAAAAAGTTAAGTCATATATTTAGAAAAAAAAAATACACAATGTCACACATGGCCATTTAATTGCAAACTAAGCAAAGCTTGTGTTAGGTTAACTAAATGGCTGATATACATACATATTATAAAGATATTTAACACCCTGACACACAACTAACAATTATGCTCATCACACAAAAGTCAGTCATGTGCGGGGTTCGAACCTACAACTGCGCTACGAGACCTGTCACAAGAACCTTCAGGTTTTTAATTAAATTTAGAAAATAACATACATAGTAAATTTATTTGAAACATATATATTTATGTTTTTTATTCTCAATACATAAAAAAATACTCAAAGAAAACAAAACCTAAAGGTTTTTTTTTATATTGGCAAGGCAAAGTGAGGAAATTGTATCTGATGGATGTAAGCAGAGTACCTATAATCCAAAACAGTGGCGACCACCGAGAGATGACAATCCATCGCCAGCCGCCAATGTCTTGCCGGCCTGCCTAAATAGAAACCGGATATATACCAGCTGATCGAAACGCGAGGCGGGTAAGCGAATCACTATGACAGGCTTTTCACCATACGCATAGTAGTCATGGCCTATTCAGACTATACGCCCCGCTATCGCCATTACCTCGTTCGTTACTCAGCAGAGTGCGGATGAGATTATCTTGGCTGTCTCAAGTCTTAAGATTTTATATAACCACACTTAAGATAGGTAGGGCACAGAGAAATTTCTTTGGAGATTTCTCTCTACTTGGGGCAGCCCGACTGGTGGAATACCTCCATCCTACAGAAGCCAAATGACCTAATGTTGTGTTCCTACGGTGATTAGGGTTTCCAGAGCTCCTTTGGGAAGGGTGGGTTCAAAGAGAGGTAGGGCACAAAGAAATTTCTTTGAAGATTTCTTTCTATTTGGGGCAGCCCAACTGGTGGAATACCTCCACCCTACAGATGATCACAGCCAAATAACCTTTTGTTGTATTCATGCGATAGTGTAGGGTTTCCAGAGCTCCTTTGGCAAGGGTGGGTTCAAAGAAATTTATTTGGAGATTTATTTCTATTTGGGAGAGCCCGACTGGTGGAATACCTCCACCCTACAGAAGATCGCAGCCAAATGTTTACTTGTTTACCAAGAGATCTTGTATTCTTTTGTATAGGTTTAAACTCTAGATTTCTAAATATTGTAAAATATGTACGGGGTTAGATATATTAAAATGTTGTGTCATTTGAACTTAAAAATCAAGTCTAAATTATGGTTTTCCAATATCGCCATAACAATATCCAATGTCTTTGTGAGTATATGCAGGATATATGTAGAAGGATCCAGTCACTTACTATAAAATAACTATAAAAAATCCATGTACTCGCGAGCATAGTCCTTATTTTACTCAAATTATAGAAAATTTCATAATATAAATGATGAGAGTTTTACCTTGTTATTGTTATTATTGTTAATTTTAATCTTATTTCTACACTTCATCATCTCTTGTTTTTAACACACGATTAAATTATTATGTAATTAAAATTGGTGTTACCGGTATACATAGCAACGTATATACCAATATAACTACTTTGATCATATTAAATGAACAAATATTTGGAAATAAAATGGTTTAAGCATAATGTCTAACGCAGTACCTATCACTAAGTCTACCAGATTGGGCAAATGTCCAGAAGTCAGTTTAAAATGGAATTTCCATTACCTCGACCATATCGTCCAGTTCGGTATTAACGTTATTCATTTGATGTGATTTTCTATCTCTCCGTATGAAGGAAATATTTTGAATTCTCACATTCAACAAACCCTAAAATACAATTTACTCTTTACACTTTTTTTGTTTTTATTACTCGACAATCTATAACTACGAAACCTCTTTTTTTAGGGTTCCGAAGTCAAAAGGTACCGTTATAGTTTCGGTATATCCCTCTGCCTGACCGTGACTTGGCTCAGAGATTCTTTGTTCTAGAAATGTGGAATTTGGTATGGGTATACATATTAATCAAGCCGAAAAAGTTGTAAAATAAAATCTTGAAAAAATAAATGTTTAGGGTACCTCCCCTACACGTAAAGTGTATGTGCGAAAATATTGCGGGTGTGTGAAAACCGTTTCACGATTCAAGGATCCGATTGCGAAATATTAAGCTTTAAAGCGTTAAATTTTAAAGTCCATTGTCCCCCAACCTGCCAGCTAAATGGTTATTTTTTAATATGAGAAAAAAGTTTGGTAGTAATATATATAATAAAGTTAAAAGAAAATCTTTTATAGGTAAGTAGACTTAACAAGTTAATGAGTAATAGTTTATGAACTAAGAAAATGTACTTGGAGAAGTAATTTCATACAAATTTCATTGAAAATTACCTAAAGACCCTATCTAAATCTGCTTATTGTGACGGGCAACGATGGAACCCTACACTGCGCTTAGCCCGTCACGCACTTGGCAAATTTTTTACTATGTAAAATTTCATTACTAGACAGGCTGACAGACATTCAGACTGAACGCATTGGTAGCTTACAAAAAAAATTAAAACACGTCAGTCGCCTACAAATGGCTTGTTCTGTTCTCGCATGTAGCCAGAAGCAATCTTAGAGGATTCCACTTGATCGGCAACACAAAACGAGGCACAAAGCATGTAATGCCGAGGGCAACATTTGTAAAGAATTGTCGATTAAGTAAAAACAAATATATCTCGTGTAACAACTATGAAAATAGTATACAGATACATCAAGGTTGCTGCAAAAATAGGAAAAATGTAATTTAGGGGCTTTGTCATAACTAATTCTTAGTATGTAAAACTGGGCGAAAGTTTTTTTTCCTCTTCTTTATATTTAATCCTAACTGTATTCATCCACAATTCTGTCAACGTCACGTGAATACAATATTTTTCTAATTATTCTTGCAATTTTCAAACATAGCTCTAACAAGATAGAGGCGGAAGATCCCTTGTTATGACAACCTTAAAATGCAAGTTCCTATATTATTTATAATCCACATCACTCGTACACAATAACCAAAGTACATCACTTAAAAACCCGCCAAAATAACATAATATAACCAAACCAAATAACATACGTATAAGTATAAAAATAAAACTATAATTATGCTTATAACCAGGGAAATGCTGTTACAAAATGTTCTAAAAACAAAACACTTATAACATAACCAATATAATACTTATAATATACCGTTACGCGTAAACCAATAATTACTTTTCATCGGATACTGTGCACTCATAATGACGAGGTAGAATAAAATAAATGTTTAATATAAACAGCTGTGAAATTCTAGATTCTCTCAGATAAGCGTCAAAGGCGTATATTTCTTTCGATTGGTTAGCTCTACATGTGTACGTTTCCGTACAATTTGATCAATACCTCGAATTGGATTGTTCTGTAGGAGCGAGCACAGGCGCGACGGCGCTTCAGCCGTAAACATAGCATGGCGCTCCATTGAAATGTTGTCTCGGAGGACCATATATTGAAAAACTTTCTGTTCCTCCTCAGTATCTATGTTTTCTCTCCAGTTTTGTTAGGTATAAAAAAATTCTATGTAATAAATTCCTATAAAGATTTGAAAACTAAGATTTATTGTAATGTTGAACAAAACTTTATTAAGACATTAAGACTACTTTTCTAGTCTTCAGTATGTCTGTATTTATTTTCGGATATACAGTGAAGCCGTAGTACAGCCGTGTCGATCCGATATCTTGATTGTTTCGAGCCGTGCCGTTCTACATTTTGGCACTGTATTTAAACCGTCCATGTCCTTACAACTATTACATGGATCGTTATACATAAATATCAATAACTTATCTTAGGTCTTACATTCACTAATTTCTGTACGGTTAATAAAATAATTACACAAATACAAGTCTCAAGGTCATCGTTATGTGCTTTTTACATAACATGAATACATAAGAGAGAAGAAATATTCATCAAAATATGTAATACTTTCCCTCTATTAATATTATCTTTATTAAATGTTAAGTAACATCACATAACATGTAAATAACCGTACATATAACATGTAAAGACACATAATCAATATCGTAACAAAGAGAAACATAAACACCAAATATATACGCAGTTATAAACTATTCTAAACTCTCTAATTTATAACACTGTAAATGACACGTACATAAACATTGAAATATATATCGTTAATAACCATTCTAAACCGTACAAGACTATAAAACTATTAGACATGTATATAAGACGTTGTATACGCAAGTTTTTATAAGTCGAACTTTAATATGTCGAACAACTTTGATATTAAAAATCTCTATATAAATTAGTCGTGAGGCGACGTCTACTCATCTGTCCTCATCATTTATAATAATTGTTGTACGTCGTGAATTAATAAATTAATATGTACATAAGCATAAAATATTGTGTAAAATTGTATGTATTCTTTACATTTTTTTTATATTCATGGTTTCTGCTGCGTCGTTGTAGTCGTAGCGTGAAATTATGCCGCCTAAATAAATAAGCTATAAAATCTGACTTCAAGTCCCAGAGATTAGCGCATTCAAACAAACAACTAAAAATTTTATTATTTTAAAGCAATGTTGCCTCAGTGGTAGCGTGTACGACTTCGCATCGATTGACGTGAGTTCGAATCCTTGCAATGAACCTGAGCTATCGGTGAAGGAGAACATCGTGAGGAAACCAATAGCATGGTGGTAGGGCTTTTTCTAATGCCCGCCTGATTAGCTACCACCCTCAATTTGAAAATCTGTCGCCAAGCACCAATAGGTGTGTTCCGACAGCTGCACTTGAGAGGCAGTCTTCCACTAAGTTTAGCGTGTTATCATCTTGGACCACATCGTCACTTAACATCAGGTGAGATTGTGGTCACTACGCCAAAACCTATAACGATAAAAAAAACGATATCTTGAACTTTATAATATTTAGTATTATAGATTATAAAATTTGCAAAATTCCTATTAGATAGCCTGACAAACTAACACTGTTCTGGAAGATTAAATTGAACTACCTTATTAAGTTAAAAAAATGACTCACGATATTTAATATAATCAACTAATTATTTATCTATCACCCATATTTACAGTAGTAGAACATATAATATAATAAGTAATATTCAATATATTCGTTTCTATTTAATTCGAAATAAGTTGTTACGAACAAGTTGCAATGTAAACAGTGAAAGGGGCGCAATGTGGTCTGAGTAAATCGCTCCATTAAGCAGTTAAAAGCTCGTAGCTATCGTCAAGACATAACTCAACCAACAGTCTACTCGCAAACCTATAAACTACAACATTGTGCGAACTGGGCGTGCCAGGTTAATATATGTTCGGTACGATACTAATTCAAAACGAAAATCCTTTGAAACCCAATTGATGTCTTGTCCATATGTTTTGTAAAATGACCAGAAAAAGAAACAAAAGACGCGAATAATTTAACGTATATTTTTATGTACTACCTTGATGAAATTTATACTCTGCTCCTGATGGTGATAGTAGAATAAGGTATTATATGGTAGAATATAAGTAATAAGTATTTTTATTTTTATAAATATGGGTCTTTCGTTTATGGCATATAAAACAAACTTTTCGTTAATCTTTATTTAAATGTTAAGTTGGATTTTTTTAAGATCTAATTCGTTTTTCTAACATATAAAAAAAAACAATTACCATTTTTTTATCCAAAAACATTCCAACGGTTTATGTATGAAAACATATTTGAATTTATAATATTACTAGATGTGCCCCACGGTTTCACCCGTTTTAAATTTATTCGACTAACCATCCACAGCGTCACGCGGCGTCGCGCAGCAAACGCGCCCGTGTTGCCCTATCGTCGTTCCACTTCTACAGCTTGCCAGATTGCTTGACGTTCATAATTACTGTTCCCCTCCTTAAGGTCGTAGCGTAAAGTTATATAGGCTAAACTGTTCCTCATGAATTTGGCTATTATATATAAAAATATTCAAATCCGACTGGTAGTTCCAGAGATTAGCGCGTTTAAACAAATAAACATTCAAACAAAAACCCTTCAGCTTTATTATGTTAGTATAGACAATAGGGTCTAATGTGTAATAAGATTGGGATATATATAAAAGTATTTATATTTATTATTAGAATACAAAAGAAATAAAACAGTGAACTTGGGACTGTGATATTCTTCATGCTATTTTCACCTCTCTTTTTTCAAAAACAATGCTAAGTGTTGCTAAAATAAACTTTTCTTGATTTTTAAGCAAAAGTCTAAACACAAGCTTTCGTATTCATATGTTAAGAAATAAAAAAAAAATGAGTTCTTCACGCCCCTTTAAAGAGATGCACTTTCACATAAGGGCGAATCAGATTTTAAATATATTAAGTTACAATTTATTTATTTAATTAATTAAATTTCAAAATGACGAACGTTACTAAACAATTTAAGTGATGACAATCCTAATTTTAAGAATTGAAATAAATATGGAGTGAATCAAAATAGATAAAAGAACGCTAGATATTATAATTAAACTGATATTAACTGAATATTCTACATCTTGATGGCTACACTCGCAAATACTGTTCTTTCAAGTACCATCGTAAGTGATGTGTTTCAGTGGAAATGTTGATTATTCCCGTATCATTAGACCTTAACAAGGCTTTGGGAATCATCGAACCAGTGATCGAAGTCGGTCAAGCGCGAGAGATAATGCTCAGATTTGTCCTTACTTACGTTCCAGGCAAGGAGACAACGCTTTCCCATTTTATTTCGTGTTTTTTTTTTTTAAATAGAGTAGATAAAACAATTATTTATTGTACATGCATCATGATACTTACATTTAATAAGTGCTTTAAAGTAATATCTATATTTATAAAATCTAGAACTGTGCGTTCTACACTTACACGCGATATGCAAATCTATGAGTCCTATACAATATTAGTTGTGCCCGCGGCTCCGCTCGCGTGGACTACTACAAAAGGTTTTTTATTTTTTGTGCGGAACCCTAAGTAACATCAGCTATCTGCCAGTGAAAGTCCCGTCCAACCGTTTCGGACATTACGTGGAACAAACAGAGAGACAGACATTTTAAAAATGGGTTTTTGTTATTGGTACCTTGTATACTTTCATATGCACTTAGTAAAACCTGTAATTTGGACATTACAACAGACACTTCAATTTTATTATATGTATGGATTCAAATATCTACCTAAGCATAAATTGATTCCATAATATGTTTGTAAGTATCTACATTCATATATAATATATTCCATTTTAATAGACACGTTATATTTAAGTTTATTTGGCAGGAATGCACGATTTTTTTCGACCTATGACAATATAAGGCTGGAAGGGTAAAATATTATTATTAACTAAGTAGGGGGAAGTGGGGTACTTTGATACAAGGGGCACATTGATACACCTACAATATTTCAATTTTAACAAACATTATTAGAGACCCGACAAAACTAAAACGTCTATATACATGTCTTAGCTCCACAGCTATAACCACGCTGACCGCTTGTTAACCGTTAGCGTTGGAACAGAGTAAGTGTGTTTTTAGTGCGACTAACTAAAAAATACTTAAGTATCTAAAAGTATTTCTCTGCTGTTTTATATGATATATATTAAGATTTAAACTTACGAAACGTTAGTTAATCTATCCAATATTCGGTATTAGAAGTATTTTTTTAATGTGTTCGATGGTTTTATTGTTTTTTTTTTGTTTTTTTTTAATTATCTGCTGGGGCACATAGATACATCAATACGTGGGGCACATTGATACTTATTAATCACATCCATGTAACCGATACGAATGTGAGAAATTCGGTAAATACACAAGTAGTCGTCTTTATGGATACTGATACTAGTGCAATTATTAATGCTGCCGAAATTGTTAAGAAAATGAAATATCCGCAATTGAAACTGACCCTATATCTACGAAAAAACCTGCATCTAGTAAGTTTGTGTTTCCATTGTGGAAGATAAGACAAGCGTTCATTTTGCAGCTGCAACTGCAATACCTGTGCCTTAACAGTTACT